>OY821782.1:22500-1222500 GCA_963682175.1 Triglochin maritima
AGTTGCTCCACTTGTAGTCCATTTCGCGCGAAAACACGTCCTCGTCGGCAATTGTTGACGGCGACGACCTTCTATCAAGTGGTCTGCTGGAGGGACGTATTCTTCAATTAAACTTTCTCTGACCCCCAGTGGACTCAGCGGAACCCTCCAGTGGTCTCAATTTGATCGGGGATTGAACGGATTCGTGAATCGATTTGGCAGACGACGTCGGCGCCCCATTTCCCAAATCGCCGGTTGGACGTGAAATAAACCAAATTCCGCACCTCAGAACAGTCCACAACACTCGTGGAATATTCCTGTAACTTCAATTCGATCGATTGTGTAGTGGTGTTGCGCAACGGACTTGGTGGATTCGGGGAAGAACACGGGCTCGCGGGTTCAGGAAGGTGATTGCATTCGTTTTTCCTTAGCGGGTTTTTCTGTTCACATGGCAACAATTGATACTGCACAGGAACAAAATAGACCACCAGACTCCCCAATTAGAAATTTCTATGGTCCTAATGCACACTATACTCCCAAGAAATCCTATGCTAGTGTGGTGCGTCCCCGATGTAGACCCCCTAAATATGCAACTCGAATTCCTGCAAGAAATGCTAATTTTGATGAAGAAGGAAATCCGAGTATTGCTTTCTCATTATCTGAAATCAAAACCATGGGACAAGATTTTGAATGGTGCTTGATTGGAAAATTCTCGAGTCCTAGACCGGAACTTCTTGATATCCAAAATCATTTCGAAGTAACCCTTGGCAAAAAGGATTTTTGTGAAGTTGGAGCACTTGCACCCCGACATGTTAGTATCAGATTATTTGACGAAGAAAGTTTTGTGAAAGTTTGGTTACACAACTGGTACTTTGGGGAGAAGAAAATGAGAGTGTTCAAGTGGTCTCCCTATTTTAAAGTGGGATTAGAACCCATACAGGCACCAATTTGGATTAATTTTCCTGCTTTGGATTTACATCTCCATCACCCTGATGCTTTGAAATCTATTGCCACCGGATTCGGAAAATATATATGTAGTTCAAGAGATGATGTGGATTTCATGAGGCCAGGAGTTTGCAAAATATGTGTAGAAATGGACCTTTCAAAGCCAAAACCCGATCACATAACCATCCACAATGGTGAGCAAACATTCATACAACCGGTTCACTATGAGAATGTGCCACCTTTTTGTAACTTTTGCATGAAAATTGGACACATGGAAGCAAAATGCAGAATTCAAGTGGAAGAAAATGAGAAAAGCAAAACTCAAGATTCAGCACCTGCCACATCTCTACAGCAGAAAACTGCAATCACAGCACCAACAATCACACGGCAAGAATGGAGGCCTAAGTTTATACCAGTCCTTACACAAGTAAATGCAGATACAAGATCACAAGATGGGGCTGAATTGGGAAATCAAGTGTCAAATATAGCAAGACAAAACCCAGCAGATACACCACAACTCTCACCAATAACCAATCCCACACTTGAACAAATGGGGCAGCAAATTCAGAAACCAAATGAGGAAATTCAGCAAACTTCACATGCAGCAAACAGAAATTCGGTGTTGTCCATTCAGGAAAACAGAATTTCGGAACATGTATCTCAGTTAGCATCAGAAGCAATGAGTGTGCTCTCATCATCACAGCCGCAACTTGCCCAACCACTAAAAGAAAAAAGAAGTGTTGCATCTTTATCAGCCCAAGCTTTGGAGTATCATCCCATGTGTGCATTTAATACTCAAGTTGAAGGTGGAGAAACATCGGAGGACAAGGAACACACACCAAATAAAGAAGAATTAATTGAGCAACAATATCATGATGCACACAAGAGCAGGAGAAGCAAGAGTGGGAGAACAAACACAAAGAGTAAAAGAAGGAAAAAAGGAGGAAAAAGAATCATTAGACTCAACTCAAGTGAAGAAAATGATGTCAACTACTCCACCACACAAATGGTTAAAATCCAAGGAAGGAGGGAAGAAGTAAATTTGGAAGAAGAAGTCACACGTCTCATGAAAGAAAGTAACATGAAGAAAAAGGAAGCCATTGTAGAAGCACGAAAACAACATATTTTTTGGAAAAAAATGGATGCAGCTGATGGAAAAGATGATTCTGAATTTGACAAGGAAATGGAGAAATCAGACACTACTCAATCTGATTTGCAGCAAGAGGATAAAGAAGAAGAAGCTTTTGAAAGTGAAGACTCATATGTTGATAATGCAAAAGGAAATCAAGAAGAAAGTGAGTATGAACCTGAAATTTCCTTGAAAGAAATGCTGGAAACTCCTCTACATGTGCAACTTGAACCAAGAAGATCCCAAAGACTCCATATGCGCAAGGGTTCATTCTGATTTGGAGTTGGAGATCTAAGGTAAAATTATCAAGTATTGTAAGTAATTCTCTAAGCTAGAGTATTGATACACAGGTGCAGGAACCAGGTGAACAGTAATAGACCATATGCAGCCTTGATGCCCAGCCATAATGGGCCCAACACATTGATGTTTTCTTCTTCAGCCCACTAAGCCCATAGTGAGGGATACACACAAATAGGATTTACAATAGGAACAGAAATTGGGCCTGCGAGCCCAACAGCACAGTTTTATTTTTAAACATTTAGACCCATATGATGTAAGGTGTGTTGGGCTTGTATGACCCACACACAAATAGGTTACACACTTGTAATTTCTTTTGCTAAGAAATGAAAAGTAGGATTCGGTGGAAGAAAAAAAAACCTAAACCCTAAACCTTAAACCCTAAAAAAGACCCTAAACCCTAAACCCTAAACAAAGACCCTAAACCCTAAACCCTAAACAAAGACCCTAAAACCCTAAACCCTAACCCTAAATCCCTAAAACCCTAAACCCTAAAACCCTAAACCCTAAACCTAAACCTTAAACCCTAGAAAAGAAAGAAAAAAAAAGAAAGAAAAAAAACCCTAAACAATAAACCCTAAATAAACCCAAAACCCAAAACCCTAAAACCCTAAACCCTAAACCATAAACCCTAAACCCTAAAAAACCCTAAACCCTAAACCCTAAGCCCTAAGCCCTAAACCCAAAAACCTTAAACCCTAAACCCTAAACCCTAAGAAACCCTAAACCCTAAGAAACCCTAAACCCTAAATAACCCTAAAACCCTAAACCCTAAAACCCTAAACCCTAAAAAACCCTAAACCCTAAACCCTAAACCTTAAGCCCTAAACCCTAAACCCTAAAACCCTAAACCCTAAAACCTAAACCCTAAACCCTAAACCTAAACCCTTAACCCTAAACCCTAAACCCTAAACCCTAAATTGTAATCACGTCTAATTAAGTATAAAGTTTTCAAGGAATATGTTCCCAAAAATCGTTTAAAAAGGGAGTAAATGAAGCGCAGTTACGTTCATCAAGAAGATTTAATGGATGTGATAAGTAAATCGCCGTATGTACACCATAAATGACAAAATCGAAGAGATATTCAACTTTTAGAGATTGCTTTCTAAAAACACAAACAGAAACTGTGAAAACAATAATATATGGACAGCAAACAAACATTGGTTAATGGAGTTGAAACTAATTATTGGTACGCTAAAATCTATGAAAATGTAAAATAAGAGAAAATAGTAAATGATAATTTACGAGGTAATCAGAGGTGGCAAAGTTAACGGCGATCGCGACATGACTTTCTCCGTCGAGTCCAAAATCAGCATTCTCCAACTCCACTCGTGAATCCATTGAGTACTTGATTGCTTGATTGATATGCCAATAATCTTCAATCGCAGATGTAAGCAATTAACAAAAAGCACAATATATTGTTTGTTATGACTTAATGAGAATGTTTTGGCTTATGCTTCTATTTTTATAAACAAATGGACTTGTCAAGACCGTTGGTTTAATTTAATTTTAAAAAAAACTAGTATAGGTCATACGTACCATTACACCTACGTTATCGTATTCTTTTTCGGGAAAAAAGTTAATTAGTAATTATATTTATTTAATTTTATTTGTGTTAAAAGTAATTTTTTTACCATCTAGATTACTTAATTTTTTGTTAAATAAAACGTGACTTTTGAATACGATAAAATGGAACAAAATATTTCTGGAATATTTAAAATAATCTCTCGGTGATGTCGAGTAACATATGATAGTTTCTTTCCCGGTATAACATTCTATTACCTTTTCCATTATTACTTTACTTTTTTTCACGAATTCAATTACAATATGTTTTCTCCCTTGGCCAATTTTTTCATATAATTAAATAGATTTTCTATTTTCAAATTATCCTTGACAATAACTTACAATGCCATCTTGTATCCTTATTGTCCTGCCCATATATTAAATTTAGTAATTTGTACTTTTGTTTAGTAATACACTATATGCATGTTCGAAAAACTTAGATCTAACCCTTGTAAAGTCAGCACCATACCACTTTAAATAATTTTGTGATTTTATTTTTGATTTTATTTTGATTTGATTTAATTTAAAAGACACTTCGATAAAAGTGCCAACTTGAATTGATTATCCCAATCGAATTTTGAATTAGAAGTTGTGGTGAAACTGGAACATATATGTAACTGTATAAGTGGTAATTAACTATCTTCACTGCAAACTCGAAGCAGATTTTTGGCAATTATTGAAACTAGAAAAGGTAATATCACTTGCAAACAGAAATGAAATTTATGCTTTAGTGTTTAACCTTCAATCTTAACCCTAAATACAAGTATAGACAACCACTTATAGATATGGTTTTGAAGATATCAATTAAAAAATAATTAACATGGGTTTGAAGATAGAATTTAGGAGATCCAACGAGTATATAGGTAAACCACTACTATATATAATTATATACAACATGACATTTGATGAACAGTTTAAACTTGCAGAAATGGAAACATATTTGTCTTCTTTATCCTAAGGAATATAACACATTAACAAAAAATTGTGATAAAAGTAGTAATAAATATAATCACGTACTCCACAAACAAACAACACAAACAAACAATGGTTAAATGAGTAAAAAACTGTTTAGTTTGCTACATGGAATGATATAAATTGAAAATATAAAAAAATTAGATAAAAATTACGAAAGTGATTGGAGACGACGGTGAGCAAACCAACTAGCAAGATATTATAAGCGGAACTAAATATTTGAGTGAGGAGCTGAGAAATCGTATTGAGTAGATTGCGAGAGTATTATTTTTATTACGTACTATATTTATAGATATGAAAGTTGAATTAGTTATGGGTCCGTTATTTTTTCTAGAACTTTCCAAGTATAATATACAGTTGTCAATGTTCGTTCACATTTTTGTATTCGTTGGAAACATTTTGTATAACCGATAAATTTCATTAAGGTATTTTCTTAACATTTTCTGCAGTTCTTTGGGCATTAACGTATATTATTATATATTTTTTACAGAAACATGGATTTATTTTTGACCGAAACTACACATATAAAGAGTTTTCGTAATATATTATATGTGGAATTTATAATTTTCCCATTATCAAAATACCAATTAAATCACCCAATTTTATTCTTTGCATATTATTTATTATTCTCAAAAGGGACCTTTTGTTAAAATATATGTAGTGCCAAAATACTAATTATATTTTTACCTAAGACATGATTCGACTTTATTTTCTCTTAACTCCACAAAAAATAAGCCAAAATCAAATTTCAAAATAACAGGGTGAGCGTGGGGATGAATTCTTGGGCGTGAATCATGATATATATGTCAACGATTTTGGATAATTATTTCGACCCAAGGAAAATTGGTTTAAAATTTGGATTCTCAAAACTCATATTTGGTCGTTCCCCATTAATTTCTTCTCTGGATGTCATCTTATGAATCCAAAATGCTCATTCCCCGTTGATTTCACTTATGGATGTTTTCTTATCACAAACGTATAAAAATTGATTCAGACGTATATATATGTATATATTTTTTCCTTCTATTGTTTGTACCCGCAAGTGTTTTACTTCCTCCTCCTTAATTTTTTAATTAGACCATCCATGTAACGTTTTTTATATTAATAAAAATACTGAACTGCTAAACATCGCCCCAAAATTACTTAAATCGCCCCTTGAAATTACCAAATTGCCCTTCCTCCTATTTTTGCTTATATATCTCACAATTTCACTCTTTTTTCAAAACTTTCTCTTCCTATACCTACTACACAAGATTACGAATGTCTCGGAGGCCAGGGAAGCAGCCAGCAGTTCCCCCGGTGTACCCGTATGAGGTAACATTACGTTATTTATTTGTTTTTTTTTTTTTAAAAAAAAAAGTCGTCGGCGTCCGAGGGAGACGCCCCCCGCATGGGGCGGGCGTCCGAGGAAGCCGCTCCCCCTATGGGGGGAGCGGCTTCCTCGGACGCCCGCCCCATGCGGGGGGCGTCTCCCTCGGACGCCGACCCGTAGCGGGAGACGTCTTCGGAAGACGTCTCCCCGATGGGGGAGACGTCTTCCGAAGACGTCTCCCCGTAGGAGGAGGCGTCTCCGACAGACGCCTCCACTTTGCGGGAGGCGTCTCTCGCAGACGCCTCCTCCTTTTTTGTTTTTTTAATTAATAAATATCATAATTACTTTAATAAATAGTGATAAATCAAAAAAATTAATTTAACAAATTCTTATTAAGTTTAACATTTGTGATATTTAGTTTTAACAAATTTTGATTTAGTTTAACAATTGTTTTAATTTAGTTTAACAAATTTTAATTTAGTTTAACAAATTTTGATTTAGTTTAACAATTTTGATAATTAAGTTTAACAAATTTTGATTTAGTTTAACAATTTTGATAAATATGATAATTTAGTTTAACAAATTTAACAAATTTGTATTTAAAATTTCAATAAATAGTCATCGGGTCACAGTGGAGGGAGAGGCAAGTCGATACCATTACACGCCTTCCGTTCTTTAGAGGATGATTCAGCACCGCGTCATCCACGTAGACGGGGGATATCTGCTTCGGTCAGGAGGGAGAGGGAGGCATTACGTCGTCGTGAGGAGGAGGAGGATGATTCCTTCGATGATGAGCATGTGGATAGTTTTGACGACGAGAGCGACGATGATGGCCCGTATGATGTGCGGCCGGAGGTGGAGAGGCAGGGGGATTATAACGGAGGACGTGGTTGAGCGGGTACTTCTACTTCCGCCGGATGGATGGTGCGGAAGGGTAGGGGTGGGAGGTTTACGACCGGGGATTCGAGCTCGTGCACTGTTGATCCCCGCGCTCAGAAGAAGAAGAGGGTGCAGGACGATTCTTGGATCGTGAGCAGTATGACGCCTGGTGGTCCTTTAGATGGGAGCGTCATTCCTAGTTTCTGGGGTCACATTGCTAGACGGATCTGGGACAGAGAGGATCGGAAGGTTCTGAAGTGCCAGAATCGGCACAGAGCCTGTACAGCACTACAGGGTTGGCGGTCTACACTGAGTGCTGATATCAGAGAGGAGATTAGTGCCACGCATTTGGGGCACTTACCGTACAGCATGTTCCCTTATCTCGACATGCCTTTGATTTCGGCGTTTGTGGAGCGGTGGCAGCCTGACACCAACACTTTCCACATGCCTTTCGGAGAGATGACGATCATGCTTCACGATGTTTTCCAGATCCTGCGCATTCCTGTGGATGGTCGTCTGGTTAGTGCTCAGGGGTCGACGTCTGAGCTGAGGTGTTATGTGGCAGAGTTGCTTGGTGTCACACCTGATGGTCTGGCCAGAGATACAGCTTTATGGAGTGGTGGTGGTGTCGGCATCGACTCCCTTGAGGACCTATGCAGACGGGCACGACCTCCGCGGGCCGATGATACACAGTTGACGGCGTACCTATTCTTGATGCTCGGAGCCGTCTTGTTTGTCGACAAGAGTGGTTGTCGGATCAGACCACGCGATCTACTGGAGGCTAGGGACCCGGAGACCGTTCGTGAGTACTCGTGGGGGTCAGCGACGTTGGCATACCTGTACCGGCAGCTTGGGATAGCTAGCCGTGCGGATTGTTCTGGGATTGCAGGTTGTCTTACGCTGCTGCAGGCGTGGATATACGAGTACTTTCCTGCATTCCGCCCGCATCGTGAGCGGAAGATTATCGACGAGGGTCATCCACGTTCGGGTATGTGGGCTGTCCGGAGCGAGGACAAGAGCGATGGACGATTGCGTTCCATCCGCGCACGGCTAGATCAGATGACTGCATCAGAGGTATCAAACTTTACACCATTTATTTAATTTTAAGATGTATTATTATTAATGTGTTAAACTTTAGGTGGAGTGGTTACCCTATGGTCCTGACCCAGCAGCGGATGTCCCGAGGACTTTATTGATGGGTCTTATTCGTTATCGGGATATCATAGAGCCTTATATGCCCGATCGGGTCTTGCGTCAGTTAGGATATGTTCAGGTGATCCCGGTTGACATTCCGACACCAGAGCATGCGGTGCGGTCTGCGACAGCAGCGACGTACGACGTCAGGTTCCCCGCTTCTACAGCGGAATCGACTTGGCGGACATTTCCGAGATCATGCCGATTGTTCCTTGGCGACTTCAGACGTAGTCGCGACCCCTCCGAGTGTGATGCACGTTATCTTGATTGGTTCGGTAGTTACTCACATCCTATCATCGTCCGTGGTGCCTCCCGGAGAGCAGATCGACCACCAGATAGGACGTGTGGCGATCTGGTAATTTTTTCATTTTATCTAAATTTATTTGTACCGTATAATTTGTTAATGTACGCTAATGTTATTGTTATGTGCAGTGGATGGGTAAGATGATACGGGCTGTAGACCCAATCTTGCAGATGAGGGATGAGCTGCCAGACGATGCCAGAGCTGCATGCGGAGATTTGGATGATATCATACAGTCGTGACATACTCAGTTAGGCATATCCGACCATGATTCGGATGATGAGTAGGTTGATCTGTTGTACCGTACTCTTAGTATTTGCATTTATATTTGTTTATCTGTTGTACGCTTAGTATTTGTGTTTCCTTATCTGTTGTACGCTTAGTATTTGCATTTATATTTGTTTATCTGTTGTACGCTTATTATTTGTATTTGTGTTTGTTTTTGCTAACATGTCGTACGCTTATTGTTTGTATTTGTGTTTTGCTTATCTGTTGTACCCTTATTATTTGTATTTGTGTTTGATAACCTTTCGTACTATTATATATAATGCAAATAAAGCAAACATATCAAAACATATTACATAATAAAGCAACACTATATAATGTACAAACATATCAAAACATATTACATAATTATACAAACATATCAAAACATATTACATAATTGTTGCCAATATGCTATCCTATGTTGGTACTCCAGCTCCCATCCAATAACACTCTCATCTCGTATTTGATACCACAGAGTCGCTATAGGAGGTACGGGGAATCCCTCATTCAATTCCAAACGAATGTAATGAGCGTAACTCCCTAAATGAGCAATAATCAACTCTCTGCACGGTCTCGTCACGGTAGGCGGACTCTCCCAAGGTAGAACTGTAAGACATGGGTACAACGAACCATCATTTCCGAGAGAGAAGAACATAACTGCACACTTGTAAAAATTTGCAATGGGAAACAAGTCCGTCCACGTCTCCATATAGTGATTCTCGCCACAAGGTCCCCCGCCCCAATTAATCCGGTGACGAGCCTCCGCCACACCGTCGTAGTATACGTGCTCATAAAAAGATGGGTTCGCAGCTATCTCATTTGAAATCGAACGACGGGCGAGTTGCCAATTGTCTTCACCACCGTGGAAAACATCGGCGACACATCGAAATCCACAGTTTCCATCAGCACGTACATCATTCCACTGGTGTAGGAATGGCATAATGATTTCTGGAATTCTATCTCCATATGGGAAGTCGTCTACGTCAGCCCGCCCAGTCACTACAATATGAACAAAAAATACAGTTAGATATAATAACAAAAGATACATATTTACTGAAATAAATAACAAAATTATAATAATAATAAATATAAGGATGGTATACCTGATCCTCCTCTCACTGACGAAGAACCAGAAGATCGACCACGACCTTTGCTTCCACTACCGGAAGAACGACCACGACCTCTACTCCCACTACCTGAAGATCGACCACTACCTCGCTCTGCATACTCAAACGCACTAGGGTCCCGTCGTGTCGACTTTCCCCTTGGTCGACCTCGTAGCTTTGTTTTTACTGCAGGCTCTTTCAAATTCGAATGTTCGGGGTGTAGCTGCTCGAATAAAACCCGAGAGGCAGATCGAATTACGGTAGGGTCACTTCCTGCAATCTCATCAATCAGACTGCGAAAATGTTCGGCGTCTTGAGCTGCCTGAGACACAAACTCTGCGTTCCCGGCTCCTTCCCCAATGACAAGTGTCCTCCAGAACGAATGAATCTGCTCTAAGTAAATTCCGTTTTCTGATTCAAGACATCCACGGATGGTACATGCGCAAGGTATCCCATGAGAAGTCAGAAAAGCGCACTCGCAACGATATTCAACTTCATCATCTAACTGTTGCATTCTCTTCACCTCCTGACTCAGCAACTGCAAACAGTGATGCGAAACTCTACCATTTATGTGACGATATAGAGCATGTCCGAAATTAGTCAAATTTCGCCGTCTCGAGTCTTCAAGAAAGTTTCGAATATTCGTCAGCTGCATTTCAGTAGCCGCGTTGACGCGCTCGAAAAGAGTGTCCAGAGCTGCAGTCGATGTAGAAATCCACTCTTTTAGAGCCGAATGAGCACTTTCGACCCTACAATTCGTGGTGTTCCCAAAATGAAGGACTTTGTTCGTCCAATTCAGCACAAACTTTTCTTTATGCACCAACCACGTGGTGTCCAGATACTCCGTGATAGCCGGCCACGATCTATACAAATCTTTCAGAGCATACACAGCTCTATCATACTCGGCTTCTGAAGTAGAAAGCATGATCTTCCTCCATCTTCCACGCCTCAAAGTCTCTGCCATCTCCTTATTCTTGCCGAATACGTGGTACGCGTAATTCAATACGTCTTTGTTGATGTGCCATGTGCAGAGTAAATGAGCAGAGTCTGGAAAAACCTCTCTCACTGGTCGCATAAGGCCTAACTCCCGGTCTGTTATTATTGCAGTCGGGCTGACAGTCCCCAATAACAGATCTCTCAACTTCTCCATCACCCACAAATAACTGGAGTAAGATTCATCCATCAAAATCGCATATCCAATAAGGAAATTCATGTTTGCTGGTGTGACCCCAATCATTTCGAACAAACGCATCTTATACTTGTTCGTCTTGTAAGTCGAATCCATGCAGATAACGAAAGGATATGTCCGCAACAACTGGACTGACGTCGGATGTGCCAAAAAAACGTGAGTGACGACATCAGTTTCTGGATCCGCCATAATCCAATGTAAGTACTCACACTGCACTGCTTGGTAGAGAAACTGCTGGACGGGATTCCGATCTTCAGATTTTGTCCTCCTCATGTAATCTCTGAAATTATAAATATGCCTTTGATTTGGATTGTCCTCCGGGAATTTTTCTTTTACTGCCTTCAAGATGTTCCGTGGTTTTGCTTGCGCCTCTGTCATATCACGAACAATCTTCTTCGCCCCAGAACTTAGACCACTAATTTGACGATGACCCTCTGGATAAACTGCCAGTCTGTGGTTGTGATGTCCGTGACCACTATTAAAAACCACAACCCATCCATCACGATCCCGTCGCTCCACCACTTTTATTAAGAAACGGCAACCGCAACCCTTTCTTTTGGTGTTTCTTCGAAGTGCAGTATCCATATCCCGAGACTCCATTTGATTTCGCCGGTCGCATCTCAAATAACAATTCATCCGACTATCTGATCTTGTTTTGTACGACGACACGACCAAAAAAAACCCAGCTCCGATAGCTACTTGTTTGGCCCATTTACATGCTTCATCGATTGTTGCAAAGATTTGTGTAGTTTGAAATAACTCACTGTAATCCACTCCATCACCACCAAAATCTGGAACCTACAAAAATAAAATCAAAAATAAAAAAATAAAAAAATAAATTCGAAATTAAAAAATTTAAAAAATAAACTCGAAATTAAAAAAACAAAATAAAAAAAAAAGGCGTCTGTGTTAGACGCCTGCCCCATGGATGGGGCGTCTGTGTTAAACGCCTTCCCCAACGGTAAGACGTCTGCGTAGGACGCCTGACCGAAGGGAAGGGCGTCTACTACAGACGCCTTACCCATGGGGAGGACGTCTACATAAGACGCCTCTCCCATTGCGTAGGCGTCTGCGTTAGACGCCTAGGCCATGGGGAGGGCGTCCTACGCAGACGCCCTCACCATGGGGGAGGCGTCTAATGCAGACGCTCGGCCCAAAATTTGCCCCGCGCCAGGCTTACCTCACCCGATGCATCACCCTCGCCAGACATTTTCGTGGTGTTTTTACTGATAAATTATGAATATACAAGACCATATGCCTTATTTATAGACACGGGACGATATGGGTATTAAATATATTGTTAAGGGCAATTTGGTAATTTCAAGGGGCGATTTAAGTAGTTTTGGGGCGACGTTTAGTAGTTCCCTAAAAATATTAACAAAACCCGACGCGTGTGGAACGCGTACGATTGGAACGGACGTCTATAAATACCCTCCACTCTACTAATCCGACGATCACTTCTTTCCCAACCAAGAAAGGAAACAGCCTCTCTCCTCCTAAACCCCGATCCCTTCCCACCCTAACCCCGACCAAGAAAGGAAACAGTCCCTCTCTCCCTCCTAAACCCCGATCCCTTCCCACCCAACCCTAACCCCGATCTCTTCCCACCTCAAACCCCAACCCTCGTAGAACTCGATTTCAAGACGATTTGGTGACCAGATCGGGAACAGGAAAGGGGGACCACGCGGAGAATGCTAGCTCTAAGATGCCGCCCTAAGATGGATAAGGGCAAGAATCTTGTCAATGCCGCCCTAAGATGGATAAGGGCAAGAATCTTGTCAATGCCTCCCTAAGATGGATAAGGGCAAGAATCTTGTCTCTGGCAAGAAGAGGAACCAAAAGCTCCACAGGAGGCATTCCGGCAGACCTGGCTGCATGACCGTCGAGACCTTCGACCAACTCCAGCAGAGGATCCCCGAGAGGATCATCCAACATGCCGCACGTTCGATTCTTATATTTGTAAGCTTCAACTACTGATTTTGAGAGTTAAGTGGTAATTATTGTCCCATGCTGCATTTTCATAGATTACATTATGTGATTTTTTTTTGCAAATAGTTTGTTCATTTTGATATTTAATTGTTATATAGGATTCAACTTAATCATTTGATCTCGTGAATTTATTAATTCAAATAGGTAGGTACCACAATCTTGTACGTTGTGAGTTTAGATTGCCAAGTCATCTCTCTTGGCACATAGAGATGTTACTTCAAACCCTCCAACTTTTAGTTAAAAGATAAAAGCCTTCATGGACTTAGCTTTAAGTGTGAATCTTCGTGTGTTATAGTTTTGGATTTGCCAAATCATATATATCCCCATATAGTCATGACTTCAAGTCCTTCAATTTATTTTAAAAAGAGATTCAACCTAAGTTTTGCATTCGCCAAGTTCTATCTCTATTAATCTATTAAGATACGACAACCAACCCACTAATTCTGTGTATTAAACATGTGTTTACATTCGTGTATCAAACTTTCGTGTGGTAAACATGTATTTCTGTTTGGGTCTTAAACTTTTGAGTGTTTATACTTTGAGATTCGCCAAGTCATAACTCTCTCAATCCATGAAGTTACGTCTTAAAGTCCCTCGCCTTTTGTTCAAGTACCTTGTTGTCTTAAACATGTGTTCCTAATTGTGTCTTAGACTCTTGGATATATGACTTCAATTCTACCAATGATTTCCTTAAACTTAAGTGTCTATCTTCATGTTTAGATTTCCTTAAACATGTGTCTACTCGTGTGCTTGGTCTTCGTGTTCCCGGAGTCATATATCTCTCGACTTGTGGATATTGGCGTCAAGTGTTCCAATTTTAAAATTGCGTCCCTATATTCCTATGTTATAGTTTCCCATTCGCCAAGTCATAACTCTCTCGACCTAGGGGTTTATGACTTAGAGTCCTCCAATTTTGGTTAAATATTTGTTTTATTGGTGTGCCAATCTTTCGTTATCTCTCTTGACACATGGATATATGACTTCAAGTCCACCAATTTTTAAGTCATGGACTTGATTTCCTTACACTTAGGTGTCTATCTTCATAGAGTTACGTCTTAACATCCTCTAATTTTTTGTTCAAGTATGTGCTTGTGTTAGACATGTGTCCCTATTGTGTCTTAGATTTTTATGTTCTCATAGTCATATATCTCCGGACCTATGGATATATGACTTCAAGTTCCACCAATTTCTAAATCGTGGACTTGACTTTCTTAAACTTCGTTTTTTTGTGTGGTGTTTCTAGTCTTGGATTCCCAACTAGTTTGGGATAAAAGGCTTTGTTGTTGTTTCTAGTCTTGGATTCATGTGGTCATATCTCTCTTGACCTATGAAGATATGATTTCAAGTCCATATTATTTTAAAGAACCTGGTTGTCCTCAACATATGTGTGTCTCATTGTGCGTTAAGTTTTCGTGGTTTTGGAGTTATATATCTTTTTAACCCATGGATATACGTTTCCAGTCCTCCAATTTTAAACCCGTGTGTGACAAGATCCATTCGCCGAGTCATAACTCTCTCAAACTACGGGTTTATGGCTTCAAGTCCACCATTCCGAAGTCATGGACTGACTT
The DNA here is from genome assembly GCA_963682175.1 of Triglochin maritima. Classification (NCBI taxonomy): domain Eukaryota; kingdom Viridiplantae; phylum Streptophyta; class Magnoliopsida; order Alismatales; family Juncaginaceae; genus Triglochin; species Triglochin maritima. The sequence goes on from OY821782.1 coordinate 37,194, forward strand.
CCTTAATCTTAGGTGTCTGTCTTCGTGTTTAGATTTCCGAAGTACCTGGTTGTGTTAAACTTGTGTAGTTGTGTTCCTATTCGTGTCTCAGATTTTCTTGTCCTCGTAGTCATATATCTCTATACCTATGGATATATGATTTCAAGTTCACCAATTTTGGTCCGGTCATAGCGCTCTTGATCAAAAAATGGATATATGACTTCAAGTCCATATTTATTTAAAAGACTTGGTTGTCGTCAAGATAGGTGTGTCTATATCTCCTGGAGTCTTATGTGTCGTTACTTATATATGTATGCTTCAAGTCCTCCAATTTTAGCATCGTGTCTCTTGTTCCTATTTGTGTCTTAGACTTTCACATTTCGTTGTCATATATCTATAGACTTAAGGATATATGACTTCAAGTCCACCGATTTCTAATTCATGGAGTTGACTTTCTTAAACTTAGATTTTTACTTTGGTGTTTTTGGTCTTGGATTAGTCAGATCATATTTCTCTTGACCTATGGAGATATGACCTCAAGTCCTCGATATTTGTTTAAATGGACTTGGTCGTATTCGACATATGTGTGTCTATCCATGCGTTAGATTTGTGTTGCAGGAAACGTATATGCCTCATGTCCTTCAATTCTAAATTTATTGACGTAACTTTTTCAAACTTAGGTTTCCATATCTGTGTTATAGTTATCAATTTGCCAACTCATAACTCTCTCGACTTATTATAGAGTTATAAGACATGGATATGTCTTCAAGTCCACTAATTTCTAACTCATGGACTTGATTTTCTTAAACTTAGATGTCTATTTTCGTGTTTAGACTTTTAGATTTGCCAAGCCATTACTCTCTCGACCTGTGGCGTTAATGTCTTAAACTCTTCAATTTTTTGTTATATATGTATTTCTATGTGTGTTAGACTTTCGCATTCTCGTAGTCTTAGCTTTGTCGACCTATGGATATATGATTTTAAGTCTACAAATTTCTAATTCACGGACTTGATTTTTTTGAACTCATGTGTCTATTTTCATGCTTAGAGTTTTGGATTTGTTATGTCATATCTCTCTTTACCTATTTAGATGTGCCTTAAAGTCCTTCATTTTTATTTAAAGACTTGGTTGTCTTCAATATATGTGTCTATTCGTGTGTTTTAGTTTTGTGTACTAGATTATATCACTCTTGTCCTTTGATATATGCTTCAAGTTCTCCAATTTTAAATTCGTGGACATAAATATTTAAGCTTAGGTATCCAAATCTGTGTGTTATAGTTTTGGATTTGCCATGTCATAACTCTATCGTTCTATGAAGTTATGTCTTAGAAGTCCTAAAATTTTGGTTAATAATGTGTTTCTATTCGTCTGATAGACTTTCGTGTTTTTGTAGTCATCTCTCTCTACCTATATATACATATATATGACTTCAAGTTTGCCAATTTACATGTCATGGACTTGATTTCTTAAACTTTGATTTCTATCTCCGTGCTCAATCTAAGTCAAAACTCTCTTGACCCATGGGGTTAAGTCTTAAAAGTCCTCCAATTTTTTTTTCAAGTATCTAATTGTGTGAAACATGTGTTTCTATTTGTGTCTTAGGTTTTTGCATTCTCGTTGGAATATATCTTTCCACCCATGGATATATGATTTCAAGTGCACCAATTTTTAATTCATGGACTTGATTCCTTAAACTTAGGTTTTTATTTTATTTTTCTAGTTTTAGATTTGTCAGGTCGTCCTTGTCTTGACTTACGGGGATATCAAATATGACTTCAAGTCCTCCATATTTATTTCAAGGCATTGGTTGTGTTCAGCATATGTGTTTATTCATGTATTAGTTTTTGTGTTGCCAGCGACATTTCCCTTGACCTATTGAATTATAGTTCAAGTCTCCCAATTTTAAATTCATTGACATAACTATTCTAAACTTAGGTTTAAATATCTGTGTTATTGGTTCTGATTCACCAAGTCATAACTCTGTTGACCTAGAAAGTCATAACTCTCTCGACCGATAGAGTTAAAACTTAATGCTCTCCAATTTTTGTTAACAAACATGGTTGTGTTAAACACATGTTTCTATTTGTGTGTTTAAGACTTGCACTTAGTCCTATATATCTATACCTATAGATATATGACTTCAAGTCCACCAAATTCCAAGTCATGGACTTGATTTTCTTAAATTTAGGTGTTTGTCTCGTATTTATACTTTTATATTTGCCAAGTCATAAATCTTTCAGCCCATGTATTCATGTCTTAAAGTCTTCCAATTTTAGTTCAAGTACCTAGTTGTGTTAAACACGTGTTTCTGTTTGTCTTAAGACTTTTGTGTTCTCATAGTCATATCCTCTTGACGTATGAATATAGGACTTCAAGTCCAGCAATTTCTAATTCATGGACGTATTTCTTTGTATTTATACTTTTAAATTCACCAACTCATAACTCTCTCGACATATGAAGTTATGTCTCAAAGTTCTTCAATTTTGGTTCAAGTACATTGTTATGTTAAACATATGTTTCTATTTTTATATCTGTATTCACGCAGTAGATTTTTGTGTTGCCGGAGACATAAATCCCTCGACCTCCGACTATATGCTTCATGTCCTCCAATTTTGGAGTCATGAACATGAATATTTTAACCTTAGGTATTCATATCCGAGTGTTATAGCTTGCAATTCAACATGTCATAACTCTCTCCTTGGGCCATAGAGATATGACTTCAAGTCATCGTATTTTAGTTCAACTTCGGTTTATCTAGTGGAGTTACGACTTCTATCCTCTACTTTTAGTTTCAAGTCTTGTTTGTCTTAAAGTTGGGTTTGCATTTTTTGTGTTAGAGTTTCAGATTCACTAAGTCATCTCTCTTAACCTTATGGAGATTTGATTTACTGTCCTCAAATTTGTTGTACGACTAGCTTATCTTTCTACTACCGAATTCATATTTCTTTCGACCGATGGATATACTACTTATGTCATTCCAATGTTTCCCACTAAGTATTTATTTCCTTCAATTGACAGGTGGTATTGCTGGCGCAGTACTCTAATCAGATGTCACATTTCAGGTGTATCCTGTTTTAATTACTTATTTTTATCAAGCTTTTAATTATTAAATGTTATTTTTTCATGCTTATGTTTCAATATTTTGTTATTCTTTTGATTCTATATTAATATAAAATGTAATACAACTACTTATTATTATTTTGTACTTTTTGTTTCATGTTCTCTCTACTTGGGGGATATGAACATAAACCACATTAACATACCTTTTGTTTTTACCATGAAACTGTCAAAAAATATAATACACACACTTTCTAATAATATTTTTTGTTTGCTTTTATGATCTAACTTACAACCTTTTAATTTTTTTGTTTGTTTCGACATATATTCTTTCACCATTTGGTTTTTTAAGGCTATTGACACACTCTTATCACCTTGGATAAATGAGAGAAAAATAAAAGAGATGGGAATAATACATAAAAATACTTCACACGCCTAATTCCATTTAACAATTTATTTCTTGTGCTCTCATGACATTAATTGCTAGAGCTATCACGTCTTTGGTGAATTTCTCGTAATGCCTCCTGGCAGCCATTGACGAGTTCGCGATATATGCGTGATTGAGAAAACTAGAATGTGCTCTCAATGCCTTTAGTCGAGCTTGTGCGTCCTTGATGGCTTTCCACCTTCGAGTGACTTTCCTGATTGGGTTTCTTTAGCCATCATTGACCCGTTGTTTCGACTTGGGTAGTTGAGATCACAAGAATAAAAAACGAAAATTAGGAACAATCAAACTCACTTAATTACTATTACCATTATCATATATTTGTTACTAGAGAAAGCAAATAAAACACCAACTTCACACACCGAACTGAATTAACAATTTATTTCTTGTGCACTCATGACATTAATTGCTAGAGCTATCACGTCTTTGGTGCGTTTCTCGTAATGCCTCCTGACAGCCGTTGACGAGTTCGCGATATATGCGTGCTTGAGAAAAATAGACTGTGTGCTCTCAATGCCTTTAGTCGAGCTTGTGCGTCCTTGGTGACTTTCAACCTTCGAGTTGCTTTCCTGATTCGGTTTTTTAGCCATCATTGACCCGTTGTTTCGACTTGGGTAGTTGAGATCACAAGAATAAAAAACAAAAATTAGGAACAATCGAACTCACTTAATTGCTATTACCATTATCATATATTTGTTTCGAGAGAAAGCAAATAAAACACCAACTTCACACTCCGAACTCAATTAACAATTTATTTCTTGTGCTCTCATGACATTAATTGCTAGAGTTGTCACGTCTTTGGTGAGTTTCTCGTAATGCCTCCGGGCAGCCGTTGACGAGTTCGCGATATATGCGTGATTGAGAAAACTAGAATGTGTGCTCTCAATGCCTTTAGTCGAGCTTGTGCGTCCTTGGTGGCTTTCCACCTTCGAGTGGCTTTCCTGATTGGTTTTTTTAGCCATCATTGACCCGTTGTTTCGACTTGGGTAGTTGAGATCACAAGAATAAAAAAACAAAAATTAGGAACAATCGAACTCACTTAATTGTTATTACCATTATCATATATTTGTTTCGAGAGAAAGCAAATAAAACACCAACTTCACACACCGAACTCAATTAACAATTTATTTCTTGTGCTCTCATGACATTAATTGCTAGAGCTGTCACGTCTTTGGTGAGTTTCTCGTAATGCCTCCTGGCAACCGTTGACGAGTTCGCGATATATGCTCTATTGAGAAAACTAGAATGTGTGCTATCAATGCCTTTAGTCGACCTTGTGCGTCCTTGGTGGCTTTCCACCTTCGAGTGGCTTTCCTGATTGGGTTTTTTTAGCCATCATTGACCCGTTGTTTCGACTTGGGTAGTTGAGATCACAAGAATAAAAAACAAAAATTAGGAAAAATCGAACTCACTTAATTGTTATTACCATTATCATATATTTGTTTCGTGAGAAAGCAAATAAAACACCAACTTCACACTCCGAACTCAATTAACAATTTATTTCTTGTGCTCTCATGACATTAATTGCTAGAGTTGTCACGTCTTTGGTGAGTTTCTCGTAATGCCTCCTGGCAGCCGTTGACGAGTTCGCGATATATGCGTGATTGAGAAAACTAGAATATGTGCTCTCAATGCCTTTAGTCGACCTTGTGCGTCCTTGGTGGCTTTCCTGATTGGGTTTTTTTAGCCATCATTGACCCGTTGTTTCGACTTGGTTTGGTTTGTTGAGATCACAAGAATAAAAAACAAAAATTAGGAACAATCGAACTCACTTAATTGTTATTACCATTATCATATATTTGTTTCGAGAGAAAGCAAATAAAACACCAACTTCACACTCCGAACTCAATTAACAATTTATTTATTGTGCTCTCATGACATTAATTGCTAGAGTTGTCACGTCTTTGGTGAGTTTCTCGTAATGCCTCCGGGCAGCCGTTGACGAGTTCGCGATATATGCGTGATTGAGAAAACTAGAATGTGTGCTCTCAATGCCTTTAGTCGAGCTTGTGCGTCCTTGGTGGCTTTCCACCTTCGAGTGGCTTTCCTGATTGGTTTTTTTTAGCCATCATTGACCCGTTGTTTCGACTTGGGTAGTTGAGATCACAAGAATAAAAAAACAAAAATTAGGAACAATCGAACTCACTTAATTGTTATTACCATTATCATATATTTGTTTCGAGAGAAAGCAAATAAAACACCAACTTCACACACCGAACTCAATTAACAATTTATTTCTTGTGCTCTCATGACATTAATTGCTAGAGCTGTCACGTCTTTGGTGAGTTTCTCGTAATGCCTCCTGGCAACCGTTGACGAGTTCGCGATATATGCTCTATTGAGAAAACTAGAATGTGTGCTATCAATGCCTTTAGTCGACCTTGTGCGTCCTTGGTGGCTTTCCACTTTCGAGTGGCTTTCCTGATTGGGTTTTTTTAGCCATCATTGACCCGTTGTTTCGACTTGGGTAGTTGAGATCACAAGAATAAAAAACAAAAATTAGGAAAAATCGAACTCACTTAATTGTTATTACCATTATCATATATTTGTTTCGTGAGAAAGCAAATAAAACACCAACTTCACACTCCGAACTCAATTAACAATTTATTTCTTGTGCTCTCATGACATTAATTGCTAGAGTTGTCACGTCTTTGGTGAGTTTCTCGTAATGCCTCCGGGCAGCCGTTGACGAGTTCGCGATATATGCGTGATTGAGAAAACTAGAATATGTGCTCTCAATGCCTTTAGTAGACCTTGTGCGTCGTCCTTGGTGGCTTTCCTGATTGGGTTTTTTTAGCCATCATTGACCCGTTGTTTCGACTTGGTTTGGTTTGTTGAGATCACAAGAATAAAAAACAAAAATTAGGAACAATCGAACTCACTTAATTGTTATTACCATTATCATATATTTGTTTCGAGAGAAAGCAAATAAAACACCAACTTCACACACCGAACTCAATTAACAATTTATTTCTTGTGCTCTCATGATATTAATTGCTAGAGCTGTCACGTCTTTGGTGAGTTTCTCGTAATGCCTCCTGGCAACCTTTGACGAGTTCGCGATATATGCTCTATTGAGAAAACTAGAATGTGTGCTCTCAATGCCTTTAGTCGACCTTGTGCGTCCTTGGTGGCTTTCCACCTTCGAGTGGCTTTCCTGATTGGGTTTTTTTAGCCATCATTGACCCGTTGTTTTGGTTTGGTTTGTTGAGATCACAAGAATAAAAAACAAAAATTAGGAACAATCGAACTCACATAATTGTTATTACCATAATAATATATTTGTTTCGAGAGAAAGCAAATAAAACACCAACTTCACACACCGAACTCAATTAACAATTTATTTCTTGTGCTCTCATGACATTAATTGCTAGAGTTGTCACGTCTTTGGTGAGTTTCTCGTAATGCCTCCGGGCAGCGGTTGACGAGTTCGCGATATATGCGTGATTGAGAAAACTAGAATGTGTGCTCTCAATGCCTTTAGTCGAGCTTGTGCGTCCTTGGTGGCTTTCCACCTTCGAGTGGCTTTCCTGATTGGTTTTTTTTAGCCATCATTGACCCGTTGTTTCGACTTGGGTAGTTGAGATCACAAGAATAAAAAAACAAAAATTAGGAACAATCGAACTCACTTAATTGTTATTACCATTATCATATATTTGTTTCGAGAGAAAGCAAATAAAACACCAACTTCACACACCGAACTCAATTAACAATTTATTTCTTGTGCTCTCATGACATTAATTGCTAGAGCTGTCACGTCTTTGGTGAGTTTCTCGTAATGCCTCCTGGCAACCGTTGACGAGTTCGCGATATATGCTCTATTGAGAAAACTAGAATGTGTGCTATCAATGCCTTTAGTCGACCTTGTGCGTCCTTGGTGGCTTTCCACCTTCGAGTGGCTTTCCTGATTGGGTTTTTTTAGCCATCATTGACCCGTTGTTTCGACTTGGGTAGTTGAGATCACAAGAATAAAAAACAAAAATTAGGAAAAATCGAACTCACTTAATTGTTATTACCATTATCATATATTTGTTTCGTGAGAAAGCAAATAAAACACCAACTTCACACTCCGAACTCAATTAACAATTTATTTCTTGTGCTCTCATGACATTAATTGCTAGAGTTGTCACGTCTTTGGTGAGTTTCTCGTAATGCCTCCTGGCAGCCGTTGACGAGTTCGCGATATATGCGTGATTGAGAAAACTAGAATATGTGCTCTCAATGCCTTTAGTCGACCTTGTGCGTCCTTGGTGGCTTTCCTGATTGGGTTTTTTTAGCCATCATTGACCCGTTGTTTCGACTTGGTTTGGTTTGTTGAGATCACAAGAATAAAAAAAAATTAGGAACAATCGAACTCACTTAATTGTTATTACCATTATCATATATTTGTTTTGAGAGAAAGCAAATAAAACACCAACTTCACACACCGAACTCAATTAACAATTTATTTCTTGTGCTCTCATGACATTAATTGCTAGAGTTGTCACGTCTTTGGTGAGTTTCTCGTAATGCCTCCTGGCAGCCGTTGACGAGTTCGCGATATATGCGTGATTGAGAAAACTAGAATGTGTGCTCTCAATGCCTTTAGTCGACCTTGTGCGTCCTTGGTGGCTTTCCACCTTCGAGTGGCTTTCCTGATTGGGTTTTTTAGCCATCATTGACCCGTTGTTTCGACTTGGGTAGTTGAGATCACAAGAATAAAAAACAAAATTTATTTTTTGGTGTTAAATTCAGGATAGTAAGCCTAATTTTGTTGCTGCAGCATTTTGATAGACGGGGTCAGCTTGATATTGCCCTCACCAAAATAAATGAGGCTCTTCGGCATACTCCAGTAGTCATTGACTCGTATTATGCGAAGGTCTATTGGCATTCCAGATTCAGCAATTATGAACACTTCCAAGTACTTAGTCGTTTGTAACCTGGTATTTTATTCATCCTGCAAAGAAGAAAAATACAAAAAAATTGTGATTGCATGCTAAGGGAAATGGATAAGACTTCTATTTTTTCTTGTCTGCTCATGGAAGATTTAGCAATTATGAACACTTCCAAGTACTTAGTCGTTGGTAATCCGGTATTTTATTCATCATGCAAAGAAGAAAAAAACAAAAACCATTATGACTGCATGCTAAGGGAAATGGATGAGACTTCTCTTCTTACTTGTCTGCTCATGAAAAATTGTTCGACAAGTGTTTATTGGTTTTCTAATAGATTATCTGATTTTCACTTATCTCGAATCATAGAACTGCCATTCATGTGTCTGCATTCTTGTCCACATGGAAGAATGTTAAAATAACCAGGTCAGACTCATTTGTCAGCTGTTGCTGCCTCGGCAGACGAAAGCAAAATACGTGGACCTTGCGGATCGTTACTTGAATAGAATGTGTGAAGAACATGCTGCAGGCGGATGAGGTATACACGCACAACTTTATGGGATCTTGGTAGATCAATATTTTTATTTTCTACTGACATAAGTTTCATCCTGTTGAACTCTGCTAAGTATTTTTTGATATAATGTAGGTAGGGCAAGCTGAAAAAACTCTGCCGCTTTATTCACAAAAAATGGGGACCAACACAATAATCTGGATGACACTGTGTGATATGCTTCTCAACGTCTTGACTGTTTTGAACAATTGAGGATAAAGATATTTGTTCTTACAATCAATTGAATGATGTGATGGTATGAGCAGGCTTCTGGTGAAAATTAGTACCAGCAGGGTGTTCTAGGTATCGCTCTTTGTTTCTTAGTTGTTGAAAAGCATTATGTGGACATGACGGAGATCAATTTGATTTCCGTTCTTATTGTTTGCGTAAAATGACACTGTGTGCTAACGTGCAGATGCTAAAATGTCAAGACACTCTACACACTCATTTCGCAAAGCAATCGTGCAGGTGCTATCAGGTGTGTCCTGCCACCACCGATCATTTTTTGTTTTCAGACTTACCTAATTAGTTTCAGTCGACGTTTTCTATTACATTTGCTTCCCCTCCCCCTCCTTTACTAGAACTTGCATATGTTGTTGCTTATGTTATGAAACAGCCTAAATGAAAATTATGAATCTTGGTTGCGTATTGATCTCTGCAACCAAGTGTTTTTATGTTCCTGCATGTTTTTGGTTGGAATGATATTCTTTTTAGGAAACTTTGAAATGCAATATGTTTTGGTTCTCCGCTCAGTTTTGGTGTGAACAATCATACCTTGGATCACGCCTACAAATGTGTACACTTCAACTTGTTTTTGATTACTTTGATCCTATGATACAGGTGTTGTCCTACAAAAGCTGAAATTGAAGAGAATGATGTTATTTTTCAGAGATCACTCCCCAAAAGAAAAAAGACGCACGTGGTAAGAAAGTATGGCACGCCAGACTGTTAATATTGTATTGTTTTTAGCAGTTTGCTTAAGATGATATTTTTATCATTCTTAATATATGTAGGAGTCTTAAGAGCAAGTCAAGGAATCATGATATTCTAACACAACCAAATCTTTTAAACGACACAATCCTAAGCGAATTGATCCAGATCGTAACAGGGAGAAATTATTGCAAGTAGTGTTTTGCTGAGTCTTGGTTATTTGTCTATTCAAATGCTGCAACGCTGGTAATAGTAATTTTATACAATTTTGTTGGGTTGAGCGGGGCTATTTATATGTTTACTTTTTGTAATTTCAGGTTGATAATCCACTATTGAAAGTAACCAAGTTATTAAAGCTACTGCAGAAGAATTCTTCCAAGTCCCTTGAACCCATCTGCTTTCTTTCGGATTAGAGATGAGAAACCAAAAGTTATTTTTTACTTTTCAGGTAGGCAAACATTTTATTGTTGTTTCAAGATATTGTTGGACACCATTTGGAAATTTAAAAAAAAATATTTCGACTTGCTTAGGATCAATGGCATTGTTGTTGCATATTTACACATGCCTTTGAGTTTCAAAATCTAGGGATTTATGATATCTAATTTCCCTTGATTTTGATGTTCTAAACTTTGGACCAGATAAGCACTCAACAAGGTCTCTTTCCTGAAGGTGTTTTTTATTTGGAAACAACCTTTTATACATGTATGTTGTTTTCCACTCAATAACAATTCAACTAAATCTGTATTCTTGTTTTGTTTTGCTGCACACCCTTTTTTCCTCCATTTTTCTATTTTCCCATCTGTTGTATCCCCTTCTTAATCTCTAGTAATGATCCAAAAAATATAGTGTTTCATGTAATGCACGTTATAGCCTCTATAGTGATTTTACACTGCAAGAGGTTTAATGGATACAATTCTCTAATTTCAGGCAATAAAGCAGATGCTTATTCTCGACGAATGCCTGGTTATTGTTCTGTAAATTTTCTAGTCCTCTCTATTTATGCATGATTGTAGTCTAATTGTGTTTTTCCGAACTTAGCCTCAAACACATGCTTCACATCGTCGCATGTGCCAGATGAAGTTAATTGAATTAGTACAGTTACTCAATATTTTGAATAAAGTTTATAATTGGTCCTTTCATTTTGCATTTCGTATACATAATAGTCCCACTGTAGTTTGGTATTGAATGAGCACCATCATGATTCATATTTAGTGAGTACCACAGTAACATTGATGAGCATAGCAATTGTAGTTTTTTTATATGTTGCACTTATCTATTTTTTTGACAGACTTAATACATGACTTTAAAATCTCCATTGGTTCTTTTAACTTGTGAGCCTGCACCTCGTTATTATGCTTGGAACTCAAATCTTGCTATGTGAAGTATTGTTTATTATTGATAAATTATGATAGTAGCTAGAATTCATTAAGTAGAAAACAACTTAGTTGACAACTATGGAAAAATGTCACTTGAAATTTTGCTGAAGACTTTCCGCCCTGCTGATCTGTTCTTGATCTGAAATATAGTTATTGCCATTGTTGTTTGTTTAATATTTTTCTAGGTTGTTCAAGTGTTGAGTCTTGTCAATGACGCTTTATTGGTGTATTGGATGCAACAAGGTCAGTTCTGAAGCCCACACTTTCTCATAACAATGTTGAACCATTTGCTTAACTAATTAACAATATTATTTTGTTATATGTTCTCAGTTTGGAAAATCATAAATCCAATTAACTTGTGTTAGTTTTATCTCTTTTTGCATGAGTAATTAAAATGCTTCAGGTTTGTCTTTGCAGTGACTTCAATTTGGAAAATCATATATCTGATCAAATTTTATGATTTATACTATTCTTGTTGAATGTTCATTATTTAACATGAGTCGAAGCTAAGGGAGAGAAACTTGGACAATCTTATCTTTTTGGGATTATTTTTGTCTATAATTCTTTTGTATGTATTACGAGGACCTCTTGATTTTGCATAGCAGACCGCAAACCACTTTGCTGAAACATTTTACCTTATTGTAGAGTGGAAGGTAATTATGTTTGTATCATGCATGATGGGGCCTTTCGTAATTATCTTAGGAATAGGAAACACGACCCGAAGTTCTTGCCTATTGATTCAGATAATTGACCTTATGATAATGTTGTGGCTAGAAGCCTTTTTGGGCTACTGTTCCATGAAGCCCATTTTGGCACAGTTCATGAAACACATTCACATGCATTACTTGTAATTCATACTTCTTGTGTTACTATTAATACTTCTAATAATTCATTTCTTTTTTGTATTTTTACTCGGGTTCCTCATGAAGTTGAATTACTTATTGTTTCTGTCAAGTAAAAGATTTATAAAAATTGTAGACTTGTGAGAACACCCTTTGATCTAAAACTCACTTTCTCCCTAATTTTGAGAAAGATAGAGATAACATAAAAAAAATTGGGCTATTATGGTTGGGTGGTAGGGGCTCACCGGAGTCCATGTTTGTTTGTGCTTTGAAGCAACATTTATTTAATATTAGTTGTCTTGAAGTGGATTCAAGACAAGTAATAAAGCATGAGAATTCTATATTTTGTAATTTACCAACTTCTGATGATGTGTCAATTATCAATTACTTCTCAATTCACATGTTGATTGGTTTGAGGAAGGAGTTCTCACGTCATTCTTTTTAAAGGAAGTAGGGTATCCTATATCTTGGATCTAACTTGCTCTGATTTAGAAGTAATCCCTTGATGTGCTTACCAACCACCATTGTTAGTCTTGATCTTAGCGTTTAGGATATGGTGTTAAGTGCTTACAGTTGGGACTGTCGTCAATGATGATTTTGCTCTATAACAACATATCTTTGTTGTGAATATACTCCATGCCTTTGCTCTCTCCTCATGGGGATCCATGGGATTCAATACCTTACATAGGATCAATATAAGACAGTAAAGAAATTAGTTAGCATTTTTCTTGAAGCAACCTCTAGATTCTTCTATTAGGCTCTATAAGAATCAGGAAGGAAACAAAAATATATCTTAGTATGTACTAGCTTGTAACTTATTTTATCTTTAAGATTTGACTTTTTTAATATTTTGTTATTATATTTTACTCCTGCGATCTAATTTTCTAAGCGGGCCAGATATCTTTGCTAATCATGACATATTTGTAGTTTTATACTAAAGGTTTATCTTTTCCAAAATGGCAAGTTGGACATAATAGTGTAGTTCTTTTTGGAAGCATTGCCCGAAGTTGCTATTTCTTGTATTCTTGAAATTTAAGTCATATTACAAAAAGGACATTTTAATGTTGGAAAATAGTTGCAATATGGGAACTCTTATTCTCTCTTTTTGTTAGCTCTCTCCTGCTTGAAGAATATATGCTATTTAGTCTTTTCCACCTTTATTTTAATCTATTTTACAAAAGAAATCTTGCTGCAGCCTTTATTTGGATCTATTTTAAAAAGGAAGTCTTGCTGCAGCCTTATATCACATGTTAGACGAAGTCTCACTGATTCCGACGAAACATTTGTGTGGTTTTCTTACGTTCCTGCAGTTGTGGTGCTGGGAACATTTACACATTGGGAGACCTTTGAAGAACAGACCATTAGTATACCCGGAGGACGAGAGGGCACCATTAGGATCCCGTTGGAGACGACCAAGAACATTTAAGGGTAGTGCGAAGACGACGACACTTGATTTTTATCGGAATGAGCTGGACGTGCAGGAATTCGATCAAGTGATCTGGGAGTCTTATGTAAATTTGGATCTTAGTCAGTTACCACCATTATGTACGGAAGGTTCAGAGATCTGGACGAGCCGTACTTGGCTTATAAATTTTGGTGAGGTGGTTATGCATTGTCCAGACCGAGTGATGAGACAGTTCGGTCTACAGCAGCACATTCTAGAGCCGATGGAGAGACATGTAGTGAAATCGGCTCAGGGAAGGTCGGATGTGAATTGGTTGGCGGAAAATCACCAATTCATTCAGCATTGGTCGCACAGAAGAGATCATCTACAGTTTGAGCGACCACTCTTAGGTGTCACTCCTGAAGAGAGCACACATCTGTATATGGAATGGTACTGGAGCATCACCGTGCGTTGGATAGTTCATCACCCATTGGCTCCGAATAATACATTATACAGACCTCGAGCGGGTAGAGAGCGAGAGATGGTAAGATTTAAACATTTATTTAAACAATTACCACTTTTAAAAATTGTTTAGTGTTTCATTAAATTTTAATTATCTGTAGGTGCACGGAGTTTATGAGTTCCACGAAGAACTCCATCAAATTCACGAGGTGATCAAAGATCACAAGACAGGTTCTTCGATGGTTGGAAAATTGAAAGAAAAAATGAAGGCTTGGCTTATGTGTTTTGGTGCTGAAGAACCAGCATTACATGTGAGTTATACCCATTGGATTTGGACAAAAATGAAAAAATCTAAATATCGGACAGACGTTAATGATTAAGATTTTCGAGTTATTATATTCATTTGAATATAATGATCGATCAAAAATTGAAGAAACAGTGAGAATTTTAAAAATAGTGTTTTTCGGAAATTTCGTAAGCTATAGCGTTTAGATTTTGCCAAAAAGGAAAAAAATCTAAATATCTGACAGACGTAAATGATTAAGATTTTCGAGTTATTATATTCATTTGAATATTCAGACCGATCAAAAATTAAATAAACAGTGAGAATTTTAAAAACGGAGTGTTTTTCACAAATTTCGTGAGCTATAGCCATTGGATTTTTCCAAAAAGAAAAAAAATCTAAATATCGGACAAACGTAAATGTTTAAGATTTTCGAGTTATTATATTCGGTTGAATATACATACCGCTAAAAAATTAGAGAAAAGTGAATTTTAAAAACTAAGTGTTTTTCACAAAATTCGTGAGCTATTGCCTTTGGGTTTTGAAAAAAAAGAAAAAAAATCTAAATCTCTGACATACGTAAATGTTTAAGATTTTCGAGTATGTATATTCATTTGAATATTCAGACCGCTCAAAAATTAAAGAAACAATGAGAATTTTAAAAACTGAGTGTTTTTCAATAATTTCGTGAGCTATAGCCTTTGGATTTTGCCAAAAAGAAAAAAATATATAAATATCGGACAGACGTAAATTGTTAAGATTTTCGAGTTATTATATTCATTTTAATATTCAGACCGATCAAAATTGAAAAACAGTGAGAATTTTAAAAACTGAGTGATTTTCACAAATTTCGTAAGCTATAGCCATTGGATTTTGCCAAAAATGAAAAAAAATCTAAACATCGGACATATGTAAATTGTTAAGATTTTCGAGTTATTATATTCATTTTAATATTCAAACCAATTAAAAATTGAAAAACAGTGAGAATTTTAAAAAATGAGTGTTTTTCACAAAATTCGTGAGCTATACCCATTGGATTTTGACAAAAATGAAAAAAATCTAAATATCGAACAGACGTAAATGATTAAGATTTTCGAGTTGTTATATTCATTTGAATATTCATACCGCTCAAAAATGAAAGGAACATTGATAATTTTAAAAACGGAGTGTTTTTCAAAAATTTCGTGGGCTATAGCCATTGGATTTTGCCAAAAAGGAAAAAAATCTAAATATCGGACAGACGTAAATGTTTTAGATTTTCGAGTTATTATATTCGTTTGAATATTCATACCGCTCAAAAATTAGAGAAAAAGTGAGAATTTTAAAAACTAAGTGTTTTTCACAAAATCCGTAAGTTATACCCATTGGATTTGGACAAAAATGAAAAAAATCTAAATATCGGACAGACGTAAATGATGAAGATTTTCGAGTTATTATATTCATTGGAATATTCAGAACGATCAAAAATTGAAGAAACAGTGAGAATTTTAAAAACTGAATGTTTTTCACAAAATTCGTGAGCTATTGCCTTTGGCTTTTGACAAAAAGGAAAAAAAATCTAAATTTCTAACATACGTAAATGTTTAAGATTTTCGAGTATGTATATTCATTTGAATATTCAGACCGCTCAAAAATTAAAGAAACATTGAGAATTTTAAAAACTGATTGTTTTTCAGAAATTTCATGAGCTATACCTTTGGATTTTGCCAAAAAGAAAAAAAATATAAATATCTGACAGACGTAAATTGTTAAGATTTTCGAGTTATTATATTCATTTTAATATTCAGACCGATCAAAATTGAAAAGCAGTGAGAATTTTAAAAACTGAGTGTTTTTCACAAAATACGTGAGCTATAGCCATTGGATTTTGCCAAAAATGAAAAAAAATCTAAACATCGGACATACGTAAATGTTAAAGATTTTCGAGTTATTATATTCGTTTGAATATTCATACCGCTCAAAAATTAAAAAAACAGTGAGAATTTTAAAAAATAAGTGTTTTTCACAAAATTCGTGAGCTATACCCATTGGATTTGGACAAAAATGAAAAAATCTAAATATCGGACAAACGTAAATGATTAAGATTTTCGAGTTGTTATATTCATTTGAATATTCATACCGATCAAAAATTAAAGGAACATTGAGAATTTTAAAAACAGAGTGTTTTTCACAAATTTCGTGAGCTATAGTCATTGGATTTTGCCAAAAAGGAAAAAAATCTAAATATCGGACAAACGTAAATGTTTAAGATTTTTGAGTTTTTATATTCATTTGAATATTCATACTGCTCAAAAATTAGAGAAACAGTGAGAATTTTAAAAACTAAGTGTTTTTCACAAAATTCGTGAGCTATACCCATTGGATTTGGACAAAAATGAAAAAAATCTAAATATCGGACAGACGTAAATGATTAAGATTTTCGAGTTGTTATACTCATTTGAATATTCATACCGATCAAAAATTAAAAGAACATTGAGAATTTTAAAAACGTAGTGCTTTTCACAAATTTCGTGAGCTATAGCCATTGGATTTTTCCAAAAAGGAAAAAAATCTAAATATCGGACAAACGTAAATGTTTAAGATTTTCGAGTTATTATATTCGTTTGAATATTCATACCGCTCAAAAATTAGAGAAACAGTGAGAATTTTAAAAGCTGAGTGTTTTTCAGAAAATTCGTGAGATATAGCCTTTGGATTTTCCCAAAAATGGAAAAAATCTAGATATCTGACACACGTAAATGATTAAGATTTTCGAGTTATTATATTCATTTGAATATTCAGACCGCTCAAAAATTGAAGAAACAGTGAGAATTTTAAAAACGGAGTGTTTTTCACAAATTTCGTGAGCTATAGCCATTGGATTTTGACAAAAAGGAAAAAAATCTAAATATCGGACAAACGTAAATGTTTAAGATTTTCGAATTATTATATTCGTTTGAATATTCATACCGCTCAAAAATTGGAGAAGAGTGAGAATTTTAAAAACTAAGTGTTTTTCAAAATTTCGTGAGCTATTGCCTATGGATTTTGCCAAAAAGGATAAAAAAATCTAAATTTCTGACAGACGTAAATGATTAAGATTTTCGAGTTTTTATATTTGTTTGAATATTCATTCCTCTCAAAAATTAGAGAAACGGTGAGAATTTTGAAAACTAAGTGTTTTTCAAAAATTTGTGAGCTATAACCTTTGGATTTTGCCAAAAAAAAACTAAATATCTGACAGACGTAAATTGTTAAAATTTTCGAGTTATTATATTCATTTTATTATTCAGACCGATCAAAATTGAAAAACAATGACAATTTTAAAAACTGAGTGTTTTTCACAAAATTCGTGAGCTATATGTAGAATCGTGTGGGTTATGGGTCCACTAATCACTTTTAATCTAATCCCTAATTTTCTACTTGATTAAGCAAACAAATGCGCAGCGGAATAAACAAACAAGTAGAGAAAGAAAGACAATGCAAACCACAAAAGACGCGTCGGTTTTTATAGAGGTTCGGCACCCCACCCGGGTCCTAGTCCTCTCTTGTAAGCTCCGCTCGACTCCGCGAGCTCCGCCTACGTCTTCACTAACCACTCCCCGTTCCGGGCCGGGAGAGAACACCTTTACACCACAAGCAACGCGAACAACCCTCGCTTGCTTGAATTCTTCCTCTCACAATCCGAGAGGGACACTTCGGGCTTTCACCGAAGTCCTTGCTTCTTTTGACAACACAAGTAACCGAGTGGGATTCACTCTCTAATTGAGCACACTTTGAGTAGGATGAGTATATGATCAAATGTGTGAAGTTTTGGCTTAAAGAGTGTAGAATTGGGAGCTTTGAGGATTGAGGTTTCTCTCTAATGTATTGGGACAATTGGAGTTGGAGAGTTGTGTTAACAACAAGTCTTGATCCTCTATTTATAAGCTCCTAAGGTTTTCTAGCCGTTGGGGATAGATTTGATTGGGTTTTGTGCAAGATACACAAAGCAGAAAATCGGGCTGCAAATCTGTCCAGAACCGGTCGACCGAAACTACTAAACCGGTCGACCGTTCACTTGATTTCAAAGAGAACGGTCGAACAAAAGAATATTCGGTCGGACAAACGAGCTAGAACTTAACTCTACTTAAGTGAATCGGTCGAACCAAAGTATGGGGTGGTCGACCGTTAAGGGGATTCGGTTGAGAGAAAGGTCAATCGGTCGAACGAGAAATGTGTCGACCGATAGCAGGGAATTTTGTTTCTTGAAGAAATGTTCAACCGGTCGACCGAAACAAGGTCGTCGTTCGACCGGTTACCGAATGTATTTTGGGGTTAAGTTTGTTTTATACGAATACGACCGTTATAGGAATACGACAAGAAAAACGGCCATATTAAAATCCGGGATCGGTCGACCGAAAAGGTAGAACCGGTCGACCGGAAGAGTTCGGTAAAATCACTGTGGAGAGTCTGTTATAAACCGGTCGAACTGAGAACTGGTTCGGTCGACCGGTTCACACAGGAAATCTGGGTTTAAGTTTATAAGTGATTTCCGACTAAGGTTTGGGTGATCTAATGAAGTCCAAATAATGTGAAATTTCGTGTGTGACTTCTATAGGGAACCTATTGTGTATGTGATTGGTTTTTAACTCTTGTATGCTCAATTTACACATGTTCCTAAGACTCAAAATAAATCAAGATTACATGTCTTCGATTTAGCTTTAATTACATGTCTTGACTTCATTTCCTTCTTTCTTGAGTCTTGATCACCTGTAGAGGTTAGCACAATACAATATACATGCAATGCAATATGTGTGCTACTCTACATCATCATAATTAAGATTAGGTTAATTAAATCATCAAAACATAGATTAAGGCCAAAAAGCCAACACTATAGCCATTGGATTTTGCCAAAAATGAAAAAAATCTAAACATCGGACATACGTAAATGTTAAAGATTTTCGAGTTATTATATTCGTTTGAATATACATACCGCTCAAAAATTAAAAAAAACAGTGAGAATTTTAAAAAATGAGTGATTTTCACAAAATTCGTGAGCTATACCCGTTGGATTTGGAAAAATGAAAAAAATCTAAATATCGGACAGACGTAAATGATTAAGATTTTCGAGTTGTTATATTCATTTGAATATTCATACCGATCAAAAATTAAAGGAACATTAAGAATTTCAAAAACGGAGTGTTTTTCACAAATTTCGTGAGCTATAGCCATTGGATTTTGCCAAAAAGGAAAAAAAATCTAAATATCGGACAAACGTAAATGTTTAAGATTTTCGAGTTATTATATTCGTTTGAATATTCATACCGCTCAAAAATTAGAGAAACAGTGGGGATTTTAAAAACTAAGTGTTTTTCACAAAATCCGTGAGCTATACCCATTGGATTTGGACAAAAATGAAAAAAATCTAAAATCGGACAGACGTAAATGATTAAGATTTTCGAGTTGTTATATTCATTTGAATATTCATTTGAATATTCATACCGACCAAAAATTAAAGGAACATTGAGAATTTTAAAAACGGAGTGTTTTTCACAAATTTCGTGAGCTATAGCCATTGGATTTTTCCAAAAAGGGAAAAAAATCTAAATTTCGGACAAACGAAAATGTTTAAGATTTTCGAGTTATTATATTCGTTTGAATATTCATACCGCTCAAAAATTGGAGAAAAGTGAGAATTTTAAAAACTATGTTTTTCACAAAATTCGTGAGCTATACCAATTGGATTTGGAGAAAAATGAAAAAATCTAAATATCGGACAGACGTAAATGATTAAGATTTTCGAGTTGTTATATTCATTTGAATATTCAGACCGCTCAAAGATTGAAGAAACAGTGAGAATTTTAAAAACGGAGTGTTTTCACAAATTTCGTGAGCTATAGCCATTGGATTTTGCCAAAAAGGAAAAAAATCTAAATATCGGACAAACGTAAATGTTTAAGATTTTCGAGTTATTATATTCGTTTGAATATTCATACCGCTCAAAAATTAGAGAAACGGTGAGAATTTTAAAAGCTGAGTGTTTTTCAGAAAATTCGTGAGATATAGCCTTTGGATTTTCCCAAAAATGGAAAAAATCTAGATATCTGACACACGTAAATGATTAAGATTTTCGAGTTATTATATTCATTTGAATATTCAGACCGCTCAAAAATTGAAGAAACAGTGAGAATTTTAAAAACGGAGTGTTTTTCACAAATTTCGTGAGCTATAGCCATTGGATTTTGACAAAAAGGAAAAAAATCTAAATATCGGACAAACGTAAATGTTTAAGATTTTCGAATTATTATATTTGTTTGAATATTCATACCGCTCAAAAATTGGAGAAAAGTGAAAATTTTAAAAACTAAGTGTTTTTCACAAAATTCGTGAGCTATACCCATTGGATTTGGACAAAAATGAAAAAATCTAAATATCGGACAGACGTAAATGATTAAGATTTTCGAGTTATTATATTCATTTGAATATTCAGAACGATTAAAAAGTGAAGAAACAGTGAGAATTTTAAAAACTAAGTGTTTTTCAGAAAATTCGTGAGCTATAGCCTTTGTATTTTCCCAAAAATGGAAAAATCTAAATATCTGACAGACGTAAATGATTAAGATTTTTTAGTATGTATATTCATTTGAATATTCAGACCACTCAAAAATTAAAGAAACATTGAGAATTTTAAAAACTTAGTGTTTTTCAGAAATTTCGTGAGCTATAGCCTTTCGATTTTGCCAAAAAGTAAAAAAAATATAAATATCTGACAGACGTAAATTGTTAAGATTTTCAAGTTATTATATTCATTTTAATATTCAGACAGATCAAAATTAGAGAAACGGTGAGAATTTTAAAAACTAAGTGTTTTTCAAAATATTTGTGAGCTATACCCATTGGATTTGGACAAAAATGAAAAAATCTAAATATCGGACAGACCTAAATGATTAAGATTTTCGAGTTATTATATTCATTTGATTATTCAGACCGATCAAAAATTAAAGGAACATTGAGAATTTTAAAAACAGAGTGTTTTTCAGAAAATTCGTGAGGTATATAGCCTTTGGATTTTTCCAAAAATGGAAAAAATCTAAATATCTGACAGACGTAAATGATTAAGATTTTCAAGTTATTATATTCATTTGAATATTCAGACCGATCAAAAATTGAAGAAACAGTGAGAATTTTAAAAACTGAGTGTTTTTCACAAAATTCGTGAGTTATTGGCTTTGGATTTTGACAAAAAGGAAAAAAAATCTAAATTTCTGACATACGTAAATGTTTAAGATTTTCGAGTATGTATATTCATATGAATATTCAGACCGCTCAAAAATTAAAGAAACATTGAGAATTTTAAAAACTAAGTGTTTTTCTAAATTTCGTGAGCTATTGCCTTTGGATTTTGCCAAAAAGGATAAAAAAATAAAAATATCTGACAGACGTAAATGATTAAGATGTTCGAGTTATTATATTTGTTCGAATATTCATACCTCTCAAAAATTAAAGAAACGTTGAGAATTTTAGAAACTTAGTGTTTTTCAGAAAATTCGTGACTTATAGCCTTTCGATTTTGCCAAAAAGAAAAAAAAATCTAAATATCTGACAGACGTAAATGATTAAGATTTTCGAGTTATTATATTCGTTTGAATATTCATACCGCTCAAAAATTAAAAAAACAGTGAGAATTTTAACAAATAAGTGTTTTTCAAAAATTCGTGAGCTATATACCCATTGGATTTGGACAAAAATGAAAAAAATCTAAATATCGGACAGACGTAAATGATTAAGATTTTCGAGTTGTTATACTCATTTGAATATTCATACCGATCAAAAATTAAAAGAACATTGAGAATTTTAAAAACGTAGTGCTTTTCACAAATTTCGTGAGCTATAGCCATTGGATTTTTCCAAAAAGGAAAAAAAATCTAAATTTCGGACAGACGTAAATGTTTAAGATTTTCGAGTTATTATATTCGTTTGAATATTCATACCGCTCAAAAATTAGAGAAACGGTGAGAATTTTAAAAGCTGAGTGTTTTTCAGAAAATTCGTGAGATATAGCCTTTGGATTTTCCCAAAAATGGAAAAAATCTAGATATCTGACACACGTAAATGATTAAGATTTTCGAGTTATTATATTCATTTGAATATTCAGACCGCTCAAAAATTGAAGAAACAGTGAGAATTTTAAAAACGGAGTGTTTTTCACAAATTTCGTGAGCTATAGCCATTGGATTTTGACAAAAAGGAAAAAAATCTAAATATCGGACAAACGTAAATGTTTAAGATTTTCGAATTATTATATTTGTTTGAATATTCATACCGCTCAAAAATTGGAGAAAAGTGAAAATTTTAAAAACTAAGTGTTTTTCACAAAATTCGTGAGCTATACCCATTGGATTTGGACAAAAATGAAAAAATCTAAATATCGGACAGACGTAAATGATTAAGATTTTCGAGTTATTATATTCATTTGAATATTCAGAACGATTAAAAAGTGAAGAAACAGTGAGAATTTTAAAAACTAAGTGTTTTTCAGAAAATTCGTGAGCTATAGCCTTTGTATTTTCCCAAAAATGGAAAAATCTAAATATCTGACAGACGTAAATGATTAAGATTTTTTTAGTATGTATATTCATTTGAATATTCAGACCACTCAAAAATTAAAGAAACATTGAGAATTTTAAAAACTTAGTGTTTTTCAGAAATTTCGTGAGCTATAGCCTTTCGATTTTGCCAAAAAGTAAAAAAAATATAAATATCTGACAGACGTAAATTGTTAAGATTTTCAAGTTATTATATTCATTTTAATATTCAGACAGATCAAAATTAGAGAAACGGTGAGAATTTTAAAAACTAAGTGTTTTTCAAAATATTTGTGAGCTATACCCATTGGATTTGGACAAAAATGAAAAAATCTAAATATCGGACAGACCTAAATGATTAAGATTTTCGAGTTATTATATTCATTTGATTATTCAGACCGATCAAAAATTAAAGGAACATTGAGAATTTTAAAAACAGAGTGTTTTTCAGAAAATTCGTGAGGTATATAGCCTTTGGATTTTTCCAAAAATGGAAAAAATCTAAATATCTGACAGACGTAAATGATTAAGATTTTCAAGTTATTATATTCATTTGAATATTCAGACCGATCAAAAATTGAAGAAACAGTGAGAATTTTAAAAACTGAGTGTTTTTCACAAAATTCGTGAGTTATTGGCTTTGGATTTTGACAAAAAGGACAAAAATCTAAATTTCTGACATACGTAAATGTTTAAGATTTTCGAGTATGTATATTCATATGAATATTCAGACCGCTCAAAAATTAAAGAAACATTGAGAATTTTAAAAACTAAGTGTTTTTCTAAATTTCGTGAGCTATTGCCTTTGGATTTTGCCAAAAAGGATAAAAAAATAAAAATATCTGACAGACGTAAATGATTAAGATGTTCGAGTTATTATATTTGTTCGAATATTCATACCTCTCAAAAATTAAAGAAACGTTGAGAATTTTAGAAACTTAGTGTTTTTCAGAAAATTCGTGACTTATAGCCTTTCGATTTTGCCAAAAAGAAAAAAAAATCTAAATATCTGACAGACGTAAATGATTAAGATTTTCGAGTTATTATATTCTTTTGAATATTCATACCGCTCAAAAATTAAAAAAACAGTGAGAATTTTAACAAATAAGTGTTTTTCAAAAATTCGTGAGCTATATACCCATTGGATTTGGACAAAAATGAAAAAAATCTAAATATCGGACAGACGTAAATGATTAAGATTTTCGAGTTGTTATACTCATTTGAATATTCATACCGATCAAAAATTAAAAGAACATTGAGAATTTTAAAAACGTAGTGCTTTTCACAAATTTCGTGAGCTATAGCCATTGGATTTTTCCAAAAAGGAAAAAAAATCTAAATTTCGGACAGACGTAAATGTTTAAGATTTTCGAGTTATTATATTCGTTTGAATATTCATACCGCTCAAAAATTAGAGAAACGGTGAGAATTTTAAAAGCTGAGTGTTTTTCAGAAAATTCGTGAGATATAGCCTTTGGATTTTCCCAAAAATGGAAAAAATCTAGATATCTGACACACGTAAATGATTAAGATTTTCGAGTTATTATATTCATTTGAATATTCAGACCGCTCAAAAATTGAAGAAACAGTGAGAATTTTAAAAACGGAGTGTTTTTCACAAATTTCGTGAGCTATAGCCATTGGATTTTGACAAAAAGGAAAAAAATCTAAATATCGGACAAACGTAAATGTTTAAGATTTTCGAATTATTATATTTGTTTGAATATTCATACCGCTCAAAAATTGGAGAAAAGTGAAAATTTTAAAAACTAAGTGTTTTTCACAAAATTCGTGAGCTATACCCATTGGATTTGGACAAAAATGAAAAAATCTAAATATCGGACAGACGTAAATGATTAAGATTTTCGAGTTATTATATTCATTTGAATATTCAGAACGATTAAAAAGTGAAGAAACAGTGAGAATTTTAAAAACTAAGTGTTTTTCAGAAAATTCGTGAGCTATAGCCTTTGTATTTTCCCAAAAATGGAAAAATCTAAATATCTGACAGACGTAAATGATTAAGATTTTTTAGTATGTATATTCATTTGAATATTCAGACCACTCAAAAATTAAAGAAACATTGAGAATTTTAAAAACTTAGTGTTTTTCAGAAATTTCGTGAGCTATAGCCTTTCGATTTTGCCAAAAAGTAAAAAAAATATAAATATCTGACAGACGTAAATTGTTAAGATTTTCAAGTTATTATATTCATTTTAATATTCAGACAGATCAAAATTAGAGAAACGGTGAGAATTTTAAAAACTAAGTGTTTTTCAAAATATTTGTGAGCTATACACATTGGATTTGGACAAAAATGAAAAAATCTAAATATCGGACATACCTAAATGATTAAGATTTTCGAGTTATTATATTCATTTGATTATTCAGACCGATCAAAAATTAAAGGAACATTGAGAATTTTAAAAACAGAGTGTTTTTCAGAAAATTCGTGAGGTATATAGCCTTTGGATTTTTCCAAAAATGGAAAAAATCTAAATATCTGACAGACGTAAATGATTAAGATTTCAAGTTATTATATTCATTTGAATATTCAGACCGATCAAAAATTGAAGAAACAGTGAGAATTTTAAAAACTGAGTGTTTTTCACAAAATTCGTGAGTTATTGGCTTTGGATTTTGACAAAAAGGAAAAAAATCTAAATTTCTGACATACGTAAATGTTTAAGATTTTCGAGTATGTATATTCATATGAATATTCAGACCGCTCAAAAATTAAAGAAACATTGAGAATTTTAAAAACTAAGTGTTTTTCTAAATTTCGTGAGCTATTGCCTTTGGATTTTGCCAAAAAGGATAAAAAAATAAAAATATCTGACAGACGTAAATGATTAAGATGTTCGAGTTATTATATTTGTTCGAATATTCATACCTCTCAAAAATTAAAGAAACGTTGAGAATTTTAGAAACTTAGTGTTTTTCAGAAAATTCGTGACTTATAGCCTTTGGATTTTGCCAAAAAGAAAAAAAAATCTAAATATCTGACAGACGTAAATGATTAAGATTTTCTTGTTATTATATTCTTTTGAATATTCATACCGCTCAAAAATTAAAAAAACAGTGAGAATTTTAACAAATAAGTGTTTTTCAAAAATTCGTGAGCTATACCCATTGGATTTGGACAAAAATGAAAAAAATCTAAATATCGGACAGACGTAAATGATTAAGATTTTCGAGTTGTTATACTCATTTGAATATTCATACCGATCAAAAATTAAAAGAACATTGAGAATTTTAAAAACGTAGTGCTATTCACAAATTTCGTGAGTTATAGCCATTGGATTTTTCCAAAAAGGAAAAAAAATCTAAATTTCGGACAGACGTAAATGTTTAAGATTTTCGAGTTATTATATTCGTTTGAATATTCATACCGCTCAAAAATTAGAGAAACAGTGAGAATTTTAAAAGCTGAGTGTTTTTCAGAAAATTCGTGAGATATAGCCTTTGGATTTTCCCAAAAAGTAAAAAAAAATATAAATATCTGACAGACGTAAATTGTTAAGATTTTCAAGTTATTATATTCATTTGATTATTCAGACCGATCAAAAATTAAAGGAACATTGAGAATTTTAAAAACTGAGTGTTTTTCAGAAAATTCGTGAGGTATAGCCTTTGGATTTTTCCAAAAATGGAAAAAATCTAAATATCTAACAGACGTAAATGATTAAGATTTTCGAGTTATAATATTCATTTGAATATTCAGATCGATCAAAAATTGAAGAAACAGTGAGAGTTTTAAAAACTGAGTGTTTTTCACAAAATTCGTGAGCTATTGCCTTTGGATTTTGACAAAAAGGAAAAAAATCTAAATTTCTGACATACGTAAATGTTTAAGATTTTCGAGTATGTATATTCATTTGAATATTCAGACCGCTCAAAAATTAAAGAAACATTGAGAATTTTAAAAACTTAGTGTTTTTCAGAAATTTCGTGAGCTATAGCCTTTCGATTTTGCCAAAAAGTAAAAAAAAATATAAATATCTGACAGACGTAAATTGTTAAGATTTTCAAGTTATTATATTCATTTGATTATTCAGACCGATCAAAAATTAAAGGAACATTGAGTATTTTAAAAACAGAGTGTTTTTCAGAAAATTCGTGAGGTAGGCTTTGGATTTTTCCAAAAATGGAAAAAATCTAAATATCTGACAGGCGTAAATGATTAAGATTTTCAAGTTATTATATTCATTTGAATATTCAGACCGATCAAAAATTGAAGAAACAGTGAGAGTTTTAAAAACTGAGTGTTTTTCACAAATTTCGTGAGCTATAGTCATTGGATTTTGTCAAAAAGGAAAAAAATCTAAATATCGGACAAACGTAAATGTTTAAGATTTTCGAGTTATTATATTCGTTTGAATATTCATACCGCTCAAAATTAGAGAAACGGTGAGAATTTTAAAAACTAAGTGTTTTTCAAAAAATTCGTGAGCTATACCCATTGGATTTGGACAAAAATGAAAAAATCTAAATATCAGACAGACCTAAATGATTAAGATTTTCGAGTTATTATATTCATTTGATTATTCAGACCGATCAAAAATTAAAGGAACATTGAGAATTTTAAAAACAAGTGTTTTTCATAAAAATCGTGAGGTATAGCCTTTGGATTTTTCCAAAAATGGAAAAAATCTAAATATCTGACAGACGTAAATGATTAAGATTTTCGAGTTATTATATTCATTTGAATATTCAGACCGATCAAAAATTGAAGAAACAGTGAGAGTTTTAAAAACTGGGTGCTTTTCACAAAATTCGTGAGCTATTGCCTTTGGATTTTGACAAAAAAGAAAAAAATCTAAATTTCTGTCATACGTAAATGTTTAAGATTTTCGAGTATGTATATTCATATGAACATTCAGACCGCTCAAAAATTAAAGAAACATTGAGAATTTTAAAAACTGAGTATTTTCCAAAATTTCGTGAGCTATTGCCTTTGGATTTTGCCAAAAAGGATAAAAAAATAAAAATATCTGACAGACGTAAATGGTTAAGATTTTCGAGTTATTATATTCATTTTAATATCCAGACCGATCAAAATTGAAAAACAATGAGAATTTTAAAAACGGAGTGTTTTTCAGAAATTTCGTGTGCTATAGCCATTAGATTTTGCCAAAAATGAAAAAAAATCTAAACATCGAACATACGTAAATGTTAAAGATTTTCGAGTTATTATATTCGTTTGAATATTCATACCGCTCAAAAATTAAAAAAACAGTGATCATTTTAAAAAATAAGTGTTTTTCACAAAATTCGTGAGCTATACCCATTGGATTTGGACAAAAATGAAAAAAATCTAAATATCGGACAGACGTAAATGATTAAGATTTTCGAGTTTTTATATTTGTTTGAATATTCATTCCTCTCAAAAATTAGAGAAACGGTGAGAATTTTGAAAACTAAGTGTTTTTCAAAAATTTGTGAGCTATAACCTTTGGATTTTGCCAAAAAAAAACTAAATATCTGACAGACGTAAATTGTTAAATTTTTCGAGTTATTATATTCATTTTATTATTCAGACCGATTAAAATTGAAAAACAATGACAATTTTAAAAACTGAGTGTTTTTCACAAAATTCGTGAGCTATAGCCATTGGATTTTGCCAAAAATGAAAAAAATCTAAACATCGGACATACGTAAATGTTAAAGATTTTCGAGTTATTATATTCGTTTAAATATACATACCGCTCAAAAATTAAAAAAAACAGTGAGAATTTTAAAAAATGAGTGCTTTTCACAAATTTCGTGAGCTATTGCCTTTGGATTTTGCCAAAAAGTATAAGAAAATAAAAATATCTGACAGACGTAAATGGTTAAGATTTTCGAGTTATTATATTCATTTTAATATCCAGACCGATCAAAATTGAAAAACAGTGAGAATTTTAAAAACGGAGTGTTTTTCAGAAATTTCGTGTGCTATAGCCATTAGATTTTGCCAAAAATGAAAAAAAATCTAAACATCGAACATACGTAAATGTTAAAGATTTTCGAGTTATTATATTCGTTTGAATATTCATACCGCTCAAAAATTAAAAAAACAGTGATCATTTTAAAAAATAAGTGTTTTTCACAAAATTCGTGAGCTATACCCATTGGATTTGGACAAAAATGAAAAAAATCTAAATATCGGACAGACGTAAATGATTAAGATTTTCGAGTTTTTATATTTGTTTGAATATTCATTCCTCTCAAAAATTAGAGAAACGGTGAGAATTTTGAAAACTAAGTGTTTTTCAAAAATTTGTGAGCTATAACCTTTGGATTTTGCCAAAAAAAAACTAAATATCTGACAGACGTAAATTGTTAAATTTTTCGAGTTATTATATTCATTTTATTATTCAGACCGATTAAAATTGAAAAACAATGACAATTTTAAAAACTGAGTGTTTTTCACAAAATTCGTGAGCTATAGCCATTGGATTTTGCCAAAAATGAAAAAAATCTAAACATCGGACATACGTAAATGTTAAAGATTTTCGAGTTATTATATTCGTTTAAATATACATACCGCTCAAAAATTAAAAAAAACAGTGAGAATTTTAAAAAATGAGTGCTTTTCACAAATTTCGTGAGCTATTGCCTTTGGATTTTGCCAAAAAGTATAAGAAAATAAAAATATCTGACAGACGTAAATGGTTAAGATTTTCGAGTTATTATATTCATTTTAATATCCAGACCGATCAAAATTGAAAAACAGTGAGAATTTTAAAAACGGAGTGTTTTTCAGAAATTTCGTGTGCTATAGCCATTAGATTTTGCCAAAAATGAAAAAAAATCTAAACATCGAACATACGTAAATGTTAAAGATTTTCGAGTTATTATATTCGTTTGAATATTCATACCGCTCAAAAATTAAAAAAACAGTGATCATTTTAAAAAATAAGTGTTTTTCACAAAATTCGTGAGCTATACCCATTGGATTTGGACAAAAATGAAAAAAATCTAAATATCGGACAGACGTAAATGATTAAGATTTTCGAGTTTTTATATTTGTTTGAATATTCATTCCTCTCAAAAATTAGAGAAACGGTGAGAATTTTGAAAACTAAGTGTTTTTCAAAAATTTGTGAGCTATAACCTTTGGATTTTGCCAAAAAAAAACTAAATATCTGACAGACGTAAATTGTTAAATTTTTCGAGTTATTATATTCATTTTATTATTCAGACCGATTAAAATTGAAAAACAATGACAATTTTAAAAACTGAGTGTTTTTCAAAAAATTCGTGAGCTATAGCCATTGGATTTTGCCAAAAATGAAAAAAATCTAAACATCGGACATACGTAAATGTTAAAGATTTTCGAGTTATTATATTCGTTTGAATATACATACCGCTCAAAAATTAAAAAAAACAGTGAGAATTTTAAAAAATGAGTGCTTTTCACAAAATTCGTGAGCTATACCCGTTGGATTTGGAAAAATGAAAAAAATCTAAATATCGGACAGACGTAAATGATTAAGATTTTCGAGTTATATTCATTTGAATATTCATACCGATCAAAAATTAAAAGAACATTGAGAATTTTAAAAACGTAGTGCTTTTCACAAATTTCGTGAGTTATAGTCATTGGATTTTTCCAAAAAGGAAAAAAAATCTAAATATCGGACAAACGTAAATGTTTAAGATTTTCGAGTTATTATATTCGTTTGAATATTCATACCGCTCAAAATTAGAGAAACGGTGAGAATTTTAAAAACTAAGTGTTTTTCAAAAAATTCGTGAGCTATACCGATTGGATTTGGACAAAAATGAAAAAATCTAAATATCGGACAGACCTAAATGATTAAGATTTTCGAGTTATTATATTCATTTGATTATTCAGACCGATCAAAAATTAAAGGAACATTGAGAATTTTAAAAACAGAGTGTTTTTCAGAAAAATCGTGAGGTATAGCCTTTGGATTTTTCCAAAAATGGAAAAAATCTAAATATATGACAGACGTAAATGATTAAGATTTTCGAGTTATTATATTCCTTTGAATATTCAGACCGATCAAAAATTGAAGAAACAGTGAGAGTTTTAAAAACTGGGTGTTTTTCACAAAATTCGTGAGCTATTGCCTTTGGATTTTGACAAAAAGGAAAAAAATCTAAATTTCTGTCATACGTAAATGTTTAAGATTTTCGAGTATGTATATTCATATGAACATTCAGACCGCTCAAAAATTAAAGAAGCATTGAGAATTTTAAAAACTGAGTGTTTTTCAAAATTTCGTGAGCTATTGCCTTTGGATTTTGCCAAAAAGGATAAAAAAATAAAAATATCTGACAGACGTAAATGGTTAAGATTTTCGAGTTATTATATTCATTTTAATATCCAGACCGATCAAAATTGAAAAACAGTGAGAATTTTAAAAACGGAGTGTTTTTCAGAAATTTCGTGTGATATAGCCATTAGATTTTGCCAAAAATGAAAAAAAATCTAAACATCGAACATACGTAAATGTTAAAGATTTTCGAGTTATTATATTCGTTTGAATATTCATACCGCTCAAAAATTAAAAAAACAGTGAGAATTTTAAAAAATAAGTGTTTTTCACAAAATTCGTGAGCTATACCCATTGGATTTGGACAAAAATGAAAAAAATCTAAATATCGGACATACGTAAATGATTAAGATTTTCGAGTTGTTATATTCATTTGAATATTCATACCGATCAAAAATTAAAAGAACATTGAGATTTTTAAAAACATAGTGCTTTTCACAAATTTCGTGAGCTATAGTCATTGGATTTTTCCAAAAAGGAAAAAAAATCTAAATATCGGACAAACGTAAATGTTTAAGATTTTCGAGTTATTATATTCGTTTGAATATTCATACCGCTCAAAATTAGAGAAACGGTGAGAATTTTAAAAACTAAGTGTTTTTCAAAAAATTCGTGAGCTATACCGATTGGATTTGGACAAAAATGAAAAAATCTAAATATCGGACAGACCTAAATGATTAAGATTTTCGAGTTATTATATTCATTTGATTATTCAGACCGATCACAAATTAAAGGAACATTGAGAATTTTAAAAACTGAGTGTTTTTCAGAAAATTCGTGAGGTATAGCCTTTGGATTTTGACAAAAAGGAAAAAAAATCTAAATTTCTGACATACGTAAATGTTTAAGATTTTCGAGTATGTATATTCATTTGAATATTCAGACCGCTCAAAAATTAAAGAAACATTGAGAATTTTAAAAACTTAGTGTTTTTCAGAAATTTCGTGAGCTATAGCCTTTCGATTTTGCCAAAAATGGAAAAAAATCTAAATATCTAACAGACGTAAATGATTAAGATTTTCGAGTTATAATATTCATTTGAATATTCAGACCGATCAAAAATTGAAGGAACATTGAGAATTTTAAAAACTGAGTGTTTTTCACAAAATTCGTGAGCTATTGCCTTTGGATTTTGACAAAAAGGAAAAAAAATCTAAATTTCTGACATACGTAAATGTTTAAGATTTTCGAGTATGTATATTCATTTGAATATTCAGACCGCTCAAAAATTAAAGAAACATTGAGAATTTTAAAAACTTAGTGTTTTTGAGAAATTTCGTGAGCTATAGCCTTTCGATTTTGCCAAAAAGTAAAAAAAAAAATATAAATATCTGACAGACGTAAATTGTTAAGATTTTCAAGTTATTATATTCATTTGATTATTCAGACCGATCAAAAATTAAAGGAACATTGAGTATTTTAAAAACAGAGTGTTTTTCAGAAAATTCGTGAGGTAGCCTTTGGATTTTTCCAAAAATGGAAAAAATCTAAATATCTGACAGGCGTAAATGATTAAGATTTTCAAGTTATTATATTCATTTGAATATTCAGACCGATCAAAAATTGAAGAAACAGTGAGAGTTTTAAAAACTGAGTGTTTTTCACAAATTTCGTGAGCTATAGTCATTGGATTTTGTCAAAAAGGAAAAAAATCTAAATATCGGACAAACGTAAATGTTTAAGATTTTCGAGTTATTATATTCGTTTGAATATTCATACCGCTCAAAATTAGAGAAACGGTGAGAATTTTAAAAACTAAGTGTTTTTCAAAAAATTCGTGAGCTATACCGATTGGATTTGGACAAAAATGAAAAAATCTAAATATCGGACAGAGCTAAATGATTAAGATTTTCGAGTTATTATATTCATTTGATTATTCAGACCGATCACAAATTAAAGGAACATTGAGAATTTTAAAAACTGAGTGTTTTTCAGAAAATTCGTGAGGTATAGCCTTTGGATTTTTCCAAAAATGGAAAAAATCTAAATATCTGACAGACGTAAATGATTAAGATTTTCGAGTTATTATATTCGTTTGAATATTCAGACCGATCAAAAATTGAAGAAACAGTGAGAGTTTTAAAAACTGAGTGTTTTTCACAAAATTCGTGAGCTATTGCCTTTGGATTTTGACAAAAAGGAAAAAAAATCTAAATTTCTGACATACGTAAATTGTTAAGATTTTCAAGTTATTATATTCATTTGATTATTCAGACCGATCAAAAATTAAAGGAACATTGAGAATTTTAAAAACTGAGTGTTTTTCAGAAAATTCGTGAGGTATAGCCTTTGGATTTTTCCAAAAATGGAAAAAATCTAAATATCTAATAGACGTAAATGATTAAGATTTTCGAGTTATAATATTCATTTGAATATTCAGACCGATCAAAAATTGAAGAAACAGTGAGAGTTTTAAAAACTGAGTGTTTTTCACAAAATTCGTGAGCTATTGCCTTTGGATTTTGACAAAAAGGAAAAAAAATCTAAATTTTTGACATACGTAAATGTTTAAGATTTTCGAGTATGTATATTCATTTGAATATTCAGACCGCTCAAAAATTAAAGAAACATTGAGAATTTTAAAAACTTAGTGTTTTTCAGAAATTTCGTGAGCTATAGCCTTTCGATTTTGCCAAAAAGTAAAAAAAAATATAAATATCTGACAGACGTAAATTGTTAAGATTTTCAAGTTATTATATTCATTTGATTATTCAGACCGATCAAAAATTAAAGGAACATTGAGTATTTTAAAAACAGAGTGTTTTTCAGAAAATGATATTTAGACCTAAATGATTAAGATTTTCGAGTTATTATATTCGTTTGAATATTCATACCGCTCAAAATTAGAGAAACTGTGAGAATTTTAAAAACTAAGTGTTTTTCAAAAAATTCGTGAGCTATACCCATTGGATTTGGACAAAAATGAAAAAATCTAAATATCGGACAGACGTAAATGATTAAGATTTTCGAGTTGTTATATTCATTTAAATATTCATACCGATCAAAAATTAAAAGAACATTGAGAATTTTAAAAACGTAGTGCTTCTCACAAATTACGTGAGCTATAGTCATTGGATTTTTCCAAAAAGGAAAAAAATCTAAATATCGGACAAACGTAAATGTTTAAGATTTTCGAGTTATTATATTCGTTTGAATATTCATACCGCTCAAAATTAGAGAAACGGTGAGAATTTTAAAAACTAAGTGTTTTTCAAAAAATTCGTGAGCTATACCGATTGGATTTGGACAAAAATGAAAAAAATCTAAATATCGGACAGACCTAAATGATTAAGATTTTCGAGTTATTATATTCATTTGATTATTCAGACCGATCACAAATTAAAGGAACATTGAGAATTTTAAAAACTGAGTGTTTTTCAGAAAATTCGTGAGGTATATCCTTTGGATTTTTCCAAAAATGGAAAAAATCTAAATATCTGACAGACGTAAATGATTAAGATTTTCGAGTTATTATATTCGTTTGAATATTCATACCGCTCAAAATTAAAGAAACGGTGAGAATTTTAAAAACTAAGTGTTTTTCAAAAAATTCGTGAGCTATACCCATTGGATTTGGACAAAAATGAAAAAAATCTAAATATCGGACAGACGTAAATGATTAAGATTTTCGAGTTGTTATATTCATTTGAATATTCATACCAATCAAAAATTAAAAGAACATTGAGAATTTTAAAAACGTAGTGCTTTTCACAAATTTCGTGAGCTATAGTCATTGGATTTTTCCAAAAAGGAAAAAAAATCTAAATATCGGACAAACGTAAATGTTTAAGATTTTCGAGTTATTATATTCGTTTGAATATTCATACCGCTCAAAATTAGAGAAACGGTGAGAATTTTAAAAACTAAGTGTTTTTCAGAGCGGTATGAAACAGAGTGTTTGTCCGATATTTAGACCTAAATGATTAAGATTTTCGAGTTATTATATTCATTTGATTATTCAGACCGATCAAAAATTAAAGGAACATTGAGAATTTTAAAAACAGAGTGTTTTTCAGAAAAATCGTGAGGTATAGCCTTTGGATTTTTCCAAAAATGGAAAAAATCTAAATATCTGACAGACGTAAATGATTAAGATTTTCGAGTTATTATATTCGTTTGAATATTCAGACCGATCAAAAATTGAAGAAACAGTGAGAGTTTTAAAAACTGGGTGCTTTTCACAAAATTCGTGAGCTATTGCCTTTGGATTTTGACAAAAAGGAAAAAAATCTAAATTTCTGTCATACGTAAATGTTTAAGATTTTCGAGTATGTATATTCATATGAACATTCAGACCGCTCAAAAATTAAAGAAGCATTGAGAATTTTAAAAACTGAGTGTTTTTCAAAATTTCGTGAGCTATTGCCTTTGGATTTTGCCAAAAAGGATAAAAAAATAAAAATATCTGACAGACGTAAATGGTTAAGATTTTCGAGTTATTATATTCATTTTAATATCCAGACCGATCAAAATTGAAAAACAGTGAGAATTTTAAAAACGGAGTGTTTTTCAGAAATTTCGTGTGATATAGCCATTAGATTTTGCCAAAAATGAAAAAAAATCTAAACATCGAACATACGTAAATGTTTAAGATTTTCGAGTTATTATATTCGTTTGAATATTCATACCGCTCAAAAATTAAAAAAACAGTGAGAATTTTAAAAAATAAGTGTTTTTCACAAAATTCGTAAGCTATACCCATTGGATTTGGACAAAAATGAAAAAAATCTAAATATCGGACAGACGTAAATGATTAAGATTTTCGAGTTGTTATATTCATTTGAATATTCATACCGATCAAAAATTAAAAGAACATTGAGAATTTTAAAAACGTAGTGCTTTTCACAAATTTCATGAGCTATAGTCATTGGATTTTTCCAAAAAGGAAAAAAAAATCTAAATATCGAACAAACGTAAATGTTTAAGATTTTCGAGTTATTATATTCGTTTGAATATTCATACCGCTCAAAATTAGAGAAACGGTGAGAATTTTAAAAACTAAGTGTTTTTAAAAAAATTCGTGAGCTATACCGATTGGATTTGGACAAAAATGAAAAAATCTAAATATCGGACAGACCTAAATGATTAAGATTTTCGAGTTGTTATATTCATTTGAATATCCATACCGATAAAATATTAAAGGAACATTGAGAATTTTAAAAACGTAGTGTTTTTCACAAATTTCGTGAGATATAGCCATTGGATTTTGCCAAAAAGGAAAAAAATCTAAATATCGGACAAACGTAAATGTTTAAGATTTTCGAGTTCTTATATTCGTTTGAATATTCATACCGCTCAAAAATTAGAGAAACAGTGAGTGTTTTAAAAACTGAGTGTTTTTCACAAAATTCGTGAGCTATTGCCTTTGGATTTTGACAAAAAGGAAAAAAAATCTAAATTTCTGACATACGTAAATGTTTAAGATTTTCGAGTATGTATATACATATGAACATTCAGACCCCTCAAAAATTAAAGAAACATTGAGAATTTAAAAAACTAAGTGTTTTTCAAAATTTCGTGAGCTATTGCCTTTGGATTTTGCCAAAAAGGATAAAAAAATAAAAATATCTGACAGACGTAAATGGTTAAGATTTTCAAGTTATTATATTGGTTTGAATATTCATTCCTCTCAAAAATTAAAGAAACGTTGAGAATTTTAAAAACTGAGTGTTTTTCCGAAAATTCGTGAGCTATATATAGCCTTTGGATTTTGCCAAAAAGGAAAAAAAACTAAATATCTGACAGACGTAAATTGTTAAGATTTTCGAGTTATTATATTCATTTGAATATTCAGAACGATCAAAAAGTGAAGAAACAGTGAGAATTTTAAAAACTGAGTGTTTTTCAGAAAATTCGAGAGCTATAGCCTTTGGATTTTCCCAAAAATGGAAAAAATCTAAATATCTGACAGACGTAAATTATTAAGATATTCGAGTAATTATATTCATTTGAATATTCAGACCGCTCAAAAATTGAAGAAACAGTGAGAATTTTAAAAACTGAGTGTTTTTCACAAAATTCGTGAGTTATTGGCTTTGGATTTTGACAAAAAGGAAAAAAAATCTAAATTTCTGACATACGTAAATGTTTAAGATTTTCGAGTATGTATATTCATTTGAATATTCAGACCACTAAAAAATTATAGAAATATTGAGAATTTTAAAAACTTAGTGTTTTTCAGAAATTTCGTGAACTATAGCCTTTCGATTTTGCCAAAAAGTAAAAAAAATATAAATATCTGACAGACGTAAATTGTTAAGATTTTCAAGTTATTATATTCATTTTAATATTCAGACCGATCAAAATCGAAAAACAGTGATAATTTTAAAAACTGAGTGTTTTTCAGAAATTTCGTGAGCTATTGCCATTAGATATTGCCAAAAATGAAAAAAAAATCTAAACATCGGACATACGTAAATGTTAAAGATTTTCGAGTTATTATATTCTTTTGGATATTCATACCGCTCAAAAATTAAAAAAACAGTGAGAATTTTAAAAAATAAGTGTTTTTCACAAAATTCGTGAGCTATACCCATTGGATTTGGACAAAAATGAAAAAAAATTTAAATATCGGACAGACGTAAATGATTAACATTTTCGAGTTATTATATTCATTTGAATATTCAGACCGATAAAAAATTGAAGAAACAGTGAGAGTTCTAAAAACTGAGTGTTTTTCACAAAATTCGTGAGCTATTGCCTTTGGATATTGACAAAAAGGAAAAAAAATCTAAATTTCTGACATACGTAAAGGTTTATGATTTTCGAGTATGTATATTCATTTGAATATTCAGACCGCTCAAAAATTAAAGAAACATTGAGAATTTTAAAAACTAAGTGTTTTTCAGAAATTTCGTGAGCTATAGCCATAAAGATTTTGCCAAAAATGAAAAAAAATCTAAACATCGGACATACGTAAATGTTAAAGATTTTCGAGTTATTATATTCGTTTGAATATTCATACCGCTCAAAAATTAAAAAAACAGTGAGAATTTTAGAAAATAAGTGTTTTTCACAAAATTTGTGAGCTATACCCATTGGATTTGGACAAAAATAAAAAAATCTAAATATCGGACAGACGTAAATGATTAAGATTTTCGAGTTGTTATATTCATTTGAATATCCATACCGATAAAATATTAAAGGAACATTGAGAATTTTAAAAACGTAGTGTTTTTCACAAATTTCGTGAGCTATAGCCATTGGATTTTGCCAAAAAGGAAAAAAATCTAAATATCGGACAAACGTAAATGTTTAAGATTTTCGAGTTCTTATATTCGTTTGAATATTCATACCGCTCAAAAATTAGAGAAACAGTGAGTGTTTTAAAAACTGAGTGTTTTTCACTAAATTCGTGAGCTATTGCCTTTGGATTTTGACAAAAAGGAAAAAAAATCTAAATTTCTGACATACGTAAATGTATAAGATTTTCAGGTATGTATATTCATTTGAATATTCAGACCGCTCAAAAATTAAAGAAACATTGAGAATTTTAAAAACTAAGTGTTTTTCAAAATTTCGTGAGCTATTGCCTATGGATTTTGCCAAAAAGGATAAAAAAATTAAAATATCTGACAGACGTAAATGGTTAAGATTTTCGAGTTATTATATTCATTTTAATATCCAGACCGATCAAAATTGAAAAACAGTGAGAATTTTAAAAACGGAGTGTTTTTCAGAAATTTCGTGAGCTATAGCCATTAGATTTTGCCAAAAATGAAAAAAAATCTAAACATCGGACATACGTAAATGTTAAAGATTTTCGAGTTATTATATTCGTTTGAATATTCATACCGCTCAAAAATTAAAAAAACAGTGAGAATTTTAGAAAATAAGTGTTTTTCACAAAATTCGTGAGCTATACCCATTGGATTTGGACAAAAATGAAAAAAATCTAAATATCGGACAGACGTAAATGATTAAGATTTTCGAGTTGTTATATTCATTTGAATATTCATACCGATAAAAAATTAAAGGAACATTGAGAATTTTAAAAACGTAGTGTTTTTCACAAATTTCGTGAGCTATAGCCATTGGATTTTGCCAAAAAGGAAAAAATCTAAATATCGGACAAACGTAAATGTTTAAGATTTTCGAGTTCTTATATTCGTTTGAATATTCATACCGCTCACAAATTAAAAAAACAGTGAGAATTTTAAAAAATAAGTGTTTTTCACAAAATTCGTGAGCTATACCCATTGGATTTGGACAAAAATAAAAAAATCTAAATATCGGACAGACGTAAATGATTAAGATTTTCGAGTTGTTATATTCATTTGAATATCCATACCGATAAAATATTAAAGGAACATTGAGAATTTTAAAAACGTAGTGTTTTTCACAAATTTCGTGAGCTATAGCCATTGGATTTTGCCAAAAAAGGAAAAAAATCTAAATATCGGACAAACGTAAATGTTTAAGATTTTCGAGTTCTTATATTCGTTTGAATATTCATACCGCTCAAAAATTAGAGAAACAGTGAGTGTTTTAAAAACTGAGTGTTTTTCACAAAATCCGTGAGCTATTGCCTTTGGATTTTGACAAAAAGGAAAAAAATCTAAATTTCTGACATACGTAAATGTATAAGATTTTCAGGTATGTATATTCATTTGAATATTCAGACCGCTCAAAAATTAAAGAAACATTGAGAATTTTAAAAACTGAGTGTTTTTCAAAATTTCGTGAGCTATTGCCTATGGATTTTGCCAAAAAGGATAAAAAAATTAAAATATCTGACAGACGTAAATGGTTAAGATTTTCGAGTTATTATATTCATTTTAATATCCAGACCGATCAAAATTGAAAAACAGTGAGAATTTTAAAAACTGAGTGTTTTTCAGAAATTTCGTGAGCTATTGCCATTAGATATTGCCAAAAATGAAAAAAAATTCTAAACATCGGACATACGTAAATGTTAAAGATTTTCGAGTTATTATATTCTTTTGGATATTCATACCGCTCAAAAATTAAAAAAACAGTGAGAATTTTAAAAAATAAGTGTTTTTCACAAAATTCGTGAGCTATACCCATTGGATTTGGACAAAAATGAAAAAAAAATTAAATATCGGAC
Source organism: Triglochin maritima (assembly GCA_963682175.1). Classification (NCBI taxonomy): domain Eukaryota; kingdom Viridiplantae; phylum Streptophyta; class Magnoliopsida; order Alismatales; family Juncaginaceae; genus Triglochin; species Triglochin maritima. The sequence goes on from OY821782.1 coordinate 77,278, forward strand.
AGACGTAAATGATTAAGATTTTCGAGTTATTATATTCATTTGAATATTCAGACCGATCAAAAATTGAAGAAACAGTGAGAGTTCTAAAAACTGAGTGTTTTTCACAAAATTCGTGAGCTATTGCCTTTGGATATTGACAAAAAGGAAAAAAAATCTAAATTTCTGACATACGTAAATGTTTATGATTTTCGAGTATGTATATTCATTTGAATATTCAGACCGCTCAAAAATTAAAGAAACATTGAGAATTTTAAAAACTAAGTGTTTTTCAGAAATTTCGTGAGCTATAGCCATTAGATTTTGCCAAAAATGAAAAAAAATCTAAACATCGGACATACGTAAATGTTAAAGATTTTCGAGTTATTATATTCGTTTGAATATTCATACCGCTCAAAAATTAAAAAAACAGTGAGAATTTTAGAAAATAAGTGTTTTTCACAAAATTCGTGAGCTATACCCATTGGATTTGGACAAAAATAAAAAAATCTAAATATCGGACAGACGTAAATGATTAAGATTTTCGAGTTGTTATATTCATTTGAATATCCATACCGATAAAATATTAAAGGAACATTGAGAATTTTAAAAACGTAGTGTTTTTCACAAATTTCGTGAGCTATAGCCATTGGATTTTGCCAAAAAGGAAAAAAATCTAAATATCGGACAAACGTAAATGTTTAAGATTTTCGAGTTCTTATATTCGTTTGAATATTCATACCGCTCAAAAATTAGAGAAACAGTGAGTGTTTTAAAAACTGAGTGTTTTTCACAAAATCCGTGAGCTATTGCCTTTGGATTTTGACAAAAAGGAAAAAAAATCTAAATTTCTGACATACGTAAATGTATAAGATTTTCAGGTATGTATATTCATTTGAATATTCAGACCGCTCAAAAATTAAAGAAACATTGAGAATTTTAAAAACTGAATGTTTTTCAAAATTTCGTGAGCTATTGCCTATGGATTTTGCCAAAAAGGATAAAAAAATTAAAATATCTGACAGACGTAAATGGTTAAGATTTTCGAGTTATTATATTCATTTTAATATCCAGACCGATCAAAATTGAAAAACAGTGAGAATTTTAAAAACTGAGTGTTTTTCAGAAATTTCGTGAGCTATAGCCATTAGATTTTGCCAAAAATGAAAAAAAATCTAAACATCGGACATACGTAAATGTTAAAGATTTTCGAGTTATTATATTCGTTTGAATATTCATACCGCTCAAAAATTAAAAAAACAGTGAGAATTTTAGAAAATAAGTGTTTTTCACAAAATTCGTGAGCTATACCCATTGGATTTGGACAAAAATGAAAAAAATCTAAATATCGGACAGACGTAAATGATTAAGATTTTCGAGTTGTTATATTCATTTGAATATTCATACCGATAAAAAATTAAAGGAACATTGAGAATTTTAAAAACGTAGTGTTTTTCACAAATTTCGTGAGCTATAGCCATTGGATTTTGCCAAAAAGGAAAAAAATCTAAATATCGGACAAACGTAAATGTTTAAGATTTTCGAGTTCTTATATTCGTTTGAATATTCATACCGCTCAAAAATTAAAAAAACAGTGAGAATTTTAAAAAATAAGTGTTTTTCACAAAATTCGTGAGCTATACCCATTGGATTTGGACAAAAATAAAAAAATCTAAATATCGGACAGACGTAAATGATTAAGATTTTCGAGTTGTTATATTCATTTGAATATCCATACCGATAAAATATTAAAGGAACATTGAGAATTTTAAAAACGTAGTGTTTTTCACAAATTTTGTGAGCTATAGCTATTGGATTTTGCCAAAAAGGAAAAAAATCTAAATATCGGACAAACGTAAATGTTTAAGATTTTCGAGTTCTTATATTCGTTTGAATATTCATACCGCTCAAAAATTAGAGAAACAGTGAGTGTTTTAAAAACTGAGTGTTTTTCACAAAATTCGTGAGCTATTGCCTTTGGATTTTGACAAAAAGGAAAAAAAATCTAAATTTCTGACATACGTAAATGTATAAGATTTTCAGGTATGTATATTCATTTGAATATTCAGACCGCTCAAAAATTAAAGAAACATTGAGAATTTTAAAAACTGAATGTTTTTCAAAATTTCGTGAGCTATTGCCTATGGATTTTGCCAAAAAGGATAAAAAAATTAAAATATCTGACAGACGTAAATGGTTAAGATTTTCGAGTTATTATATTCATTTTAATATCCAGACCGATCAAAATTGAAAAACAGTGAGAATTTTAAAAACTGAGTGTTTTTCAGAAATTTCGTGAGCTATAGCCATTAGATTTTGCCAAAAATGAAAAAAAATCTAAACATCGGACATACGTAAATGTTAAAGATTTTCGAGTTATTATATTCGTTTGAATATTCATACCGCTCAAAAATTAAAAAAACAGTGAGAATTTTAAAAAATAAGTGTTTTTCACAAAATTCGTGAGCTATACCCATTGGATTTGGACAAAAATGAAAAAAAATTTAAATATCGGACAGACGTAAATGATTAAGATTTTCGAGTTATTATATTCATTTGAATATTCAGACCGATCAAAAATTGAAGAAACAGTGAGAGTTCTAAAAACTGAGTGTTGTTTACAAAATTCGTGAGCTATTGCCTTTGGATTTTGACAAAAAGGAAAAAAAATCTAAATTTCTGACATACGTAATTGTATAAGATTTTCGAGTAAGTATATTCATTTGAATATTCATACCGCTCAAAAATTAAAGAAACATTGAGAATTTTAAAAACTGAGTGTTTTTCAAAATTTCGTGAGCTAATTGCCTATGGATTTTGCCAAAAAGGATAAAAAATTTAAAATATCTGACAGACGTAGATAGTTAAGATTTTCGAGTTATTATATTCATTTTATTATCCAGACCGATCAAAATTGAAAAACAGTGAGAATTTTAAAAACTGAGTGTTTTTCAGAAATTTCGTGAGCTTTAGCCATTAGATTTTGCCAAAAATGAAAAAAAATCTAAACATCGGACATACGTAAATGTTAAAGATTTTCGAGTTATTATATTCGTTTGAATATTCATGACGCTCAAAAATTAAAAAAACAGTGAGAATTTTAAAAAATAAGTGTTTTTCACAAAATTCGTGAGCTATACCCATTGGATTTGGATAGAAATGAAAAAAATCTAAATATCGGACAGACGTAAATGATTAAGATTTTCGAGTTGTTATATTCATTTGAATATTCATACCGATCAAAAATTAAAAGAACATTGAGAATTTTAAAAACGTAGTGTTTTTCACAAATTTCGTGAGCTATAGCCATTGGATTTTGTCAAAAAGGAAAAAAATCTAAATATCGGACAAACATAAATGCTTAAGATTTTCGAGTTATTATATTCGTTTGAATATTCATACCGCTCAAAATTAGAGAAACGGTGAGAATTTTAAAAACTAAGTGTTTTTCAAAAAATTCGTGAGCTATACCGATTGGATTTGGACAAAAATGAAAAAATCTAAATATCGGGCAGACCTAAATGATTAAGATTTTCGAGTTATTATATTCATTTGATTATTCAGACCGATCAAAAATTAAAGGAACATTGAGAATTTTAAAAACTGAGTGTTTTTCAGAAAATTCGTGAGGTATAGCCTTTGGATTTTTCCAAAAATGGAAAAAATCTAAATATCTGACAGACGTAAATGATTAAGATTTTCGAGTTATTATATTCATTTGAATATTCAGACCGATCAAAAATTGAAGAAACAGTGAGAGTTTTAAAAACTGAGTGTTTTTCACAATAATCGTGAGCTATTGCCTTTGGATTTTGACAAAAAGGAAAAAAAAATCTAAATTTCTGACATACGTAAATGTTTAAGATTTTCGAGTATGTATATTCATATGAACATTCAGACCCTCAAAAATTAAAGAAACATTTAGAATTTTAAAAACTAAGTGTTTTTCAAAATTTCGTGAGATATTGCCTTTGGATTTTGCCAAAAATCCAAAGAAAAAATAAAAATATCTGACAGACGTAAATGGTTAAGATTTTCGAGTTATTATATTTGTTTGAATATTCATTCCTCTCAAAAATTAAAGAAACTTTGAGAATTTTAAAAACTAAGTGTTTTTCAGAAATTTCGTGAGCTATAGCCTTTGGATTTTGCCAAAAAGAAAAAAAACTAAATATCTGATGGACGTAAATTGTTAAGATTTTTGAGTTATTATATTCATTTGAATATTCAGAACGATCAAAAAGTGAAGAAACAGTGAGAATTTTAAAAACTGAGTGTTTTTCAGAAAATTCGTGAGCTATAGCCTTTGGATTTTCCCAAAAATGGAAAAAATCTAAATATCTGACAGACGTAAATTATTAAGATTTTCGAGTAATTATATTTATTTGAATATTCAGACCGCTCAAAAATTGAAGAAACAGTGAGAATTTTAAAAACTGAGTGTTTTTCACAATATTCGTGAGTTATTGGCTTTGGATTTTGACAAAAAGGAAAAAATCTAAATTTCTGACATACGTAAATGTTTAAGATTTTCGAGTATGTATACTCATTTGAATATTCAGACCGCTCAAAAATTATAGAAACATTGAGAATTTTAAAAACTTAATGTTTTTCAGAAATTTCGTGAACTATAGCCTTTCGATTTTGCCAAAAAGTAAAAAAAATATAAATATCTGACAGACGTAAATTGTTAAGATTTTCAAGTTATTATATTCATTTTAATATTCAGACCGATCAAAATCGAAAAACAGTGAGAATTTTAAAAACTGAGTGTTTTTCAGAAATTTCGTGAGCTATAGCCATTGGATTTTTCCAAAAAGGAAAAAAATCTAAATTTCGGACAAACGTAAATGTTTAAGATTTTCGAGTTCTTATATTCGTTTGAATATTCATACCGCTCAAAAATTAGAGAAACGGTGAGTGTTTTAAAAACTGAGTGTTTTTCACAAAATTCGTGAGCTATTGCCTTTGGATTTTGACAAAAAGGAAAAAAATCTAAATTTCTGACATACGTAAATGTATAAGATTTTCAGGTATGTATATTCATTTGAATATTCAGACCGCTCAAAAATTAAAGAAACATTGAGAATTTTAAAAACTAAGTGTTTTTCACAAAATTCGTGAGCTATACCCATTGGATTTGGACAAAAATGAAAAAAAATTTAAATATCGGACATACGTAAATGATTAAGATTTTCGAGTTATTATATTCATTTGAATATTCAGACCGATCAAAAATTGAAGAAACAGTGAGAGTTCTAAAAACTGAGTGTTTTTCACAAAATTCGTGAGCTATTGCCTTTGGATATTGACAAAAAGGAAAAAAAATCTAAATTTCTGACATACGTAAATGTTTATGATTTTCGAGTATGTATATTCATTTGAATATTCAGACCGCTCAAAAATTAAAGAAACATTGAGAATTTTAAAAACTAAGTGTTTTTCAGAAATTTCGTGAGCTATAGCCATTAGATTTTGCCAAAAATGAAAAAAAATCTAAACATCGGACATACGTAAATGTTAAAGATTTTCGAGTTATTATATTCGTTTGAATATTCATACCGCTCAAAAATTAAAAAAACAGTGAGAATTTTAGAAAATAAGTGTTTCTCACAAAATTCGTGAGCTATAGCCATTGGATTTGGACAAAAATAAAAAAATCTAAATATCGGACAGACGTAAATGATTAAGATTTTCGAGTTGTTATATTCATTTGAATATCCATACCGATAAAAAATTAAAGGAACATTGAGAATTTTAAAAACGTAGTGTTTTTCACAAATTTCGTGAGCTATAGCCATTGGATTTTGCCAAAAAGGAAAAAAATCTAAATATCGGACAAACGTAAATGTTTAAGATTTTCGAGTTCTTATATTCGTTTGAATATTCATACCGCTCAAAAATTAGAGAAACAGTGAGTGTTTTAAAAACTGAGTGTTTTTCACAAAATTCGTGAGCTATTGCCTTTGGATTTTGACAAAAAGGAAAAAAAATCTAAATTTCTGACATACGTAAATGTTTAAGATTTTCGAGTATGTATATACATATGAACATTCAGACCCCTCAAAAATTAAAGAAACATTGAGAATTTAAAAAACTAAGTGTTTTTCAAAATTTCGTGAGCTATTGCCTTTGGATTTTGCCAAAAAGGATAAAAAATCTAAATATCGGACAAACGTAAATGTTTAAGATTTTCGAGTTCTTATATTCGTTTGAATATTCATACCGCTCAAAAATTAAAAAAACAGTGAGAATTTTAAAAAATAAGTGTTTTTCACAAAATTTCTTGAGCTATACCCATTGGATTTGGACAAAAATGAAAAAAAAATTAAATATCGGACAGACGTAAATGATTAAGATTTTCGAGTTATTATATTCATTTGAATATTCAGACCGATCAAAAATTGAAGAAACAGTGAGAGTTCTAAAAACTGAGTGTTGTTTACAAAATTCGTGAGCTATTGCCTTTGGATTTTGACAAAAAGGAAAAAAAATCTAAATTTCTGACATACGTAAATGTATAAGATTTTCGAGTAAGTATATTCATTTGAATATTCAGACCGCTCAAAAATTAAAGAAACATTGAGAATTTAAAAAACTGAGTGTTTTTCAAAATTTCGTGAGCTAATTGCCTATGGATTTTGCCAAAGAAGATAAAAAATTTAAAATATCTGACAGACGTAGATGGTTAAGATTTTCGAGTTATTATATTCATTTTATTATCCAGACCGATCAAAATTGAAAAACAGTGAGAATTTTAAAAACTGAGTGTTTTTCAGAAATTTCGTGAGCTATAGCCATTAGATTTTGCCAAAAATGAAAAAAAATCTAAACATCGGACATACGTAAATGTTAAAGATTTTCGAGTTATTATATTCGTTTGAATATTCATACCGCTCAAAAATTAAAAAAACAGTGAGAATTTTAGAAAATAAGTGTTTTTCACAAAATTCGTGAGCTATACCCATTGGATTTGGACAAAAATGAAAAAAATCTAAATATCGGACAGACGTAAATGATTAAGATTTTCGAGTTGTTATATTCATTTGAATATTCATACCGATAAAAAATTAAAGGAACATTGAGAATTTTAAAAACGTAGTGTTTTTCACAAATTTCGTGAGCTATAGCCATTGGATTTTGCCAAAAAGGAAAAAAATCTAAATATCGGACAAACGTAAATGTTTAAGATTTTCGAGTTCTTATATTCGTTTGAATATTCATACCGCTCAAAAATTAAAAAAACAGTGAGAATTTTAAAAAATAAGTGTTTTTCACAAAATTCGTGAGCTATACCCATTGGATTTGGACAAAAATAAAAAAATCTAAATATCGGACAGACGTAAATGATTAAGATTTTCGAGTTGTTATATTCATTTGAATATCCATACCGATAAAATATTAAAGGAACATTGAGAATTTTAAAAACGTAGTGTTTTTCACAAATTTTGTGAGCTATAGCTATTGGATTTTGCCAAAAAGGAAAAAAATCTAAATATCGGACAAACGTAAATGTTTAAGATTTTCGAGTTCTTATATTCGTTTGAATATTCATACCGCTCAAAAATTAGAGAAACAGTGAGTGTTTTAAAAACTGAGTGTTTTTCACAAAATTCGTGAGCTATTGCCTTTGGATTTTGACAAAAAGGAAAAAAAATCTAAATTTCTGACATACGTAAATGTATAAGATTTTCAGGTATGTATATTCATTTGAATATTCAGACCGCTCAAAAATTAAAGAAACATTGAGAATTTTAAAAACTGAATGTTTTTCAAAATTTCGTGAGCTATTGCCTATGGATTTTGCCAAAAAGGATAAAAAAATTAAAATATCTGACAGACGTAAATGGTTAAGATTTTCGAGTTATTATATTCATTTTAATATCCAGACCGATCAAAATTGAAAAACAGTGAGAATTTTAAAAACTGAGTGTTTTTCAGAAATTTCGTGAGCTATAGCCATTAGATTTTGCCAAAAATGAAAAAAAATCTAAACATCGGACATACGTAAATGTTAAAGATTTTCGAGTTATTATATTCGTTTGAATATTCATACCGCTCAAAAATTAAAAAAACAGTGAGAATTTTAAAAAATAAGTGTTTTTCACAAAATTCGTGAGCTATACCCATTGGATTTGGACAAAAATGAAAAAAAATTTAAATATCGGACAGACGTAAATGATTAAGATTTTCGAGTTATTATATTCATTTGAATATTCAGACCGATCAAAAATTGAAGAAACAGTGAGAGTTCTAAAAACTGAGTGTTGTTTACAAAATTCGTGAGCTATTGCCTTTGGATTTTGACAAAAAGGAAAAAAAATCTAAATTTCTGACATACGTAATTGTATAAGATTTTCGAGTAAGTATATTCATTTGAATATTCATACCGCTCAAAAATTAAAGAAACATTGAGAATTTTAAAAACTGAGTGTTTTTCAAAATTTCGTGAGCTAATTGCCTATGGATTTTGCCAAAAAGGATAAAAAATTTAAAATATCTGACAGACGTAGATAGTTAAGATTTTCGAGTTATTATATTCATTTTATTATCCAGACCGATCAAAATTGAAAAACAGTGAGAATTTTAAAAACTGAGTGTTTTTCAGAAATTTCGTGAGCTTTAGCCATTAGATTTTGCCAAAAATGAAAAAAAATCTAAACATCGGACATACGTAAATGTTAAAGATTTTCGAGTTATTATATTCGTTTGAATATTCATGACGCTCAAAAATTAAAAAAACAGTGAGAATTTTAAAAAATAAGTGTTTTTCACAAAATTCGTGAGCTATACCCATTGGATTTGGATAGAAATGAAAAAAATCTAAATATCGGACAGACGTAAATGATTAAGATTTTCGAGTTGTTATATTCATTTGAATATTCATACCGATCAAAAATTAAAAGAACATTGAGAATTTTAAAAACGTAGTGTTTTTCACAAATTTCGTGAGCTATAGCCATTGGATTTTGTCAAAAAGGAAAAAAATCTAAATATCGGACAAACATAAATGCTTAAGATTTTCGAGTTATTATATTCGTTTGAATATTCATACCGCTCAAAATTAGAGAAACGGTGAGAATTTTAAAAACTAAGTGTTTTTCAAAAAATTCGTGAGCTATACCGATTGGATTTGGACAAAAATGAAAAAATCTAAATATCGGGCAGACCTAAATGATTAAGATTTTCGAGTTATTATATTCATTTGATTATTCAGACCGATCAAAAATTAAAGGAACATTGAGAATTTTAAAAACTGAGTGTTTTTCAGAAAATTCGTGAGGTATAGCCTTTGGATTTTTCCAAAAATGGAAAAAATCTAAATATCTGACAGACGTAAATGATTAAGATTTTCGAGTTATTATATTCATTTGAATATTCAGACCGATCAAAAATTGAAGAAACAGTGAGAGTTTTAAAAACTGAGTGTTTTTCACAATAATCGTGAGCTATTGCCTTTGGATTTTGACAAAAAGGAAAAAAAAATCTAAATTTCTGACATACGTAAATGTTTAAGATTTTCGAGTATGTATATTCATATGAACATTCAGACCCTCAAAAATTAAAGAAACATTTAGAATTTTAAAAACTAAGTGTTTTTCAAAATTTCGTGAGATATTGCCTTTGGATTTTGCCAAAAATCCAAAGAAAAAATAAAAATATCTGACAGACGTAAATGGTTAAGATTTTCGAGTTATTATATTTGTTTGAATATTCATTCCTCTCAAAAATTAAAGAAACTTTGAGAATTTTAAAAACTAAGTGTTTTTCAGAAATTTCGTGAGCTATAGCCTTTGGATTTTGCCAAAAAGAAAAAAAACTAAATATCTGATGGACGTAAATTGTTAAGATTTTTGAGTTATTATATTCATTTGAATATTCAGAACGATCAAAAAGTGAAGAAACAGTGAGAATTTTAAAAACTGAGTGTTTTTCAGAAAATTCGTGAGCTATAGCCTTTGGATTTTCCCAAAAATGGAAAAAATCTAAATATCTGACAGACGTAAATTATTAAGATTTTCGAGTAATTATATTTATTTGAATATTCAGACCGCTCAAAAATTGAAGAAACAGTGAGAATTTTAAAAACTGAGTGTTTTTCACAATATTCGTGAGTTATTGGCTTTGGATTTTGACAAAAAGGAAAAAATCTAAATTTCTGACATACGTAAATGTTTAAGATTTTCGAGTATGTATACTCATTTGAATATTCAGACCGCTCAAAAATTATAGAAACATTGAGAATTTTAAAAACTTAATGTTTTTCAGAAATTTCGTGAACTATAGCCTTTCGATTTTGCCAAAAAGTAAAAAAAATATAAATATCTGACAGACGTAAATTGTTAAGATTTTCAAGTTATTATATTCATTTTAATATTCAGACCGATCAAAATCGAAAAACAGTGAGAATTTTAAAAACTGAGTGTTTTTCAGAAATTTCGTGAGCTATAGCCATTGGATTTTTCCAAAAAGGAAAAAAATCTAAATTTCGGACAAACGTAAATGTTTAAGATTTTCGAGTTCTTATATTCGTTTGAATATTCATACCGCTCAAAAATTAGAGAAACGGTGAGTGTTTTAAAAACTGAGTGTTTTTCACAAAATTCGTGAGCTATTGCCTTTGGATTTTGACAAAAAGGAAAAAAATCTAAATTTCTGACATACGTAAATGTATAAGATTTTCAGGTATGTATATTCATTTGAATATTCAGACCGCTCAAAAATTAAAGAAACATTGAGAATTTTAAAAACTAAGTGTTTTTCACAAAATTCGTGAGCTATACCCATTGGATTTGGACAAAAATGAAAAAAAATTTAAATATCGGACATACGTAAATGATTAAGATTTTCGAGTTATTATATTCATTTGAATATTCAGACCGATCAAAAATTGAAGAAACAGTGAGAGTTCTAAAAACTGAGTGTTTTTCACAAAATTCGTGAGCTATTGCCTTTGGATATTGACAAAAAGGAAAAAAAATCTAAATTTCTGACATACGTAAATGTTTATGATTTTCGAGTATGTATATTCATTTGAATATTCAGACCGCTCAAAAATTAAAGAAACATTGAGAATTTTAAAAACTAAGTGTTTTTCAGAAATTTCGTGAGCTATAGCCATTAGATTTTGCCAAAAATGAAAAAAAATCTAAACATCGGACATACGTAAATGTTAAAGATTTTCGAGTTATTATATTCGTTTGAATATTCATACCGCTCAAAAATTAAAAAAACAGTGAGAATTTTAGAAAATAAGTGTTTCTCACAAAATTCGTGAGCTATAGCCATTGGATTTGGACAAAAATAAAAAAATCTAAATATCGGACAGACGTAAATGATTAAGATTTTCGAGTTGTTATATTCATTTGAATATCCATACCGATAAAAAATTAAAGGAACATTGAGAATTTTAAAAACGTAGTGTTTTTCACAAATTTCGTGAGCTATAGCCATTGGATTTTGCCAAAAAGGAAAAAAATCTAAATATCGGACAAACGTAAATGTTTAAGATTTTCGAGTTCTTATATTCGTTTGAATATTCATACCGCTCAAAAATTAGAGAAACAGTGAGTGTTTTAAAAACTGAGTGTTTTTCACAAAATTCGTGAGCTATTGCCTTTGGATTTTGACAAAAAGGAAAAAAAATCTAAATTTCTGACATACGTAAATGTATAAGATTTTCAGGTATGTATATTCATTTGAATATTCAGACCGCTCAAAAATTAAAGAAACATTGAGAATTTTAAAAACTGAGTGTTTTTCAAAATTTCGTGAGCTATTGCCTATGGATTTTGCCAAAAAGGATAAAAAAATTAAAATATCTGACAGACGTAAATGGTTAAGATTTTCGAGTTATTATATTCATTTTAATATCCAGACCGATCAAAATTGAAAAACAGTGAGAATTTTAAAAACTGAGTGTTTTTCAGAAATTTCGTGAGCTATAGCCATTAGATTTTGCCAAAAATGAAAAAAAAATCTAAACATCGGACATACGTAAATGTTAAAGATTTTTGAGTTATTATATTCGTTTGAATATTCATACCGCTCAAAAATTAAAAAAACAGTGAGAATTTTAAAAAATAAGTGTTTTTCACAAAATTTCTTGAGCTATACCCATTGGATTTGGACAAAAATGAAAAAAAAATTAAATATCGGACAGACGTAAATGATTAAGATTTTCGAGTTATTATATTCATTTGAATATTCAGACCGATCAAAAATTGAAGAAACAGTGAGAGTTCTAAAAACTGAGTGTTGTTTACAAAATTCGTGAGCTATTGCCTTTGGATTTTGACAAAAAGGAAAAAAAATCTAAATTTCTGACATACGTAAATGTATAAGATTTTCGAGTAAGTATATTCATTTGAATATTCAGACCGCTCAAAAATTAAAGAAACATTGAGAATTTAAAAAACTGAGTGTTTTTCAAAATTTCGTGAGCTAATTGCCTATGGATTTTGCCAAAGAAGATAAAAAATTTAAAATATCTGACAGACGTAGATGGTTAAGATTTTCGAGTTATTATATTCATTTTATTATCCAGACCGATCAAAATTGAAAAACAGTGAGAATTTTAAAAACTGAGTGTTTTTCAGAAATTTCGTGAGCTATAGCCATTAGATTTTGCCAAAAATGAAAAAAAATCTAAACATCGGACATACGTAAATGTTAAAGATTTTCGAGTTATTATATTCGTTTGAATATTCATACCGCTCAAAAATTAAAAAAACAGTGAGAATTTTAAAAAATAAGTGTTTTTCACAAAATTCGTGAGCTATACCCATTGGATTTGGACAAAAATGAAAAAAATCTAAATATCGGACAGACGTAAATGATTAAGATTTTCGAGTTCTTATATTCATTTGAATATTCATACCGATCAAAAATTAAAGGAACATTGAGAATTTTAAAAACGTAGTGTTTTTCACAAATTTCGTGAGCTATAGCCATTGGATTTTGCCAAAAAGGAAAAAAATCTAAATATCGGACAAACGTAAATGTTTAAGATTTTCGAGTTATTATATTCGTTTGAATATTCATACCGCTCAAAATTAGAGAAACGGTGAGAATTTTAAAAACTAAGTGTTTTTCAAAATATTCGTGAGCTATACCCATTGGATTTGGACAAAAATGAAAAAATCTAAATATCGGACAGACCTAAATGATTAAGATTTTCGAGTTATTATATTCATTTGATTATTCAGACCGATCAAAAATTAAAGGAACATTGAGAATTTTAAAAACAGAGTGTTTTTCAGAAAATTCGTGAGGTATAGCCTTTGGATTTTTCCAAAAATGGAAAAAATCTAAATATCTGACAGACGTAAATGATTAAGATTTTCGAGTTATTATATTCATTTGAATATTCAGACCGATCAAAAATTGAAGAAACAGTGAGAGTTTTAAAAACTGAGTGTTTTTCCCAAAATTCGTGAGCTATTGCCTTTGGATTTTGACAAAAAGGAAGAAAAAAATCTAAATTTCTGACATACGTAAATGTTTAAGATTTTCGAGTATGTATATTAAAGAAACATTGAGAATTTTAAAAACTAAGTGTTTTTCAAAATTTCGTGAGCTGTTGCCTTTGGATTTTGCCAAAAAGGACAAAAAAAATAAAAATATCTGACAGACGTAAATGGTTAAGATTTTCGAGTTATTATATTTGTTTGAATATTCATTCCTCTCAAAAATTAAAGAAACGTTGAGAATTTTAAAAACTGAGTGTTTTTCAGAAATTTCGTGGGATATAGCCTTTGGATTTTGCCAAAAAGAAAAAAAAACTAAATATCTGACAGACGTAAATTGTTAAGATTTTCGAGTTATTATATTCATTTTAATATTCAGAACGATCAAAAAGTGAAGAAACAGTGAGAATTTTAAAAACTGAGTGTTTTTCAGAAAATTCGTGAGCTATAGCCTTAGGATTTTCCCAAAAATGGAAAAATCTAAATATCTGACAGATGTAAATTATTAAGATTTTCGAGTAATTATATTCATTTGAATATTCAGACCGCTCAAAAATTGAAGAAACAGTGAGAATTTTAAAAACTGAGTGTTTTTCACAAAATTCGTGAGTTATTGGCTTTGGATTTTGACAAAAAGGGAAAAAAATCTAAATTTCTGACATACGTAAATGTTTAAGATTTTCGAGTATGTATATTCATTTGAATATTCAGACCGCTCAAAAATTAAAGAAACATTGAGATTTTTAAAAACTGAGTGTTTTTCAGAAATTTCGTGAGCTATAGCCATTAGATTTTGCCAAAAATGAAAAAAAATCTAAACATCGGACATACGTAAATGTTAAAGATTTTCGAGTTATTATATTCGTTTGAATATTCATACCGCTCAAAAATTAAAAAAACAGTGAGATTTTTAAAAAATAAGTGTTTTTCACAAAATTCGTGAGCTATACCCATTGGATTTGGACAAAAATGAAAAAAATCTAAATATCGGACAGACGTAAATGATTAAGATTTTCGAGTTATTATATTCATTTGAATATTCAGACCGATCAAAAATTGAAGAAACAGTGAGAGTTCTAAAAACTGAGTGTTTTTCACAAAATTCGTGAGCTATAGCCTTTGGATTTTGCCAAAAAGAAAAAAAAACTAAATATCTGACAGACGTAAATGGTTAAGATTTTCGAGTTATTATATTCATTTTAATATCCAGACCGATCAAAATTGAAAAACAGTGAGAATTTTAAAAACTGAGTGTTTTTCAGAAATTTCGTGAGCTATAGCCATTAGATTTTGCCAAAAATGAAAAAAAAATCTAAACATCGTACATACGTAAATGTTAAAGATTTTCGAGTTATTATATTCGTTTGATTATTCATACCGCTCAAAAATTAAAAAAACAGTGAGAATTTTAGAAAATAAGTGTTTTTCACAAAATTCGTGAGCTATACCCATTGGATTTGGACAAAAATGAAAAAAATCGAAATATCGGAAAGACGTAAATGATTAAGATTTTCGAGTTGTTATATTCATTTGAATATTCATACCGATAAAAAATTAAAGGAACATTGAGAATTTTAAAAACGTAGTGTTTTTCACAAATTTCGTGAGCTATAGCCATTGGATTTTGCCAAAAAGGAAAAAAATCTAAATATCGGACAAACGTAAATGCTTAAGATTTTCGAGTTATTATATTCGTTTGAATATTCATACCGCTCAAAATTAGAGAAACGGTGAGAATTTTAAAAACTAAGTGTTTTTCAAAATATTCGTGAGCTATACCCATTGGATTTGGACAAAAATGAAAAAATCTAAATATCGGACAGACCTAAATGATTAAGGTTTTCGAGTTATTATATTCATTTGATTATTCAGACCGATCAAAAATTAAAGGAACATTGAGAATTTTAAAAACAGAGTGTTTTTCAGAAAATTCGTGAGGTATAGCCTTTGGATTTTTCCAAAAATGGAAAAAATCTAAATATCTGACAGACGTAAATGATTAAGATTTTCGAGTTATTATATTCATTTGAATATTCAGACCGATCAAAAATTGAAGAAACAGTGAGAGTTTTAAAAACTGAGTGTTTTTCCCAAAATTCGTGAGCTATTGCCTTTGGATTTTGACAAAAAGGAAGAAAAAAATCTAAATTTCTGACATACGTAAATGTTTAAGATTTTCGAGTATGTATATTAAAGAAACATTGAGAATTTTAAAAACTAAGTGTTTTTCAAAATTTCGTGAGCTGTTGCCTTTGGATTTTGCCAAAAAGGACAAAAAAAATAAAAATATCTGACAGACGTAAATGGTTAAGATTTTCGAGTTATTATATTTGTTTGAATATTCATTCCTCTCAAAAATTAAAGAAACGTTGAGAATTTTAAAAACTGAGTGTTTTTCAGAAATTTCGTGGGATATAGCCTTTGGATTTTGCCAAAAAGAAAAAAAAACTAAATATCTGACAGACGTAAATTGTTAAGATTTTCGAGTTATTATATTCATTTTAATATTCAGAACGATCAAAAAGTGAAGAAACAGTGAGAATTTTAAAAACTGAGTGTTTTTCAGAAAATTCGTGAGCTATAGCCTTAGGATTTTCCCAAAAATGGAAAAATCTAAATATCTGACAGATGTAAATTATTAAGATTTTCGAGTAATTATATTCATTTGAATATTCAGACCGCTCAAAAATTGAAGAAACAGTGAGAATTTTAAAAACTGAGTGTTTTTCACAAAATTCGTGAGTTATTGGCTTTGGATTTTGACAAAAAGGGAAAAAAATCTAAATTTCTGACATACGTAAATGTTTAAGATTTTCGAGTATGTATATTCATTTGAATATTCAGACCGCTCAAAAATTAAAGAAACATTGAGATTTTTAAAAACTGAGTGTTTTTCAGAAATTTCGTGAGCTATAGCCATTAGATTTTGCCAAAAATGAAAAAAAATCTAAACATCGGACATACGTAAATGTTAAAGATTTTCGAGTTATTATATTCGTTTGAATATTCATACCGCTCAAAAATTAAAAAAACAGTGAGATTTTTAAAAAATAAGTGTTTTTCACAAAATTCGTGAGCTATACCCATTGGATTTGGACAAAAATGAAAAAAATCTAAATATCGGACAGACGTAAATGATTAAGATTTTCGAGTTATTATATTCATTTGAATATTCAGACCGATCAAAAATTGAAGAAACAGTGAGAGTTCTAAAAACTGAGTGTTTTTCACAAAATTCGTGAGCTATAGCCTTTGGATTTTGCCAAAAAGAAAAAAAAACTAAATATCTGACAGACGTAAATGGTTAAGATTTTCGAGTTATTATATTCATTTTAATATCCAGACCGATCAAAATTGAAAAACAGTGAGAATTTTAAAAACTGAGTGTTTTTCAGAAATTTCGTGAGCTATAGCCATTAGATTTTGCCAAAAATGAAAAAAAAATCTAAACATCGTACATACGTAAATGTTAAAGATTTTCGAGTTATTATATTCGTTTGATTATTCATACCGCTCAAAAATTAAAAAAACAGTGAGAATTTTAGAAAATAAGTGTTTTTCACAAAATTCGTGAGCTATACCCATTGGATTTGGACAAAAATGAAAAAAATCTAAATATCGGAAAGACGTAAATGATTAAGATTTTCGAGTTGTTATATTCATTTGAATATTCATACCGATAAAAAATTAAAGGAACATTGAGAATTTTAAAAACGTAGTGTTTTTCACAAATTTCGTGAGCTATAGCCATTGGATTTTGCCAAAAAGGAAAAAAATCTAAATATCGGACAAACGTAAATGTTTAAGATTTTCGAGTTCTTATATTCGTTTGAATATTCATACCGCTCAAAAATTAAAAAAACAGTGAGAATTTTAAAAAATAAGTGTTTTTCACAAAATTCGTGAGATATACCCATTGGATTTGGACAAAAATGAAAAAAAAATTAAATATCGGACATACGTAAATGATTAAGATTTTCGAGTTATTATATTCATTTGAATATTCAGACCGATCAAAAATTGAAGAAACAGTGAGAGTTCTAAAAACTGAGTGTTGTTCACAAAATTCGTGAGCAATTGCCTTTGGATTTTGACAAAAAGGAAAAAAAATCAAAATTTCTGACATACGTAAATGTTTATGATTTTCGAGTATGTATATTCATTTGAATATTCAGACCGCTCATAAATTAAAGAAACATTGAGAATTTTAAAAACTAAATGTTTTTCAAAATTTCGTGAGCTATTGCCTATGGATTTTGCCAAAAAGGATAAAAAATCTAAATTTCTGACAGACGTAAATGATTAAGATTTTCGAGTTTTTATATTTGTTTGAATATTCATTCCTCTCAAAAATTAGAGAAACGGTGAGAATTTTGAAAACTAAGTGTTTTTCAAAAATTTGTGAGCTATAGCCTTTGGATTTTGCCAAAAAAAAACTAAATATCTGACAGATGTAAATTGTTAAGATTTTCGAGTTATTATATTCATTTTATTATTCAGACCGATCAAAATTGAAAAACAATGACAATTTTAAAAACTGAGTGTTTTTTCACAAAATTCGTGAGCTATAGCCATTGGATTTTGCCAAAAATGAAAAAAAATCTAAACATCGGACATACGTAAATGTTAAAGATTTTCGAGTTATTATATTCGTTTGAATATACATATCGCTCAAAAATTAAAAACAACAGTGAGAATTTTAAAAAATGAGTGCTTTTCACAAAATTCGTGAGCTATACCCATTGGATTTGGACAAAAATGAAAAAAATCTAAATATCAGACATACGTAAATGATTAAGATTTTCGAGTTGTTATATTCATTTGAATATTCATACCGATCAAAAATTAAAGGAACATTGAGAATTTAAAAAACGGAGTGTTTTTCACAAATTTCGTGAGCTATAGTCATTGGATTTTGCCAAAAAGGAAAAAAAAATCTAAATATCGGACAAACGTAAATGTTTAAGATTTTCGAGTTATTATATTCGTTTGAATATTCATACCGCTCAAAAATTAGAGAAACAGTGGGAATTTTAAAAACTAAGTGTTTTTCACAAAATCCGTGAGCTATACCCATTGGATTTGGACAAAAATGAAAAAATCTAAAATCGGACAGACGTAAATGATTAAGATTTTCGAGTTGTTATATTCATTTGAATATTCATACCGACCAAAAATTAAAGAAACATTGAGAATTTTAAAAACGGAGTGTTTTTCACAAATTTCGTGAGCTATAGCCATTGGATTTTGCCAAAAAGGAAAAAAATCTAAATATCGGACAAACGTAAATGTTTAAGATTTTCGAGTTATTATATTCGTTTGAATATTCATACCGCTCAGAATTAGAGAAACGGTGAGAATTTTAAAAACTAAGTGTTTTTCAAAATATTCGTGAGCTATACCCATTGAATTTGGACAAAAATGAAAAAATCTAAATATCGGACAAACGTAAATGTTTAAGATTTTCGAGTTATTATATTCGTTTGAATATTCATACCGCTCAAAAATTAGAGAAACAGTGGGAATTTTAAAAACTAAGTGTTTTTCACAAAATCCGTGAGCTATACCCATTGGATTTGGACAAAAATGAAAAAATCTAAAATCGGACAGACGTAAATGATTAAGATTTTCGAGTTGTTATATTCATTTGAATATTCATACCGACCAAAAATTAAAGAAACATTGAGAATTTTAAAAACGGAGTGTTTTTCACAAATTTCGTGAGCTATAGCCATTGGATTTTGCCAAAAAGGAAAAAAATCTAAATATCGGACAAACGTAAATGTTTAAGATTTTCGAGTTATTATATTCGTTTGAATATTCATACCGCTCAGAATTAGAGAAACGGTGAGAATTTTAAAAACTAAGTGTTTTTCAAAATATTCGTGAGCTATACCCATTGGATTTGGACAAAAATGAAAAAATCTAAATATCGGACAGACCTAAATGATTAAGATTTTCGAGTTATTATATTCATTTGATTATTCAGACCGATCAAAAATTAAAGAAACTGTGAGATTTTAAAAACTAAGTGTTTTTCACAAAATTCGTGAGCTATACCCATTGGCTTTGGACAAAAATGAAAAAATCTAAATATCGGACAAACGCTAATGATTAAGATTTTCGAGTTATTATATTCATTTGAATATTCAGACCGATCAAACAATAAAGAAACGGTGAGAATTTTAAAAACGGAGTGTTTTTCACAATAATCGTGAGCTATAGCCATTGGATTTTGCCAAAAAGGAAAAAAAATCTAAATATCGGACAAACGTAAATGCTTAAGATTTTCGAGTTATTATATTCGTTTGAATATTCATACCGCTCAAAAATTAGAGAAACTGTGAGAATTTTAAAAACTAATTGTTTTTCACAAAATTCGTGAGCTATACCCATTGGATTTGGACAAAAATGAAAAAATCTAAATATCGGACAAACGTTAATGATTAAGATTTTCGAGTTATTATACTCATTTGAATATTCAGACCGATCAAAAAGTGAAGAAACAGTGAGAATTTTAAAAACTGAGTGTTTTTCAGAAAATTCGTGAGCTATAGCCTTTGGATTTTCCCAAAAATGGAAAAAATCTAAATATCTAACAGACGTAAATGATTAAGATTTTCGAGTTATTATATTCATTTGAATATTCACACCGCTCAAAAATTAAAGAAACAGTGAGAATTTTAAAAACTGAGTGTTTTTCACAAAATTCGTGAGCTATTGCCTTTTGATTTTGACAAAAAGGAAAAAAAAATCTATTTTTTTGACATACGTAAATGTTTAAGATTTTCGAGTATGTATATTCATTTGAATATTCAGACCGCTCAAAAATTAAAGAAACATTGAGAATTTTAAAAACAGAGTATTTTTCAGAAATTTCGTGACCTATAGCCTTTGGATTTTGCCAAAAAAGAAAAAAAAATATAAATATCTGACAGACGTAAATGATTAAGATTTTCGAGTTATTATATTTGTTTGAATATTCATACCTCTCAAAAATTAAAGAAACATTGAGAATTTTAAAAACTGAGTGTTCTTCAGAAATTTCGTGAGATATAGCCTTTGGATTTTGCCAAAAATGGAAAAAATCTAAATATCTGACAGGCGTAAATGATTAGGATTTTCGAGTTATTATATTCGTTTGAATATTCATACTGCTCAAAAATTAAAGAAACAGTTAGTTCGAGATATTTCATTTGATTCCTGAGACTGCTCAAAAAATAAAAATAAAAATATTAAGGATTTGCAAAAGTGATTGTTTTTATCGCATACCGTGAGCTTTAGCCATTGCATTTTACCAAAAAAAAGAAAATCTAATGAATATCTCCGATGGCACGCGTTCGTTTGACATTTACCTCTTTTAATATTCATTTTTATCATGAGACACCTCGAAAAATAATAAAATGTTAAGGATTTGCAAAACTGAGAGTGTTTATCGCATATCGTGAGTTATAGCCTTTGAATTTTATCAAAAAAAAAGAAAGTCTAACAAATATCTCCGTTGACACGCATATCTTTAACATTTTCATCTTTTCATATCCATTTGTATGATGACACAACCTTGAAAATTAAAAATAAAAACAAACATGCAAAACTGAGTGTTCTTTTCAAATTTCGTGAGTTACAACCTTCGTATTTTTTCAAAAAATTAAAAATTAACTAATGTCCCCGTTGACACTTGACACGCATATGCTTAACATTTCCACCTTTTAATAATTAATTGCATCGTGAAAGAGCTGAAAAAAAGAAATAATTAGTAAGAATTTGAAATTTTGAGTTTTTATGACATATCGTGAGTTATACCCTTTCTATTTTATCAAAAAAATAAATATAGAACTAATATGTTCGACGACACGCATATGTTTAGCATTTTTCATCTTTTTATATTCATTTGAATCATGAGACTAGTAAAAAGATAAAATAATAATAAAGATTTGAAAAACCGAGTGTTTTTATCGCATATAGTGAATTATAACCTTTGGATTTTAGCAAAAAAATGATATTCTAACTAATATCTCCGATGGCAAGCATATGTTTAACATTTTCATCTTTTAATTTTCATTTTTATCATGAGACACCTGAAATAATAAAAATATATTAAGGATTTGCAAAACTGGGTGTTTTTATCGCAGATCGTGAGCTATAGCCTTTGAATTTTATCAAAAAAAGAAAGTCTAACAAATATCTTTGTTGACACGCATATGTTTAACATTTTTATCTTTTCATATTCGCTTGTATCATGACACGGCCAAAAATATTAAAAAAAACATTCAAAAAAGAGTGTTCTTTTCAAATTTCGTGGTTTACAACCTTTAGATTTTTTTTCAAAACACTAAAAATTGACTAATATCTCCGTTGACACTTGACACACATATGTTTAACATTTTCACCTTATAATGATCACTTGCATGGTGAAACGGCTGAAAAAAAGAAGGAATTAGTAAGAATTTGAAATTTTGAGTTTTTATAACATATCGTGAGTTATAGCCTTTCGATTTTATACAAAAAATCGAAAATGTAACTAATATGTCCGACGACACGCATATGTTTAGCATTTTTCATCTTTTTATATTCATTTGAATCATTAGACTACTCAAAATATAAAAAAATATTAAAGATTTCAAAAACTGAGTGTTTTTATCGCATATCGTGAGTTATAGCCTTTGGATTTTAGCCAAAAAACATCTAACTAATATCTCTGATCGCACGCATATGTTTAACATTTTCATCTTTTAATATTCATTTGATTCCTGAGACTGCTCAAAAAATAAAAATAAAAATATTAAGGATTTGCAAAAGTGATTGTTTTTATCGCATACCGTGAGCTTTAGCCATTGCATTTTACCAAAAAAAAGAAAATCTAATGAATATCTCCGATGGCACGCGTTCGTTTGACATTTACCTCTTTTAATATTCATTTTTATCATGAGACACCTCGAAAAATAATAAAATGTTAAGGATTTGCAAAACTGAGAGTGTTTATCGCATATCGTGAGTTATAGCCTTTGAATTTTATCAAAAAAAAGAAAGTCTAACAAATATCTCCGTTGACACGCATATCTTTAACATTTTCATCTTTTCATATCCATTTGTATGATGACACAACCTTGAAAATTAAAAATAAAAACAAACATGCAAAACTGAGTGTTCTTTTCAAATTTCGTGAGTTACAACCTTCGTATTTTTTCAAAAAATTAAAAAATTAACTAATGTCCCCGTTGACACTTGACACGCATATGCTTAACATTTCCACCTTTTAATAATTAATTGCATCGTGAAAGAGCTGAAAAAAAGAAATAATTAGTAAGAATTTGAAATTTTGAGTTTTTATGACATATCGTGAGTTATACCCTTTCTATTTTATCAAAAAAATAAATATAGAACTAATATGTTCGACGACACGCATATGTTTAGCATTTTTCATCTTTTTATATTCATTTGAATCATGAGACTAGTAAAAAGATAAAATAATAATAAAGATTTGAAAAACCGAGTGTTTTTATCGCATATAGTGAATTATAACCTTTGGATTTTAGCAAAAAAATGATATTCTAACTAATATCTCCGATGGCAAGCATATGTTTAACATTTTCATCTTTTAATTTTCATTTTTATCATGAGACACCTGAAATAATAAAAATATATTAAGGATTTGCAAAACTGGGTGTTTTTATCGCAGATCGTGAGCTATAGCCTTTGAATTTTATCAAAAAAAGAAAGTCTAACAAATATCTTTGTTGACACGCATATGTTTAACATTTTTATCTTTTCATATTCGCTTGTATCATGACACGGCCAAAAATATTAAAAAAAACATTCAAAAAAGAGTGTTCTTTTCAAATTTCGTGGTTTACAACCTTTAGATTTTTTTTCAAAACACTAAAAATTGACTAATATCTCCGTTGACACTTGACACACATATGTTTAACATTTTCACCTTATAATGATCACTTGCATGGAGAAACGGCTGAAAAAAAGAAGGAATTAGTAAGAATTTGAAATTTTGAGTTTTTATAACATATCGTGAGTTATAGCCTTTCGATTTTATACAAAAAATCGAAAATGTAACTAATATGTCCGACGACACGCATATGTTTAGCATTTTTCATCTTTTTATATTCATTTGAATCATTAGACTACTCAAAATATAAAAAAAATATTAAAGATTTCAAAAACTGAGTGTTTTTATCGCATATCGTGAGTTATAGCCTTTGGATTTTAGCCAAAAACAAAATCTAACTAATATCTCCGATCGCACGCATATGTTTAACATTTTCATCTTTTAATATTCATTTGATTCCTGAGACTGCTCAAAAAATAAAAAAATATTAAGGATTTGCAAAACTGATTGTTTTTATCGCATATCGTGAGCTTTAGCCATTGCATTTTACCCAAAAAAAGAAAATCTAATGAATATCTCCAATGGCACGCGTTCGTTTGACATTTACCTCTTTTAATATTCATTTTTATCATGAGACACCTCGAAAAATAATAAAATGTTAAGGATTTGCAAAACTGAGAGTGTTTATCGCATATCGTGAGTTATAGCCTTTGAATTTTATCAAAAAAAAGAAAGTCTAACAAATATCTCCGTTGACACGCATATCTTTAACATTTTCATCTTTTCATATCCATTTGTATGATGACACAACCTTGAAAATTAAAAATAAAAACAAACATGCAAAACTGAGTGTTCTTTTCAAATTTCGTGAGTTACAACCTTCGTATTTTTTCAAAAAATTAAAAATTAACTAATGTCCCCGTTGACACTTGACACGCATATGCTTAACATTTCCACCTTTTAATAATCAATTGCGTCGTGAAAGAGCTGAAAAAAAGAAATAATTAGTAAGAATTTGAAATTTTGAGTTTTTATGACATATCGTGAGTTATACCCTTTCTATTTTATCAAAAAAATAAATATAGAACTAATATGTTCGACGACACGCATATGTTTAGCATTTTTTATCTTTTTATATTCATTTGAATCATGAGACTAGTAAAAAAATAAAATAATAATAAAGATTTGAAAAACCGAGTGTTTTTATGGCATATCGTGAGTTATAACCTTTGGATTTTAGCAAAAAAATGATATTCTAACTAATATCTCCGATGGCACGCATATGTTTAACAATTTCATCTTATTCATTTTCATTTTTATCATGAGACACCTGAAATAATAAAAAAATATTAAGGATTTGCAAAACTGAGTGTTTTTATCGCAGATCGTGAGCTATAGCCTTTGAATTTTATCAAAAAAAGAAAGTCTAGCAAATATCTTTGTTGACACGCATATGTTTAACATTTTTATCTTTTCATATTCGTTTGCATCATCACACGGCCAAAAAAATTAAGAAAACAAACATTCAAAAAAGAGTGTTCTTTTCAAATTTCGTGATATACAACCTTTAGATTTTTTTTCAAAAAACTAAAAAATGACTAATATCTCCGTTGACACTTGACACGCATATGTTTAACATTTTCACCTTATAATAATTACTTGCAAGGTGAAACAGCTGAAAAAAGAAGGAATTAGTAAGAATTTGAAATTTTGAGTTTTTATAACATATCGTGAGTTATAGCCTTTCGATTTTATCCAAAAAATCGAAAATGTAACTAATATGTCCGACGACACGCATATGTTTAGCATTTTTCATCTTTTATATTCATTTGAATCATTAGACTACTCAAAATATAAAAAAATATTAAAGATTTCAAAAACTGAGTGTTTTTATGGCATATCGTGAGTTATAGCCTTTGGATTTTGGCCAAAAAAAAATCTAACTAATATCTCCGATCGCACGCATATGTTTAACATTTTCATCTTTTAATATTCATTTTTAACATGACACACCTGAAATAATAATAAAATATTAAGGATATGCAAAACTGAGTGTGTTTATCGCATATCGTGAGTTACAGCCTTTGAATTTTATCAAAAAAGAAAGAAAATCTAACTAATATCTCCGTTGACACGCATATGTTTAACATTTTCATTTATTCATATTCATTTGTATCATGACACGGCCAAAAAAAACATGCAAGACTGGGTGTTCTTTTCAAATTTCGTGAGATACAACCTTTAGATTTTTTCCCATTTCTGTATTCCAGCATTCTTCCTTTGTTCTTAGTTTAGTTGTTATTCCATCGTTTGTTTGTTTCGTTCGCATTTCATACTTCTTAGTGTAGCGTAGTCTAGATTAGCATAAACAACTTTCTTCCCCCTATTTTTGCCACTTGATTTCGTTCAAGCAAGAGACTACTCACCTCCCTGAGGACGACCCGTACTTGTCACCGCTTCATCGCGGCCGTGCACTTGCGGTTTAATATAAAACGTTCAACAGACACGCATATCTTTAACATTTTCATCTTTTCATATACATTTGTATGATGACACAACCCAGAAAATTAAAAAAAATACAAACATGCAAAACTGAGTGTTCTTTTCAAATTTCGTGAGTTACAACCTTCGTATTTTTTCAAAAAATTAAAAAATTAACTAATGTCACCGTTGACACTTGACACGCATATGCTCAACATTTCCACCTTTTAATAATCAATTGCATCGTGAAAGAGCTGGAAAAAAAAAGAAATAATTAGTAAGAATTTGAAATTTTGAGTTTTTATGACATATCGTGAGTTATACCCATTCTATTTTATCAAAAAAATAAATATAGAACTAATATGTTCGACGACACGCATATGTTTAGCATTTTTCATCTTTTTATATTCATTTGAATCATGAGACTAGTAAAAAGATAAAATAATAATAAAATTTTGAAAAACCGAGTGTTTTTATCGCATATCGTGAATTATAACCTTTGATTTTTAGCAAAAAAATGATATTCTAACTAATATCTCCGATGGCACGCATATGTTTAACAATTTCATCTTATTCATTTTCATTTTTATCATGAGACACCTGAAATAATAAAAAAATATTAAGGATTTGCAAAACTGAGTGTTTTTATCGCAGATCGTGAGCTTGGCACGCATATGTTTAACATTTTTATCTTTGATATTCGTTTGCATCATGACACGGCCAAAAAAATTAAGAAAACAAACATTCAAAAAAGAGTGTTCTTTTTAAATTTCGTGATTTACAGCCTTTAGATTTTTTTTCAAAAAACTAAAAATTGACTAATATCTCCTTTGACACTTGACACGCATATGTTTAACATTTTCACCTTATAATAATCACTTGCATGGTGAAACAGCTGAAAAAAAGAAGGAATTAGTAAGAATTTGAAATTTTGAGTTTTTATAACATATCGTGAGTTATAGCCTTTCGATTTTATCCAAAAAAATCGAAAATGTAACTAATATGTCCGACGACACGCATATGTTTAGCATTTTTCATCTTTTTATAATCATTTGAATCATTAGACTACTCAAAATATAAAAAAATATTAAAATTTCAAAAACTGAGTGTTTTTATCGCATATCGTGAGTTATAGCCTTTGGATTTTAGCCAAAAAACATCTAACCAATATCTCCGATCGCACGCATATGTTTAACATTTTCATCTTTTAATATTCATTTGATTCCTGAGACTGCTCAAAAAATAAAAATAAAAATATTAAGGATTTGCAAAACTGATTGTTTTTATCGCATACCGTGAGCTTTAGCCATTGCATTTTACCCCAAAAAAGAAAATCTAATGAATATCTCCGATGGCACGCGTTCGTTTGACATTTACCTCTTTTAATATTCATTTTTATCATGAGACACCTCGAAAAATAATAAAATGTTAAGGATTTGAAAAACTGAGAGTGTTTATCGCATATCGTGAGTTATAGCCTTTGAATTTTATCAAAAAACAGAAAGTCTAACAAATATCTCCGTTGACACGCATATCTTTAACATTTTCATCTTTTCATATCCATTTGTATGATGACAACCCAGAAAATAAAAAAAACATGCAAAACTGAGTGTTCTTTTCAAATTTCGTGAGTTACAACCTTCGTATTTATTCAAAAATTTAAAAAATTAACTAATGTCC
This sequence comes from Triglochin maritima, assembly GCA_963682175.1. Taxonomy (NCBI): domain Eukaryota; kingdom Viridiplantae; phylum Streptophyta; class Magnoliopsida; order Alismatales; family Juncaginaceae; genus Triglochin; species Triglochin maritima. The sequence continues at coordinate 104,725 of OY821782.1, forward strand.
CCGTTGACACTTGACACGCATATGCTTACCATTTCCACCTTTCAATAATCAATTGCATCGTGAAATAGCTTAAAAAAATAAATAATTAGTAAGAATTTGAAATTTTGAGTTTTTTTGACATATCGTGAGTTATACCCTTTCTATTTTATCAAAAAAATAAATATAGAACTAATATGTTCGACGACACGCATATGTTTAGCATTTTTCATCTTTTTATATTCATTTGAATCATGAGACTAGTAAAAAGATAAAATAATAATAAAGATTTGAAAAACCGAGTGTTTTTAGCGCATATCGTGAATTATAACCTTTGGATTTTAGCAAAAAAATGATATTCTAACTAATATCTCCGATGGCACGCATATGTTTAACAATTTCATCTTATTCATTTTCATTTTTATCATGAGACACCTGAAATAATAATAAAAATATTAAGGATTTGCAAAACTGAGTGTTTTTATCGCATATTGTGAGCTATAGCCTTTAGATTTTAGCCGAAAAAAGAATGAATTTGTAAAAATTTGAAATTTTGAGTGTTTATAACATATCGCGAGTTATACCCTTTCGATTTTAGCAATAAAATAAAATTTTAAGTAATATATCCGACGACACGCATATGTTTAGCATTTTTCATTTTTTTAGTTTTTATTTGAATCTGGAGACTGCTCAATAAACAAGAAATATTAAAGATTTGAAAAACTGAGTGTTTTCATCGCATATCGTGAGTTATAGCCTTTGGATTTTAGCAAAAAAAAAAGATATTCTAACTAATATCTCCGATGGCACGCATATGTTTAACATCTTCATCTTTTCATTTTCATTTTTATCATGAGACACCTGAAATAATAAAAAAATATTAAGGATTTGCAAATTGAGTGTTTTTATCGCAGATCGTGAGCTATAGCCTTTGAATTTTATCAAAAAAAGAAAGTCTAACAAATATCTTTGTTGACACGCATATGTTTAACATTTTTATCTTTTCATATTCGCTTGTATCATGACACGGCCAAAAATATTAAAAAAACAAACATTCAAAAAAGAGTGTTTTTTCAAATTTCGTGATTTACAGCCTTTAGATTTTTTTTCAAAAAACTAAAAATTGACTAATATCTCCGTTGACACTTGACACGCACATGTTTAACATTTTCACCTTATAATAATCACTTGCATGGTGAAACAGCTAAAAAAAGAAGGAATTAGTAAGAATTTAAAATTTTGAGTTTTTATAACATATCGTGAGTTATAGCCTTTCGATTTTATCCAAAAAATCGAAAATGTAACTAATATATCCGACGACACGCATATGTTTAGCATTTTTCATCTTTTATATTCATTTGAATCATTAGACTACTCAAAATATAAAAAAATATTAAAGATTTCAAAAACTAAGTGTTTTTATCGCATATCGTGAGTTATAGCCTTTTGATTTTAGCCAAAAACAAAATCTAACTAATATCTCCGATCGCACGCATATGTTTAACATTTTCATCTTTTAATATTCATTTGATTCCTGAGACTACTCAAAAAATAAAAAAATAAATATTTAGGATTTGCAAAACTAATTGTTTTTATCGCATAGCGTGAGTTTTAGCCATTGCATTTTACCCAAAAAAAGAAAATCTAATGAATATCTCCGATGGCACGCGTTCGTTTTACATTTACCTCTTTTAATATTCATTTTTATCATGAGACACCTCGAAAAATAATAAAATGTTAAGGATTTGCAAAACTGAGAGTGTTTATCGCATATCGTGAGTTATAGCCTTTGAATTTTATCAAAAAAAAGAAAGTCTAACAAATATCTCCGTTGACACGCATATCTTTAACATTTTCATATTTTCATATCCATTTGTATGATGACACAACCTTGAAAATTAAAAAAAACATGCAAAACTGAGTGTTCTTTTCAAATTTCGTGAGTTACAACCTTCGTATTTTTTCAAAAAATTAAAAAGTTAACTAATGTCCCCGTTGACACTTGACACGCATATGCTTAACATTTCCACCTTTTAATAATCAATTGCATCGTGAAAGAGCTGAAAAAAAGAAATAATTAGTAAGAATTTGAAATTTTGAGTTTTTATGACATATCGTGAGTTATACCCTTTCTATTTTATCAAAAAAATAAATATAGAACTAATATGTTCGACGACACGCATATGTTTAGCATTTTTCATCTTTTTATATTCATTTGAATCAGGAGACTAGTAAAAAGATAAAATAATAATAAAGATTTGAAAAACCGAGTGTTTTTATCGCATATCGTGAATTATAACCTTTGGATTTTAGCAAAAAAATGATATTCTAACTAATATCTCCGACGGCACGCATATGTTTAACAATTTCATCTTATTCATTTTCATTTTTATCATGAGACACCTGAAATAATAAAAAAATATTAATGATTTGCAAAACTGAGTGTTTTTATCGCAGATCGTGAGCTTGACACGCATATGTTTAACATTTTTATCTTTTATATTCGTTTGCATCATGACACGGCCAAAAAAATTAAGAAAACAAACATTCAAAAAAGAGTGTTCTTTTTAAATTTCGTGATTTACAGCCTTTAGATTTTTTTTCAAAAAACTAAAAATTGACTAATATCTTCTTTGACACTTGACACGCATATGTTTAACATTTTCACCTTATAATAATCACTTGCATGGTGAAACAGCTGAAAAAAAGAATGAATTAGTAAGAATTTGAAATTTTGAGTTTTTAAAACATATCGTGAGTTATAGCCTTTCGATTTTATCCAAAAAAATCGAAAATTTAACTAATATGTCCGATGACACGCATATGTTTAGCATTTTTCATCTTTTTATATTCATTTGAATCATTAGACTACTCAAAATATAAAAAAATATTAAAGATTTCAAAAACTGAGTGTTTTTATCGCATATCGTGAGTTGTAGTCTTTGGATTTTAGCCAAAAAACATCTAACTAATATCTCCGATCGCACGCATATGTTTAACATTTTCATCTTTTAATATTCATTTGATTCCTGAGACTGCTCAAAAAATAAAAATAAAAATATTAAGGATTTGCAAAACTGATTGTTTTTATCGCATACCGTGAGCTTTAGCCATTGCATTTTACCCCAAAAAAGAAAATCTAATGAATATCTCTGATGGCACGCGTTCGTTTGAAACTTACCTCTTTTAATATTCATTTTTATCATGAGACACCTCGAAAAATAATAAAATGTTAAGGATTTGCAAAACTGAGAGTGTTTATCGCATATCGTGAGTTATAGCTTTTGAATTTTATCAAAAAACAGAAAGACTAACAAATATCTCCGTTGACACGCATATCTTTAACATTTTCATCTTTTCATATCCATTTGTATGATGACACAACCCAGAAAATAAAATAAAAACATGCAAAACTGAGTGTTCTTTTCAAATTTCGTGAGTTACAACCTTCGTATTTATTCAAAAAATTAAAAAATTAACTAATGTTCCCGTTGACACTTGACACGCATATGCTTAACATTTCCACCTTTCAATAATCAATTGCATCGTGAAATAGCTGAAAAAAAATAAATAATTAGTAAGAATTTGAAATTTTGAGTTTTTTTGACATATCGTGAGTTATACCCTTTCTATTTTATCAAAAAAATAAATATAGAACTAATATGTTCGACGACACTCATATGTTTAGCATTTTTCATCTTTTTATATTCATTTGAATCATGAGACTAGTAAAAAGATAAAATAATAATAAAGATTTGAAAAACTGAGTGTTTTTATCGCATATCGTGAATTATAACCTTTGGATTTTAGCAAAAAAATGATATTCTAACTAATATCTCCGATGGCACGCATATGTTTAACAATTTCATCTTATTCATTTTCATTTTTATCTTGAGACACCTGAAATAATAAAAAAATATTAAGGATTTGCAAAACTGAGTGTTTTTATCGCATATCGTGAGCTAGAGCCTTTGAGTTTTATCAAAAAAAAGTCTAACAAATATCTTTGTTGACACGCACATGTTTAACATTTTTATCTTTTCATATTCGCTTGTATCATGACACGGCCAAAAATATTAAAAAAAACAAACACTCAAAAAAGAGTGTTCTTTTCAAATTTCGTGATTTACAGCCTTTAGATTTTTTTTCAAAAAACTAAAAATTGACTAATATCTCCGTTGACACTTGACACGCATATGTTTAACATTTTCACCTTATAATAATCACTTGCATGGTGAAACAGCTGAAAAAAAGAAGGAATTAGTAAGAATTTGAAATTTTGAGTTTTTAAAACATATCGTGAGTTATAGCCTTTCGATTTTATCCAAAAAATTGAAAATGTAACTAATATGTCCGACGACACGCATATGTTAAGCATTTTTTATCTTTTTTTATTCATTTGAATCATTAGACTACTCAAAATATTAAAAAAATATTAAAGATTTCAAAAACTGAGTGTTTTTATCGCATATCGTGAGTTATAGCCTTTGGATTTTAGCCAAAAAAATCTAACTAATATCTCTGATCGCACGCATATGTTTAACATTTTCATCTTTTAATATTCATTTTTAACATGACACACCTGAAATAATAATAAAATATTAAGGATATGCAAAACTGAGTGTGTTTATCGCATATCTTTAGTTACAGCCTTTGAATTTTATCAAAAAAGAAAGAAAATCTAACTAATATCTCCGTTGACACGCATATGTTTAACATTTTCATTTATTCATATTCATTTGTATCATGACACGGTAAAAAAAACATGCAAGACTGGGTGTTCTTTTCAAATTTCGTGAGATACAACCTTTAGATTTTTTCAAAAAAATTAACTAACATCTCCATTGACACTTGACACACATATGTTTAATATTTTCACCTTTTAATAATCAATTGCATCGTGAAATAGCCGAAAAAAAGAATGAATTTGTAAGAATTTGAAATTTTGAGTGTTTATAACATAACGCGAGTTATACCCTTTCGATTTTAGCAATAAAATAAAATTTTAAGTAATATATCCGACGACACGCATATGTTTAGCATTTTTCATGTTTTTAGTATTCATTTGAATCAGGAGACTGCTCAATAAACAAGAAATATTAAAGATTTGAAACACTGAGTGTTTTCATCGCATATCGTGAGTTATAGCCTTTGGATTTTAGCCAAAAAAAGATATTCTAACTAATATCTCCGATGGCACGCATATGTTTAACATTTTCATCTTTTCATTTTCATTTTTATCATGAGACACCTGAAATAATAAAAAATATTAAGGATTTGCAAATTGAGTGTTTTTATCGCAGATCGTGAGCTATAGCGTTTGAATTTTATCAGAAAAAGAAAGTCTAACAAATATCTTTGTTGACACGCATATGTTTAACATTTTTATCTTTTCATATTCGCTTGTATCATGACACGGCCAAAAATATTAAAAAAAACAAACATTCAAAAAAGAGTGTTTTTTCAAATTTCGTGATTTACAGCCTTTAGATTTTTTTTCAAAAAACTAAAAATTGACCAATATCTCCGTTGACACTTGACACGCATATGTTTAACATTTTCACCTTATAATAATCACTTGCATGGTGAAACAGCTGAAAAAAAGAAGGAATTAGTAAGAATTTGAAATTTTGAGTTTTTATAACATATCGTGAGTTATAGCCTTTCAATTTTATCCAAAAAATTGAAAATGTAACTATTATGTCCGACGACACGCATATGTTTTGCATTTTTCATCTTTTTATATTCATTTGAATCATTAGACTACTCAAAATATAAAAAAATATTAAAGATTTCAAAAACTGAGTGTTTTTATCGCATATCGTGAGTTATAGCCTTTGGATTTTAGCCAAAAACAAAATCTAACTAATATCTCCGATCACACGCATTTGTTTAACATTTTCATCTTTTAATATTCATTTGATTCCTAAGACTACTCAAAAAATAAAAAATAAATATTTAGGATTTGCAAAACTGAGAGTGTTTATCGCATATCGTGAGTTAGAGCCTTTGAATTTTATCAAAAAAAAGAAAGTCTAACAAATATCTCCGTTGACACGCATATCTTTAACATTTTCATCTTTTCATATCCATTTGTATGATGACACAACCTTGAAAATTAAAAATAAAAACAAACATGCAAAACTGAGTGTTCTTTTCAAATTTCGTGAGTTACAACCTTCGTATTTTTTCAAAAAATAAAAAATTAACTAATGTCCCCGTTGACACTTGACACGCATATGCTTAACATTTCCACCTTTTAATAATCAATTGCATCGTGAAAGAGCTGAAAAAAAGAAATAATTAGTAAGAATTTGAAATTTTGAGTTTTTATGACATATCGTGAGTTATACCCTTTCTATTTTATCAAAAAAATAAATATAGAACAAATATGTTCGACGACACGCCTATGTTTAGCATTTTTCATCTTTTTATATTTATTTGAATCATGAGACTAGTAAAAAGATAAAATAATAATAAAGATTTGAAAAACCGAGTGTTTTTATCGCATATCGTGAATTATAACCTTTGGATTTTAGTAAAAAAATGATATTCTAACTAATATCTCCGATGGCACGCATATGTTTAGCATTTTTTATTTTTTTAGTATTCATTTGAATCAGGAGACTGCTCAATAAACAAGAAATAATAAAGATTTGAAAAACTGAGTGTTTTCATCGCATATCGTGAGTTATAGCCTTTGGATTTTAGCAAAAAAAATATATTCTAACTAATATCTCCGATGGCACGCATATGTTTAACATTTTCATCTTTTAATTTTCATTTTTATCATGAGACACCTGAAATAATAAAAAAATATTAAGGATTTGCAAAACAGAGTGTTTTTATCGTATATCGTGAGCTATAACCATTGCATTTTATCAACAAAAAAGAAAATCTAACAAATATCTCTAATGGCACATGTACGTTTAACATTTTAGTCTTTTAATATTCATTGGTATCATGACACACTGGCCAAAAATTTAAAAAAAACCATGCAAAACTGAGTGTTCTTTTCAAAAAAAATTGAGTTACAGCCTTTAGAGTTTTTTAAAAAATTAAAAAATTAACTAACATATCCGTTGACACTTGACACGCATATGTTTAACATTTTCACCTTTTAATAATCAATTGCATTGTGAAACAGATGGAAAAAAAATAATTGGTAAGAATTTGAAAATTTATAACATATCGTGAGTTATAGCCTTCTATTTTATCAAAAAAATGAAAATCTTGTTGGATCGTGTGGGTTATGGGTCAACAATACTAATCACAATTAATCCTAATTACCTACTTGTTTGATCTATCAAAGATATGCAGTGGAATTAAACTAACAAAGAAGCAAGTTAAGAATAGAAATGCAAACCATAATGAGACGGGAGATTTTTATAGAGGTTCGGCACCCCACCCGGGTCCTAGTCCTCTTTTGCAAGCTCCGCTCACGACTTCACTAACCACTCCCCGTTCCGAGCCGGGAGAGAACGCATTTACAATCCTCAAACTCACGAACAACCCTCGCTGAGCTTGGCTACACCTCTCACAGTCCGAGAGCGATGCTTCGGGCTTTCACTGAAACCTTTACTCTTCTTTGACAGCAACAAACTTGAGTGGGACAATCACTCTCTAAACTTGAGCACACTTGAGAAAGATTAGAATTGATTTTTAGTGTGGAAATTTGAGGCTTGGAGTGTTTGGAATGATCTCTCTAATGTAGGAGGCAAATATGTGTGGGAGAGTTGTGTTAAAATGTTTTACAACTCTTTATATAGGCATTAGAGAGAATAGATCCGTTGGGGTTGATTGAGTGAGTGTTGGTGTAGGATACACAAAACTGAAACTCGCAGGACCCAATTCTGAGTTAATTCGGTCGACCGGATGGGGATGAACGGTCGACCGTTTGGCAGTTTTGAACTCAGTTCGGTCGACCGGTTAGGTAACGGTCGACCGCCCAACGCTAAGACTCAGGTACACTTAAGTGATCGGTCGAACACCGAATAGGGTTCGGTCGACCGATTTGTACCAGGCATTATGGGGTTGACACACAATGATCTATTCGGTCGACCGAAACAAGGTCTAACGATCGACCGAATTCCAGCATGAGATTCGGGTTTGTCAAGAGACAGATATTCGATCGACCGAACAAGGTCCTCGGTAAACCGATACATGAAATGTATTTGGGGTATTTTTGGTTAATAAGAATATGACCGTTGGGTATAATACGACAAAACAAACGGTCGGAAAAATAAGTTCATACGGTCGACCGAAAGTGTATGCACGGTCGACCGAAACCGGGCAGTGAAAACACAAACATGATAATTGATCCTCCGGTCGACCGAACGGTTTGTATCGGTCGACCGAAAGTGGGCAGGCAGTTTGGGTTCAGGTTTAGTGTTTTCCGGTCTAAGTTTAGGTGATGTATTGAATTCCAAATTATGTGAAATTTCCTGTGTGACTTTCTATAAGGAACCTAGTGTGTGTTTGAGTTGATTTTAGCTCAAGTATGCTCAATTTACACAAGTTCCTAAGATTCAAAGAAAATACAAAATACATGTCATTAAATGAGCTTGTTTACATGTCTTGACTTGATTTCCTTTCTTCCTTGAGTCTTGATCACCTGTAGAGGTTAGCACAAAGCAATATATATGTGATGCAACATGTGTGCTACTCTACATGATCATAATTAAGATTAGGTTGATTAAATCATCAAAACATAGATTAAGGTCAAAAAGCCAACAAATCTAACTAATATGTCCGACGACTCGCATATGTTTAGCATTTTCATCTTTTAATATTTATTTGAATTATGAGACTGCTCAAAAAATAAAAAATAATAAGAATTTGAAAAACTGAGTGTTTTTTCGCATATCGTGAGTGTTAGCCTTTGGATTTAAGCAAAAAAATGAAAATCTAACTAATATCTCCGATTGCACGCATATGTTTAACATTTTCATCTTTTAATATTAATTTTTATAATGAGACACCTCAAAAAATAATAAAATATTAAGGATTTGCAAAACTCATTGTTTTTATCGCATATCGAGAGCTTTAGCCATTGAATTTTACCAAAAAAAAGAAAATCTAACAAATATCTATGATGGCACGCGTTCGTTTAACATTTTATACTTTTAATATTCATTCGTATCATGAAACACGGGCCAAAAAATTAAAAAAACCCAAACATGCAAAACTGAGTGTTCTTTTCAAATTTCGTGAGTTACAACCTTTGGATTTCTTCAAAAAATTAAAAAATTAACTAATATCTCCGTTGACACTTGACACGCATATGTTTAACATTTTCACCTTTTAATAATCAATTGTATCGTGAAACAGCTGAAAAAAAGAAATAACTAGTAAGAATTTGAAATTTTGAGTTTTTATAACATATCGTGAGTTGCCCTTTCGGTTTTATCAAAAAAATAAATATAGAACTAATATGTCCGATGACACGCATATGTTTAGCATTTTTAATCTTTTAATATTCATTTGAAACATGAGACTGATCAAAAAATAAAAAAATATTATGGATTTGCAAAACTAATTGTTTTTTTCGCATATCGGGAGCTATAACCTTTGAATTTTATCAACAAAAAAAAGTCTAACGAATATCTCCGTTAACACACATATGTTTAACATTTTTATCTTTTATATTCATTTCTTTCATGACACGGCCCAAAAAATTAAAACAAAAACAAACATGCAAAACGGAGTGTTCTTTTCAAATTTCGTTAGTTACAACCTTTGGATTTTTTCAGAAAATTCAAAAATTAACTAATATCTCCGTTGACACTTTACACGCATATGTTCAACATTTTCACCTTTTAAATATCAATTGCATCGTGAAACAGCCGAAGAAAACAAAGAATTAGTAAGAATTTGAAAATTTGCGTTTTTAAAACATATCGTGAGTCATAGTCTTCGATTTTATCCAAAAAATGAAAATGTAACTAATATGTCCGACGACACGCATATGTTTAGCATTTATCATCTTTTAATATTCATTTGAATCTCGAGATTGCTCAAAAAATAAATAATTATAAAGGATTTGAAAAACTGAGTGTTTTTATCGCATATCGTGAGTTATAGCCTTTCGATTTTATCAAAAAAATGAAAATCAAACTAATATGTCCGACGACACGTATATGTTTAGCATTTTCATCTTTTAATATTCATTTGAATCATGAGACTGCTCAAAAAATAAAAAATATTAAGGATTTGCAAAACGGAGTGTGTTTATCGCATATTGTGAGCTATAGCCTTTGAATTTTATCAACAAAAAAAGTCTAACGAATATCTCTGTTGACACACATATGTTTAACATTTTCATCTTTTCATATTCATTTCTATCATGACAGGGCAAAAACAATTTAAAAAAAACAAACATGCAAAATTGAGTGTTCTTTTCAAATTTCGTAAGTTTTAGCCTTTGGATTTTTTCAAAAAATTCAAAAATTAACTATTCTCTCTGTTGACACACCTATGTTTAACATTTTAACCTTTTAATAATCAATTACATTGTGAAACAGCTGAAAAAAAGAAAGAATTGGTAAGAATTTTAAATTTTGAGTTTTTAGAACATATCGATAGTTATAGCCTTTTGATTTTAACAAAAAAATGAAAACCTAACTAATATATCCGACGACACGCATATGTCTAGCATTTTCATCTTTTAATATTCATTTGAATCATGAGACTGCTCAAATTAAAAAAAATTAGGATTTGAAAAACCAAGTGTTTTTATCGCATATCGTGAGTTATAGCCTTTGGATTTTAGCAAAAAAATGAAAATCTAAGTAATTTCTCCGGTGGCACGCATATCGTGAGTTATCGCATATCGTGAGTTATAGCCTTTGGGTTCCTACGAAAGTGAGTTAGGATTTCCCTGTTTTCATTTTTCTTATGTTTTGATAGGGACTAGCAAAATCTAGGTGTGGGGGTATTTGATGCATTGCATACATTGCATCATATGTCTTTCATTTAGATTAATTTTATATCAATAAATGCTACTAAGGTATGTGTTTAGTCTTATTTACAGAATACAGGGACCTGAATGCAAATTACCCATATCTCGAGCATAAACACGTGCAAAAGACTCGTTTCTATCATAAAGACCAAGTCAAGATTATCGGGATTCAAATTGAAGTCCATCCAAGCATAAAAGCATTCAAAGACCTAATTACAAAAAGGCCAAGGACTTAAGCACAAAAGTAGCCAGGGACTTAATTGCAAAAAGCCGAGGACCCGACTGCAAATTAAAGTACCAAAATATTATTTTGGAGAAGTTTTAAAGAAAAATCAATTTGGATCTCCAAATATATGAAGAAATTAAGTCGGAGCTCAAAAGAAGGGAAAGAAATCATCCAGATGCGCAAAGGACATTTAAATCATACCATAAAGACACAGGAAAAATCCGGATCCAATCAGAGCATAATTTGCGGCAAAATCGCCGCACCTTACATGTATTATGCGGCCGAAACGCCGCACCCCTTGCGATCTGTGGCCCCGGATTTTGTCCAGTCGTGTATTGACGCGTGTGCTTTCTTATTTTATATTTGGGTCCCTTGTATCGGTCATAAATAGCCCCGAAACGATGTTGTGAGGGTCCTAGTCCGAGTCCTAGTCCTAGTCTTGTTTTTAAGTTCTTCTCTTTAGCAATAAAATTTTGTTCTTTTATTTTGTGTTTTTTTAGTTTTCTTTTGTAGTTTCTTTAGGACCCCTTCTCCTTCCCTCCATCCATGAGTTTCTAACTCTCTCCAAAGGGTGGGGTGACGGATTTAGGGTGATGAGAAGAAGAATGATGTTATTATTTTAATTTCGTGTTAGTATATTTTGATTACTTGAGTTTATGTTGAATCATTTATCATGTAATGCTTTATAACTAATGTGATTTATTATAAGTTTCAGAATTCTCTAAACAAAACCCGATATCTAATCCCCCACCCGCTGGACTCTCATCCATATTTGTTTTCTTTTTAGTTTTTCTTTTGTTGTTCTTGCTTTAGAAAATTAAAAACCAAAAATCTCAAACCAAACTTATTTCTCTTTCTTCCTTAATTCGAAAATCACAAAAATAACAATATCTCTCCCTCCTTGTGTTCGACCCGTACTTGCCACGTCTTCATTGACGCCGTGCACTTGCGGTACAAATTTAATTCTCATCAAATATCTTCGTTGACATGCATACGTTTAGCATTGTCTTCTTTTTATATCCAATTGTGTCATGAAACAGTTGAAAAAATAAAGAATTAGTAAGAATTTAAAATTTTGATTTTTTTATCAAATTTCATGAGTTATAACCTTTCATTTTGTCAAAAAATTAAAAATATAACTAATATCTCTGTTCACACGCATATGTTTAACATTTTTATCTTTTAATATTCATTTGTATCATGAGACACCACAAAAAATAAAAAGATTTTAACGATTTGCAAAACTGAGTGTTTTATCGCATATCGTGAGATATAACCTTTGAATTTTATAAGAAAAATGAAAATCTAATTAATATCTCCGTTGAAATGCATATGTTTAATATTTCATCTTTTTTATATTTATTTGTATAATGAGACACCTCAAAAAATAAAAAACAATAAGGATTTGCAAAACTGAGTATTTTATCGCATATCGTGAGCCATAAAACTTTGAATTTTATCAAAAAATGAAAATCTAACTAATATCTCTGTTAACACGCATATGTTTATCATTTTCATCTTTCAATATTCAATTGTATCATGACACGGCCCAAAAAATAAAAAATAAAAAAACCAAACTTTGGATTTTAGCCAAAAAAAAAAATCTAACTAATATCTCTGATCGCACGCATATGTTTAACATTTTCATCTTTTAATATTCATTTTTAACATGACACACCTGAAATAATAATAAAATATTAAGGATATGCAAAACTGAGTGTGTTTATCGCATATCTTGAGTTACAGCCTTTGAATTTTATCAAAAAAGAAAGAAAATCTAACTAATATCTCCGTTGACACGCATATGTTTAACATTTTCATTTATTCATATTCATTTGTATCATGACACGGTAAAAAAAACATGCAAGACTGGGTGTTCTTTTCAAATTTCGTGAGATACAACCTTTAGATTTTTTCAAAAAAATTAACTAACATCTCCATTGACACTTGACACACATATGTTTAATATTTTCACCTTTTAATAATCAATTGCATCGTGAAATAGCCGAAAAAAAGAATGAATTTGTAAGAATTTGAAATTTTGAGTGTTTATAACATAACGCGAGTTATACCCTTTCGATTTTAGCAATAAAATAAAATTTTAAGTAATATATCCGACGACACGCATATGTTTAGCATTTTTCATTTTTTTAGTATTCATTTGAATCAGGAGACTGCTCAATAAACAAGAAATATTAAAGATTTGAAAAACTGAGTGTTTTCATCGCATATCGTGAGTTATAGCCTTTGGATTTTAGCCAAAAAAAGATATTCTAACTAATATCTCCGATGGCACGCATATGTTTAACATTTTCATCTTTTCATTTTCATTTTTATCATGAGACACCTGAAATAATAAAAAAATATTAAGGATTTGCAAATTGAGTGTTTTTATCGCAGATCGTGAGCTATAGCGTTTGAATTTTATCAGAAAAAGAAAGTCTAACAAATATCTTTGTTGACACGCATATGTTTAACATTTTTATCTTTTCATATTCGCTTGTATCATGACACGGCCAAAAATATTAAAAAAAACAAACATTCAAAAAAGAGTGTTCTTTTCAAATTTCGTGATTTACAGCCTTTAGATTTTTTTTCAAAAAACTAAAAATTGACCAATATCTCCGTTGACACTTGACACGCATATGTTTAACATTTTCACCTTATAATAATCACTTGCATGGTGAAACAGCTGAAAAAAAGAAGGAATTAGTAAGAATTTGAAATTTTGAGTTTTTATAACATATCGTGAGTTATAGCCTTTCAATTTTATCCAAAAAATTGAAAATGTAACTATTATGTCCGACGACACGCATATGTTTTGCATTTTTCATCTTTTTATATTCATTTGAATCATTAGACTACTCAAAATATAAAAAAATATTAAAGATTTCAAAAACTGAGTGTTTTTATCGCATATCGTGAGTTATAGCCTTTGGATTTTAGCCAAAAACAAAATCTAACTAATATCTCCGATCACACGCATTTGTTTAACATTTTCATCTTTTAATATTCATTTGATTCCTAAGACTACTCAAAAAATAAAAAATAAATATTTAGGATTTGCAAAACTGAGAGTGTTTATCGCATATCGTGAGTTAGAGCCTTTGAATTTTATCAAAAAAAAGAAAGTCTAACAAATATCTCCGTTGACACGCATATCTTTAACATTTTCATCTTTTCATATCCATTTGTATGATGACACAACCTTGAAAATTAAAAATAAAAACAAACATGCAAAACTGAGTGTTCTTTTCAAATTTCGTGAGTTACAACCTTCGTATTTTTTCAAAAAATAAAAAATTAACTAATGTCCCCGTTGACACTTGACACGCATATGCTTAACATTTCCACCTTTTAATAATCAATTGCATCGTGAAAGAGCTGAAAAAAAGAAATAATTAGTAAGAATTTGAAATTTTGAGTTTTTATGACATATCGTGAGTTATACCCTTTCTATTTTATCAAAAAAATAAATATAGAACAAATATGTTCGACGACACGCCTATGTTTAGCATTTTTCATCTTTTTATATTTATTTGAATCATGAGACTAGTAAAAAGATAAAATAATAATAAAGATTTGAAAAACCGAGTGTTTTTATCGCATATCGTGAATTATAACCTTTGGATTTTAGTAAAAAAATGATATTCTAACTAATATCTCCGATGGCACGCATATGTTTAGCATTTTTTATTTTTTTAGTATTCATTTGAATCAGGAGACTGCTCAATAAACAAGAAATAATAAAGATTTGAAAAACTGAGTGTTTTCATCGCATATCGTGAGTTATAGCCTTTGGATTTTAGCAAAAAAAATATATTCTAACTAATATCTCCGATGGCACGCATATGTTTAACATTTTCATCTTTTAATTTTCATTTTTATCATGAGACACCTGAAATAATAAAAAAATATTAAGGATTTGCAAAACAGAGTGTTTTTATCGTATATCGTGAGCTATAACCATTGCATTTTATCAACAAAAAAGAAAATCTAACAAATATCTCTAATGGCACATGTACGTTTAACATTTTAGTCTTTTAATATTCATTGGTATCATGACACACTGGCCAAAAATTTAAAAAAAACCATGCAAAACTGAGTGTTCTTTTCAAAAAAAATTGAGTTACAGCCTTTAGAGTTTTTTAAAAAATTAAAAAATTAACTAACATATCCGTTGACACTTGACACGCATATGTTTAACATTTTCACCTTTTAATAATCAATTGCATTGTGAAACAGATGGAAAAAAAATAATTGGTAAGAATTTGAAAATTTATAACATATCGTGAGTTATAGCCTTCTATTTTATCAAAAAAATGAAAATCTTGTTGGATCGTGTGGGTTATGGGTCAACAATACTAATCACAATTAATCCTAATTACCTACTTGTTTGATCTATCAAAGATATGCAGTGGAATTAAACTAACAAAGAAGCAAGTTAAGAATAGAAATGCAAACCATAATGAGACGGGAGATTTTTATAGAGGTTCGGCACCCCACCCGGGTCCTAGTCCTCTTTTGCAAGCTCCGCTCACGACTTCACTAACCACTCCCCGTTCCGAGCCGGGAGAGAACGCATTTACAATCCTCAAACTCACGAACAACCCTCGCTGAGCTTGGCTACACCTCTCACAGTCCGAGAGCGATGCTTCGGGCTTTCACTGAAACCTTTACTCTTCTTTGACAGCAACAAACTTGAGTGGGACAATCACTCTCTAAACTTGAGCACACTTGAGAAAGATTAGAATTGATTTTTAGTGTGGAAATTTGAGGCTTGGAGTGTTTGGAATGATCTCTCTAATGTAGGAGGCAAATATGTGTGGGAGAGTTGTGTTAAAATGTTTTACAACTCTTTATATAGGCATTAGAGAGAATAGATCCGTTGGGGTTGATTGAGTGAGTGTTGGTGTAGGATACACAAAACTGAAACTCGCAGGACCCAATTCTGAGTTAATTCGGTCGACCGGATGGGGATGAACGGTCGACCGTTTGGCAGTTTTGAACTCAGTTCGGTCGACCGGTTAGGTAACGGTCGACCGCCCAACGCTAAGACTCAGGTACACTTAAGTGATCGGTCGAACACCGAATAGGGTTCGGTCGACCGATTTGTACCAGGCATTATGGGGTTGACACACAATGATCTATTCGGTCGACCGAAACAAGGTCTAACGATCGACCGAATTCCAGCATGAGATTCGGGTTTGTCAAGAGACAGATATTCGATCGACCGAACAAGGTCCTCGGTAAACCGATACATGAAATGTATTTGGGGTATTTTTGGTTAATAAGAATATGACCGTTGGGTATAATACGACAAAACAAACGGTCGGAAAAATAAGTTCATACGGTCGACCGAAAGTGTATGCACGGTCGACCGAAACCGGGCAGTGAAAACACAAACATGATAATTGATCCTCCGGTCGACCGAACGGTTTGTATCGGTCGACCGAAAGTGGGCAGGCAGTTTGGGTTCAGGTTTAGTGTTTTCCGGTCTAAGTTTAGGTGATGTATTGAATTCCAAATTATGTGAAATTTCCTGTGTGACTTTCTATAAGGAACCTAGTGTGTTTGAGTTGATTTTAGCTCAAGTATGCTCAATTTACACAAGTTCCTAAGATTCAAAGAAAATACAAAATACATGTCATTAAATGAGCTTGTTTACATGTCTTGACTTGATTTCCTTTCTTCCTTGAGTCTTGATCACCTGTAGAGGTTAGCACAAAGCAATATATATGTGATGCAACATGTGTGCTACTCTACATGATCATAATTAAGATTAGGTTGATTAAATCATCAAAACATAGATTAAGGTCAAAAAGCCAACAAATCTAACTAATATGTCCGACGACTCGCATATGTTTAGCATTTTCATCTTTTAATATTTATTTGAATTATGAGACTGCTCAAAAAATAAAAAATAATAAGAATTTGAAAAACTGAGTGTTTTTTCGCATATCGTGAGTGTTAGCCTTTGGATTTAAGCAAAAAAATGAAAATCTAACTAATATCTCCGATTGCACGCATATGTTTAACATTTTCATCTTTTAATATTAATTTTTATAATGAGACACCTCAAAAAATAATAAAATATTAAGGATTTGCAAAACTCATTGTTTTTATCGCATATCGAGAGCTTTAGCCATTGAATTTTACCAAAAAAAAGAAAATCTAACAAATATCTATGATGGCACGCGTTCGTTTAACATTTTATACTTTTAATATTCATTCGTATCATGAAACACGGGCCAAAAAATTAAAAAAACCCAAACATGCAAAACTGAGTGTTCTTTTCAAATTTCGTGAGTTACAACCTTTGGATTTCTTCAAAAAATTAAAAAATTAACTAATATCTCCGTTGACACTTGACACGCATATGTTTAACATTTTCACCTTTTAATAATCAATTGTATCGTGAAACAGCTGAAAAAAAGAAATAACTAGTAAGAATTTGAAATTTTGAGTTTTTATAACATATCGTGAGTTGCCCTTTCGGTTTTATCAAAAAAATAAATATAGAACTAATATGTCCGATGACACGCATATGTTTAGCATTTTTAATCTTTTAATATTCATTTGAAACATGAGACTGATCAAAAAATAAAAAAATATTATGGATTTGCAAAACTAATTGTTTTTTTCGCATATCGGGAGCTATAACCTTTGAATTTTATCAACAAAAAAAAGTCTAACGAATATCTCCGTTAACACACATATGTTTAACATTTTTATCTTTTATATTCATTTCTTTCATGACACGGCCCAAAAAATTAAAACAAAAACAAACATGCAAAACGGAGTGTTCTTTTCAAATTTCGTTAGTTACAACCTTTGGATTTTTTCAGAAAATTCAAAAATTAACTAATATCTCCGTTGACACTTTACACGCATATGTTCAACATTTTCACCTTTTAAATATCAATTGCATCGTGAAACAGCCGAAGAAAACAAAGAATTAGTAAGAATTTGAAAATTTGCGTTTTTAAAACATATCGTGAGTCATAGTCTTCGATTTTATCCAAAAAATGAAAATGTAACTAATATGTCCGACGACACGCATATGTTTAGCATTTATCATCTTTTAATATTCATTTGAATCTCGAGATTGCTCAAAAAATAAATAATTATAAAGGATTTGAAAAACTGAGTGTTTTTATCGCATATCGTGAGTTATAGCCTTTCGATTTTATCAAAAAAATGAAAATCAAACTAATATGTCCGACGACACGTATATGTTTAGCATTTTCATCTTTTAATATTCATTTGAATCATGAGACTGCTCAAAAAATAAAAAATATTAAGGATTTGCAAAACGGAGTGTGTTTATCGCATATTGTGAGCTATAGCCTTTGAATTTTATCAACAAAAAAAGTCTAACGAATATCTCTGTTGACACACATATGTTTAACATTTTCATCTTTTCATATTCATTTCTATCATGACAGGGCAAAAACAATTTAAAAAAAACAAACATGCAAAATTGAGTGTTCTTTTCAAATTTCGTAAGTTTTAGCCTTTGGATTTTTTCAAAAAATTCAAAAATTAACTATTCTCTCTGTTGACACACCTATGTTTAACATTTTAACCTTTTAATAATCAATTACATTGTGAAACAGCTGAAAAAAAGAAAGAATTGGTAAGAATTTTAAATTTTGAGTTTTTAGAACATATCGATAGTTATAGCCTTTTGATTTTAACAAAAAAATGAAAACCTAACTAATATATCCGACGACACGCATATGTCTAGCATTTTCATCTTTTAATATTCATTTGAATCATGAGACTGCTCAAATTAAAAAAAATTAGGATTTGAAAAACCAAGTGTTTTTATCGCATATCGTGAGTTATAGCCTTTGGATTTTAGCAAAAAAATGAAAATCTAAGTAATTTCTCCGGTGGCACGCATATCGTGAGTTATCGCATATCGTGAGTTATAGCCTTTGGGTTCCTACGAAAGTGAGTTAGGATTTCCCTGTTTTCATTTTTCTTATGTTTTGATAGGGACTAGCAAAATCTAGGTGTGGGGGTATTTGATGCATTGCATACATTGCATCATATGTCTTTCATTTAGATTAATTTTATATCAATAAATGCTACTAAGGTATGTGTTTAGTCTTATTTACAGAATACAGGGACCTGAATGCAAATTACCCATATCTCGAGCATAAACACGTGCAAAAGACTCGTTTCTATCATAAAGACCAAGTCAAGATTATCGGGATTCAAATTGAAGTCCATCCAAGCATAAAAGCATTCAAAGACCTAATTACAAAAAGGCCAAGGACTTAAGCACAAAAGTAGCCAGGGACTTAATTGCAAAAAGCCGAGGACCCGACTGCAAATTAAAGTACCAAAATATTATTTTGGAGAAGTTTTAAAGAAAAATCAATTTGGATCTCCAAATATATGAAGAAATTAAGTCGGAGCTCAAAAGAAGGGAAAGAAATCATCCAGATGCGCAAAGGACATTTAAATCATACCATAAAGACACAGGAAAAATCCGGATCCAATCAGAGCATAATTTGCGGCAAAATCGCCGCACCTTACATGTATTATGCGGCCGAAACGCCGCACCCCTTGCGATCTGTGGCCCCGGATTTTGTCCAGTCGTGTATTGACGCGTGTGCTTTCTTATTTTATATTTGGGTCCCTTGTATCGGTCATAAATAGCCCCGAAACGATGTTGTGAGGGTCCTAGTCCGAGTCCTAGTCCTAGTCTTGTTTTTAAGTTCTTCTCTTTAGCAATAAAATTTTGTTCTTTTATTTTGTGTTTTTTTAGTTTTCTTTTGTAGTTTCTTTAGGACCCCTTCTCCTTCCCTCCATCCATGAGTTTCTAACTCTCTCCAAAGGGTGGGGTGACGGATTTAGGGTGATGAGAAGAAGAATGATGTTATTATTTTAATTTCGTGTTAGTATATTTTGATTACTTGAGTTTATGTTGAATCATTTATCATGTAATGCTTTATAACTAATGTGATTTATTATAAGTTTCAGAATTCTCTAAACAAAACCCGATATCTAATCCCCCACCCGCTGGACTCTCATCCATATTTGTTTTCTTTTTAGTTTTTCTTTTGTTGTTCTTGCTTTAGAAAATTAAAAACCAAAAATCTCAAACCAAACTTATTTCTCTTTCTTCCTTAATTCGAAAATCACAAAAATAACAATATCTCTCCCTCCTTGTGTTCGACCCGTACTTGCCACGTCTTCATTGACGCCGTGCACTTGCGGTACAAATTTAATTCTCATCAAATATCTTCGTTGACATGCATACGTTTAGCATTGTCTTCTTTTTATATCCAATTGTGTCATGAAACAGTTGAAAAAATAAAGAATTAGTAAGAATTTAAAATTTTGATTTTTTTATCAAATTTCATGAGTTATAACCTTTCATTTTGTCAAAAAATTAAAAATATAACTAATATCTCTGTTCACACGCATATGTTTAACATTTTTATCTTTTAATATTCATTTGTATCATGAGACACCACAAAAAATAAAAAGATTTTAACGATTTGCAAAACTGAGTGTTTTATCGCATATCGTGAGATATAACCTTTGAATTTTATAAGAAAAATGAAAATCTAATTAATATCTCCGTTGAAATGCATATGTTTAATATTTCATCTTTTTTATATTTATTTGTATAATGAGACACCTCAAAAAATAAAAAACAATAAGGATTTGCAAAACTGAGTATTTTATCGCATATCGTGAGCCATAAAACTTTGAATTTTATCAAAAAATGAAAATCTAACTAATATCTCTGTTGACACGCATATGTTTATCATTTTCATCTTTCAATATTCAATTGTATCATGACACGGCCCAAAAAATAAAAAATAAAAAAACCAAACTTTGGATTTTAGCCAAAAAAAAAAATCTAACTAATATCTCTGATCGCACGCATATGTTTAACATTTTCATCTTTTAATATTCATTTTTAACATGACACACCTGAAATAATAATAAAATATTAAGGATATGCAAAACTGAGTGTGTTTATCGCATATCTTGAGTTACAGCCTTTGAATTTTATCAAAAAAGAAAGAAAATCTAACTAATATCTCCGTTGACACGCATATGTTTAACATTTTCATTTATTCATATTCATTTGTATCATGACACGGTAAAAAAAACATGCAAGACTGGGTGTTCTTTTCAAATTTCGTGAGATACAACCTTTAGATTTTTTCAAAAAAATTAACTAACATCTCCATTGACACTTGACACACATATGTTTAATATTTTCACCTTTTAATAATCAATTGCATCGTGAAATAGCCGAAAAAAAGAATGAATTTGTAAGAATTTGAAATTTTGAGTGTTTATAACATAACGCGAGTTATACCCTTTCGATTTTAGCAATAAAATAAAATTTTAAGTAATATATCCGACGACACGCATATGTTTAGCATTTTTCATTTTTTTAGTATTCATTTGAATCAGGAGACTGCTCAATAAACAAGAAATATTAAAGATTTGAAAAACTGAGTGTTTTCATCGCATATCGTGAGTTATAGCCTTTGGATTTTAGCCAAAAAAAGATATTCTAACTAATATCTCCGATGGCACGCATATGTTTAACATTTTCATCTTTTCATTTTCATTTTTATCATGAGACACCTGAAATAATAAAAAAATATTAAGGATTTGCAAATTGAGTGTTTTTATCGCAGATCGTGAGCTATAGCGTTTGAATTTTATCAGAAAAAGAAAGTCTAACAAATATCTTTGTTGACACGCATATGTTTAACATTTTTATCTTTTCATATTCGCTTGTATCATGACACGGCCAAAAATATTAAAAAAAACAAACATTCAAAAAAGAGTGTTCTTTTCAAATTTCGTGATTTACAGCCTTTAGATTTTTTTTCAAAAAACTAAAAATTGACCAATATCTCCGTTGACACTTGACACGCATATGTTTAACATTTTCACCTTATAATAATCACTTGCATGGTGAAACAGCTGAAAAAAAGAAGGAATTAGTAAGAATTTGAAATTTTGAGTTTTTATAACATATCGTGAGTTATAGCCTTTCAATTTTATCCAAAAAATTGAAAATGTAACTAATATGTCCGACGACACGCATATGTTTTGCATTTTTCATCTTTTTATATTCATTTGAATCATTAGACTACTCAAAATATAAAAAAATATTAAAGATTTCAAAAACTGAGTGTTTTTATCGCATATCGTGAGTTATAGCCTTTGGATTTTAGCCAAAAACAAAATCTAACTAATATCTCCGATCACACGCATTTGTTTAACATTTTCATCTTTTAATATTCATTTGATTCCTAAGACTACTCAAAAACTAAAAAATAAATATTTAGGATTTGCAAAACTGAGAGTGTTTATCGCATATCGTGAGTTAGAGCCTTTGAATTTTATCAAAAAAAAGAAAGTCTAACAAATATCTCCGTTGACACGCATATCTTTAACATTTTCATCTTTTCATATCCATTTGTATGATGACACAACCTTGAAAATTAAAAATAAAAACAAACATGCAAAACTGAGTGTTCTTTTCAAATTTCGTGAGTTACAACCTTCGTATTTTTTCAAAAAAATAAAAAATTAACTAATGTCCCCGTTGACACTTGACACGCATATGCTTAACATTTCCACCTTTTAATAATCAATTGCATCGTGAAAGAGCTGAAAAAAAGAAATAATTAGTAAGAATTTGAAATTTTGAGTTTTTGTGACATATCGTGAGTTATACCCTTTCTATTTTATCAAAAAAATAAATATAGAACAAATATGTTCGACGACACGCCTATGTTTAGCATTTTTCATCTTTTTATATTTATTTGAATCATGAGACTAGTAAAAAGATAAAATAATAATAAAGATTTGAAAAACCGAGTGTTTTTATCGCATATCGTGAATTATAACCTTTGGATTTTAGTAAAAAAATGATATTCTAACTAATATCTCCGATGGCACGCATATGTTTAGCATTTTTTATTTTTTTAGTATTCATTTGAATCAGGAGACTGCTCAATAAACAAGAAATAATAAAGATTTGAAAAACTGAGTGTTTTCATCGCATATCGTGAGTTATAGCCTTTGGATTTTAGCAAAAAAAATATATTCTAACTAATATCTCCGATGGCACGCATATGTTTAACATTTTCATCTTTTAATTTTCATTTTTATCATGAGACACCTGAAATAATAAAAAAATATTAAGGATTTGCAAAACAGAGTGTTTTTATCGTATATCGTGAGCTATAACCATTGCATTTTATCAACAAAAAAGAAAATCTAACAAATATCTCTAATGGCACATGTACGTTTAACATTTTAGTCTTTTAATATTCATTGGTATCATGACACACTGGCCAAAAATTTAAAAAAAACCATGCAAAACTGAGTGTTCTTTTCAAAAAAAATTGAGTTACAGCCTTTAGAGTTTTTTAAAAAATTAAAAAATTAACTAACATATCCGTTGACACTTGACACGCATATGTTTAACATTTTCACCTTTTAATAATCAATTGCATTGTGAAACAGATGGAAAAAAAATAATTGGTAAGAATTTGAAAATTTATAACATATCGTGAGTTATAGCCTTCTATTTTATCAAAAAAATGAAAATCTTGTTGGATCGTGTGGGTTATGGGTCAACAATACTAATCACAATTAATCCTAATTACCTACTTGTTTGATCTATCAAAGATATGCAGTGGAATTAAACTAACAAAGAAGCAAGTTAAGAATAGAAATGCAAACCATAATGAGACGGGAGATTTTTATAGAGGTTCGGCACCCCACCCGGGTCCTAGTCCTCTTTTGCAAGCTCCGCTCACGACTTCACTAACCACTCCCCGTTCCGAGCCGGGAGAGAACGCATTTACAATCCTCAAACTCACGAACAACCCTCGCTGAGCTTGGCTACACCTCTCACAGTCCGAGAGCGATGCTTCGGGCTTTCACTGAAACCTTTACTCTTCTTTGACAGCAACAAACTTGAGTGGGACAATCACTCTCTAAACTTGAGCACACTTGAGAAAGATTAGAATTGATTTTTAGTGTGGAAATTTGAGGCTTGGAGTGTTTGGAATGATCTCTCTAATGTAGGAGGCAAATATGTGTGGGAGAGTTGTGTTAAAATGTTTTACAACTCTTTATATAGGCATTAGAGAGAATAGATCCGTTGGGGTTGATTGAGTGAGTGTTGGTGTAGGATACACAAAACTGAAACTCGCAGGACCCAATTCTGAGTTAATTCGGTCGACCGGATGGGGATGAACGGTCGACCGTTTGGCAGTTTTGAACTCAGTTCGGTCGACCGGTTAGGTAACGGTCGACCGCCCAACGCTAAGACTCAGGTACACTTAAGTGATCGGTCGAACACCGAATAGGGTTCGGTCGACCGATTTGTACCAGGCATTATGGGGTTGACACACAATGATCTATTCGGTCGACCGAAACAAGGTCTAACGATCGACCGAATTCCAGCATGAGATTCGGGTTTGTCAAGAGACAGATATTCGATCGACCGAACAAGGTCCTCGGTAAACCGATACATGAAATGTATTTGGGGTATTTTTGGTTAATAAGAATATGACCGTTGGGTATAATACGACAAAACAAACGGTCGGAAAAATAAGTTCATACGGTCGACCGAAAGTGTATGCACGGTCGACCGAAACCGGGCAGTGAAAACACAAACATGATAATTGATCCTCCGGTCGACCGAACGGTTTGTATCGGTCGACCGAAAGTGGGCAGGCAGTTTGGGTTCAGGTTTAGTGTTTTCCGGTCTAAGTTTAGGTGATGTATTGAATTCCAAATTATGTGAAATTTCCTGTGTGACTTTCTATAAGGAACCTAGTGTGTGTTTGAGTTGATTTTAGCTCAAGTATGCTCAATTTACACAAGTTCCTAAGATTCAAAGAAAATACAAAATACATGTCATTAAATGAGCTTGTTTACATGTCTTGACTTGATTTCCTTTCTTCCTTGAGTCTTGATCACCTGTAGAGGTTAGCACAAAGCAATATATATGTGATGCAACATGTGTGCTACTCTACATGATC
This sequence comes from Triglochin maritima, assembly GCA_963682175.1. Lineage (NCBI taxonomy): Eukaryota > Viridiplantae > Streptophyta > Magnoliopsida > Alismatales > Juncaginaceae > Triglochin > Triglochin maritima. The sequence goes on from OY821782.1 coordinate 129,944, forward strand.
ATAATTAAGATTAGGTTGATTAAATCATCAAAACATAGATTAAGGTCAAAAAGCCAACAAATCTAACTAATATGTCCGACGACTCGCATATGTTTAGCATTTTCATCTTTTAATATTTATTTGAATTATGAGACTGCTCAAAAAATAAAAAATAATAAGAATTTGAAAAACTGAGTTTTTTTTCGCATATCGTGAGTGTTAGCCTTTGGATTTAAGCAAAAAAATGAAAATCTAACTAATATCTCCGATTGCACGCATATGTTTAACATTTTCATCTTTTAATATTAATTTTTATAATGAGACACCTCAAAAAATAATAAAATATTAAGGATTTGCAAAACTCATTGTTTTTATCGCATATCGAGAGCTTTAGCCATTGAATTTTACCAAAAAAAAGAAAATCTAACAAATATCTATGATGGCACGCGTTCGTTTAACATTTTATACTTTTAATATTCATTCGTATCATGAAACACGGGCCAAAAAATTAAAAAAACCCAAACATGCAAAACTGAGTGTTCTTTTCAAATTTCGTGAGTTACAACCTTTGGATTTCTTCAAAAAATTAAAAAATTAACTAATATCTCCGTTGACACTTGACACGCATATGTTTAACATTTTCACCTTTTAATAATCAATTGTATCGTGAAACAGCTGAAAAAAAGAAATAACTAGTAAGAATTTGAAATTTTGAGTTTTTATAACATATCGTGAGTTGCCCTTTCGGTTTTATCAAAAAAATAAATATAGAACTAATATGTCCGATGACACGCATATGTTTAGCATTTTTAATCTTTTAATATTCATTTGAAACATGAGACTGATCAAAAAATAAAAAAATATTAAGGATTTGCAAAACTAATTGTTTTTTTCGCATATCGGGAGCTATAACCTTTGAATTTTATCAACAAAAAAAAGTCTAACGAATATCTCCGTTAACACACATATGTTTAACATTTTTATCTTTTATATTCATTTCTTTCATGACACGGCCCAAAAAATTAAAACAAAAACAAACATGCAAAACGGAGTGTTCTTTTCAAATTTCGTTAGTTACAACCTTTGGATTTTTTCAGAAAATTCAAAAATTAACTAATATCTCCGTTGACACTTTACACGCATATGTTCAACATTTTCACCTTTTAAATATCAATTGCATCGTGAAACAGCCGAAGAAAACAAAGAATTAGTAAGAATTTGAAAATTTGCGTTTTTAAAACATATCGTGAGTCATAGTCTTCGATTTTATCCAAAAAATGAAAATGTAACTAATATGTCCGACGACACGCATATGTTTAGCATTTATCATCTTTTAATATTCATTTGAATCTCGAGATTGCTCAAAAAATAAATAATTATAAAGGATTTGAAAAACTGAGTGTTTTTATCGCATATCGTGAGTTATAGCCTTTCGATTTTATCAAAAAAATGAAAATCAAACTAATATGTCCGACGACACGTATATGTTTAGCATTTTCATCTTTTAATATTCATTTGAATCATGAGACTGCTCAAAAAATAAAAAATATTAAGGATTTGCAAAACGGAGTGTGTTTATCGCATATTGTGAGCTATAGCCTTTGAATTTTATCAACAAAAAAAGTCTAACGAATATCTCTGTTGACACACATATGTTTAACATTTTCATCTTTTCATATTCATTTCTATCATGACAGGGCAAAAACAATTTAAAAAAAACAAACATGCAAAATTGAGTGTTCTTTTCAAATTTCGTAAGTTTTAGCCTTTGGATTTTTTCAAAAAATTCAAAAATTAACTATTCTCTCTGTTGACACACCTATGTTTAACATTTTAACCTTTTAATAATCAATTACATTGTGAAACAGCTGAAAAAAAGAAAGAATTGGTAAGAATTTTAAATTTTGAGTTTTTAGAACATATCGATAGTTATAGCCTTTTGATTTTAACAAAAAAATGAAAACCTAACTAATATATCCGACGACACGCATATGTCTAGCATTTTCATCTTTTAATATTCATTTGAATCATGAGACTGCTCAAATTAAAAAAAATTAGGATTTGAAAAACCAAGTGTTTTTATCGCATATCGTGAGTTATAGCCTTTGGATTTTAGCAAAAAAATGAAAATCTAAGTAATTTCTCCGGTGGCACGCATATCGTGAGTTATCGCATATCGTGAGTTATAGCCTTTGGGTTCCTACGAAAGTGAGTTAGGATTTCCCTGTTTTCATTTTTCTTATGTTTTGATAGGGACTAGCAAAATCTAGGTGTGGGGGTATTTGATGCATTGCATACATTGCATCATATGTCTTTCATTTAGATTAATTTTATATCAATAAATGCTACTAAGGTATGTGTTTAGTCTTATTTACAGAATACAGGGACCTGAATGCAAATTACCCATATCTCGAGCATAAACACGTGCAAAAGACTCGTTTCTATCATAAAGACCAAGTCAAGATTATCGGGATTCAAATTGAAGTCCATCCAAGCATAAAAGCATTCAAAGACCTAATTACAAAAAGGCCAAGGACTTAAGCACAAAAGTAGCCAGGGACTTAATTGCAAAAAGCCGAGGACCCGACTGCAAATTAAAGTACCAAAATATTATTTTGGAGAAGTTTTAAAGAAAAATCAATTTGGATCTCCAAATATATGAAGAAATTAAGTCGGAGCTCAAAAGAAGGGAAAGAAATCATCCAGATGCGCAAAGGACATTTAAATCATACCATAAAGACACAGGAAAAATCCGGATCCAATCAGAGCATAATTTGCGGCAAAATCGCCGCACCTTACATGTATTATGCGGCCGAAATGCCGCACCCCTTGCGATCTGTGGCCCCGGATTTTGTCCAGTCGTGTATTGACGCGTGTGCTTTCTTATTTTATATTTGGGTCCCTTGTATCGGTCATAAATAGCCCCGAAACGATGTTGTGAGGGTCCTAGTCCGAGTCCTAGTCCTAGTCTTGTTTTTAAGTTCTTCTCTTTAGCAATAAAATTTTGTTCTTTTATTTTGTGTTTTTTTAGTTTTCTTTTGTAGTTTCTTTAGGACCCCTTCTCCTTCCCTCCATCCATGAGTTTCTAACTCTCTCCAAAGGGTGGGGTGACGGATTTAGGGTGATGAGAAGAAGAATGATGTTATTATTTTAATTTCGTGTTAGTATATTTTGATTACTTGAGTTTATGTTGAATCATTTATCATGTAATGCTTTATAACTAATGTGATTTATTATAAGTTTCAGAATTCTCTAAACAAAACCCGATATCTAATCCCCCACCCGCTGGACTCTCATCCATATTTGTTTTCTTTTTAGTTTTTCTTTTGTTGTTCTTGCTTTAGAAAATTAAAAACCAAAAATCTCAAACCAAACTTATTTCTCTTTCTTCCTTAATTCGAAAATCACAAAAATAACAATATCTCTCCCTCCTTGTGTTCGACCCGTACTTGCCACGTCTTCATTGACGCCGTGCACTTGCGGTACAAATTTAATTCTCATCAAATATCTTCGTTGACATGCATACGTTTAGCATTGTCTTCTTTTTATATCCAATTGTGTCATGAAACAGTTGAAAAAAATAAAGAATTAGTAAGAATTTAAAATTTTGATTTTTTTATCAAATTTCATGAGTTATAACCTTTCATTTTGTCAAAAAATTAAAAATATAACTAATATCTCTGTTCACACGCATATGTTTAACATTTTTATCTTTTAATATTCATTTGTATCATGAGACACCACAAAAAATAAAAAGATTTTAACGATTTGCAAAACTGAGTGTTTTATCGCATATCGTGAGATATAACCTTTGAATTTTATAAGAAAAATGAAAATCTAATTAATATCTCCGTTGAAATGCATATGTTTAATATTTCATCTTTTTTATATTTATTTGTATAATGAGACACCTCAAAAAATAAAAAACAATAAGGATTTGCAAAACTGAGTATTTTATCGCATATCGTGAGCCATAAAACTTTGAATTTTATCAAAAAATGAAAATCTAACTAATATCTCTGTTGACACGCATATGTTTATCATTTTCATCTTTCAATATTCAATTGTATCATGACACGGCCCAAAAAATAAAAAATAAAAAAACCAAACTTTCAGAACTTAGTGTTATTATCAAATTTCGTGAGTTATAGTATTTGAATTTAATCAAAAAATAAAAAAAACTCACTATTATCTTCGTTGAAATGCGTTAACATTTTCATCTTTCAATATTCAAACATATCATGAAACAGCTGAAAAAATAAAGAATTAGCAAGATTTTGAAAAGGTGATCGAAAAGAACGTTCAGCAGAACGTGTTTGCACTTCTGATAACAACATAAAATCATGCAAAAAGTGAAGCAAAAGAGGTACAAGCACTCTATGGAACCAACTTCCGAAGCTTGATGAAATCCATGACTAGGTCTCAGGGGAACATAGCCAGAACAGCATCGACCAATCAATCATCATCGCCGGAACAGCATCAGCGGCATCACCGGAACAGCATCGGTGGTCCATCAATACGTCTGGCACAGCATCGGACGGGTCCAGACCGAAGTCTGCCAGGTCATCAGGCTCCACGAGCCGCAAACACCAACCGCGCCGCTATAAAAGCAGAGAAGTGACCTCCGTAGCCATCTAGGTTGGTAGTCACCTCACCCAACGACAGTTGCGTGTCCGCACATCATCATACATTGGGATCTGCGATGCCTCATGTCTGCTACTCTACAATGAGTTCATCAATACATCACATTAATCACGATCCATACATGGAGGTGACGCGTCCCGAACACCCACAATCTTCCACACGGCGGTCCCTGGGCAGGCACGCGTACGCGCCCACCGTCACCTCCCGGCTCACGCACAAGGCGAGGACACGGGTTTCTGTGGACAGAGTTGGCATCCTAAAAGGACCAGGAATTCAGTCCTGTGCAAAAACGGTCGACCGAAAGAGGCAACCCGGTCGACCGCTTCCACAAGGAAATCGGTCGACCGAAAGTCTGCAACGGTCGAACTCTTTGCGCAAAACTTAAGTCACAACGGTCGAACAGAGATCTAAAACCGGTCGACCGATACAAGGTCAAAATCCGGAGTCTGGTCAACATCAATTCAATACTATCGGTCGACCGATTCAGGGGTCTCAGTCGACCGAAAACTACCAGGGCATCTTAGCAATTCTAAGTCGTAAACGTTCAAACGCATATAACCAATCGGTCGAACTAACATGCATTTCTACTCAGTCCACTTAAGTTACGGTCGAACGACCACAAGGAACCGGTCGACCAAAAGTAAACAGGCAATCCGATCCACCAGCAAAATGCACGACCGGTCGACCGCCCAAAGGCATCGTTCGACCGATGATGGTTAAAATCGGTAAAATACACTACATCTGGTCGACCGCCCGAAGGGACCCGGTCGACCGTTGGTCGTCTTCAACCTTGCGCCAGCCAAGGATTTACGCAAAATGCGTCGTCGGGGAGGTCTCCGACCTCCCCCGACCGACCAAGAAAATCATCCCACGAGGGTGAGCAACAACAAAACACACTAGAAGCCGGCATACCTCAAAGAAGACGACGAAACCGCTGGAGCCTCGCTCGCGCACGCCGTCTCTGAAACCTCCTCGCACGGTCGCCTCCTCGCAACGATCTCCACACGCCTCACGCCGCACAAGCTTCTGCCTCCTCTGTCGCCGGAAAGGAAAGGAAAGAGTGAGTGTGAGAGAGAGAGAGAAATGGGTTTGGGTGCAAGAATGAAGGAGGAAGGGAATGAGAGAGGAAACGTTTTTCTCTCCTAAAACCCCACCCAAAAACCCATCATCACAACCACCCCCAACCCATCACCCTACACCCTCAAGCCACGCCTACTATTCCCGCTCCATCCCCACGCACTCCACTGTTCACGTCACTTCTTCCCCAAGCAAACTCCACCCTAATCACCATTAACCCCTAATCGGGTTTACGGTTCTAACAAAAACACGTCACGGAAGGCGGCGGCGGGTTGGGAGAGGGTGCAGAAGTTGGAGAGGAGGCAGTTGAAGTTGGAGAGGGATGGGACGGAGGAGGGCGCGAGCTGGAGGAAGAGGCGGAGGGTGAGGTGGGGGAGGTAGGTGGCAGTGAGGAGGCGGGAGAGGAGGAGGTTGGCGGTACGGTGGTCGGGGAGGGAGGTGGGGGAGGAGAGGGAGACCGGGAGGTGGGCCTCTTGGTAAAGGCCAGAGGCGCAGAGGGAATGGGTGAGTTGTACGAGGCGGTGACGGCGGAGGGGTTCGTCGGCATCGGCCGGAAGCAGTCTGAGGGAAGAAGGCATTTGTGTCGTTTAATGTTTCACGGGCTTTCGTTTGACACCATTATTACATTTTTGTTTCAATGTCAAAAAATTAAAAAAAATTGAAGAAATTTGAATTTTATTGATTCTGATAATCAGGCTTGCATTAGTTCTTGGTCATGTGTGATTTTTCGGACTCTGATTCCGGCCTTTCTTGCCTTCGTTTTGTTGCTTTCTTTCCTTCGTTTCAGGTAAGAAGAAGATAAAAAAAATCATTGTGGATTGTGTTTTAGTGTTTGCGAAAATGGAGTTGAGGCGTGAATTTGATTGCTTGTTTGCTTTGCTTCGTTTCAGGTTCCTTTGCTGGTTTGCTGAGTTAGACGGGGATCAGAAGCCTCAATTTAGTTCTCACTTCACTATAGAATATCAAGGTCGAAATGTTGGACATCCCCTCGACTAAATCTTACATGATGGTCGATGGGCAAATGTACAAGTTCAGGGAGAAGACTGAGAGCATCATTAACAGCGACCGGGCAGTTTCCGGGCGTCCTGGTTTCTCTCTCAGTCACATCAGCTTCTCTCTCCGCCACGTTAGCACAAACCAACACCCCTACAAAATTCTTAACCATTACCCAATCCACTCAGTCACGCTACAGTATTTGTTGTCACGTCATTATTTTTATTCTTCTCTCTAAAACTCTTTCAACAATCAACAAAATATATTAATAATCATTATCGTAATTATTTAATATCAACAATTCATTCGTTTTTAATTAACATTTAATTATTAAATACGAAAATATTATTAAAATTTAGGAAACCACGTTACATAGTACATTAACTGGAAATTTAAAAACTAAAAATACATCATTAAATACTAAACTTAAAATACATCAAGATGCATTTCCTCCAAAGCGTTGTCATATATTGTCGACCAAATCGGCTTGAAGGTTCAAATGTGTGGTGCGATCACGCACTTGATCTCTCCTTCTCAAGTACCTGGTAATATCCAATACACGGTCAGTGGAATACCGAACCGCGTTGTTCACGGAATTTCCAGGTTGATCCTCAACAAATTCGTTCCAATCTCCAAAATTACTGAATGAATCATGTTCATCCTCCACTATCATATTATGCATTACAATGCAAGCTGTCATTATTTTGTTAAGTACAGTCTTACTCCATGCAAGAGATGGCTTCTTCACTATCGCGAACCGCGCTTGCAAGACTCCAAATGCACGTTCTACATCTTTGTGTGCTGCTTCTTGTCGTTCAGCAAATAATCTGTCCTTCGGTGTTTGTGAATGAACGATGGACAGAATGAATGCTGCCCATTTTGGATAAATACTATCAGTAAGATAATATCCCATATTATATCGAGAACCGTTTACCTCAAAATTCACAGGTGGAGCTCGTCCTTCCATTACGTCGTCAAAAACTGGAGATCGTTGCAAGACATTTAAGTCATTGCATGAATCTAGTGTGCCAAAAAACGAGTGTCATATCCACAAGTCAGCCAACGCCACTGCCTCGAGGACAAGAGTGGCATTGCCACTACGCCCTTGATATTGGCCCCTCCAAGCAATCGGACAATTTTTTCCACACCCAGTGCATGCAATCGATACTTCTCATCATGTCTGGGAACCCACGCTGCTCACCAACGTGAAGTAGTCGTGCTAGGTCATTTGCATTAGGTTTTCGAAGGTACTCACCGCCGAAGTTGTTAATTACACCATCGCAGAATTTTTCAAATGTGTTTCTTGTCGTGGATTCGCTTAGCCTCAAGTATTCGTCCACCTCATCAGCCGCAACACCGTACGCTAGCATACAAATCGCCGCGGTACATTTCTGCAGGCCAGAGATGTTCATCCTACCGGTGGCGTCTGGATTATGTTGGAAGAAGGCATCAGACACCTCAATGGCACTCACAATGCGAAGAAAGACATGCTTTCGCATCCTAAATATTCTCCTGAAAATGTTGTCAGGATAAACAGGGTCGTTAGAAAAATAATCGGCAATCAAACGGTTGTAACCAAGCTCCCTATCTCTATCTGGATTCGAAGTTCGCCTTCTGCGCCTCTTAGGACGTTGGTCCACCACTTGGGAGACATACTCCTTTAAGCAGTTCAACACTTGGTCGTAAACTTCGTCATTGGATGTTGAAGATGATGAAGACTTCGAACTGGAAGACTTATCGGGTGAAGACATTGTTCGTAGATAAATGAGAGAGAACCAACCAAGAGGAGTACATTTATAGTTGTGAGAAGTAACCTATAGTATGCGTGTGACTAGGCAAAAGACAAGACGATTGCATCGAGGACCTACATACAGTATGCGCGTGGCTCACAAAAGACGAGGCGATTGGATCGAGGCTTGGACTTCTCAGGCATCGAGGACCTACAGTATGCACGTGACTCACAAAAGACGAGACGATTGGATCGAGGCTTGGACTTCTCAGGCATCGAGGACCTACAGTATGCGCGTGACTCACAAAAGACGAGACGATTGGATTGAGGCTTGGACTTCTCAGGCATCGAGGACCTACAGTATGCTCGTGACTCACAAAAGACGAGACGATTGGATCGAGGCTTGGACTTCTCAAGCATTGAGGACCTATAGTATGCACGTGACTACTTGAATATATATACCCCAACCTCCTTAATTCTCTACTCACCTCTATTCCGATCTTACTTCTTCTACCATAATCTCACAATGTCCTCTTCAGAAGATAATGGTTCACCAGAGTACCGACGATCTCCACGTCGTCCACCCCCAACACAACACTTTTTCCCTACCAAAATGTTCCACAACCAGGATTCCACCCGTTATACCAAAGCCAATTTAACTCACAACCAGGATCCCACCCGTCCCACCAGAACCAATTTTTCTCACACCCATGGTTCTACCCGCACAATCAATACCAACCACCAACTCAGGAAGAAGGGCAAACCCAATTCCCAATGGGTATGTATACTCGCCTCCTAAGTGGCGAAAGTAGTGGAAATGCAAGCCGCATTACACCTGATGTGAATGACGAAAATGTCGTTCAACCTACAAGTCGTGAGAGAACATGCAAAACCGCGACGATGAGGTCACAAAAATCGTGGTCCACACAAGAGGATCAACGACTCGTCTCGGCTTACATGGTTGTAAGTGGCGATGTTGTGGTTGGGACAAACCAAAAAATGAAGTCCTTCTGGAGACGTGTGGAGCGCATCTTCAATGACTCAGGCGAGCCAGGTGCAGTAGAGCGTAACGATGAATCATTGAAGGGGCGATGGAGGCGTACATCGCCATCTGTGAACCAATGGGTCGGTTGATTCGACCAGGCGGTGCGGAGTAAGAGAAGTGGTTACAACGAGGACGATGTCATCCATGATGCGCACACTATCTATGAACGAACACACAACGCCAAATTTCAGTACATGCATGTGTGGCATGTTACGCAGGTACCCTAAATGGGAGTCTGTTGCGCTTGGACTTCCCACAGGAAACGTCGCTGTAGAAAGTCCGGAGAGTTTTAGCAGCGGGAAAATAAAAAGCACCGACGATGATGGGAGTCACGCAACACCTTCAACAGATGAAATGGTGTTCGAAACATGTCATCATCCTGAAGGTGTTAAAAAAGCTAAAAAAAGAAGGGGAAACAACCATTTCAGACACAACTTGATCCTGATATGTTAGAACTGGGGAAACAAATTGAATATAGCGCAAAAGTGAAAGAGAAAAAATATTTGCGTTACGAAGAACGGGTGGAGAGGAAACGCATCGAAGCTGAGGTGAATTTCCAAAGGGAACTCAACAGCAAGAAACTTGATGTCATATTTGCTCTGATGAAGAAGGAAAACAATGACGAATTCGATGAAGAAACACTTGCTGAACTCAATGAGTGGGCTAAAGCACAAGGATATATGTAGGTGTTCATGTTTTCATTTGTAATATCAATATGTTTGTTGTAGTTTATCAGTATTCTGTTAGTTTAAATTTTGTATCCGTAGGAGGACTGTCTTTCCTTTCCTTATTTCTGTTGTATTTCGTATTCTGTATTTGTATTGTATTTTGTTTCCGAAGTGTATGAGTATTGTACTACTATTTCTTATTTTGTTTATGATTTTTTTAATTTTATCTAAATAAATCAAAAAAAAGATAATTAATCATAAAATATTTTTTCAATTATTTTTCAATACCTAATTAATTTGATTCAATTTACCTAATTAATACATTATCCTAATTATATATAAATAATTTTTATCTTTTAAACAAAAAACAATCGGAACCAATGGTGGATGTGTCCCCCCCCCGTTAAGGGAGGGCTGGTCAGGCGCCCTTCCCGGGCACCCGAGCAAAAAGCACCCTTAACTCACTATCGTTTTTCTCTCTCCATATAAGTTAAGGTGAAAGAGGCCAGCTGGTTGATCCCATTCGATTGAACCTTGGTGGGATGCGTGTGAGCTTCTATTACTTACCCATTCGATCGAAAAATCTCGGGCTAGTTGGGAGATTTTGCAATGCCCAAGTTGACTGACTATTAGCAATCAACAGACTAAAACAGGAAGAGGAAAGAAAATTGATGTTAGTATTGCTATTAATAATACAGTAATGCTACAACTACCAAACAAAACCAACTACTTACTATTCTACTGTATAGTTTCCTAAACATAAATAGAACTGTGTATTAATTCAGATTTGCGTTGCAGTCGGGGCTGAAAGAAGTCACTTTCAGATAGCTCTCCAGTTCCACATGGTCCTTAAACAGCGCTCTCACTTTTTATCGGAAGAAATCTGTAAAGGAAACAAACAATCATCTCAAACAGTAACATTTGACAAGAGATTTTTCTTATTATCCATCAGCTGAAAGCCACGCTGCTAAGTTCCATAATGGAAAAGCTTCAATTTTGATTCCACTATAACATCAAATACCCTCTTTCGTATTTCAAGATTAGGTAACTTTTTGACAGAATAATATTTGCATGGTTGATGTGACACATGACCAAATTGCTCAACAGGTCAAGATGCTTCTCTTTTCAACTTTTGATACAAAAACTAGAAGAATCCTACAAAATAGTGTCATTTGTACCTGCATCTCTCTGTAATCCCCCCCCCCCCCCCCCCCCCCATGAATATAGCAGCAGTCTTCCTGGACTTGATCGTGTGATTATCAAGCTTCATCAAAGTAAATTAAAGAAAAAATGGTATGACCAATGCCAGCAAGCTCAGAGTGGAACTTAGCACCTACCAAGAACAAACATAAAATATCACTTAATTCCATGTCAACAACGAAAGCTAAGTTTAATGTGAAAAACATCATGCTTAGCTAGATTAATCAAACACGCAAATGCACAAAAAAGTAAGAGTATGATGCCAACTGCTCTAGTGATTGGTCTGATCGTATGTGTGCGTGAGTGTGATATTTGAATCAAATTGGTTAGTGGAGTTATGATCATGACTATTGGATTGATGGGTATTTCCATTTCTACTCAGGACTACCAGTTGATCAAATCTTATTGCTAAGTATCATAGTATATGATTTTACAACAAAATATAGAGATGAAACTGAAATTAAGTTGAATCATACCTTGGCTTTGGGAGATGATGAATAAATCAGTGTAGGAAAATATCCCTGCATTCCAATGTTATAAACATGAGTCTCATTTGGATAGAACAGACCATAGTTCCTCTCAGACGCCGGTCCAGGCTTCAAATTCTCATTAAACAGCGCAAAAACATAAATATCGATCGGCTCAGATGGTCTCATGGGAGTTCCCTGATTCATAGAAATCCTCTTCAGCAAATTGCTATTGTAAATTCCAGCATTCTCCGACGTGGCACCCGCCTCGTTAGGATCTCCCATGGAAGGCCAACCAGTTTCAGATATCTTAACATCAATGTCCGAGTGACCCATTGCCTTAATTGCCGAATAAACCGAGTCAATTTGCGCATACAGCATGTTATCGTAATTCAGATTGGTACTCGGGTCGGTCACTCCGGAATTTGGCTGGAAAAGAACATACTCCAGAGAAACACCTTGAGGGTCATCTTTGTAGGCAAAGTAAGGATAGGCATTAATGAGAAAAGGAGTTTTGGTTTGAGCATGAAAGTCTAGAATTGGTTGGATGTATTGGGCATGAGTTTGTTTGAAAGAACCAGCAGAGGGAGGATATGATGATCCCAATATGGTAAGTGAGTGGGCTGTTGTGATGTTCACTTGCTTGTCCAAACCAAAACTGACTAGTGCTTTATGAACACTTTGCATTGCGGGTGCAAGGTTGGCCATTAGAGTTGTGTCTTCACCCGATAGCACTTCGTTTCCGACCGTAACGCATGTGATTTTGGTCTGGGGGAGGTAAGGTTGTACATTTTGGGCTAGCCAAGCTTGTGCTTTCGAGGAATCCATCATGTTAGCGATGTTTTCGTTGCCTATACCGATTATGAACTCGACGTTTGTGTTGGCGAAGGCGGTTAAGACTTTGGGATCTGCATCGTATAGCTTGATTCGGTTGATGTTGAGGGATTTTAAGAGGACGGCGACACGAGAGGGGGACGGAAGGTTGTCGGCTATTTGGCCGTAGTTAATTCCAACTTTGACACCACCAACTACATTATGCTCAACACCTGGGAACAATCAAACAGACCAAAGACAGACATGCTACAGTAGAAAACAAGTAGAAGAAGAAGAAGAAGAAAACAGAAATAAGTTGGGAGTTTGACAAACCTGAGAGGAGCAGCAATAATAAGAAGAAGAAGATGGGAGAGTTTAAGCCCATGATTTATGTTCTTTTGATGTCTGCCTTTTCTGCCAAACCCCAAAACAAACACAAGAACAGACGTCTCTCTCTCTCTCTCTTTATCTCTGTTTTGTAGTATATATTTGGTTTGTGGGTTTGGCGGTAGAAGTGAGAAAATAGATTCCAATAGCGAAGACAGGCTTTGGGTTGAGAGCCTTTTAAATCATATTTATAGTGTATACACATGTATAGATAGATATCATATCATATTCATATAAATGGTTGACGCTGAGAAAGGAAAGAAGTGAACACATACGGATTCTCATTCCCGCGTAACACCTTTTCTTTCTTTCTCTATCTTTTTTATATTATTATATTATTGTTACGGTTCAATTAATAATAAATAAACCACAATCTTTTATACTTATTTCTGTTCTCTTCTGCTGTTGTTATTGTGTATACGTAATTAAATTGGAAGCGTTAAGGTGTCTTTTTTATTATTAAAAAAATTGCGCATCACGTGTGAACCTGTTCATGTTGTCTAGATAGTAGTAGGCTGAAGCTGAAGTGAAAAAAATTCCAGACGTGGGGATATTTTAAACTTCCTCTATTAATCATCTCACGTAAGCATAGCTTCTAAAAAACCATCAATGTAAACACAGCTAAAAAAGCTCAACTCTTTAAGATTTAAGAAATATCAACTCACCTCCTGTCCTGAATGACAATTAAAGAAGTAATTAACAAATACTGAAATTGTTTGTCGATTCATAATTAGCTCAGACAGAAAAACATATCCATCAAATCAATAAAGTTTTCTAGATTTTTGTTTGGATGCAGCCAGTAGTTTTTCGTGACTGGTGGACCCACTAAATACTACTAAAAACTATATCCAAATCAATCCTTGGTTTTTATCTAATGGTAACGTTTAAACACATTTGCATGCTATATCAAAGATAACAGTTTGCGTATATGGAAGATATATCTTGACATACGTTTTACGTAGATACGTAGCAACATTGCAGCATGAGCATGTTGGTTTTAACCACAAATTCTGAACCCACCGACATGTTTCAATTTCAATTAAAACATAAAAAGAGGTCATCAATCTCCAGATCTCGTTCTCGTGTGAAGTTTAATCAATTGGGCTCCACCGACTTGTCAATTAACCTCCTAGATTACATATCTTGTCCTGTTATAGTTAATTATTTTCTTTACCATCAAGTGTACTGTCACAGTATTTTACTAACTAATGCTTTATCCCAGATTTCATGTAAACAAGCCTTGTTTACATGCTAACACCATATATACTTCTAACTAATTACTCGTTGACATATTTGTGCACCTACGCATTAACAAAACAAAATGATTGCTATACGTACAAGAATTAAGAACACGAATAATCCACGACTCTTCTTCTGTCAATCATAACATTATTGTTGGCTTATCATGTTACATTTTCTTTCGTGCGAAGAAATGGGTAGAGTTTCGATGCCTATCCAAAATGGGTTCACTTAAATAGACGCCATTTTGTTCAAATTCCGGGTCAAATTACCCTTCTCAGTTTCATACGGTGTTAACTTTTGCATATATGTCGCTATAATCCTTCTAAAATACACATATACCTCGTGGACGACTGAATTATAATGTCACTTTTAGATATTTTCAAGTAACTCCCATTGGATGCATCTTTGCAATGTTTATAAGGGTATTAAGTTTACAAATTACAAGTCAATAAAAAGTGATGAAGGTTCACGGTTAATTTAATCTGGACACCACGATTTGCCACGCCGCGTTGCTGTAATCAAATAAACTATTTTTGTTTAATTAATTTAAGCAGAGAAAAGATGACGACCACACCCTTTTAGGATCTCTATTTTTTGTGGCTTTTCACATTGCCTAGATCGAGTTGATGTTTCACTTAATAATGTCATCTTCCAACTAACCCTTTATGTATGCTTTAGCTGTATTTACTGTCATTAATTTGGTGGTATACAACACCAATTTTATTCTTTGTTTGGTGCTTTGTTTGCTAACCGATATTATGTTATTTTGGTTGAAAATTACTGAAACATAAAGTTCATCTAATCAGTATTCTTGATAGATAGCATACTTTACTATGAAACTCATCAATTTAGCATCTCAAGCAATTGAAAATTGTATCTAAAACCTAATGACAAAAAATAAATAAAAAATCTCTGCAATGTGTGCTGTATCCTAGCCTCGTTTTTGCATACTACATTGATTTCAAATTACGACCCCAAATTAATCAAGTTGGTCATTTTTTGGGCCATTAGGTGGCATACTGTGTCCATTTTTGTACTTTGTTTGGTGCCTGTTGTATGCCAACAGATAAAGTTGCAAGGCAACTGAGAATAACTAATCACTTGCATGTTTATAATTAGCTAGCCAAAGTAACAGAAATGATGTCAACTTTGTTGGGCATCTGTTCACCAATTTCAACAAACTACAAACAGCAATCAACCCTTTTCAAACAAACATTCTCCTACTCATCTATAAACAAAAGTCTATACATATGATCCATACCAGACATAAAAGACCACAGATAAACAACACCAGTATCAAAATTGTGCAAAGCAAGCGATTACTGATACCAAAAGCCAACAACTACAAATTCATTTATTCCCAAAACAGCAAGAAAAACCCCACTTATGACCAGACACAAACCAAACAAACTTCTTTTCCGCCATATTTGCTGCTGAACCAACCAACACTGCATAAATATGGCAGTTACAGCTTAAAATAGATCTTCTTCTTTGTGTGTGTGGATGACACAATCTGAAGTAGGATTCGAAATGCAAGTCAGAAGGAAACCCTTCTCCATCATGCCATCATCCAAGAAAGATCCGTCGGATTGGTCAACCGAACCGGACGTCATCTGTCCTGCACAAGTCGAGCATGCTCCGGCACGGCACGAGTATGGCAGTTCCAGTCCTGCATTTTCAGCTGAGTCTAGAATGTATTGGTCATCCGGCGCCTCAAATTCGTGTTCTTTGCCTTCTGGGTCGATCATTTTCACCTTGTAAGTTGCCATCGCGGTCGCTCTGAAGCTGTTTGAAAGCCTCAGTCCAAAGGATTTTGAAACGGATTGACGTGAACCCAGAGATAAAGGGGTCTTGCAAAGAAGAGCAAAGCTAGTCGTGGTGGTTCGTGGTTCGATAGAAGATTTAATTGTGCAGGTAGCTGGAAGGATGGTGGCCATTTCCAAATGCCTGAGAAACAGAAAACCAGAATCACAACTCTTGAACTCTTGTTTTTCTGAATGTTAGGATGTGGTTTGAGACTTACAGGTTACAACATTTGTAAGTTGAAAAACAGTAAGAGATTTACACAAGCGCGGCAAGACTAACTTTGATTGGTGAAACATTCCATCGATTGTCTACTATGGGATCGACAAAGCCCAACAAAATCCAAAAGCTAATTCATCACACCCTTCTGTTGGATGATTTGGTTGAAAACTGAAACTTCTCTTAGTGGAATACGAAATGGCATCTAATTATGGACATCTCTCTTCTAACCAGATAAAATGATCCATCATTTCCAGATATCCACAACCAAATTCTATATATGTGAATCCAACTCTTAAATCGTCCATTCACATGCTTAGTTTTCTAAAGCCTAACCATTAAATTAATACCTGCCTCTTATTCACCCATTTACCATAAATTATTAACATGGAACCCTTTCCTATGTGGGCATGCCATAGCAGCTTGTCATGCTATACAAGGCATTGCCAAACACAAGTTTACCGAACCTAAGTTAACAAGATTTAGGTTATGTCAACCCAAAACACACAGAAACCTACTGTATACTTAATTCACATATGATACCATATGAATCGATATCAATAACCAAACAATAGACCACGACCAGTAAACAGCAAATGAGGGAAGTGAGAGATTAAAAAGAAGAGATTTGTGACCTGAAGGGTTCGTGAAGATCGCAGAGTGATGAGGTTAGATTAGATTGGATAGGAAGAAGAAGAACCAAAGCAGCACAGAGTTATATAGAACACTAGAAAGGGACATTCAACAATGAACTAAAGATACATGCACAGAAATGGCTTTTCGATGACTTAGATGCTTAGTTTAGAGAGACGGACAGACGTTGCAACTGACAACATAACACACTTAAAAATGCAAACGGGAAAAATATATTCTGAAGCGTCACTTGAGGCGTCATGCAGCCACAATTCTGGACCACATGTCTAACATATAATACACTTGCTGATTTCTATGAAAAGGCATGACCTTTGAGTTGTGGGAGGGACACAACACCCAATCTCAGAATCAAATATCATAAATTGGACTTTCAGTTCGGCCAACAAAACCATTAAACATGCTTGTATGTAGTCTCTTTGCCTATTCCAACCATTTTAAACGCCATATGGTCTGATATCATTACAACAAAACAGAGATGATCATAACATTACAGTTCTGGAGACACCCATTGATGGAAATGAGCTCACAATTAATCTCAATGCCAAATTCTGGAAAACCATCCAAACAGAGAAAAGACAACACAAGCACATGTAGATTTCGATTCAAAAGGTTTTTGAACCGCATATTCAAACAATTAAATAAATTAAACAACAATTTGGATTGCAACAAAGGTTTGAAATATATAATAAACTACTGAACGCTATGGTCCAACTGAGACGGCAGAAGTCAGCTGGCAAATCAACCTTCAGGTGGTATCTGTCCCAAATACAAATTTCCTAGCTCTTCTGCCAGTAACAAAAAAAAAAAAGCAAATTAGAACCAGAATGTTGAAGTTAGGATTTAAAACCTGAATTGCTAAACATCGCCCCAAAATTACTTAAATCGTCCCTTGAAATTACCAAATTGCCCTTCATCCTATTTTTGCTTATATATCTCACAATTTCACTCTTTTTTCAAAACTTTCTCTTCCTATACCTACTACAGAAGATTAGGAATGTCTCGGATGTCAGGCAAGCAGCCAGCAGTTCCCCCGGTGTACCCGTATACGGTAACCTTACGTTATTTATTTGTTTTCAAAAAAAAAATTAAAAAAAGTGGTCGGCGTCCGAGGGAGACGCCTCCCGCATGGGGCGGGCGTCCGAGGAAGCCGCTCCCCCCATACGGGGGGCGTCTCCCTCGGACGCCGACCCGTAGCGGGAGACGTCTGGGGAAGACGTCTTCCCGATGGAGGAGACGTCTTCGGCAGACGTCTCCCCCAAAGAGGAGGCGTCTCCGACAGACGCCTCCACCATACGGGAGGCGTCTCTCGCAGACGCCTCCACAATTTTTTTTTTAAATTATTAAATCTGATAATTACTTTAATAAATTGTGATAAATCTGAAAATTTAATTTAACAAATTCTTATTAAGTTTAACATTTGTGATATTTAGTTTTAACAATTTTTGATTTAGTTTAACAATTGTTTTAATTTAGTTTAACAAATTTTGATTTAGTTTAACAATTGTGATAATTTAGTTTAACAAATTTTGATTTAGTTTAACAATTGTGATAAATATGATAATTTAGTTTAACAAATTTAACAAATTTGTATTTAAAATTTCAATTAATAGTCATCGGGTCACAGTGGAGGGAAAGGCAAGTCGATACCATTACACGCCTTCCGTTCTTTAGAGGATGATTCAGCACCGCGTCATCCACGTAGACGGGGGATATCTGCTTCGGTCAGGAGGGAGAGAGAGGCATTACGTCGTCGTGAGGAGGATGATGATTCCTTCGATGATGAGCATGTGGACAATCCCGACGACGGGAGCGACGATGATGACCCGTATGAGTTAGAGCGCCCGGAGGTGGAGAGCCAGGGGGAGTATAGCAGAGGACGTGGTCGAGCGGGTAGTTCTACTTCCGCCGGATGGATGGTGCGGAAGGGTAGGGGTGGGAGGTTTACGACCGGGGATTCGAGCTCGTGCACTGTTGATCCCCGCGCTCAGAAGAAGAAGAGGGTCCAGGACGATTCTTGGATCGTGAGCAGTATGACGCCTGGTGGTCCTTTAGATGGGAGCGTCATTCCTAGTTTCTGGGGTCACATCGCTAGACGGATCTGGGACGGAGAGGATCGGAAGGTTCTGAAGTGCCATAATCGGCACAGAGCCTGTACAGCACTACAGGGTTGGTGGTCTACACTGAGTGCTGATATCAGAGAGGAGTTTAGTGTCACGCATTTGGGGCACTTACCGTACAGCATGTTCCCTTATCTCGACATGCCTTTGATTTCTGCGTTTGTGGAGCGGTGGCAGCCTGACACCAACACTTTCCACATGCCTTTCGGAGAGATGACGATCATGCTTCACGATGTTTTCCAGATCCTGCGCATTCCTGTGGATGGTCGTCTGGTTAGTGCTCAGGGGTCGACGTCTGAGCTGAGGTGTTATGTGGCAGAGTTGCTTGGTGTCACACCTGATGGTCTGGCGAGAGATACAGCTTTATGGAGTGGTGGTGGTGTCGGCATTGACTCCCTTGAGGACCTATGCAGACGGGCACGACCTCCGCGGGCCGATGATACACAGTTGACGGCGTACCTATTCTTGATGCTCGGAGCCGTCTTGTTTGTCGACTAGAATGGTTGTCGGATCAGACCACGCGATCTACTGGAGGCTAGGGACCCGGACACCGTTCGTGAGTACTCGTGGGGGTCAGCGACGTTGGCATACCTGTACCGTCAGCTTGGGATAGCTAGCCGTGCGGATTGTTCTGGGATTGCAGGTTGTCTTACGCTGCTGCAGGGGTGGATATACGAGTACTTTCCTGCATTCCGCCCGCATCGTGAGCGGAAGATTATCGACGAGGGTCATCCACGTTCGGGTATGTGGGCCGTCCGGAGCGAGGACAAGAGCGATGGACGATTGCGTTCCATCCGCGCACGGCTAGATCAGATGACTGCATCAGAGGTATCAAACTTTACACCATTTACATTTATTTATTTAATTTTAAGATGTATTATTATTAATGTGTTAAACTTTAGGTGGAGTGGTTACCCTATGGTCCTGACCCAGCAGCGGATGTCCCGAGGACTTTATTGATGGGCCTTATTCGTTATCGGGATATCATAGAGCCTTATATGCCTGATCGGGTCTTGCGTCAGTTAGGATATGTTCAGGTGATCCTGGTTGACATCCCGACACCAGAGCATGCGGTGCGGTCTGCGACAGCAGCAACGTACGACGTCAGGTTCCCCGCTTCTACAGCGGAATCGACTTGGCGGACATTTCCGAGATCATGCCGACTGTTCCTTGGCGACTTCAGACGTAGTCGTGACCCCTCCGAGTGTGATGCATGTTATCTTGATTGGTTCGGTAGTTACTCACATCCTATCATCGTCCGTGGTGCCTCCCGGAGAGCAGATCGACCACCAGATAGGACGTGTGGCGATCTGGTAATTTTTTCATTTTATCTATATTTATTTGTACCGTATATTTTGTTAATGTACGCTAATGTTATTGTTATGTGCAGTGGATGGGTAAGATGATACGGGTTGTAGACTCAATCTTGCAGATGAGGGATGAGCTGCCAGACGATGCCAGAGCTGCATGCGGAGATTTGGATGAGATCATACAGTCGTGGCATACTCAGTTAGGCATCTCCAACCATGATTCGGATGATGAGTAGGCTGATTTGTTGTACCGTACTCTTAGTATTTGTATTTATATTTGTTTATCTGTCGTACGCTTATTATTTGTATTTGTGTTTGTGTTTGCTAACATATCGTACGCTTATTATTTGTATTTGTGTTTGCTTATTTGTCATACGCTTATTATTTTTATTTGTGTTTGCTAACGTATCGTACTATTATATATAATGCAAATAAAGCAAACATATCAAAACATATTACATAATAAAGCAACACTATATAATGTACAAACATATCAAAACATATTACATAATTGTACAAACATATCAAAACATATTACATAATTGTTGCCAAGATGCTATCCTATTTTGGTACTCCAGCTCCCATCCAAATTCAAATCACCACACGTACCAGAATTCCCAGGCTTTGCAGTAATCGACTTTATAGAAAGCATTCAAACATGACTTGAATTAGGAACACACGCATGGAAGCATCATCATAGGGCAAAATCTCACGTATCAAATGCAACCAACCATGAACCGTATTATTGGATTCAATACGGGCCACCGGTGTTTGCCAGGGTGACCACCGGGTGGGGGACACTTGTCCCCCGTCCATTGGTTCAATTTTTTTTAAAATTTTCTTAATTTTAGTGGAGGATTAAGGATTTTTTATTAAATATAATTGATAATGTATTAGGTATTTTTGATTAATGTGGGGTGATAATTTTGATGTAATTTATTTGAATAATTTTTTAAATATTTAAATTAAATAAATCAAAGGTAAATCCATATTTAGTGCTTAAATTAGAATATATATTAATAATACAACATCATAGGAACAATACATTGCGGTACGAAATACAAACTACACGAAAAACCAACTACACGAAATACCAACTATACGAAATACGAACTACACAAAATACCAACTACAACAAACCAACAAACTACATGAAATCATTCTCTTCCGCCCAGTCGATGAATTTCGCCATCATTTGTTGATCCCGCTCTAACGGGTTCTCCTTTTTCAGCAAAGAGTGAGGCATGTCGAGCTTAGTATTTTTTACATGTCTTTGAAAATTTCGTTCTGTTATTTCCTCCTTAAGAAAACCATCTTCTCTCACTTGGGCGGTGTATGCAAGTTGTGTAGGATTTCGTGTCCCTATGTATGTATATGTTTTAAAAAATTTAATACGACATACAAGATCGATTTCATACTTTCAACAATTTTATGTACATTACTTTGTGTTTATTCTAATATCTTGCAATCCTACATATATTAAAATAAATCACAAAGAGAGAATTATATCTAAAGGTTCTCTAAAACCTTTTGAAGATCCGGAGTCGCGTTGCCCGTTGATCGCCCGCCGATTCACCTCCAAGTGTTCACCAAACTCTAAACAAGATTAGAGAGAAATGAGCTAGCTAATCAATCTCTAATAAGACTTAGAATCTAGCTAATAACCCATCTTTGAGCTCCTGAGATTTCTATCTCCAAAACTCAAAATTAAGAAGAGATTTTCGTGGTGATTAGAGTAGAGATTAATGAGAGAAAGAATTTTTGCATTAACATAAACAAGTAGGAAGAGGTGCCCTTTTATAGGCTTCCAAAACATCATCATCAAGAACTATTCATTAGTCATGATCTCTTGTTTATTCTCTCCTAAAATTAATCTCTAATTTCCACATAAGCACCCTAAAAAACGTTTTAATTAAATCTGGACTTAATCCACTCATGATTTAATTAATCTCTTAATAATTCAGACAGAATCGTTCTGTTCGGTGAACCGAGAATTACTCGGTCAACCGAACCATTCGGTTTTAACACGTGTTCGGTGCACCGTAAGCCAGACGGTCGACCGAATCCGCATGAGAAAAATTCCCTGGAAAAATTCGGACGAACCACGTCTTTTACTCGGTCGATCGTTGACCCACCAGAATCTCTCCAGGGACATAATCATCGGATGACCGCGTCACCTTCGGTCTATCGAAATACTCTTTCTCGGTTGATCACACTCGGTTAACCGAACCCGATTGTCCAGACACTCCAGACAATTTCGGTCAACCAATTGTGTTTACCCGTTCCTCATTCGGTTAACTGATCCGAAGATACCCCGATCGACCGAATCATGAACGGTTCACCGTGTTTGACCCTGATTTTGCCTGTCAAATTTTGGATTTATTTCAAACAAAATTTGATGTTTTGAGGGTTTTAGCAAATTCATATCTTATATAATATATTATTTTATGTAATATTATTACATCTCATAATATATACACCTCATATGAATTTATTATGATTCTAATTTTGTCAATTCTCATGACATATTGATTTTATTCGTTCACCACATGTGTCTCATTTTCATATGAAACCCGACACATCATATCAACTTAAAATCAAGAATCTTGTTTCCCAGTTTTGTGGTGTGACCTATAAGAGGATCTAAGCCAAATTGACAGAGATATCGAACACTTAATATCTCAAACTATAAGCGGTATCTAGCTACACATTATAGTTACCCAATTAGCATAGATGTCTTTGTTCCACCCGAACCAAAACACGATCCATTTAGTGATGTAAGTGCACCACTTTTGTCCGTCTCTTGCCTCATGATATTAACAATATATACAAAGTAGAAATGTGTCACATTTGTATTATATTCATTTCTTGATCTCTCTAAGCTAATTATAACTATGTAACTTAACTCAAGTTACATTGTGCACATTATAATTTCGTTTTATCAAGGGGCCCACTAATATCATCACTCAATTAATAGGGGTGATGCATTTAATGCATTGCATACATTGCATCATATGTCGTTCATTTAGATTAACTTTATATCGATAAATGCTACTAAGGTATGTGTTTAGTCTTATTTACAGAATACAGGGACCTGAATGCAAATTACTCATATCCCGAGCATAAACGCGTGCAAGAGACTCATTTCTGTCATAAAGACCAAGTTCAAGATTATCGGGGTTCAAATTGAAGTTCATCCAAGCATAAAAGCATTCAAAGACCTAATTACAAAAAGACCAAGGACCTAAGCACAAAAGTAGTCAGGGACTTAATTGCAAGAATACGAGGACCCGACTGCAAATTACAAGTATCAAGATATTATTTTGGATAAGTTCTAAAGAAAAATCAATTTGGATCTCCAAATATATGAAGAAATAAACTCGGAGCTCAAAAGAAAGGAAAGAAATCAATCCAGACGCGCAAAAGATATTTAAATCATACCATAAACACACAGGAAAAATCCGGATCCAATCAGAGTTAAACTTGCGGTGATTCCACCGCACATCACATACAACTTGCGGCAAAAACGCCGCACCCCTTGCGATCCGTGGCCCCAGATTTTGTCCAGTCGTGTCATGACGCGTGTACTTTCCTATTTTATACTTGGGTCCCTTGTATCGACTATAAATAGCCCTGAAACGATGTTGTAATGAGTTTTAGTTTTTATTCCATGCTTTAGTAATAAAATTCTGTTGGTTTATTTTGTGTTTTTAGTTTTCTTTTGTAGTTTCTCTAGGACCCCTTCTCTTTCCCTCCATCCATGAGTTTCTAACTCTCTCCAAAGGGTGGGGGTGATGGATTTAGGGTGATGAGAAGAAGAATGATGTTATTATTTTAATTTCGTGTTAGTATATTTTGATTACTTGAGTTTATGTTGAATCATTTATCATGTAATGCTTTATAACTAATATGATTTATTATAAGTTTCAGATTTCTCTAAACAAAACCCGATATCTAAACCTCCACCCGCTGGACTTTCATCCATATTTGCTTTATTCTTAATTTGTTTTTGTTGTTCTTGCTTTAGAAATTAAAAATCCAAAAATCTCAAACCAACATTATTTCTCTCTCTTTCTTTCCTAAATCGAAAATCACAAAAATAACAATATCTCTCCCTCCTTGTGTTCGACCCGTACTTGCCGCGTCTTCATTGACGTCGTGCACTTGCGGTATAAATAAAATCCCCATCAAAGGGCAATGATAATTGTTTGACTAGTTATCTTTTCCAGCACAAGTCATGTTCAACCAACTATTACCTTTATCACTATACACATTGATAGTTTTTGACAATAATCAGATTAAGCACTTCTTGAGTGAAAAGATATAAGTCTCATATCTTAGGATCCAAGACACAGTAAAACATTAATGACACGAAACACAATTCCATAATGTTTTACTTGTTAGGTCTATTCAATATATAAAAGTAATTTTTTCCTCTTTTATATACTCGTGTCGTCAATTATTTGTAGAGCTACAACAATCAATGACCAACACGACAATCTTATCTCGGTGATTAATGTTCCATGTTAATTACCATGATTGTGAATAACTTTTGATTTATGTAAACCATTATCATTTAGAGCTCTACGGTTAAGGACCAATTGTCTCTTCCTTAACACTTCCAAAAGACGAATATCATAATCAAGGAACAAAATGTGTGCATATCCAATTCATAATAATTGACATATAAAAGTAAAACTTTTAGAACACATTCCTTTCAAGTTGTTGTGCGAGTTCCCTAACATCGGTGTTGCCTTCGGGGCCTAATGAACTTTTACCCTTATTTTTTAACCTTCTTCACACCTTTTGGATGTCCATGCGGTTCTGACGTCATTTCTTCTGCCTCCGATGGTGATAGCGTCTTAGAGTCGTCAGTGCATTCTTTTCCCAAGGCTTCCTGAATGGGGACTACTTTCATCGTGGAAGTCTGGGGACTCTCGACCAACAGTCACGGTATTTGCTCCAGATAGTAGGGACTCCCATTTTAGGTACCTACGCAACATGACTCAAACATCAAAATAAAGAATTTGGATGCATGAGTTTGCTCGTAGATCAAGTGACTTTGCCGGACGACGTCGTCGTCATTCTGGTCACTCCTTTTCCGTCTATACGCCTGGTCGAAGCACCTAACCCATTTGTTGACAGCAGGTACAATTCTCCTCCACCGTCCTTTTAAAGACTCGGCATTCCTCTCCGGGATGTCTGTTTCTTCGACGGAGTCGTCGTAAACACGTTTTACTCTGGTCCACAAGTAAGTAGACTTCTGGTTTGTCTCCGTCACCGCAACTGACTTCCATATATGCCGAGACGAGTCTCTGGTACTCAGTTGTGGACCACAGCTTCGGATTGCTTTTGACAGGTTCGTCTTGCTTGCATCAGCGTCAGCGTGGACATGGGGATGGTGGTGTGGCGTGGTGCGGACTCATCGTCGTCATGGTCATCTTCTACTGTGTCTGACATACTCGGACTACTTTCTTGGGACATGTATCAGCCAAACATCTGAAATTGGGGTTGGTTTTGTGGGAATGGTGGTGCGTATTGGGGGGAAGTCTGGTTGTTGGAATTGCTGTTGGTAATATGGATATGTTGGGTATCCTTGCGGATAGAGTGGACGTGGATTTGATTGTGGACGACGGGGGAACGGTTGTGATCTGGAGAAGACATTGCAACAATGTGGTAAGAAGTGGAAGATGTGAGGAGTGTAAGTTGTGTTTTGTGTAAGGTATATATAGAAGAAAAATTGGACACTATGCATTCACATGTATATATGGCTTTGTTGCATCAACGTCCGATCCGCTCCCTTTACCGCTTCCACCGCCACCGCCCAATATTCCTCACATCAACGTCCCCTCCTCTCCCATGCGGACTACCACATCATCTAGACCTGAAGAGCCTTGGATGGGGATAAGGGGGTTGCAGGGTTGGAGGAGAGGAGGCGGAGGGAAGGAGATGTACATGCGGTGGCAGTGAGAAGAATTTTAATTAAGTTTCAAATAAATGAATTATGATCTTACATTAACGTCAAGTATTATAATATCCATTCGTGGGAAACATAATACACATACATGGTCATCCAATCAATATTGCGCAACAGATCTCAAATCCAAACAACCATTCAACTCAAATGCTGTTGTTTTGCTATTTCATCACAAACATATATTTTGACATAAAATGTAACAAGAATCAATCAAACAGAAGTATTATGATATAATTAATTAATTACATTGAGATCAACAAGAATTGCCAATACGAACTCTCCCGGAGTTGGCTCTCCGGCACTCCTCGACCAGCGCCTCTCTGGCCGCCAACAGCCCGGCCGGGAACAATGACCTGTCAATGGCCGAACAATCCTTCCAGTCCTCCAGCAACCTCTCGTGCCCCCACATCTCTGGTATCCATACTCTCCCCGCCATCTCTCTCCTATGGCGCTTCAGCCTCTCTCTTCCGGTCTCCGGCAACTCCTTTGGCGACCCCACTTCCTTCTCCAGCTCCGCCACCGATCGCTTCCGCTCGTCGACGTGGTTCTTCTCCGAATCGGATTTGGAGAAATGGGTCGAGCTCATATTTGGATTTTGGTGGGGGTTTGACGGTGGTTCGGGTTGTCGCCGGAGCGGTGCAACCAAAGAAGAAGAAGATATGAATTGGTGCGGCACACTGGTGTATTGTATTGTATTGTATTGTATTGTATTGTATTGTAATGTATTGTAAATAGAGGAGAAGAGTTTAAATGTGGTTAGTAGGATGCAAACGTGTACATGTTACGTGGGATTTGAAAAGTTTGTGGTTGTGATGGATTATAGAATCAAGAGGGAAGATGTGTGGTTTTGTTTGGGGTTTAAAACAGTGGAAATGTGGCATCTTGGTTCAGCCATTGAGAATTGGGTCATGGATTTGCATGTGCTTGTGGGGTTGACAAATAAAACCAACAATGATTTTGAGCCTTTGGTTGTTACAATTATTTGTGTTTAGTGTGTCGATAGTTTAGTTGAAAGTTGATAGAATTTTAGTTTTGTATCTGTGATTCTAAATAAAGTTAATTCAAAAGTGTTCATTAACATTATATGAGTTGCCCGACTGGTGAAACTCATCTTAAATATAGATTGTGAGCTAACAAATTCAACTTGATGTCTTGGATTTGAGTTTGTAATACGCGATTTAATATGGAAATGGCAATAATGTGAAACCTCATAACGATCACGGCCACAAAACTTGCACGGTTGTGTTGGGAGGGGGATCTAACAATGCATTAACTCGACACGGATTAAACGCACCACGAATATAGAATATTGATTGCGGAATTAACTTCGGACCCTCTCCCAAACACAATTGCAACTAGAACACAAGCAAGATGGAAATAAAACAAGCAAAGAACACATGCACACCTGAAACAACCACGACACACGCGTTTTACAAGGTTCGGCAACGTGCCTACGTCCTTGGGGGGTCTCCTGCGGGTTTCTTTTCCTTCTTCCGCTTCTCCAACAAGAGAAGCAATCGAGATTACAAATGCTTGGAGGCAATAGGTCCTCCAAATCACTCTAGATCTATCTCTAGCCTTAATCTCTCAACTCACAATGAAGGAAACTAACTTGTATGCAATGTTTTTAAAAGAGCAAGTACAAAACAACTCTTTTATAGACTCAAAAACCGAGCTAAAATTAAGCAATAACCGAGCAGAACTATTCATGCGCACGGTTAACCGACGCTCGCTCGGTTAACCGTGAATGCTTCAACAGGAACTATTCCTGTTCCGATTCGGTTAACCGAATCCTTCTCGGTTGGCCGATGGAACTATTCTCGCGCGTCTCGGTAGACCGCGAGAACGCTTCTTGCACGAACTAACGAACTATTCCAACAACCCTTCGGTAGACCGAGTGAACCTCGGTAATCCGTTCCAACTTGGACAAGCACTTTCCAGATTCTCGGAACACCAAAAATCTCCTCAACGGTTTGCCGAACCGTTCTTCCGAAGTGCTTCAAAATCTTCTGACGGTAGACCGAATCCAATTCGGTCGTCCGATCCCAGCTACACACGGAGTGCCTGGAATCCTCGGGTCGGTGGACCGAATCCAATTCGGTAGACCGACCCATCTTCGCCGAAAATCTCCTGGGTTGTGCGTCGGTGAACCGAATCCAATTCGGTCGACCGACTCTTCCTGGTTTTGCTTCCTTAACAAATATAAGCCAATATTCAACAATCTCCACCTTGGTTTAGATTTGTTACCTGAGTCTTCTTCTAACCCGCATCCTTCGTGTCTACGAGAGACACCGCTTGGCGCTACCCCCGGAGCGCCCTCCTTCTCACTCTCTGAGGACATTGAGAAGCTTCGAGCACAACTCGAACTTCTCCCGATTGACGACCTTGGTCATCATATCCGCAGG
This sequence comes from Triglochin maritima, assembly GCA_963682175.1. Lineage (NCBI taxonomy): Eukaryota > Viridiplantae > Streptophyta > Magnoliopsida > Alismatales > Juncaginaceae > Triglochin > Triglochin maritima. Next base: position 158,673 of record OY821782.1, read on the forward strand.
ATTCTCACTTGTGTCGATTTTCTGGAGAACAACCTGCCCTTCTTCAATCCACTCTCGGATCCTATGGTACCTTACTTCAATATGTTTGGTCCTTGAATGGAACGTCTGATCCTTGGCTAGATAAATTGCACTTTGACTATCGCAATGCAATTTGGTCACTTCCTGTTCCATCCCCAAAGAGCTGACCAAACCCTTCAACCATATAGCTTCTTTTCCGGCATCGACAACAGCCATGTACTCCGCTTCCGTTGTTGACAACGCGGTAGTATGTTGGAGAACCGATCTCCAACTCACTGGACCTCCACCCAAAGTGAACACGTACCCTGTTGTGGACCTCCGCTTATCCAGATCTCCAGCGTAATCTGAATCGACGTACCCCTCCACCTGCCTTTGTGCTCCATCTTTGGTGAACTTCAAGCTAACATCCATGGTTCCCTTCAGGTACCTCAGCAGCCACTTCAACGCTTCCCAATGCTCTTTTCCTGGGTTAGCCATATAACGACTCACGAGGCTAACTGCGTGTGAAATGTCTGGCCTAGTGCAGATCATAGCATACATAACGGATCCGACTGCACTAGCATATGGAACTCTCTCCATATCTCTCCTTTCCTTTTCAGTAGAGGGGCTGCACTTCAACGAGAGCTTGAAGTGAGCACTAATAGGTGTGGCCACCTGCTTGGCGTTCTCGAGATTGTACCTCTCGAGTATCTTCCGGATATAGCTCCTTTGAGTGAGCAGAATTTCACCTTTCTCGGTATCCCTGGAGATTTCCATACCGAGAATCTTCTTTGCACTCCCGAGGTCTTTCATCTCAAACTCCCCGTGAAGCTTCAGTTTGAGATCATCTATATGCTTCATCTCCTTAGCCGCGATCAACATATCATCAACATATAAAAGCAAGAACACGTGTGTGCCGTCTCCAAGACATTGCCTCGGCGATTGTTTAAGTCCATAGAGGGACTTCTTCAGCTTGCATACTTGTCCTTCCTTGCCTCGTGTGATGAACCCATCCGGCTGCCTCATATAGATCTCCTCCTCTATGTGTCCGTGAAGAAAAGCTGTCTTCACATCCATCTGCTCTAACTCCATGTTATCCATAGCTACCATAGCTAACAACACTCTAATAGAGGTATGTTTTACAACGGGTGAGAAGATCTCGTTGTAATCGACCCCTTCCTTCTGAGCATATCCTTTTACCACCAACCTTGCTTTATATTTTATCTCCTCCACAGGAGATGACCCTTCTTTCTTCCTGAAGATCCACTTGCACCCAATCGCGCGCTTTCCCTTCGGAAGCTCCGTTAACTCCCAAGTTTGATTCTTATGAAGAGACTCCATCTCTTCGGTCATGGCCACCATCCACTTGTTCCTGTCCTCCTGCTCAATAGCTTCTTCGAATGTGCAAGGGTCCCCACATTCGGTAACAAGTGCAAACGCAATACTAGCATCATCGTGACCATACCTCACCGGTGCCTTTGTGATCCTCCTTTGCCTTCCTTGAGCAATACTCTCTTGCTCAGCTTCCTCCTCTACTCGTGAGTCAATTGTTTCCTGCTGAACTTCTTGATTCGATTCTTCCCTTGAAGTTGTGACCCCAACTTCGATTTCGTCTTCCTGCACGGGAACCTCTTGCTGCTCTTTCTCCTCAAGGCCCTTGAGCAAACTCGTCTCATCAAAGACCACATTACTCCGTAGGAGTACCTTCTTGCTCACCGGATCCCAAAGCTTATATCCTTTCACCGTCCTATCGTAACCAAGGAATATGCACTCCTTCGATTTCGAATCCAGCTTCGACCGTTGTGTCTCATCGACCAACACATAGGCTTTGCATCCAAATATCCTAAGCCTCGAGTAATCAAATAGCTCACCCGTCCACACTTCCTGAGGCGTCTTTAATTCAAGTGCTGATGACGGTGAGATATTTACTAAATAACATGCAAGATCTACTGCTTCCGCCCAGAAATCCTTCGACAGATTTGCATGAAGCCTCATGCTCCTTGCCCGTTCGCATAGTGTCCTGTTCATCCTTTCAGCTACGCCGTTTTGTTCCGGACTCCGCGGTGTAGTGAAATGCCTCGTGACGCCTTCTTTTTCACATAAACTTGCAAACTCCCTTGAGGTGTACTCACCTCCGTTATCTGTCCGTAAGTACTTCACAAATTTTCATGTACTCTTCTCTACTTGGGCCTTCCATGCTTTAAACTTATCAATGACATCAAATTTATTTTTCAGAAAATAAACCCATACCTTCCTTGAGAAGTCGTCTATGAATGTGACGAAATATTCGGCTCCACCCTTTGACTGAACCTGAGCCGGTCCCCAGACGTCTGAGTGCACATACTCCAGAATTTCCTTCGTCTTGTGGATAGCCGTCTTGAATCGAATCCTGTGCTGTTTACCGAAGACACAATACTTGCAAAAATCCAATTTGCAGCTCCTAACACCCTTCAGCAATCCTTGTTTGTGTAGCTCACACAAACCCTTTTCCGACATATGACCAAGCCTCATATGCCAAAGTACGGTGTTGTCTTCGTCGCGTGCAACATTTGCTGCACCTTTTCCTGCTACTGCATTCCCGAGCATCCAATACAAGTTGCCCACCTTGGTTCCCTTTATCACTGTCATCGCCCCATGAGTGACCTTAATCTTTCCGTCCCCGCCGGACCATCTCCACCCGAGAGTATCAAGCTCTCCTAGAGAAATCAGATTCTTCTTCAACTCCGGTACGTGACTCACACCCGTCAGTGTTCGAATGCACCCATCGAACATCTTGAACTGTACGGAACCAATACCGACGGTAGTGCACGGCGCATCGTTGCCCATAACAACGATCCCTCCTTTCAGTGGCTCATAGGATGTGAACCACTCCTTATCCGGGCACATGTGAAAAGATGCTCCTGTATCCAAAATCCATCCAGATGATGATTTGTCAATACCTGCAGCGCAAACCGTTAGAACGTCGACTTCGTTCTTCTCCTCCACCACGCTAGCGGAGTTGTACCCGTCTTTCCCTTTCTGCAGCGACTCCTTGAAGGCTCTACAATCACGCTTCATATGACCAACCTTCTTGCAGAAAAAACATTCAAAGGATCTCCCCTTTGATTTGGACCGCCCTCTACCGTTGTTTCTTCCTTTGTTACCCGTCCTGCCCCTTTCCGGTGCTGCGATCAATCCTTCACCCTTCTCGAAAGAGCTACCACCAGAATTCCTTCTTGCATCGTAGGAGATCAGCGTGCCCTTGACCTCCTCCAACACCAACGAATCCTTGCCATATATGATCGTATTCACCAAGTTCTCATACGAGTCCGGCAGCGACGTCAATAACAACATTGCCTTGTCTACATCCTCCATCTTGTCCTCAAGCTGAGTCAGATCAGCTATCAACTTATTGAACACCGAGAGATGCTCAATGAACGGTGTGTTCTCCTTCATCCGAAGCATGTACAGCTGACGCTTCAGATTCAACTTGTTGCTAAGGTTCTTCTTCATGAACCTCTCCTCCAGAAGTTTCCAATATTCTGCTGCGGTCTTCGCCGATTCCTCGAAAAGCAAATCATCCGAGAGGCACAACTCGATGATTCCAATAGCCCGGAGATTCAGACTCTCCCACTTTTCGTCGGTCATCTTCGACGGCTTCTTCTCCACTCCATCCAACGTCAGCAATAGCCCGTCCGTCTGCGACATCAACGCACGAACCCTCCGTTGCCATGTTGAGAAGTTCCCCTTCCCGGTGAATTTCTCCACCCGAAAGTTCCGCGCTTCCTCCGCCATCGAAAGTGCAACCAAAGCTCTGATACCAGCTGTTGGGAGGGGGATCTAACAATGCACTAACTCGACACGGATTAAACGCACCACGAATATAGAATATTGATTGCGGAATTAACTTCGGACCCTCTCCCAAACACAATTGCAACTAGAACACAAGCAAGATGGAAATAAAACAAGCAAAGAACACATGCACACCTGAAACAACCACGACACACGCGTTTTACAAGGTTCGGCAACGTGCCTACGTCCTTGGGGGGTCTCCTGCGGGTTTCCTTTCCTTCTTCCGCTTCTCCAACAAGAGAAGCAATCGAGATTACAAATGCTTGGAGGCAATAGGTCCTCCAAATCACTCTAGATCTATCTCTAGCCTTAATCTCTCAACTCACAATGAAGGAAACTAACTTGTATGCAATGTTTTTAAAAGAGCAAGTACAAAACAACTCTTTTATAGACTCAAAAACCGAGCTAAAATTAAGCAATAACCGAGCAGAACTATTCATGCGCACGGTTAACCGACGCTCGCTCGGTTAACCGTGAATGCTTCAACAGGAACTATTCCTGTTCCGATTCGGTTAACCGAATCCTTCTCGGTTGGCCGATGGAACTATTCTCGCGCGTCTCGGTAGACCGCGAGAACGCTTCTTGCACGAACTAACGAACTATTCCAACAACCCTTCGGTAGACCGAGTGAACCTCGGTAATCCGTTCCAACTTGGACAAGCACTTTCCAGATTCTCGGAACACCAAAAATCTCCTCAACGGTTTGCCGAACCGTTCTTCCGAAGTGCTTCAAAATCTTCTGACGGTAGACCGAATCCAATTCGGTCGTCCGATCCCAGCTACACACGGAGTGCCTGGAATCCTCGGGTCGGTGGACCGAATCCAATTCGGTAGACCGACCCATCTTCGCCGAAAATCTCCTGGGTTGTGCGTCGGTGAACCGAATCCAATTCGGTCGACCGACTCTTCCTGGTTTTGCTTCCTTAACAAATATAAGCCAATATTCAACAGGTTGCACCTACCAAAATTGAATTAAGCCCACTGGTTTATGTATTTAATTAATCTTTTTTCCCTATCAGTTGGCGGTATACAAACTTAATGTTGGGATTATGTTTGAAAATCAACGTAGATCGGATTGAAAATTTGAAAGAGAGAAAGGAACCCAAGAGACACTCGCCAGATTAATTAGCTAAGATGAATGTTATTTTGGAAATCACAATCCGCTTGACCCTCAACTTAAAACCATAATGCTTAGCAACATCATTACATCAGTTGCATCCTGTACAACTTTTGTAATTTGATGGTCACGTTACGTAATCTCTCCTGCTATATGATTACGATTACGAAGGTAGGGTTTGATTAGTTAGGATACGCTACACCATCTTGTGGGACAAATTTCAGAAGTCGAAATCCTAAAAGTTTAAAGGTTATAACCTATTGTTGATCAACAAATCCACATTAAACTCTGTTTTCCATTTTCTTTAAAGAAACATAGAACCAAAATTAGGAGCCAACAAAAGGCATTTTCCTTTTGACGTGATCGCAAGGCAAAAATGATTGGATCAGACTGTTGGATAGGAAAGGTGGAGCTACGGGACCTTGACTTCCACCTAAATTTATTCAATGATAATAAAAAAGATAAGTGGCTTTCAAACAGAATAATCATAGAGAATGAGACAAAGGAGATATTTTTCATGTGAACAAAATTGTGCCGTCTCTCCTTTTCTCCACAACATGTGGTATTGTGGTGACGTCATTTCACAACCATCAGAATCAAGGAAATTTTAAACATGAATCACCATAAAACCGTGTTAATGGGTCCGACTACAGTTCTGGAAACTGGGATTTGGTGCAATTAACAACTAACAACCAGTGAAGTAAAGTCTAAGGAAGTGGTGCAAAAATGTCTGCATGTCATACTCTCTGTCTCTCCATACAGGAATTAGTTTTCTCTAACTTTCAGTCAGGATTTAACAAGTTGAAACCCTGATAAGCAGTCAAGTAACCTTACTTAAAGCTAACTTAATATCATACATGATGCTGCAGACCTTTTTTTTTAAATACACATGATGCTACAAGATCATTGAGTTCAAATGAGTTACCTTCGATACCAAGATAACTTCCCCAAACAGAAACATAATATTATATGCAACAATTTGAGAACACCAACAAACTCAACCTGTAAACAGAGAGACCAGAAATAAGACAACCCCCACTCAACAGTGTAAACAAATAAATCCTTCCCGTTATACATTTTCATTATTAGATGGGCAATAACGTTAGATGTTATTCAGAAATGTGTTGATAGTATCTCAATCAGCGAGCATAGAAAGCATAAAGGATGTCTCAGGATAAGATTTTTAACCTGGCTATGGAATTAAAATTCCATAGATTTTTTTTGTTGCTCATCTATAGATTCCATAAATTCCTGGCTATGGAATTAAAATTCCATAAATTCCAGATTTTTAACCTGGCTATGGAATTAAAATTCCATAAATTCCATAGATTACCTGTTGAAAAGGAAAAAATTACTCTATAGGGATTTTAAGCAGCCATTAAGAAATAAAGGATTTCAATGGCAGCTGAATGATATAGTCAATTGGTCGTAGATGAGGAGAGAACTATTCAATTTGCTAAACAAAGGACTCAATGGAACAAAGGCATGCATCAAATCAGACTATATTTTATGGATTCTTGCTGCTATATAAGAAAAAACCTTGTAAGCTACTAAATTTGTAAGGAAAAGAGCCTCTCAAACAGATACAAGCACAAGAGAGGAGCGAATTACAAATAGAACTCCTTGTTAAAGCTATTACTATACCGTGGACTTCACACTCTTGGAAAGCGTGAGCGACCTTTCTTTCTTAAGAATTCGGGAATTTCTACGGCAGTGCCTTCAGTAAGAGAAGAGGCTGGGCGTCTATTGATCCCAAAGCTATCTCCTTGACCCAGCTGAGTTCCCTAGATTTTCCAATTACAAGAGAAAAGAATGAGTCCAAGTTTCTTTTCCATAGTTACCATGAAAATTGTTAAGGAAAAAACCTGCAGAGTCCTTCCGTCCGATTCTTCCTGACGCTTGAATCCCGTAGCTATGAGAGTTATGCTCACCTAAAGAAGACAAAAATCAGAAGCAACTTGTCGTTTAACAACAATTCAGGCCATATATTTTCAGGGTAAACCTTGCATGAACTGTTGTTATAGTTTGCCCATTGCAGTGAAGAAAAGATTACCTGGCCACTCAGAGATTGATCAATTACAGCCCCAAATATTAAGTTCGCGCTTGGATCAACTAGATCATAAATAACTTCTGCTGCAGCATTAACCTGTGGTTTATAAATTAAAATCACAGTTAAGCATGTACTAAATCAAGAATAATCTAAATATAAAATTTTATTTATAAAGGGAAAGGACCCAAGCAAACTTGTATTTACTATTGTTGGGGTTATGCATCACAACATGGAGGGTAGTGAGGCTAATTAAACATTTCAACTATATAGAGGCCTACAAAAATCTTATTTTCTTTTACAGGTGGCAAATTTTGCTCCAGTCAAAATGGTAGGCCTACCATGACAATTTGATGCTACCAGGAAATAAAAGACCACGACGACTTGATGAGGTAGTATTTTAGAGCTGCTGGATATTTTTGTTGCACAAAATAATAGTGCAGTTGAGCAAATATGGCTAAATGCACGCATGGTACTTTCTTAAATTTCCTTCAACGGCATACACAAGCAGCAAGGCCATAACAAAGAAGGATGGGTGAGAAACAAAACAGGTCAGGAATTATTTATTATTCGCATGGACAGGGCACTGAACAGACAATTTATTTCAAACTATAGAGAAATCATAGTTTACCAATTCATGTAGATCCTATTTGTCAGGATTTTCTTGCTGACCAAAACAGTGGTTTAGAGCTTCCCTTTTCTTCCGTATCTCCTCTACTTTTTCTTTTTTTTTGATCGGTTACTTGTCATTCAGAATACTAGAGTTAATTTTCTAAATAATTTCGTTTGTTATATATCTGTACACCAAGCTTGTTTCTTCAGAATGACTCTAACTTGATAGATTACAATCTTTAATTCAGTGTTAAGTATGAACAGATTAGCATCTAAGTAAAAAAAAATATTTCTCAGGTTTAGACCTAAATAAATGCTCTGCACATGCATAATGTAGGAGCCAAATCAAATCCGTATTTTTCTATATGATACGAGTTAAGTGATGAGAAGAAAAAACTCCGTACTCAGACAATCTTTAATATACTTCAGTATCAAGATAAACAAATCAACTTTATTCACTTTCGGAAATATAATTGCTAATTTAGAGGAAATCAGAACATGTCAAAAAACAAGAGGCACATATGCAACAGGTGAACAATGGAACGATAATATTTTTTGCTTTTAGCACTAGGACTCTAATATCGACGAACTTCCTTCGATGAGATGCATACACCGATACAAGCAATAATTCATACATACCTCATACAAGGTCAAGTCACTTCCTCCAGTAATATTCCAAACTATTCCAGTAGCCCGTTCAATACCTATATCAAGCAAAGGAGACTGTATGGCATTAAGTGCAGCATCTCTCGCCCTTGTTTTGCCTGAAAAAATTACAGAAGGAAGTAAAATAGCAACAAAAATTAGCAGCAAGACAAATATGGAAATTCTTAGTGAAGGATTTTGTAAAATTCTTTCAAGCTGCTCCCCCATACCAGATATCTAACCACGCTTCACACTTCAAAGTTGTTTTGTTACCAACATTCTTCATCATCCACCTTTTGAGTTTTTGAAAACTTGACAAAACTTGTTTTATTGTATATGAAACTATATATTAACAATATAAAGTGATTTCAGTTTTGGTCCTCGTTGTCAGAAACATTCTAAAATTATTAGGTGGTGTATAAATTATTAAAGCTGTGGAACAACAGTGAATAACATAAATAAATGATCTCAACCTTGAAGTTGAGTAATAAAATGTTTTACTCTAATCACACAGCAGAACTTAACATTGTAATTAAAAGTAAAATCTTCAAATTTCCAAGTAAAAATGGCAGAAAAATTCCTAGGCGTAGCATAACATTGTATTTTGAATCGAGACAGCTCAAAATGTATCACAAATGCATATATTCTGTTGACTACTAATTTACTTTACTACATGCTGCAAATGAATATCGAGTCCTTCACTATTAACGTCTCTTAAACATGATATAAACCAATTGATTCATCATGTTTTCACGTGCCATCTAGGAATAGAAATCAACATTGAATAAAAATTGACACCAAAAGACGAGGTAAATAATGGAAAACTGCATCCATCCAGCTATGAATTAAGTCTTAAAAAATAGATCACCTGTAGCTGTTCCAATGCCCATTAGAGAAGAACCTGCATCAGCCATAATAGCACGCACATCGGCAAAATCAACATTAACCAAACCTGGGACCTGTCATAAGTATAAAACTTTACATGGCTTGGAAAAAAAAGTTCGCAGAAGTGGGAACAACAATGGAGAAACACAGGTTATTAACTGACAAAGTCGCGTGACAAACTGACCCCCCCCCCCCCCCCTCAAACACACACGCACACCAAAAACAACTCATCCTCAAGAATAGGGTTACACACTTAAGGAACAGGAGATTATTTTGTTATTGTTATCAGGATCAAGAAAGGTAAACACTTGAATAACAGAAGGAGAACACTGGTACTTTAGTAGTTCTGTACCGTGATTATATCAGAGATGCCACGAACACCTTGTCTGAGTATATCGTCGGCCAGGTTAAATGCTTCCGTCACGGGAGTTGACTGTGAAACAGCAGTTAATAACTTGTCATTTGGAATGACGATCAACGTATCAACATTATCTCTCAGAGCTGCAATTCCCTCTTGTGCTTGCACTGCCCTTCGCCGTCCCTCAAATGAAAAGGGGGTTGTAACAATACCAACAGTCAGTATCCCCATTGACTTTGCAATGCCTGCGATTATAGGGGCACCCCCGGTGCCTGTACCCCCACCCATCCCAGCCTGCATGGTACTGTACCACGTGAATTTCGGAAACTGGGCATTGCTAAAGCCATGTATCAACAGATAGAAAAGGCACTTTTCAATAAAAAGAAACTATGCACAGGATTGAATGCTCAACTGAATACATGTATAAATGAGATGAATAGAAAATGTGTATCTTTTAAAACTGGAGATTTCATCTCAGTGCATGACAACACCCCTGCAAAAATAAATAACAAGGAATGTAGCATAATCACAATTCCTCGTTGTCATATATCCTAATTGTGTCGATATGGTCTCGACATGATTATGTAATAGACAATTAAATGGCATGACGGCAATATTTGATCCGATAACGAACTGTTTGAGCTGGTATGACACTGAGAGTTAACTTGACAAGTTAGGGGGGAAAAATAACAACAGCAAGATCTAAAATTTGAAAAGTTACCGTTACAAAAACCATATCAGAGCCATATAGTGCATCTTGTATCGATTCTTTGCTTTCATTGGCGGCATTCATACCAATCTCAGGATTCCCACCAGCACCTAAACCTCTTGTCAGCTCCTTACCGATTTGCAAACGGTTCTCTATGAAGACTGGAGATAACCTCATAGCCTGAACATCCGTGTTGACAATCCAAAATTCTACACCTTTCATCGCACTCTCAATCATCCGATTAACGGCATTGGAGCCCCCACCACCAACACCAATAACTTTGATCTTGGCTTCATTGCTGTTACTAAGAAGTTCCATATCTCCCACTCCTTGGGGCAGATTGGCACCAGAGACGTCCTTCCTGGGATATACGATGCTGTCATTCCCCTCTCCTCGAAGGAGTGAAACCTCAGGATGCATGTTCAAGAAGGGGTCTTTGCTGTGATATGAGTTGACACCATTGGAGTTGGAGGAGCACCTAAAAGGAGAATAATAAGGTCCAGACATCCCTCTTACGGAGGTGGTTGTGGGAGATGGTTTTTGTGTGAGCAGTAGTCTCCCAGTCCCAGGGAAAAGGGCAGAAACCCCAATGGCAATGGTGTCCAAAGGAAAAACACATGTTGCCATTATTTGGTAACTTCTCTTGTTCAGGAATCAGGACAGGAGACCCCAATTTCTCTTCTTCTTCTTCTTCTTCAAACCTACCTACCTACCTACCAAGATGATGCAGACAAAGAGTAGGTTCCATCCATCAGGATTCAGGATTCAGGATTCAGGATTCAGGATTCAGGAGAGGTAGGTAAGTAAGTAAGTAAGCAAGCAAGCAAACACAACTAACTATTACGACTAGCAAGTAGATTGAATTGAATCATTGATGATTGCTTTGCAAACAAAACAAACTAGCAAGTAGATTGAACATCAAAATCCCACATTGCCACTGAACATCATCAACTCAACTCATTCTTTGGGGAACAAAAAACAAAACAAAACAAAAAACCAAGAAAAGTTCAAACACGAATAATGAATGGATCAACAACACAAAATTAGTCGACTAATTCCAACCGTAAAAATAAAACCTTCAGCTAGCAAATAAACTTCCGGAGCGGAATCGAAACGAGTTGGGATCAAGAAAATGTGTGAAGAGAGAGAGAGAGAGCACAAACTACCGCTGTTGGGTTGGGTTGGGTTGGGTTGGGTTGAGTTGGGTTAGGGAGATGCGTCAATCGTGACCGTGCGATGTGCATCTGACGGTGGATATTATCAGTTGGTATGGATTTGGGGGGGTGTTTAGGTTTTCTATTTTGTTTGCTCTCAAAAGTCAAAACAGAGTGAGCGCTTAGATGTTGGTAATCATTAATATTAAGTGGAGATAAAACTTACATGTAATAATCCATTCAATATTTTAGGACGAAATAAAGGAAATTCAAACACGATCGTTCTCAACTGCATCAAGCATCGAATTTTTTGACCAAATTGTCCTCGATTTTTTCATGATTTCCTTCCTCACGTCCCCAAGTTTATTCTCAAATATGACAAATTTTACATTAATTTTACCATCAAAACCAATCCCGAAATTACGAATGTGTACGACAAATTCCATAGTAATACAATTTTCGTTAATGTGAATGTGTTTTTTTCGATTGTGGCTTATACTTTTTCAAGGTGGGAAGAGAATGGTAGAATCATAATTTCACTCTGATTTGACATCTCCCGAGGAAACCAACCGATTACATCCAAACAACTACGGTTTCTAGAAGTGAAGAAGCTCTAATATAGAGAAACTAAGCTTATAAAAAAAACTCGTTTAAAAACGTAGTCATCCAAACACACCGTTATTAGTTTCCTATTTGCATCCTGGCTGTTTAACTAGTATATATATAAATTCTTTTTTTATGAAAGATAATCCGGTGAGGTTTTAGATTGGATTTTATGAGTATTTGGTGTTACAACACCGAGCGCCGATGTTGTAACACCAAATACTCATAAAATCCAATCTAAAACCTCACCGGATTAGCTTTCACAAAAAAACCAATTTAGAGCGATCGGCCCCCCTTTAATCGGGGGGCAGCTCCAGGCGGGAGCTGTAGTGCTCCCACCTGGATCACTTCCGAGCCCGGGGAACACAAAACCCTACCTATTGGTTCATTTTCTTTTTTTTCTTTTGGGTGGTTTTTTATTTTTTTTAAATCTGTTTTTCCTAAAATCAATTTTTATATGTTTTGTTTTTTTCAAGATTGACCTACAAACATCAGCGAAAGTTCTAACGATAGTAACAGTAATTACAATAATAATTTATTATGTACTTTGTTGATTATTATGAAAGAATTAAAAAAAGTAAAAGAAAATAACGTGGAGGAAAGAGTGTGTTGAATTTGTAGGTGAGTCTAGACACGAGAAAGAACATCACACAAACTGCACCGCCTCGTGTGTGTGAGTCTCTTTCTCTCATCCTCTATCTATCTCTCGAATGTGTATGAAAAATATATGTATATAAATTTTTCTCCACTTTCCAAATTCTCCAATATAAGATTGAAGAGTGAGAGAATCTTATGATCCTACTTTACAACTCAAGATATGATTTCCAATTGAATATTAGACCGACATAAACTCAATATTCAATAGTTTAATAGATTTCACCAACTACTACGTGACATCGTCATTTAGCTTGACTATTAGATGAAATTATCACTTGGTAGAGCATAAATCTACTTCTCCAACTAAGGTAACATATATATAACCATTGTATTTGTAAGATCATGAGTTCCGTAAGATGATTTTAGGATTTGTGAATTCATAGTTCAAACTTCAACAATGGCATAACAAAACATAGATCTTAATTGAGATGGCATAAATGAAAGAGAAGAAATAAAGTTGTTGTTTGAGCTTAGTTGTTGTTATCTCGAAGGAGAAGAGCTTTAACTATAGCATCAGCCATGCCGTCGGCCCATGGGAACATGTGACCAGCCTGAGGAAGCTCATGGTAGTGAATCCAAGGCAATGTTTGGGCAATATAACGCTGCAACTCGACGTGTACAAGTCCATCTTTGTCACCCATCCACAACTGCACTGATCCAGCTTGTTTGTTTGGAAATGGATCTTTGAGGTCCATTGGGTCGAACTCCCAGTTTCCGAAGCCAACAATTAGATCTTGGTGGACGGACATGGACTCACCCTGCTGCCTCACCTGTGCCTGGTAAAATTAATTTTTGTCATTATGTTGGTTGGTTGGTTGTATATATTGATTGATTGATTGATTGCAATTAATATAATTGTTGTTGTAGTACCGATCGATACCATACCATACCATGTAGGGCTCTCTTGCCAACAACAAGTTGGGAAAGAGCGCTTTGTCAGCTTCAGGGTAGATCTCAGGAAGGTCTGCAGCAACACTGCAAGCAGGAAACCATTTCTGGGTGTTCCACCAGTATGTTAGCCAAGGTACGTAGTGAGCAATACCGACGGTCCACTGGTCTTGTTTCAGACGTCCATAGAATGTGTTGCTCGACAGATTCGCAGGAAATCCTGGCCACCAGTAGTTGGCCACTGGTGCAAGTAGTGTCGCTCCTTTTAGTCTGACATTATTAATTCAGAAAAAATTAATACATGTTGTTTAGTTTAGTGAAGTTAAGGCATCACCAATATCTCTCGAAAGTAAAACAAGGAGGATTGTCTGTCCTCGTATCACCTGTGAGGGATGTACTTAAGGCATCCCCAGACAGCTTCCCCTCCCATAGAAAACCCAATGACATAGAATTTTGACCCCAATCCTAGCTCATCACCAAGTTCTTCAACATCTAATGCTATGCTCTTCTCTGTTCTTCTTGGGTTGGGATCACTCTCTCCATAACCAGATCGATCGAATGATACCATGTAGATACCAAGTTCTTCTGCAACCTCCTGAAGTAACACAAACAGGAACTCAACTGATACATGTTAACACAAACAAGAACTCAACTGATTCATGTGAGTATAAAAAACAAAAACAAACAACTAATAGACATGTTGTAGTCAATTGGTACCTGAGATATGGGCAAAGCATCGTGCCTGCAAGAGTCATAACCATGGATGAACACAATCTTGTAGTTGGCCTTTTCTTGTGGAACACCATGTTCTTTGTAAGCCAAATGCCTTCCATCTTTGAGTTTGATTCTGGGAGATGTGACCGGAGGGCCATTTGGTGATCCACAAATCTTAGGAGGTGGTGGTTGAATTGCCTGATAAGCCCATGCCAAGACAATTACGAAAAGAACAGCTATTGTGGTCTTGGAAACACCTGTTTAAAAAAGTCAACTCGGCACAGATTTGAATTTCGTAAGCACTTGTTAAATTAAATTCATGTCAGATACAGGTCTACGCAGCACCTCTTAGTCTTACAGAGAAAATTTGGACAAACACAGAGTTCTTAATGGCATCTGACATGCAAAAACAGGAAATATCTTGTAGCATGTAAACACTAAAAACCTCTGAATAAAGTCAACGGGTTGTCTTTCTTTTTCAGCATGATTAGCCTGTAATTAGTGAACAAAATCGTAAAAGCTCAAGACAAGCTTTCTGCATAACCATCTTCTTTTTTTCTTCTTTTTTTCAAGAACTAGCTGTTCCTGAACTTGTTTTTATTTTTTACGATAACATGAATTCTAGAGAGCATAGCTTGGTGTTTAATTGAGGGATAAAAAGGGGAGTGTCAAACCTGAAAAACATGAAGAAGTCTTGCTTTGGTTCTGGGGGAGAGTCATCTTCCCAATTCTGTGAGACCTCTTTTCTTTTACCTTCCACTAGACTAACAAGAAGGGTCCTTTAAATAGAAAAAAACTTCTGGAGCTCAGGCATTGATGGAGAAATGTTTTATTTTGCGTGTTTTGAGAAATGTTGCTTCGTGACTTGACTTGAGGCCATATATTATTATTATGGTGTGTTGGAATTGCCAAAATACAACCACCACTACGATTTGAATTATTGAAGGTTGTTCAGTTTACGTAAGAAAAAATCATATATAATGTTATCATAATACATAAGTGAACAGAAGGTCCCTCTCTTGGATTCATTCATTGGATCTGTATTATTTTAGTGTTATGGGATTAACTCGTGGCAGTGGCTTATGCTTTGGAAATTGGAACGTCTGCTGCTTTGCTCAAAGGATAACATAATAATTTTGTGCAAATTTTTATTTTTTTTCCGGTTGTGATCGGATTCCCACTTCAATGGGATATATATATATATGTGTGTGTGACCAGACCGGTGGTACTCATGAATCCGGGGAAGTTTAGTCGCAATGTATCGGTTGAAGTAGAACATGAACCATGCGGTCGTGCCATAAGTGAATTGATCATGCTTCATTAATTGTTGGGAAATGGATCCTTGAGCTCCATGGGATCAAATTATAACCTCCCGAAACCGACTCTCAGGTCTCTTGGTGAATTGTTGTGAACTCACTTGGCATGCTCCTGCACTGCATACGTATTATAACAATTAAACTACATAACTGTTATTCATCGTCGGAAAAATACTTAAATCGTCCATGCAAATTACCATTTTACCCTTCTATCATTTCTACTCATATAACTCTTCATTTTTACTCTCCTAAGACCACTCTTTCTTCATATTACACTCATATTCACCCAAAAGCATGTCTCGGAGGCCCGACAAAGAGCCAGCAGACGCACATGTCTACTCGAATCTGGTAAAATGCATTGTTTAGTTTTTTTGTATTTTTTTGAAAAAAAATTGGGTCGAGTGTTCGCAGGAGACGCCCCTCTCTTTTTTCAGTTTTTTATTTATTATTTAAATTGATTATAATTTGTGATAATTGCTAAATAAATTGATTATTAAGTTAATAATTAGTTAAATTAGTTTAGTAATTAGTTAAATTGATTAATTATTATTAGTTTCATGATCAATTTGTAAATCCATTAACAAAATTCTATTTCTAAAATTGAATTAATAGTCATCGGGTTACCGTGGAGGAAAAGGGAAATCAATTCTCTTACGCGTTGTACATAGTTTAGCAGATGAGTCAGGTCTCCGTCATCCACGTAGACGAGGTATTTCTGCTTCAGTTAGGAGAGAGAGATATTTTACGTCGTCGTCAGACACCTGAGGATTCTTTCGACGACGAGGATGATTCAGATGAGGTGGAGAGTCACGACGAGAGTGACAATGGGGGTCGGTATGACTTGGAGACGCAAGAGGAGGCGAGACAGCAGTATGGTCGAGGACGAGGGCGACATTGTAGTCCTTCGACTGAGTGAGTCATTAGAAAGGGTCGAGGTGGCCGATTTGTGACCGGTGATTCGAGTTCGTGCATTGCAGACACCCGAACTCAGAAGAAGAAGAAGAAGAAGAAGGTTGAGGACGATTCTTGGATCGTGACGGGTATGATGTCCGGTGGTCCTCTAGATGGCAGCGTCATTCCGAGTTTCAGATGACACATCGATAGACGCATTTGGGAGGGCGAAGATCAGAAGGTTCTAAAGTGTCATAATTGGCACAGAGTCTGTACGACATTGCAGACTTGGCGTTCAGTAAAAATGACTGATGATATGACAACGACCATTAGTGATAGTGGATTGGGTCACTTGTCGTACAACATGTTCTCCTGCATTGACATGCCGTTGATTTCGACTTTCATGAAGCGGTGGCAGCTTGACACCAACAATTTTCACTTGCCTTTCGGAGAGATGACGATCATGTTGCATGACGTCTTCCAGATTCTACGCATTCCTGTTGAGGGTCGTATGGTCAGTGCTCAGGCATCAACTTCTGAGCTGAAGATGTATGTATCAGAGTTGCTCAGGGTCAACCTCGACGGTCTTGGGTGGGATAGCTCATTGTGGAGTGGTAGTGCAGTTAGCATCGACGCTGTGGACGACTGTTGCAGACGGGGACGACCACCACAGACTGAGTATACGCAGATGACTGCCTACCTCTTCTTACTGCTAGGCTGCGTCTTGTTTGTCGACAAGAGCGGTTGCAGAGTCAGACCACACGACCTATTGGAGGTGAGGGACCTAGATACCATTGCTCAATACTCATGGGGGTCGGCAACGTTGGCATATCTGTATCGTCAGTTGGGGATAGCGAGTCGTGCTGATTGTTCTTGCATTATGGGTTGTCTTACGCTGCTGTAGGCTTGGATATATTAGTACTTTCCGGCTTTCGGCCCACATCGGGAGCGGAAAATCATTGAGGATGGTCATCCTCGTTCGCATATGTGGGTTGTCCGGACCGATGATAAGAGCGAGGGACGACTCCTTTCCATTCGTAGACGGCTAGATCAGATGACTGCATCGCAGCTATAAAATATATATATCATTCACATTTATTTAAATTTCAAGTTTATTATTATTAATGTATAAATGTTTAGGTAGAGTGGTTGTCGTATGGTCATCCAGCTGTTGTAGCTGTGTCGAGAACTACATTTATGGCGTTATTCGTTATCGGGATATCACAGAGCCTTATTTACATGATCACGTCTTGTAGGGGAGAGCATATTCTGGGTTGACCCGGTCAACCGGACCGGACCGGTCGGTCCGGATTCGGTCCGGAAAATTTTGGAAAAATCCGGTCCGGTCCGGGTTTCGGTCCGGCAAATTTTAAAATTTCGGGTTCGGTCCGGTCCAATTTTTTTTAATATAAAAAATTCGGTTTTTGACCGGACCAATTCGATCCAGTCCGGTCTTCGGTCCCCGGGCATCCGGTCCGGTCCGGATGCACAACCCTAGCATCTTGCGTCAGTTATGGTACATTCAGGTGATTTCGGTTGACATCCCGACACCAGAGCATGCAGTATGGTCTGCGATTGCGATGACGTACGACGTCAGGCACAATGCTTCGAGCGCGGAATCGGTTTGGAGAACATTTTCGAGAGTATGACGACTTCACCTGGATGATCTGAGACGTAGTCGTGACCCCTCCACTTGTGATGCAGATTATTTGCAGTGGTTCGGTAGGTGCTCACATCCAGTTATCGTTCACGGTACCATTCCGAGACCGAGGAGACCACTAGATAGGACATGTGGCAATGCGGTAAGTTTATCTAATTTAATTTTTAATTGTAATGTATATTTTGTTTTTTTATTAATGTACGCTAATTTTTATGCTACATACAGTGGATGAGTAGGGTGATACGGTATACGCAGTCGTTCTTGCACCACATGGACCAGATGCCCAACGAGGAGACGAGAACTGCATGTACATATTGGGATGACCTCATTGAGGAGTGGAACAGTTAGTTGGGCATTTCGGATCAGGATTCAGATGATGAGTTGTAGTTGGCTTGCAAATTATTATTTTATTATATGTTGAATTGTAACTACATTTGTTGGTATTTGCTTATTTGTTGTGTATTATTATTTATTTCTAACGAACATATTTTCTCCTTATTTGTTTATCTATTGTACTTTTATTATTTATTTTTCACGAGCATATCGTAGACCTGTTTGGTATATGTAATGTAATTTAAATTTAAAATCTGATAAAAACCAACACGATATAAGTACAAATACACGATATATTATACATTACAAATGCATTACAAATTACAATCAAAATGTACTACGTAACCGGTCTCAGTACGCTCTTCTACTTTCGTACTCTACCTCCCATCCAACAACACTCTCATCTCGTATTTGAAACCACAGGGTCGCTATAGGAGGTAATGGGAATCCCTCGGCTAATTCCAAGCGAATAAAATGTTTGTACCTCCCTAAATAAGCAATGACCAACTCTCTGACTGGCCTCGTCATGGCAGACAGACTCTCCCAAGGTAGCACAGTAAAACACGAGTATAACGAACCATCCATTTCCACTGAGAAATACATAACTACACACTTCTAAAAATTTGCAATCAGGAACAAGTCAGACCAAACCTCCATATAATGATCATCGTCACAAAGTCCACTGCCCCCAATCAATTCGTTGATGAGCATGTACCACATTGCCGTAATAGACGTTCTCATAAATAGGATGCACACATATCTCATTAGAAATCGTACGACGAGCGTACAACCAATTGTCTTGATCACCATGGAAGACATCAGCAACACGTCGAAATCAACACGTACGTCATTCCACCTCTATAGAAATGGTAAAATGATTCCTGACAGCCTATCAAAATGTGGGAAGTTATCCACGTCAATCCGTCTCGACACTATAAGATGGAAAAATAGCAATTGAGTATATATACTAATAACAACAAACAACTAAGTAATAATAGTAACAACCAACATATCGTCATACCATATCCTGAGCCCGTGGTTACGGACGATTGAGACGAATTGGAAGACCAACCACGACCCATGCTCCCAGTACTGGAAAACTGACCACTACCTCGCTCAACATACTCAAAGGTACTCGGGTCCCGATGTATCGACTTTCCCTTGGTCGACCTCGTACCTTAGTATTTTGTGCGGGTTCTTGATAGTTCGACTGCTCTGGGTGTAACTGTGTATATAAAATACGAGAGACACTACGAATTACTGCAGGGTCGCTCCCCGAAATCTCATCAACGAGCTTCCAAAAATGCTCGACGTCTTGTGCTGACTGATCCACAAACTCTGACATCTGAACTTCTTCTCCAATGACAAGTGTTTTCCAGAATGGATGAATCTTCTCTAAATAAATTCCATCACCTGACCCAATAAAATTGTGCATGGTACAAGCATAAAGAATCTCATGTGATGTCAGAAAAGCACACCCGCAGCGATATTCAACTTGATTGCTTAAGTCCTGCATTCTCTTCAACTCTTGAGTCAATAATGACAAGCAGTGATGCGAAACTCGACCATTTATATGCTGATACAAAGGACCTATATAGTTTGTCAAATTTCGACGTCTCGACTCTTCAAGAAAGTTCCAAATATTCGTCAGCTGTATTTCAATAACCGAGTTCACGCGGTCGAAAAGAGTGTCCAGAGCTGTAGTCGATGTAGTAATCCACTCTTTCATAGCCGAATGAGCATTTTCCGCCCTACAGTTCGTAGTGTTGCCGAAATGAAGGACTTTATTCGTCTGATTCAACACAAACTTTTCTTTATGCATTAACGACGTGTTTTCCAAATACTCCGTGAGCACTGACCATGACTAGAAAAAATCTTTCAGATTACGGATTGTTATATCATAATACGTCTGTGAATCAGATATCATGACTCTCCTCCACTTTCCACGCATAAAACTCTCTGCAAACTGCTTGTCCTTGCCAAATACGTAGTATGCGTAGTTGTACACATCTTTGTTGATATGTCAGGTGCAAAGTAAATGAGCAGACTCAGGAAAAACCTCTGCCACTAGTCGCATCAGACCCAACTCCCAATCCGTTATTATTGTAGTCGGGCTAACAATATCCAATAACAGATCTCGCAATTTCTCCAACACCCACCGGTAACTAGACTCAGTCTCATCCTTCAAAATCGCATAGCCGACGAGGAAATTCATGTTTGTTCGAGTAACCCCAACCATCTCAAACAAATGCATCTTATACTTCTTCGTCTTATACGTCGAATCTATGCAGATTACGAAAGGTATGTGCGCAACAACTGAACTGACGTAGGATGTGCCAAAAATGCGTGAGTGAGGACATTAGTTTCTTCATCCGCTATAATCTAATGAAAGTACTTATACTGCACTGCCTGACTGAGAAATTGCTGAGCGGGATTCCTGTCTTCAGATTTCGTCTTCATCATGTACTCTCTGAAGTTATAAATGTGTCTCTGATTAGGATTATCCTCCGGGAATTTCTCTTTGACTGTCAACAAGATGTTACGTGGTCTCGCTTGTGCCTCAGTCATATCACGAACAATTTTCTTTACCCCAGAACTAAGACCGTTAATCTGTCGGTGACCCTCTGGATAAACTGCAAGTCTGTGGTTGTGTTGCCCATGAGTACTATTAGAAACAACGACCCATCCACCACGATCTCGTCGTTCGACTACCTTTACCAAAAAACGACAACTGTAACATTTTCTTTTCGTGTTCTTCCATAGTGCAATATTCGTATCACGAGAACCCATTTTATTTCTGCGATCGTATCTCAGATAACAATCCGTCCAATTATCTGCTTTTGATGTGTAGGATGATATTAACAAAAAAAATCCAGCTCCGATGGCAACTTGTTTCGCCCATTTACACGTTTCCTCGATTGTTGTAAATACTTGTTTACTATCAAAAAATGCACTATAATCTACTTCATCACCACCGAAATCTTGCAACGGAACCTGAAATAATTTAAAATACTACAAAATAAATAAACTTAAAATCAAAAAAATGGGGCGCCTGGCTGGGACGCCTCATCAATGGACGAGGCGGCTAAGTCAGACGCCCCATCCTTGGATGAGACTTTTGGCTTAGTCGCCGCCTCCATGGATGGGATGTCTAGCTAAGCTGCCACCGTTAAGGAGGAGGCGTCCCAGCCAGACGCCCCATCCTTGGTAGAGACGGCTTAGACAGACGCCCGAGACGGAAAAAAAATCCTTCCACTTACCTCACCAGATCCAGGCGTTTCGTTAGATATTTTCATGGTGCGTCCCATATTGTTACCAGTCACTCTGGACTTTTCCGGTCGACCGTGACTTAAGTCACGGTCGACCAATGCTCCATGTTTTCTTGTACTTAACAATTCTACAAACCAAATTTCAACAATTTCCACATTGATTTAGAATTGTTACATTAGCCATCTCTGACCCGCATCCTTCGTGCTTCCTAGAAGCACCGTTGGCGCTACCCCCCGGAGCGCCCATCCTTCTCAGTTTCTGAGGACAGTGAGAAGTTTAGAGCATAATTCGAACTTCTCTCGATTGACCACCTTGATCATCATATCTGCAGGATTCTCGCACGTGTCGATCTTCTGGAGAACAACCTGTCCTTCCTCGATCCATTCCCGGATCTTATGGTACCTTACTTCAATATGTTTGGTCCTTGAATGGAACGTCTGATCCTTGGCTAGATAAATTGCATTTTGACTATCACAATGCAATTTGGTCACTCCCTGTTGAAAAACTGTCTTCACATCCATTAACGATGAAGCCATCAAGCTGCCTCATATAGATTTCTTCATCTATGTGCTCGTGAAGAAAAGTTGTATTCACATCCATTTGCTCTAACTCCATGTTGTCCATAACCACAATGGCTAACAACACTTTAATCGAAGTATGCTTTACAACGGGTGAGAAGATCTCGTTGTAATCGACCCCTTCCTTCTTAGCATGGCCTTTTGCCACCAACCATGCTTTATACTTTAACTCCTCCATAGGAGTTGACCCTTCCTTCTTTCTGAAGATCCATTTGCACCCAATCGCACGCTTTCCCTTGGGAAGTTCCATTAACTCCCAAGTTTGATTCTTATGAAGAGACTTCATCTCTTCGGTCATGGCTACCATCCACTTGTTCATGTCATCCTGCTTAATGGCTTCTTCGAATGTGCAAGGGTCCCCACATTCGGTAACAAGTGCAAATGCAATACTAGCATCATTGTGACCATACTTCACTGGTGCATTTGTGATCCTCATTTGTCTTCCTTGAAGAATACTCTCTTGCTCAACTTCTTCTACTTGTAAGTCAGTTGTTTCCTGTTGAACTTCTATATTCGATTCACCCCTTGAAGTTGTGACCTCAACTTCGATTTCGTCTTCTCGCACGGAACTCTCTTGCTGCTCTTTCTCCTCAAGGCTCTTGAGCAAACTTGTCTCATCAAAGACCACATTACTCCACAAGAGTATCTTCTTGCTCACTGGATCCCAAAGCTTATCTCCTTTCACTGCCCTATCGTAACCAAGGAATATGCATTCCTTTGATTTCGAATCCAGCTTCGACCGTTGTGTCTCATCGACCAACACATAGGTTTTGCATCCAAATATCCTAAGCCTTGAATAATCAAATGACTCACTCGTCCACACTTCTTGAGGCGTCTTTAATTCAAGTGCCGATTACGGTGATACATTTACCAAGTAGCACGCAAGATTTACTGCTTCAACCCAGAAATCATTCGACATATCCGCATGAAGCCTCATGCTCCTAGCCCGTTCACACAAAAATTTGTTCATCCTTTCAGCTACCATTTTTTGTTCCAGACTCCTCGGTGTAGTGAAATGCCTCGTGACGCCTTCTTTCTCGCAGAAATTTGTGAACTCCTTTGAGGTGTACTCACCCACATTATCTGCATGTAAGTGCTTAACAAATTTTCTAGTACTTTTCTCTACCTGAGCCTTCCATGCCTTAAACTTCTCAAAAACATCAATTTATTTTTCAGAAAATAAACTCATACCTTTCTTGAGAAGTCGTCGATAAATGTGACAAAATATTCGACTCCACCTTTTGACCGAACCTGCACCGGTCCCCAGACGTCTGAGTGCACATACTCCAATATTTCTTTCGTCTTGTGGATAGTCGTCTTGAATCGAATCATGTGTTGTTTACCGAAGACACAATACTTGCAAAAATCCAATTTGCAGCTTTTAACACTCTTTAGCAGTCCTTGTTTGTGTAGCTCACACAAACATCTTTCCATCATATGACTAAGCCTCATATGCCAAAGTGTTGCGTTGTCTTCGTCACGTGCAACATTTGCTGCACCCTTTCATGCTACTGTATTTCCTTGTATTTCCTGCTGACAGTGGTTCCTTTTATCACTGTCATCATCCCCTGAGTGACATTAATTTTTCCGTCCCCATCGTACCATCTCCACCCGAGAGTATCAAGCTCTCCTAGAGAAATCAGATTCTTCTTAAACTCTGGTACGTAACGCACATCTGTCAGCGTTCGAATGCACACATCGAACATATTAAATTGTATGTAACCAATCCTGACGGTAGTGCATGGTGCATCGTTGCCTATAACAATGATACCTCCTTTTAGTGGTTCATAGGATGTAAACCACTCCTTACCTCCTTTTAGTGGTTCATAGGATGTAAACCACTCCTTAACCGGGCAAATGTGAAATGATGGTCCTGTATCCAAAATCCGCCCAGATAATGATTTGTTGATACCTGCAGCGCACACCGTTAGAACGTCAGCTTTGTTCTTCTCCTCCACCACACTGGTGGAATTGTACCTGTCTTTTCCATTCTGTTGTGCCTCCTTGAAGGCCATACAGTCACGCTTCATGTGACATGTCTTCTTGCAGTGAAAACATTCAAAGGATCTCCCCTTTGATTTTGACCGGCCCCTACCGTTGCTTCTTCCTTTGTTACCCATCATGTCCCATTTCGGTGTTGCGATCAATCCTTCACCCTTGTCAAAAGAGCTACTTCCTGAATTCTTTCTGGCATCATAAGAGATCAAGGTGTCATTGACCTCTTCTAACACCAACGAATCCTTCCCATATATGATTTTGTCCACCAAGTTCTCATACGAGTCCGATAGTGACGTCAATAACAACATTGCTTTGTCCACATCCTCCATCTTGTCGTCTAGCCGAGTCAGATCAGCAATAAGCTTATTGAACACCGAGAGATGATCAATAAAAGCGTGTTCTCCTTCATATGAAGCATGTACAACTGACGTTTCATATTCAACTTGTTGCTTAGGTTCTTCTTCATGAACCTCTCCTCCAGAAGTTTCCAATATTCTGCGGCGGTCTTCGCCGATTCCTCGAAAAACAAATCATCCGAGAGGCACAACTCGATGATCCCTATCGCACGGAGATTCAGACTCTCCTACTTTTCGTCTGTCATCTTCGACGACTTTTTTTTCCACCCGTCAAACGTTAACAAGAGCCCGTCTGTATGCGACATCAACGCCCGGACTCTACGTTGCCACGTCGAGAAATTTCCTTTCCCGGTGAATTTCTCCACCCGAAAATTTTGTACCTCCTCCGACATCTTTTGTACTTTCCAAAGCTCCTATATCAGCTATTGGGAGATGTAAATAATACGCTACTAACAAGACACAGATTAAGGAGGACGTGCGGTATACATAATATTCATGCAGAAATTAAACTAATGGTCTCTCCCAAACTTCAAGTAACAATCACATGCAAATAAGATAGAAATAACAAGTAATCACACAACACACCTGAAGCAAACCACGACACATACGTTTTACAAGGTTTGACAAAGTGCCTACGTCCTTGAGGGTCTTCTGCGGGTTTCCTTTCCTTCAAACTCTTCTCCAACAAGAGAAGTCTCCGAGATTACAAACAATTGGAAGTAATGCGTCTCTCAAACTACTCTAGATCTCTCTCTAGCCTAATATATCTCAACGAAATAAGTATTGTATGTTGTGTTACAAAATTAGGGCGAAAACCCCTTTTACAATGGGCTAAAGTCATACAAATAAACATGCAGATCGTGGGCAAAACCGTTTGCAACGGTCGACCGGAATTCTCCATCGGTTGACTGGCTGCCTGTTTTGCGCATAACCATCATCGTTCGGTCGATCTCTCACCCCGAGTCAGTCGACCACTCCGCGCTTCTAAACAACGCATGGGAGTCCCTGGAAGTTCCCGGTCGACCGTGACTTAAGTTCCGATCGACCGATCTGCGATGCTGATTCTCGATTTGAAGTTTCTGGAACTTTCTGGTCGACTGACTCGTGCTTCGATCCGAGCCCTGAAGGCTCTGGGAGTTTCCGGTCGACCGTGTGCCCAGCACCAGTCGTACGAAACTCACATTTCAATGAATCGTTGACGCTCTGGACTTTTTTGATCGACCGTGACTTAAGTCACGGTCGACCGATGCTCCATATTTTCATGTACCGACAATTCTACGAACCAAATTTTAACAGTTTCACGTCACTTTCAAAATATCAAAGACTTCTATCAACCAACCAACATCAAATGTATGCATGAGTATGCATGAGAATAAGAAATCAAAGAATGCGAGTTTGAGATTTCTGCTGACGTCAACACATACCAAGCACTGCATTTCCAAGGAACATATATCAACTGATGTGAATGTGAATTACAGTCGATCAAGACAAGTAATGACGTCGATGAAAGTATCATAGACGTCAAAGATATCGATAGTCCATGTACCAACTACTAATGGGAATATATGATTTGTATGAATCAGAATTGCACATGCATGTCATAAAAAATCCATTTAAAATACCACAACCACACACACACGACACATTTGAAAAAGTATCTAAGGTTGAAAACAAGTTGTACAACTAAACATCGCTAACCATGACCTGGACGAACTGATCATCAAGCTCTCTCTCTTCAAAATCAGTTTTCTCTCTCTTCCACATCAGCTTTCTCTTTCCTCAACCCACCTTCTTCTCTTTCCTACACTATTCATCTCTTAACCACAACCCAACACAACCCACAACAACCTACATCTCTCCTCAACATCATTTCGGGGTCCATCTTGATAAAAAATTTAAAAATATAAAAAAAATTCTAAAAAATCAAAACAATTATAAAACGTATTTTCGAAAGAAAAAAATTAAAAAAACTCAAACAAAAAATTAAAAAAATCAAAACAAAAACAAAAAATAATCAAAAAATAATAAAATATTTGATGACCGGGTCGACGACCCGGTCATCTACAACCGAATATTTCCACCCATAAGGCCATCACTAACCATGACCTGGACGACCCGGTCATCAGCTCTCTCTCTCTCTTCAAAATCAGCTTTCTCTCTCTTCCACATCAGTTTTCTCTTTCCTCAACACACCTTCTTCTCTTTCCTACACTATTCATCTCTTAACCACAACTCAACACAACCCACAACAACCAAATACAAATTAAATACAACATCTTCAACAAATAAATAATACCCCAACATATTTAAATCAAACAAAAATTAAACCCAACATCTCCAAAAAATAAAACAACCTAACATCTAAAACAAATATTTAACCAATAAATATTTAACAAAAAAATAAAACTAAAAACTAAAAAAAAATTACAAAAAAAAACCCGGACGCACCACGTGGCGCGTCCGGGTTGGCTGACCTGGGACGACCAGGTCGTCGACCCGGGTGTTGGAACGCCCGGGTCGACGACCCGGGCGAAGATGACCTGGGTCATCTTCGACCCAGGTCCCACGACCGGGGAAAAAACCCCGTTAAGGGATGGCCTAAAAACATTTTTTAACTCATGACCCGGTCGTGACCCGGTCACGACCTGGGTTTTTATCTTATCAAGGGATGCCCTAAGATGCAAACATGTTGGGTGGGGAAACTAATTAATATGCAAAAGTAGTTTATTCTGGGTTGGGTCTCCATCATCCAGGTTTGATTAACTAAATTGATCGGGCTTGGATTAGCTTCGGCCGGCCCTATTAGAACAGACCTGCAACGAAATAGACACCACATTTACTCTATGATAAGAACTCACTATTTTCATCATAAACTCATTATCTAGCAAACACTTGTTAAATTCATGTACCTTATTGCTTTAGATTTGGATTTATATATGATAATTCAAGTTAGATTAGAGATTTGAGCAACATTTCTCTTCAATCGACGAAA
Organism: Triglochin maritima; assembly: GCA_963682175.1. Taxonomy (NCBI): domain Eukaryota; kingdom Viridiplantae; phylum Streptophyta; class Magnoliopsida; order Alismatales; family Juncaginaceae; genus Triglochin; species Triglochin maritima. Next base: position 186,284 of record OY821782.1, read on the forward strand.
GAAAACGGAGCTTAATGGAGTTCGATAAACCGAAGTAAATTGACTGAAGTAGCTTGTTGTAAGTTGCCTAGGCGGGCTGGCCACAATCGAATTGTGTTTACTTTAGTGAATTATATATCTCAAGGGTGGAGATCTTTGTTGTCTTTGTTCTATAAATGCTTTGAATCTGGCAAAAATATCATATTTAGGTATACCAAGTCCAATCATACAAGACCTAACTTTAGCAGATTCACACGTCTTAATTCCTATAAACAATAATTGATATTATTAACTAATGGTCTCTATTCCCGTAATTTTTTAATATAATAAAAAATAAATTAAAATTTCGACATTTAGGAAAAAAATCGAAAACTAGGTGGATCGCGGGTGTGACCTTCCCACCCGCGATGCGTCCCCCCCAAAAAAAAGAAATTAGAAAATTTCACGGATATCCGTGATTTTTTTTTAATTTTTTTTAAAGTTTTCTGTTTTATTTTCTTTATTTCTGTTTTTCTTTTTTATTATAATTATTTTTAATCTTTTTTAAAATCTTTTTTTTCAAAATATGTTTTCTAATTTATATTATTTTTAAAAAAATTTAAAATTTGTTTTTAATTTTTTCAAAAATCGACCTCTAAATCACGTCGATAACTGGACGTATTGAAATGTTAGAGTATTTTATACAATAAAAAATAAAATTTCTTAACAAGAATAAGAAATTATTTACAAATGAATTTTAAACAAACACTAAAACTAATTAAAACAAAAAATTGATAACGTTGTCGAAAATTCGTAGGGTGTACACACATTACAAACAATTTTGGAGGTCGATACAGCAAAAAATTAAAAACACAATGAATTTTTTAAAAAAAATAATAACAATTACAAAACATATTTTGAAAAGAAATATAATAAAAAAACTTAATTAAAATGATTTAAAAAATTCAAAACATAAAACACTCCAACTAAAATCCGTGACTTTATTTATTTTCTTTTATTGTTTTTGATTTTATGTTTTGAATTTTTTAAAATCATTTTAACTATGTTACATATATATATACTTCAAAATATGTTTTCTAATTTTTATAAAATTTTAAAAAAATTAATTGTGTTTTTAATTTTTTGCAGTATCGACATTCAAAACTGTTTGTAAAGTGTATTCTCCCTACGAATTTTTGACAACGTTACAAATTTTAAAAATTTAGAATATAGTATTACTTAGGTACATTTTTTTATCTAATAAAAAAATTAAATTTCGAATACCAATATAGGTACATTTTAAAATTGGTAACGTTGTCAAAAATTCGTAGAGTGGATACACATTACAAACAGTTTTCTAATACTTCAAAAAATTAAAAACACAATTAATTTTTTTTAAAAAATTTATAAAAATTAGAAAACATATTTTGAAGTATATATATATATATAACATAGTTAAAATGATTTTAAAAAAATCAAAACATAAAATCAAAAACAATAAAAGAAAATAAATAAAGTCACGGATTTTAGTTGGAGTGTTTTATGTTTTGAATTTTTTTAAATCATTTTAATTAAGTTTTTTTATTATATTTCTTTTCAAAATATGTTTTGTAATTTTTATTATTTTTTTTAAAAAATTCATTGTGTTTTTAATTTTTTGCTGTATCGACCTTCAAAATTGTTTGTAATGTGTGTACACCCTACGAATTTTCGACAACGTTATCAATTTTTTGTTTTAATTAGTTTTAGTGTTTGTTTAAAATTTATTTGTAAAGAATTTCTTATTCTTGTTAAGAAATTTTATTTTTTTATTGTATAAAATACCCTAACATTTCAATACGTCAAGTTATCGCTGTGATTTTGAGGTTGATTTTTGAAAAAATTAAAAACAAATTTTTAAATTTTTAAAAAATAATATAAATTAGAAAACATATTTTGAAAAAAAAATAAAAAAGATTAAAAATAATTATAATAAAAAAGAAAAACCGAAATAAAGAAATAAACAAAATAAAACAGAAAACTTAAAAAAAAAATTCAAAGATCGCGGTTCACCTAGTTTTCGAAAAAAAAATTCTTCCTAAATTTCGAAAATTTTTTTATTATATTAAAAAATTACGGCTCTATTCGGTTGGGTCGGGTTGGATTTAAGCCTGACATAGAATATGTATGAAAACACCACAATCATTGGTGAATGAATGATGATAAAGAACAAAGGGATAATATATATGTTCCTTTCTCCATCAAATGAAGAGCATTTAAAACAAACTTAGCAAAAACCGATTTGCGGATCACATTTATAGTACACAACCAATGTAGGAGTAGCATTTGTGGCAAAAAGAAGACCCACACATTTGAGTGAGTTGGACCCGATCGAGTCACCCGACGACATAAATAGAAGGAAAGAATGAAAGCATACCAAGCTATAAAAAAAGTATACCTTTCAAGGCAAACCTAGATAGAAGAGCAGAAGGATGCATGTCTTTATCTGGTGTTGGGCCAATCCTGTCTTTATCTAGATAGAAGAACTGGAAATTTTCCAGCAAAGAATAAGACCAACGGCTAGTGTACTTTTTTCCCATGTATTTTGGGATGGTTTGAATTGACACCACCTCTAGAATATCGTCTTTATTTCCCTAAACACAAAAGAGGGTTTAATGAGTATGCATTTTGGGAAAAGCACCTTGTTAATTTGATCGAATTCGAGAGATCATAAAACAATTCTCTACTACTCCACTTGAATTATTCCTTCTCTACTGTAGTGATCACTGCTCAAACAGAAAGAAGAAGAAAAGCTTGAACTTGCTTATCTTAATGAAAAAGAGACATATGTTAACAGAGGGAACAAAATGAGATTCCGGAAACCTCTTAATGGACAAAACTGGATAGGCTTTTCTACTTATAGCCAAAAAGGGGAAATGGAACATTATAACTCCCACATCACGACAATCAATATAATAGATCATATTCCAATGAAGCGGGTTGAATCGTACGTGAAAGTTAATAGACTAAGGTCAGAAAAGCTTCAACAACAAAATTCTCCACTACACTTATTTTTTGATTGGATAAACCACAACCATTGCAACTCTGAATTTGATTCTCCACTATACTTATGTTTTGAATAAACAAGAAGGGATTGGTTTTAGAAAAACTGCAAACTTGCCACGTCCGGAAAAGTTAATTGGAGAATAACAGAGGAACATAAAATATGGTGGTCGTGTCTTGCCTAACTTGAAGGAATCCTCATCTGCCCATCTGTAATTTCCCATCATCCACTTATCGCCAAGAGCTTTACGCACTTGTAACGTGGTGGTTATTTTTCTTTATCTTATGAGGTTCAAACCTAAGTCTCTTAAGGTACTCTTCTTTTCTGGGAAATGCAGATGGAAGAGAGAAAGAAACTTGAAAGAGGCTCTAAGTGATTAATTTATAAGAAAATAATCGACGAATCAAAAGCATAAGGTTATGACATGATTTCTTAATTACTGTTCTAATGAAGTTGTTATGAAACCGGCCAGAAGCTCGTTATTGAGGCCATTACCAACCATGACCTGGACGACCCGGTCATCATCTCTCTCTCTCTTCAAAATCAGCTTTCTCTCTCTTCCACATCAGCTTTCTCTTTCCTCAACCAACTTTCTTCTCTTTCCTATACTATTCACATCTTAACCACAACCCAACACAACCCACAACAACCTATCTCTCTCATCCACATCATTTCGGGGTCCATCTTGGTAAAAATTTAAAAAAAAATAAAAAAAATTCTAAAAAATCAAAACAATTATAAAACGTATTTTCAAAAAAAAAAATAAAAAAAAACTCAAACCAAAAAATTAAAAAAATCAAAACAAAAATCAAAACAAAAAAAAATCAAAAAATTATTTTTTTATTGTTTGACCGGGTCGACGACCCGGACGTATCAACGCCCGGGTCATCGACCCAGTCAGGGATGACCGGGTCATCTCCCCGTTAAGGGGGAGATGACCCGGTCATCCTGGGATGACCGGGCGTGGGGGGGATTTTCCCCCGTTAAGGAATGCCCTGAGGGAAAAAAATTGAGGATGAGATTGTACCAACTGCTTCTAATGTCAAAACAAGAGAAAAGTGGCTCTAATACCATAATTAATGCAAAAGAATACCTAGTGATTGTTGCGGTTGAGCTCTTTGTAATGATCAGCATTTCAGTAACACATTCTAAAGTTAAGTGAAGGATATCATTTCGAGCTAATAAAAAAACCAATCGATTCAAAACTGAAGCTTCATAAATATAACTGATAATCAAGATGCGTTATACCCCTTCCCTTACAAAACAAAATAAGAGCTAAATCTTCCTACCTTCAACCAAAAATTAACTTATTCATCATCTATATTTGAACATTCACTTTTCTCGGTTGTACGGGCTGAAATTGTGACAAAACAGAATCACTTCAAAGCAATTACAACAATTTACAATCTCAGCAAAGCAAAACAACGCTGAAGTCCAATCATTCAAAGAAAGTAGCTAGAGATTGAATTTATATTAATCAAGGAAACAGACATCAATCCCTAGAGTGTGGATATGTTTCTGTAAGACTAACGGTCATTAAAACTTTAAGTCACACTTGTTTAATTAAGAAGTGCATCAACTGTATGAGATCCAATCAACGCGTATGCTTATGTTTGAAAGAGAGGGAGATATATTCTTGAAATAAGTGGAACATTTTCCCATCACTAGTTCCTCACGTCCCACCTAGTTATCATCTACAGCTGAACAGCTCATTTTAATTATATTAATAATGCGTGAAAGGAAGCTGGGTTTGGAGAGCTTCTATAAATAGAGGGTCACTCTTCACTTGCCCAATAGAAACTATAAGCGTTCTTGTCTTATAAGAAGCCAGATATTTTTACATACTAGTTAATAATTAATGTCAAGGGTGTTGGAGCCTCTGGTTGTTGGGAGAGTGATTGGGGAAGTGTTGGACACTTTCAACCCAAGTGTGAAGATGACGGTCACCTATAACTCCAACAAGATAGTTTGCAATGGACACGAGTTCTACCCCTCTGCTGTGGTCTCAAGGCCTAGAGTTGAGGTCCAGGGTGGTGACATGAGATCTTTCTTCACGCTGGTACGTACGTATAACATATTATTATTATATATATGCATGATATTTACTTTAAAATTCTTTCCTGAACATGCATTTATTTATTTATTTATTTATTAACAGATCATGACAGACCCAGATGCTCCTGGCCCTAGTGATCCCTACCAGAGGGAGCATCTTCACTGGTAATTTTATCATAAAACTTAGATTTCTCAAGAGATTTCTTTCTTTCTTTTTTCTTTCTTACACCACTTCAGTGGAAAGAGCGGCAATTTTAGCATGCCTTGGTTCCTACATATATATTAACTTTAAAATAAAAAACACACCCAAGATGGGGTATGCATGTCAAATCAACCATTTCAGGTCCATCGATCTTCTACTATATCTATATATCTGTAATTAACATGCATGCATGTGATGATAAGATAATGCATATATGTTTTCCATTCATGTTTGTACGTACTACTCTAGCTACGATCGATGCATATTCGATCTGCTGGAAGACATACTTCAATTGTACGTGTACATTCTGTGAACCCGAATAGAATATATATTATCTTAATGTTTGTTTGTTTGTTTGATGTGTGGTGGTGCATGCAGGATTGTTACGGACATCCCAGGCACTACCGATGCCTCCTTTGGTAACTAATTAAACAATATATAATATATTAATCTGAATTAATTAAGTTAATTAATTATTGATGACGTACGTACATGTGGAACAGGGAAGGAAGTTGTGGGGTATGAGAGCCCAAGGCCGAACATTGGCATTCACAGGTTTGTGTTTGCGTTGTTCCAGCAGAAGAGAAGGCAGCAGCAATCTGGTGGTGTCACCTCTTCCAGGGACCATTTCTGCACCCGACAGTATGCCATAGACAACAACCTCGGCCTCCCAGTTGCCGCCGTCTACTTCAATGCCCAGAGAGAGACGGCCGCCCGGAGGCGTTAATTTTAATAAAGTGCATATATACATGCAGTGCAGGCAGCTATAATAAAAATTTATATAACTTAACTAATAAGATGAATGGTATTTAATTAATTTGGTGTGTGCACTGCAGCATATATAATATATATATGATATATGCATCCATATCAGTTTGAATCTACTGTACGTGGGGCGCGTACGCATGCATGAGATTAATTAGGTTTTTTCGGAGTGTGTGTGTGTTTGTGTGTGATGCATGTAATAATAATAATAATAATATATAAGTACGTAATAACTTTGTATTGGCCTGCCGATCGGATAGGACGACATGTCACGCCTGCAACTCTACTCTCTTATTAGTACCCTACGTACGTACTTGTGTGAGTTGTGAGTTGTGACTACTCTCTCTGTAATCGATCTTCTTTCAATTTAGTATTATATTCCAGTTGTTTTATAACCTCTCCCTGAATTCAATTCTCCCAAAATTTACTGTTTATGTGACTTTACGTTGACTGTGCATGTGTTTCATCATCTACATGCATTGATCCAATCATGCATCGATCAGTGGTGGAATTCGTATAATAAATATTCATTTAAACAAACGTAATATTTGTTTGGTCCAATATTTGCGACTCCAATGACCCACAAAAATCTCTCAACAAGTCACTAAATAATAAATATGGCAAGCATATAGATAAGTTGTAAGGTGGAAGTTTGCTACGATGGTATAGTCTTTTTTTATTATACCTTTAATCAACTTTTATCCGTAAGCAATGTGACATCACTTTTTAGTTCCCAAAAATTTAAGTTGCTGTTGCTTCGACACCACTTTCTACGGGTCCAACCTCGTTAGATTGGACTGCTACGAGGGGAACCCGACCCAAGTCCCCCTTAGGCGGAAAAACCCAGGTTCGGCGACCCAACTTGGGTTGAGACTTGGGTTGGCACGTGGTCAACCCGGTTGGTTGATTTATTTTTTATTTTTTGTAATATACAATTAAAAATCAAATTTTTATATGTTTAATATTTTTATTGATTTATATATTTTATATAATTATAATTATTTTTTGAAAATAAAAATAAATAACTAAATACCCTACATTTTCTCCCATCTATGTTATTTAGAGATCAATCTTTGGTAAAAAAATAATTTTAAAACATAAAAATAAAAATAAAAAACATATTTCCAGAAAAAAAGATTTGAAAAAATGACTTTAAAATAAATATATTAACTATTATCAATATTAAAAAAATTAGGTAAATTATTTAATTGATATGTATATTGTTTTATATAATTAGAATTAATTTCCGAGAATTAAAATAAATAAAAATTAATAAGATAAAATGGTTGTAAAAATAATTTATTTATTAGTTTGTGTATTTTTGTGGTGTAATAAAAAATGAGGTAAAAATAAATGATTTGGAAAAAGTGTGTTGAAAGTGAGGTTGAGATTAAGGGGTGAAAAATAAGTTGGGTTGTGGTTTGCATAGTATTTTCACTCACGTGTCGGAGAGAGAAACTGAGTTGAAGGGGATTTTTGGGTTGGGGTTAATAGTGGTCTTAGAGCACCCTTAACGGGTGCTCTTTTTCGGGCGCCAGAAAAGTCCTCCCTTAACGGGAGGGTGGTTCCTCGGCAGGGCGCCCAGGGCACTTTTCTGGGCGCCCATCCGCCCGGAAAAGCACATGAGGTGCCTGATTCGGGGGCACGTAGCCCCCCGGATTGGTTTAGTTTTTTGTGTTTTTGTTTTAAAGAAAAAAGATTATTTATATATAATTAGGTTAATATATTAATTAGGTAAATTGAAATTAAATTAATTAGGTTTTGAAAATTAATTGATTTTTTTTATGATTAATTAAATTATTTTGGATATATTTAGATAAAAGTAAAATTAAAAATTAAAAAATTTATAAACAAAATAAGAAATAGTAATACAATAATCATACACTTCGGAAGTTCAGAAACAAAATACAATACAAGTACAGAATATCAAATACAACAGAAATACGGAAAGAAATGCAGTCCTCCTACGGATACGAAATTTAAACTACCACAATACTGATAAACTACAACACACATATTGATATTACAAATGAAACACATGAGCACCTAGAGATATTCTTGTGATTTAGACCACTCCTTGAGTTCAACAAGTGTCTTTTTATCGAATTCGTCATTGTTTTCCTTCTTCATAAGAGCAATTAGGACATAAAGTTTCTTGTTGTTGAGTTCCCTTTGGAACTCTGCCTCAACTTCGATGTGTTTCCTCTCTACCTGTTCTTCGTAACGCAAGTATTTTTCCTCTCTCACTTTTGCGCTATATTCAATTTGTTTCCCCAGTTCTAACATATCAGGATCGAGTTGCGCCTCAAATGGTTGTTTTCCCTTCTTTTTCAACCTTTTTAACACATTCAGGACGAGGACATGGTTCGAACACCATTTTCATCTGTTGACGGTGTTGCATGACTCCCATCGTCATCGGTGCATTTTCTTTTCCCGCTGCTCAAACTCCCCGGACTTTCTTCAACGTCGTCTCCGGTGGGAAGTCCAAACGCAACTGACTCCCATTTAGGGTACCTACGCAACATAAGCCACATATGCATGTACTGAAGTCATCGGTGCATTTTCTTTTCCCGCTGCTTAAACTCCCCGGACTTTCTTCAACGTCGTCTCCGGTGGGAAGTCCAAACACAACTGACTCCCATTTAGGGTACCTGCGCAACATAAGCCACACATGCATGTACTGAAATTTGGTCTTCTGTGTTCGTTCGTAGATGGTGTGCGCATCATGGATGACATCGTCCTCGTTGTAATCACTTCTCTTCCTCCACACCGCCTGGTCGAAGCAACCAACCCATTGGTTTACAGACGGCGATGTACGCCGTCATCGCTCATTCAGTGATTCATCGTTACGCTCTACTACACCTGGCTCGCCTGAGTCATTGAAGATGCGCTCCACACGTAGTGGATATTACTAGGTACTTGAGAATGAGAGATCAATTACGTTATCACACCACACATTTGAACTTTCAGGCCGATTTGATCGACAATATATGACAACGCTTTGGAGGAAATTCGTCTTGATGTATTTTAAGTTTAATATTTAAGTTTTGTATTTAAAGATGTATTTTTAGTTTTAGTTTTTAAATTTCCAGTTAATGTACTATGTAAGGTGATTTTCTAAATTTTAATAATGTTTTCGTATTTATTAATTAAATGTTAATTAAAAACGAATGGATCGTTGATATTAAATAATTACGATAATGATTATTAATATATTTTGTTGATTGTTAAAGAGTTTTAGAGAGAAGAATAAAAATAATAACGTGACAACAAATACTGTAACGTGACTGGGTGGATTGAGTAATGGTTAAAGATTTTGTAGGGGAGTATGCTGACGTGGCGGATAGAAAAGCTGACGTAACGGACCAGCCCATTAGGATGAAACCCATAATGGGCTTATGAGATGGAGGCCCACGGCCCAAGAAAATCACGTACAGATTCAGCGTCGCTCTTCCCTCCCTCCCTCCAGCGATTTCGATTTTCGAGAGTTCCGAAGATTTGATCTTTTTGGACGGATGGATAGAATTCGATTCGAAACAGGTGGTGTTGGCCTCAGAAAGACGAAGGCGACGTGGCGAGTTAGGGCTTTGTTGGGTGGACATGTGGTGTTGGGGCCGAAGAAGGAGGTGTCCATTGGGGTGACGACTGACGACTATATATATATATATATATATATATATATATATATATATATATATATATATATATATATATATATATAATATACAATCATGGATTTGGATTCGGAGAGGCCAATTCTACTGCGGTGCTTGTCGAATCGACCAAACATGAAGGTTCCTTGCTTATATTCTCTGTTTCTTCTACTTTTGCTCTCTCTCTCTCTCTCTATACATATATAGTTCGGAATGAATTTTGTGCTGTAAAGTTGTCTTTTTTGTTTGTTGATGGATTTGAATGGTAAAGTTTGGAACTTTGTTGGTTTCCTGTTTTGAGTGGAACGTGTAGAAAGGTTTCATGAAGAAAGTCGTTGAAAGAAGCTTGCTTCTTGTTGCAGTTGCTTCTTGTACGTAGAGAGAAATTTCTCATGAGTTTTTTGTGTTTTTTTAATAGCTTAATTTAATCATCTAGTTGCTTTCTATATAGCAATTTAGAATGAGATTAATTAATTTGGGAGTGTCACGTTGCTTATCAAATTTGAGTAGCAATTGCTATCATGATTTCACTACACTAGTGTTTTATGTTTTCAACACTGTGATCTTTTAAGTGAAGTTTAGGCTTCAAAATGTGATCTTTTGTTTCACGGAGATGATGAATAACATTATGTGACGTGAAATGATATCATATAAGTAATTTTCCTTCCCCATGTTATGATACTTCTCTGGTGAGTACGTTGGACTGTTTATTTATATGGACCGTGTAGGTTCATGAAACAAGATCACATTCACATCAATGTGCTGAGGAAGAAGGAAAGATAGGTACCAGGAAGCATACTAACAAACATCATGAAGCTGAAAAAAATAAGAAAGCTAAGGTGACCAATGATGATGGTGATGTGGAGGACAAGCCCGAAACTAACACTGCCGCAGAATTTGAAGAGTTCTGCAAGTCCACGAGGGATCATCTCCCATTGGATGTTGTAGGGAAGATACTTGAGGCCAACGGCCAGGATTCTTCTGACTTTGACGATGTCGTCATTCTTCGCTAGTAATTTTCACATGCATTCCTTCCGAGAATAATGCAGTGGCTACTGCACTGCGAGTGCGAGACAGATTGTATATTGTAATGTTTTTTACGTGAGTATGTAGAAGTCATATGTTCTGTATTTGGGCATTTTTCAGTCAGGATATGATGTTCTATGGACCACTGGAGAGATGCCCTGTTTGCGGAAGTCAACTGGACTGCAAAGGGAGCAATTATGCTTGCATGGGATCTTATAGCGAGTGGACAAAGTGCCCTTTTACAGTCACAGCCACATGGAGGTTGTTGTTGATGATGCCAATACCAATACCAATACCAATACCAATACTGCAGAAGAGTAGTGTTACTTTGATGTGATTGGTTTTTTGTTTTGTTTTGAAAGAAGTTATAACCAGTACCAGATAGATAGATGATGTTTAATGTTATGGAGGAGCTGGGAAGTTGGTTATTATTAGTAGTAGTAGTAGTTGTCTTGTAATATCAGAAAACAGTTTGGTTGGTGGGTTTTTATTTATGTTTTGATGGTATGAAAATATTGTGGATGATGGAGGCCGAAGTATGTCCACCATAATAATTGGTGGTGTTTGTGTTTGGGTGGTTTATGAACGAATGACCTTTCCTTTCCTGGGTAGATTAGATTAGATTAGATTTTAAATAATGGTGAGTGAGATGGCGTTGCCAGCCTGCGGTTTCGAAATGAAATCAAATCAAATCCAAATGGGGATTCCAAATCCAAGTCGTTGGGTCTTCCCCAAATCATCATCATCATCATCATTGGCATGGCGTTGGCGTTCGTCCCAATTCCGATACTTGTGCTGCTCGTCCAGGTCGTCCACCTCCAACAGCCAACCCTATCAGGTCCGACATCGATTGATTTTCCGGCCGTCTCCTCTCATTCCCATGTTCGATCTTAAATCTTAATATTATTGTAGGATCATCATCCTGCATCAACCTCCTCCTCCTCCTCCTCCTTTTCCATCGTTTCCGGCCTTCTCGACTATCTCAACGAGTCATGGACCCACTTCCACGCCACTGGTGCTTTTTCATGATGATTTTGATTTTGTTTGTTTGTTTGGTTGGTTGGTGGATCAAAAAGTATGGATTATTTATTTGGTGCATGCAGCGGAAGCCAAACGCCAGCTCATCGATTCCGGATTCCAGTTGCTCAGGGAGGAGGACGAATGGGACTTGAAGCCCGGCGGACGCTACCTTTTCACCAGAAACATGTCGTCCTTGCTCGCCTTCGCCGTTGGGGACAAGTAAGGAAACTAGCTCTCAACCATTACCTCATTTGCTTTGTTAACACTTAGAATGAATCTGATGATGCCTTTTTCATTCACAGGTTTGACGTTGGGAGTGGTTTCCATGTTATTGCAGCACACACAGATAGCCCATGCCTCAAACTCAAACCCAACTCTGCCTCCTCAAACTTGGGATATCTCACCCTCAATGTGCAGACTTATGGAGGAGGGTTGTGGCACACATGGTTCGATAGGGACCTAAGTGTCGCTGGCAGAGTCATTCTAAGAACCACCCATGCTTCCTTTCTGCACAAACTTGTCAAGGTTAACAGACCTCTGTTAAGAGTCCCTACACTGGCCATCCATCTCGACAGGTTATTGCTTTGCTTCTTCTCTTTAAATAAATAAACATGTTTTGGAATGGTCACTTCCTTATTTCCAATTACTATCTTCTACTTATACATACATACATACATACATACTACTTATAATTTTCTAGGTCAGTCAACACCGATGGCTTTAAACCAAACCTAGAAACTCATCTTGTTCCACTTCTTGCAACGAGACTTGAAGAGATATCTGTGCAACCTGAACGTGAAAATACTCAAAAACCGCCAGTCCATAAAAAGAGTGCACATCATTCTCTACTTCTGCAGGTGCTTGCTTGGTTTCATTTTCCCTGTTAAAATCATTTTAGGAAATCAAATAGCCAACCAACCCCATCAATATATTACCTTCGAACTTATTATCTGAAATATTCTTTATTTATCAGATTCTGGCACAAGAATTAGGCTGCCAAAGTGATGAAATTGAGAGTATCGAACTGAATGTCTGTGACACCCAGCCTAGCTGCTTGGGAGGTGGAAGTGACGAATTCATCTTCTCTGGGAGACTTGACAATCTTGCTTCAAGCTACTGTGCGCTAAGGGCTCTTATTGATTCTTGCAAATCACCTGGTGATTTAGCCAATGAAAGTGCAATTAGAATGGTTGCCTTGTTTGACAATGAAGAGGTAACCAATACAAGTGACCTAAAAATGAGATGACTTTTTCTCTTCCGAACACTAACAATGAGTGTTTGTTAGTGTTCTTTCTGATTATCAGGCTAATAGAAGTTATGTATGAGATCTATAGTACCTTTAGTGTTTTTGTTATTGACTTACTTAAAAGCTGAAGTGCCAAGTGAGTTCAGCTTATCATTAATCTTCGGGAACATTAAAGCTGAAGTGCGTGGACCTCTTTATTATTAAAGAGATTATTATAAAAGTTAATTATTAACATATAAGCCAGTCTTTAAGAGAATTTCAACCTTGTAGTAGTCTCCCAGATTCTCATGTAGTTACATGTGCAAAAGGATTGGCTGCGGAATATGTATATGTGCACATATGGTATTATGATTAGAAGATGGATACTGATATGTTGCATTCACGTTTGTAAATAAAAAAAACATATTCATCACTATGAAAGCAGATGTATAAGAAGGAAATATGAATTTGATAGAGTAGAAGCTCAAAAACACGTCGAACCAGCTCTTCCAATGCTCAATTAATCTCGTCTTTCTTTGAAGATTTTTGGTTGTGTCCACATGATGTGGAGCTATTCACCAAAAACACAAGTTTAGTGGAAAACAAGAAGAAAGAATTTGACATATTTCTTCTCGATGAAATTGTACCTACGGCAAGTTTAGAAATAGATATAATTTTTCTTTCTATTAACAGTAAATAGAACCAATATTATGAATCTTTCTCGTGCATAGAATGTGTGGGGACATACTTTTAAAAAAACTACTTGTTATAAAAACATGAACTTTTGATCCTACACATATTTTTTTTCTATCTAGACTTGATATTTTTTAGGTTGAGAGTGGTCTGTATGCATCAAATATCTAGGTTATGGTATTTCTCCTCTAAATTGTTACCATTAGTATGGTGCTCATCCTTCAGTTTGTGTTACTCTTTGTTTCTCTTCTGTTTCACAGGTAGGATCAGATTCGGCACAAGGAGCAGGTGCACCTATTCTGTTTCAGGGTATGAGACGAATAATTGATTGTTTGGTAGATGGTTACGTGGGTGAAAGTGTTTTTGATCGTGCCATTCACCAATCTTTTCTTGGTACGATCTTCTTGCTCATGTAATTGCACTTATTTGATTTTGAGATGCTTAAGTGGTATCTTGCACTGAAATTAATTTGGGGATTCTCTTTTACCAGTTTCTGCGGATATGGCCCATGGTGTGCACCCAAATTTCTCTGATAAACATGAAGAGCACCACAGACCAAAATTAAACAAGGGTCTAGTTATAAAGCATAGTGCTAATCAAAGATATGCAACAAATGCGATAACAGCCTTCCTCTTCAAGGAGGTAGCCAATCTCCACAATCTCCCAACTCAGGTACATTTCAGTTGTTTAAAAGGGTGGGGGGTTCTGTAATCATTCGGAAATCGTTTGGAAGGGATTGAGTTTCCGGTACATTGTATAAAAGGTTGAAATTGTTTCTTAGTCACGTTGTCCTATAGTTCATGACACACTGTAAACCACAGTGATTTTTGGTGTTTTCGTTTGTTGCTGTAGTGCGTACCTTTGAGCTTTGGCATCCACCACTTTCACTTAAAAAGGAATCCATCAACATTCAACCACCACGTGGACGGAGGATTACAATTTATGTTGCTCAAAGAGCATGGTGGACATTCTAATGTTGTCTGATTGGCAAGGAAAATCATGCTAGGAAGATAAAATTATTTGAAGGCATTATTCCAAACAAGAATCATTCTACTATTATAGAAATATAACATATCGAAATGCTTCTAGTTCTATGGAATTAGATATATAATTGTGAGGCGTTAACATGTGATACTCTTTAGTTCAAGTTAGTAAACTAATTTTTTTTATTAGGTTCCTTAAAATCATTCATCCTCTGGCCAATGTTATATTGTGTCTACACTCATCATAGATTAGCGATTACCTATCACAGGCATTCTTCTTGTAAGCACATTTATTCACTTTCCCATCCGACCTTTTTATCTTACAACTTTACGAGTTATATTGAGTATAATTCTGACAGGAAAGTTGAACTATACTAAACTTCTCTGGTTCACATTGTTACAGGAATTCGTTGTGAGAAATGATATGGGATGTGGTTCCACAATTGGTCCAATTCTCGCCTCTGGTGTCGGCATCCGTACTGTCGATTGTGGAATTCCTCAACTTTCAATGCATAGGTATCCTTAAGAGTGTGGAATGAATAAACTGAACTTGCATTTTTGTTAGGTAATTTAATTAGCACTGTGGTGATGGTGTAAAACCATGATAAGTGGAAATGTGATGACAGCCTAGGCTATCAGAATCATACATATAATTTTTAGGTCTAGTAGATTTAGCAACAGTATCCGGGCTTCCTGGGCAGGTGGACCCATTTCTTTTTCCATTGTTTACTACATAATCACTCATCAGTCGTACTACTCTTACTTTTGAAATCTCGAACTCATAGGATAATGTCTTGCCAGTAATCATTAATTTCAAGGAGAAATCTTAAGAAAGTGAGAATTTGATTTTGAACCTTTGGTAGGACTTGGGAGGGAATGCTACCACCACCCTGAGGCAGCCGCAGGCGTGGTTGATCCACAACACGGATTTAAAATATTCCCTTTTTCAATTAAGTGTACGATATAGGAAAGGTCTCTGTTGTCTGATAAGAGGACCCACCATATTATTACGGAATGGAAGAACAAAAGTCAATTCTTCCATAAGATCTTGTGTAGTCAGTAGTCTGTAACCTGCCTACTCATGTAATACTGGCCCATTCTTGATCATCAATGTAAACTTCACCTGGTAGTATAGCATATCTAAACTAATTTATATTCGTTAAATAATATTAATGTTATTTTTGTTGATTGATAATGACTTTCAAACGAGTCGTTGAGAAGTGTAAGATATGGTCAGAACGTCGAAGTTCGGCGTATCATGATATAATACTTACCATCCAAATTTGAATTCTTGCAGCTCTTGGGAATGTCCAACAATGTTTTGACTCCACTTGAACATATGTTATATATTAATTGTCAACCTAAAAATCTCCTGAAACATTAATTACCAAAAGAAAAATGAAGCAACTTTACAGTTGTGGGAGATTATTAGTTATTTCTATATACTAAATTTTGGCTGATTATCTTAACTTCCACTTTACTAAATTTCATATCTAATTATTATTTTCCTGTGCAGCGTGCGTGAAGTATGTGGCAAAGAAGACGTTGATCTTGCATACAAGCATTTCTTAGCTTTCTACCGGACCTTCTCTACCATCGAAAAGAAACTTAAAGTGGACTCATAGGTCTGTGCAAAATCCACTTCATTTTTTACTCTACCCATGGGCGCCTTAAAATGATTTATGGCCGACTAGGAGTCAAAAACAGTGTGTAGAGATATATTTTTTCATTTCTACCATAAAACTGAAACTTAACTGGCTACTCCATCCACGTCTTTGACGCCATCACTTTTACAACTGACTGACGCCTAATAAAAACAGCCAAGGCACACCATCACTTTTACAACTGACTGACTGACTCCATAAAAACAGCCAAGACACACCATCACTTTTACAACTGACTGACGCCTAATAAGTTATAACCCCTCTTAACTGGCTACTCCATCCACGTCCACCACAACAAAAAGGTTTCAAAAAGGCCTTTGACCCATAATGTAAGTAACCCAAACTGAAACTCGTTTAAGTTGTCATGGTATGTTGGCATTGGCAGCAGTTGTAGGGTCAGTTGGTGTGGGTTTTGGGTTGGGAGCAGCCGAGTTTGCTTTGGACAGCCTCTGTTTGAGTTCAGAGAGGAGTAACTGGTTTTCCTGGTTCAGAAGGGCGGCTTTCTTTTTCAGCCTTTCGTTTTCCTTGATCATGTAGTAGTTCTCCAAGTACAGCTTTGAGTTCAGTCTCTCCATGGTTTGAAATGGAAATATACAGTGTGTGGGTAGTAGGTACAGTGGAAACCTGGGAAAAAACCCAGCAGCAAAAAGAATATTTCAGAAGGGAAATAGTACTTATAAATGAAAAGGCTGTCTGAGGAAGGAGCAGAAAAACAAAAAGAACATTCAAGCCGTTGACCCAGATCTCGAGGTACCTAAGAAAAAGACACCTATGAAAGGAAAAAAAATGCCATAAGCAAGCATAAGTGACCTTTAATAAAATGCCAAAAGAAAAAGAAAATTTTGAAGTAAATAATGCCTTCAAATGAAAATATACAATTACTGAAAACAAGGGAATAATGAAAACAAGGAAAACAAGGGAATAAATGGCATGAGATAATCTAATAATGAAAAAAGAGGCAAGTTAAGTGGAGAAGAATATGGCATGAATGCCTTCGTTTAATCAAAAGAAAGAAGGGACAAACAACCCACCTTGAGATGTCTTGCTTGAGACTAAATATTAGACTGGGAGATGTATACGTAGTAGAACTAGACAAGAACCAGAAAGGTGGAAGCAAGAGAACGTTTGAATTGGTGGTGAAGTGGAGAATGTTTGGGTCCTTTTTATAGGCAAAGAAGAGGAAGAGAGAGAGAAGAGTTTGAAGTGTTGATATAACAAGGCAAGGGAAAGGAAGGGAGAAATGCATGTTTCTCTCTCTCTTTCTGGATTCTGGCATGACAAATCATGTGTGTAAGCCTGCTGGCGGCATGAGGGTGCGAGGTTTGATGTTTTATCATGATTATGATGGGGAGAGGAAGAGGAGAATTAGTGATAGTAGTAGTAGGAGGAGGAGAATAAGAAGAAGAAAGGAGGGAAGACGTGATGTGGTCTCACGTGATGATTGCAGGAGAGGAGAGCGGGAAGGAAGTGGCGTTTCTTCTGATATATATATACATACATATATACATACATATATACATACATACATACATATATATATACATACATATATATATTAATATTAAAGGAACTTTTTCTTATTCATGATTGGGGTTTCGGTCCAAGAATCGTAATGATGGGAGTTTGGGGTTCGGGTTTGGATTCATCATAACCCATTATAGCTCTTTTTGTTCCCATGCACCCTAATTTAATGAACAACCATCATATACCCCGCAGTAAATTAATTGCACTACATTACTTCTCTACTAAATTCTATATTTTATTTTTATATATATATTGACGGCTCGTGTGAAAAAAGTGAATCGAACTAAAGCCTTTACACTCATATGATCATCATATTTTTAATATTGTTTAGTTGTTAAAAACGTTCATCATCTCACATTTCATCTCATGGGTGGTGTGAAGATGGTTGGCGAGCTATGGCGGATGTGCCCATGTTATTGCCATTTGAAACCTCATGGACTTCATTTGCCCCTTTTTTTAGTGCATTTACTAAATATTAATGATGATATAGCATGCAAGCTGCGGGTGGCTTAGTGGTGGTGTGTTGTCATTTGATTTAAGGCTAAAACTGTCTTTTCATACATCAGGAAATCAGTTGTTTTCTTCTTTTAGAACTTCCCAATAAGCTGAATTACAAGTTTCTTGTTTAAAATCCAAGTAGGATTAGAGGAACAGCAAACGTGGCCATCAGACCATCCACATTAGGCAATAGCAAGTATAAATGTAAACACGTGCATTGCCTTTTGCCTAGGTGTAGTTGGTTTAGCAACACTTGCTTTTTTCTTTTTCTTTTTTGAAAAGTTTTAGCAACACTTGCTTTGGCACCCTTAATTCCCTAAGCTTGTCATTTAATATGTGGGCGCTTTTGATTGTACAAGAAGTGTTGATTGCCACATCTGGTTTAGGAAAAAAAATTGAGGAAGGAGATGATGCGTTTTTAGCTAATGTTCTAACAAAGCTTCGCAGCTCGCTTGTGTGCTTCTGCATGTCAAAATATCATTTTAAACTCATGTCAGATGTTTGACATGTTATTGTTAATTTTTTTACAAAAGGTATCAACCACTTGTAATTCATATTTTTTCGCTGCCTAGTGCGCCAGTGAAATTAAGAGGGGAGTAAACTCTATCGGTGTTGCACGATCTTTTTTTGAACAAGTACAAGACTTTAAGTTCCCCAAGACAAGGTGTTGATACGTGGAAATAAAACAGTCCAAGTAAACGAGGATAAAGTTGAGAAACTTCTGCACGCATTTCATCCAAGATAATAATAACAACGCTGGTTTGAGGTCTGGACTAAAATGATGACAAAGCCAAACAATTATACCACACCAGTCTCTTCTTCACTGTGTATGTTGAAATAATTTTTGAAGCCTTTGTAGTAAATTGTCTTCTGAAACAACCATATGAAATCATGTCCATGCCATCACTAGGGGTCAGAATCTTCTTCATTTGACCTGTCTCTCGCATTACCACATATTCATGCGAATGCATCTGAACTCTCTCATTTTCCTTTTTTAAGGTCAAGTTGGTAACTTTGTATTTACTGAAAAACATATCTCACATTTCTAAAAGGAGATTTTTGAAATGGATTACTACAATTTAGTTGTTCAATAATGATAAAGTACCAAAAATGATATCCTTATTTTTTTTCTTTCGATAACTATTTAAGCATCATTTATCACTTCAATAAATTTTGCACAGCAGTCCTTTTGGGTTCTGAACAGACTAATTTGATATTAGGTTATTACATAGTGAAAGCAGCTTTCCTGTGGCTTTCTCTGTTTACCCCTTTTGGGATCCACCTTTTGTATCCCTCGTTTTGAATTATCACATTTATATCATATGCACAGAAGACATTATGTCACCATGTTCAGTAGTTTATTGTCATATCTAGCACCATAACAGGCTTCACTTCCGGTGGATGTTGGTCATCTCGGTTATACATGTTTGTTTTTAGGGAAAATATGATGAGCTTGCTGTCTTACCAATTTCCTTTCTTAGTTTCGTACTTTCTTATGCATCAGTATGATAATAAAAAAAGTGACTATAAACATATCTAACTTTGAAAAGGGTTGCCACCATATTAGATTGACAGGACAGAGGAGATCCACTTTCCGCTGCCACCATTTTGTTCTTCTGGAGGGTTGAATACTTTGACTTTGTGGATTGACATGATGGGAGGATTTTACCTGGAAGAAGAACACTTACCATGGAAGCTTTGAAAGTTGGAATATAATCTTAGATAGCAGTGGTAAGATTTGGTTGTGCAGAGGTGGAGGTCATTGAAGGTGCATCACTTATATGCCCACATGCAAACTCCATCATCACAACAGGGAGTAACAAATAAATAGTTTACCAATATTTCCATCGCCTCATTATTGTCTTACATCAGCTGAACATATTTGAACTTGTGAAGGCTTTCCAGACATCTGGCGTCCTGTTTCTTGGATCTTGTTTTGTTGCAGAGTATACTTGGGCCCCTGTGTAGTTGTATGTATACTCTGCCGCCCAAGTTCAATGTATAAACAAGAATGTAAATCATAAGTTGGATTAATTGAAGAATAAGTTTGTTGTATGACATATTTATTGGAAATATAACTGCAAACCTCATAAGATCAGACCCACAAATGCACTGGCTATGACTTTGTTATTGATGATTATTATATGTTACAACAACAATTGAGAACTTGTATTTCCTGTCATTTCCTTTTAACAACCACATAAATTAGGAAATCATCAGCAACAGACTATCTAAGGCAGTTCAAGGAGGAGAACAAGCAGGATTGGAGGAGAGGGAGGTGATCCATGCACAGTCGGAGATATCATCGACATTTCGGTGCCAGCTCCAGTGAGCATATGTTATATGTATTAGTTTAATATGTTGTTTGTGGTTGTGGTCTTGTGGAGATATCATCGGTCTTCTGTGTAGCCATAACTATCGATCTTGGGTGCAATTATATGTATTAGTTTAGTTTGGGTTCAAATATGCTCCTTTCTCGAGAGAAGGAGAGAGATGAGGACTTATCATCAGAACAACATCTTCCAAAGAGTAATATTCCAATTTTCAATTGGTCAATTTGCTTGGTCAGTGAGAATATAAATCTTGAGAAATCAAAATATTAGATTTTTATTTTTCCAAATTTTATTGAAATACCCTCGTGATAAAATATATTATTATTTGAAATTATTAATTAAAATATGATAACATATAATATTGTAAAAACCATATGATTACTTTTGAATATAGAAGACAAACATATTTCAGGAATATTATGAGGTGGGTGTCAGGAAATTATAGGTCACGAAAAAACATTGAAATGTTAATATTCTAAAAGGCAAATATATATTATAGCTTTGTAAATTACTAATATGGTAGTAAATAATATTATTTTATGATATCGTAAAAACCAATAGTTTTTTTTCGGTTGAGAACAATATAAGATTGTACAATTTTTTAGTTGACTTTATCTTGGAAACATTTTTTTATTATATGTGTTTTATGATAAAATAAACTAAAATAGTAATCTTGCTCAGCCAATTGCATTTTGAAGAAAATATACTCTCTAACCCTTTTTTCCCCTTCCTTTCCTCCTACACTATTTTGATGTTAAGATAAATATATGAGTCATTGGCTTACTCTAGTAATAAAATTCCAAACAAAATTTGCACATGCACCACCCACTTTCAAAGTCTAAGGCATCTAAACAAATTTAGTAATATACAAATTCTTTTAAGGATACATCTAGGTCTACAAAAAGAAAAGAAATGACGAATACAATGCTCTCGAAATTCCTGAAACATGATATAACATTTTTTAATAATGTGAAATTAGAACTACATGCGTTATATTCAAGCAACACAAGTATATATAGATAATAGATAATGCACACTGATATGTAATTAAAAGTAAAAGATATTTGAAGACAGATCATGGACGAACGCAAATGTCAATTTATCATTTATCTATAGATAATTCACAAATCACAAATTGTTCGGGCATAAAGGAGCCGAAAAAACAACAAATCATAGGGTTCCCACAAATGAACAATCTTTGATATTCAACAATCAAATTTGAAAAATTATGATTTTTCACGTAGATATTGAATTTCTATAAGAAAGGAGCTTGCTTGGGTTTCAATTTTAAATCTTTAAGAGATATCAAATAGTTGTGAACTAGAAGATATTGGATCCCTCGAGAAGAAGAAAAATCTATTCACCCGTATACCTGTATATGGGTAATACCCGTATACCTGGTCACCCGCCCCGGACGGGTACAAAAATTCATACCCGTTTAAAAATTCAAACCTGTATACCCGTTTACCCGCTTAATAAACGGGTCGGGTATGGGTATACGCATTACCCATGCCCGTTAAGATATATTATATTATATATATAATATTTTATATGTTATATATTTTTTATATATAATATATATTATATTTTTATATATTATACCCACTATACCCGTTTACCCACTAACTTAACGGGTACGGGTATATATGTTTTTTGTCAGGTATATACCCGTACCCATTAATTTAGCCGGGTACGGGCATACCCGACCCGTTTACACCCCTAAACACAATGATATGATTGTAGTTCTCATTTTCTAGAAATGACATTGAGTTATTGCTAACATAACAAAGGCCGCATGCCCAATAAATATGATCAGCAGCAGGAAAAACAAGTGCCACACAATGTCAAACTCAAAAGCTAAATCTACGAATCTCTGAAAAAAAACATAAGAATCAATCTTGAATACAAATCATGAATCATCCATCTATCCATCCATCTATCCATCCATCCAGCTGCAGCAGCGGAAGAAGAAAAATATAAATAAATGATGAACAAGAAATGCAAGCAACATGAGAGAAACAAACAAACAAAGGGATCTGTTAAATTTGGTTGGTCCACCACCTCAACAAAACCTAAGCACTTAGGTGAAGGGTAGTGAATCCAACTTTATTATATAGTGTTGTACACTTTTTGTGTTTAGCAATGTGGGATTATTTTCTCAACACTCCCCCGCACGCGTGATCGGGATAATTTTCTCCGTGTCTACGCGTGAACAATATAGGTTGGAGTGAGCCCCCACAGGTCAATCGACCCGCTCTGATACCATGTTAAATTTGGTTGGTCCACCACCTCAACAAAACCTAAGCACTTAGGTGAAGGGTAGTGAATCCAACTTTATTATATAGTGTTGTACACTTTTTGTGTTTAGCAATGTGGGATTATTTTCTCAACAGGATCCCCAAATCTTCTTCATCTTTGACAAAGGAAATTGTCACAACCGGAACGGAACGGAAGACACAATTTTATATGTTTTTATTTTTATTTTTAAAAAATAAAATAAAAAATAATAATACAGAAAACAACCACGAAACCAAACCAAACCATTCATATTCCGATCTCAGATCTTATCGAGTTTGTCAGCCTTGACGAGGGGATTGGCGCGAGCGATGGCCTCCTTCCCCTCCGACTTGAAGTCGAAGCCGCAGCTGTGGTGCTCAGGGTAGCGGTGGGTCCCGCAGAAGGTCTCCCCGCATCGGCAGCGGAAGCCCATGAGCCCTACCTTCTTCCGGCAGGCAGAGCAGCGGTTGGACTGCTGCGGAGGCGGGATGGGATCGGCGGAGGAAGGTTGAGAAGAAGAAGAAGAAGGGAGACAGGGATGTGTTGTTGGAGATGGATCGGAGACGGGGGGACGGAAGAAGGAGTTTTCGAGGCCGATCTTGGCGGAGGAGATGTGGTCGTCCTTGAGATGGAGATCGCGGTAGCACTTTGAACAGAGGTTGAGCGTGGCCGGGCTGCCGAAGAAACCGCAGTTGTTGGAGCACAGACGGTGTCCTTCAGGTGGAGCAGAATGGCACTTGTGTTCCTCCGCCATCGGGATAAGCGATGGATGGATCCGATCTGAAGGGGAAGAAAGTTATATCGATGGAATCCACCAACCTGCTGCTGCTGCTGCTGGTGGTGGTAGTGCCGTCAGGCGTGGCTGGACAAGACAAATCCTCTTTCCCACCACACACACACATACGATGATACGTGTGCTGTGCTTGCTTGCACGACAAGCAAAACAAACGAATTATATATTAATTAGGAAAAGAATGCGGGATTGATTTTATTGATATTAGTTGGGTTGAAGTTTTGATTTTGATTCAATACGGTCAAATCATTTAATATATACATATTAAACGTTAAATATAATTTATAAGTAAATGGAAACGAAGTAATTAACTATTTTTGATATAAAAAAACAAAGAAACGGAAGGAAAAGAAAAAGATTTTCAAAATAATCAAAAAAAATAAAAAAATTGTAAAAATATGCACTTCAGAAACTTATTTGGCAAAATATGCACATTAAAAACGGCATCTGAGATGCGGTTTCTTTGTTTTTTGTAACTAAAAACGGCATCTCCAATGTCGTTTTTTGTAACTAAAAACGGTATCTCCAATGCGGTTTTTTAGCCAAGTAAAAAACGGCACTACACAGTGCCGTTTTTTACTTGGTTAAAAACGACACCAGTAATTTGTTTAAAAACGGCATCACTAGTGCCGTTTTTATCCTATAAAAAACGGCATCCGAGATGCCGTTTTTAAGCTAGGGTTTAAGTCCTGGCCAGGCACTTAAACTTCATTTTTTCACTTTCAAAAATCCCCCACTCCCTATTAGTCTCTCTCTCCGACGACCAACAGTGTTGATGTTAGGTTTTTATTTTGTTTTTGGTTTTTTTTGATTTTGACATGAAATACAATGCATGTATAGTTAATGTATTTGTTTTTATGTTCATGTATGTGTGAAATGTAGATTTTCTACACTCGAAGTAATGAGCTCCGGTACCGGATTGGTTATGGTTTTTTTCGATGGAATTCTTACATTCGTAGATAAGGTACCAGAATATGAAGGTGGTAACAGACGAATGCTTAATGTTAACACACATATGCGATATGATGATCTGTGTGAATCAGTTTGTCAAGTTTGTGGTTTCCAAGAAGGAGAGTTTGATCTAAAGTTAACATGCAAATGGCCACCGTATGAAAAGTATACATATGCTCAAGTTTTTGATGATCAGAGCACGACTACAATGCTATCTCTATTTAACTACATGAATACAGTTGTATTGTTTGTTGAGAAACAACTCAAGCCCCATACTACTGTCCACCACAGTCAGTTGAATGAGGATTATCAACAAATGACACAAACATATAGCCAATATGAAGCAGGTCCTTCTTCGGCAGTTCTTCAGTCCTATTTTGGATCGTATGAGCACACACCAATGAATATTGGTAATTATGAAGCAGACGTAGTTCAATCACATTCTCAAGGAAGACAGGTTGAAGATGCAGATAGTGATGAGACAGATGATGATGAGGCAGATTGTCAGATGGATGGTGATGAGATAGACATTGTTGATGTAGATTCAACCCCACTTCCGGAGCTGCAGAACATGTTTCATCATATGGCAGACGCTGTGAATCGAGAGCCTGATAGCTACGTACATGAAGTCATCGTTAGTAATGAATTGCCACCATTACCAGTACTACCAGATTTGAGGCATTTGCCAGACATAGAGCCTGACGAGAACTGGATTGAAAATTCAGTGATTGGAAATGTCGATGAGCGTATTGCTGCGTACACTGAATACGATAACTTAGAAGATGGACGGAGTTATTGGTTGCATAGGATTTTCTCAACAAAAAAAGATTTGCTGCATCAGTTGAAGGAATGACATTTGCGAAAAAGTGTCCAATTCAAAGTGTTAACGTCTCGGCCAAAAAGATTTTCAGCTGCTTGTTTGAAAAAAGAGTGTGAATGGAAGATACATGCCTCTTACAGTCAGAGCAAAGAATGTTTCCAAGTTAAGAAGTACAAGTCTGAACACACCTGTAGTAACGAGGGACTTTTGCATGACCACGTGCAATGTGACGCCGGTTTAATTTCTAACATGATTCTTGCCACCATTCGAACAAACATAACCATTACTCCTGCAGAAATTCAGGCTTTAGTGAAGACTCATTACTTCATAGATATCAAGTATGACAAAGCTTGGTACGCCCGCAAGAAAGCATTGGAACAAGTATACGGAGTTGATGAAGCTTCTTATCGTAACTTAAGACGTTTTATGTCTAATATTTGCACCACCAATCCTGGCACCGTGGTCGAGATTCAGACACAGAGGATAAGTCACAACATTGAGCAGTTTCAAAGAGTATTTTGGTCATTCGCAGCCTCAATTGAAGGTTTTCAGTACTGTAGACATGTGTTGAGCATTGATGGGACTCATTTGTTTGGCAAGTTTGAGGGGACTCTTTTAATTGCTATGGGTACGGACGCGAACTCTGGTTTGTTTCCTTTGGCGTTTGCTGTTGTTGAAAAAGAATCGGGCAGCTCATGGCAGTGGTTCTTAAGTATTTTGGCGAGTAGAGTATGCACACGAGATAGATTGTGTATTATTAGTGATCGGTTTCCGGGTCTTACAAATATTGTGAAGAATTTTTCCCCCCAGAGCGAGGTCATGTTCACAGGTTCTGTCTGAGACATATGAGTGCAAATATGTCAAGAAATGCTCGGTGCAGGAATGTCGAATTGCAAAATAAATTTTGGCATGCCGGTGTCGCTACTGATAGAAAAACATTTGAAGAGCATATGAAGGATATCGAGATTAATTACCCTCATGGTTTCAAATGGATTAAAGAACAAGAAGACGTTTCGTATTGGGCATTAAGTCATGATTTTGGACGCCGTTTCGGTATAATGACCACAAACTTGTCAGAAAGCTTCAACAATGTGTTAAAGCGTGTACGTGGCTTACCACTTTGTCCTCTCATCATGATGACTTATCTGCGTCTGAATAAATATTTTGTCAGTAGAAGAGATGAAGGGGAGAATATGATATTGGCATATCCTAAAAAGATCAACGATGAAATCACAAACCAACGGCAGATGGCTACACAGCTTTGTGTCACTAGACATAGTCATAACCTCTTTAGTGTCGAAAGCAACCAGTCTCGTAGCTTTCAGGTTACTTTGACGGAGTCAGGTCCAATATGCTCCTGTGGGTACATAGATGCACACCACATTCCTTGCTCACATGTGTTGGCCGTATGCAGCAACCGCCACGCGAACATTCATACTTCGCGAATCGTCTCAGAATACCTAACAACTCAAGCTTACAGGAAAGCATATGCACCTATTTTCTTTCCAATACTAGACGAAAGGTTTTGGATAGAAGAAGGACATATAGCTTTAATAGCACCTTCTATGGTAAGACGAAGTGGGCGACCGAAAACAAAAAGAATCAGAAACAACATGGATGAACAAAGTGGACGAGTAATACGATGTGGGCGTTGTCGCAACTTAGGTCACAACAAGAAAACATGTAAAGAGACAATTTAGTATGTTAATTTTGTGTTATTTATTTTAGCATTAATTTCCCTTGTACCCCATGTAGGGGAAACAATATTAAAAGTTAATCATCGCTACAATATGTTATCATAATACTAGTTTGTTGTGAATCTCAGGTTAAAAATTAATTTTGTGTTGTGAATCTCAGGTCGAAAACTAAAAAAACGAAAGCAAATGTTCTGGAATTCTGTCTGCTTTAAAAACGACACTACTAGTGCCGTTTTTTCTTGAACAAAAACGACACTAGTAGTGTCGTTTTAATAAACAAAAAACGGCACTAGTAGTGTCGTTTTTGTTCCAGTAAAAACGGCACTACTAGTGCCGTTTTTCAGCAGACAGAAAACAGGAAAAATCTGTTTTCTCATTCCATTCTCTTGGATTTTAAATTCAAGTCTTGTACACCTAAAGGGAAAAAATCAACACGAAGAAATATGAAATTTCAAACAACTAAACCGTCAAATAAACTTGTTCATAATACATGACATATTGTTTAACAAATGAAATTGTTCTTAACCAAAATGCAGCTTAACGAAAATGTAATGACAACTAAGGTGGAGAAAAAACTTTAGTAGGAATTTTATTTCGTCCACCACGTCGAGGGGCCTTCGAAGGGTGACGACGGTACACTTGAGTTATCACACCAGCATCGTCTTCAACAACCCCACCTCTTTCGACTTCAACACCTTGAAATCCTGAACCCTCGCCTACGTGAAATGAAGAACCCTCGCCTTGAAAGAACGTAGTACCGCGCGATTCTTGAGTCAGAATCCCTCCATCGTTGGCAGACACTCCGGTGAAAATGAAATTGTCCTCCTCGTCAAGTGACACACCTATTTCTGGGAGATTTTCTTCAGAATCTGTACGATGTGGTTGATGGCAAACATCTTCATCTTCTGACAGTTTCAATGACGGATCTACACTCTTAAAGCACACCATCATTTCCTTGATCTTTTTCTTTAATTTCGCCGTTAATGACTGAGTGGGCCTATGTGAAGCATGTATCCCTTCAAGATGATGAATATCTTCATGTAAACTGTGTAACCCATGAAGCTGCCATAAAAACACATTTACGATTACAAAATGCAAATTAAAACCTTAATCAAAATTATAATTTTCTGATCATTTCTTACCAAGTATCGATCTCTAGCAGCTGGAGGCCTATAATTCGGTAATTCAGCATCGTCAACTCTTCGGGTCAACCATCGAATCGTAATCTGCCAGTACCACTCCATGTAAATTCGTCTACAAGCAGCAAAATCTTCTGAGAGTGATGGTGCCTCGAACTGCACAAAATCTCGTTGACGTGACCAGGCTTGAATGTATAACTGTTGCTCTTGCAACCAGTTTACTCTTGGTTTCCCCTGAGCATTCTTCATCTTGCACATCTCCATTATTTCTGGAATATGTTGCCGCAATCCAAACTGACGCATCACCCTGTCTGGCACGTGCATTGCGGCAATTCCGAAACAAACAATCCATGTTCTGCTCATCCAAACCTCATGTCCTTGGCGGCAATCAACAGGTAACGTCATCAGATCTACTTCTTCGTATGGGTTCCAACAAACTTGACTTTCATCTTGAACGTCAAACTCATTTCTGTAAAATTCAATCTGAGCCGTCTTGACATTGTTCGCCCACGACCTAGGAGTCCGCCATCGTGAACCTAAAGGACACAATGGAAGTTGCACACCGGGAATTCTAGATGGTCGTCCGACATGAAGATGTTCCCAACACCATATCTGTAACAATGTAAGGAAACCAGCTAATTGTTTCCCTTTTTTCAGACATGCCTGATCCAAATATTGATACAAAACAGCTAAGGATGCAGCTCCCCAACTGTAGTTTCCACATTCAAATATGTTCTCCAGCAACAATAAATATCTCAGGTGGACTTTGTTTCCACTCTTATCGCCCACTATCCCGGATCCTAACTGAAACAAAATGTACGCTCTCGTGTGCTGCATAACCTGCTCATTTGTTGCATCTTGCTCAACAACCTGAAAATTTTGCTGCAACCACTGCAATGACACGTATCCACCTTTCACTGCAGTTCTCGCTTCTTCTTCTTCAACACCCAATAGATTCATGCAAACCGGAGTCCAATCGCGATCTAATGTTGCACACACTGCCAAACCGTCAACACGAAGACCACTAAGCATAGCTACGTCTTGTAGCGTGATGGTCATCTCCCCGTGTCTAAAATGGAAGGTGTGTGTCTCAGGCCTCCACCTCTCCACAACAGCACGAATCAGATTCCAATCCAGTTGCAGTCGTTGCAATCGAGACACAGTGCCAAATCCCGCAATCTCTAACAAATCCCACATCCTTTCATCTAGCACATTCCACGTGTTGAACTGAGTGGCGTGTTCGACGCATTTAATATCCGTCAAAGGCTCCTAGAAATTAAATTTAATTATTTTACGTCAAATAAAAACCAATACCGATACACAAAAATTTAAATTTAAATTTCATAACACTTACATTTTCCAGAATCGAAGATGATCTATGATCTTTCTGTAGTACTAACACTGAAGGGTCAACAGGACCGTGACAATCATGTGAAGTCGACATTTGGGAAACTGTAAAACATAATTAACAAAAAATAATATTACATACTATTCAGTTCAAATAATACAATCTAAACAGATTCAATACATTATCCACAATAAATCAAATTTCAACAACTACAACATTGATTATTCAATTTAATTGGTTTAACACAAATCCAAACAATGTAAATTTTTTATATTTGGACTTTTGAGATTAATTGATCTATTAATCAAATCATCAAATCCGCACAAGATTATTAATCATAACAATATAACATCATCCACACAAGATTAATTAAACAAAGTATGGTAAACTCATCAACCAAATATCAATCAATCGAATCCATTTTAAATCAAACAATCCACACACATCCTAACCAAACCAATCAAATGTACATAAATACAAACTAATAAGGCAAAATCTTAACAAAAAATGATGTAAAAATACCTGAAATCGCAGGAGAGAGGGAGAGGAAGAAACACCAAAAAAATTGGAAAGATTGGAGAAAAGAGGGCATTGGTGCCGTTTTTAACCCTAGGCTAAAAACGACATCTCGGGTGTCGTTTTTATATAGGGTAAAAACGGCACTCGTAGTGCCGTTTTCTAAGCAAGTAAAAAACGGCACTACTGGTACCGTTTTTCACCTCGGGAAAAAAACGGCACTAGTAGTGTCGTTTTTTACTTGGTTAAAAATCGGCATTCGAGATACCGCTTTTACTTAATGAAAACGGTATCTCAGGTGCCGTTTTTCAATGTGCATATTTTGTCAAATAAGTTTCTGAAGTGCATATTTTTACAATTTTTTTATTTTTTTTGATTATTTTGAAAAAAATTCCAATCCCGGGTCCCCGGGTGAAAGTGGAATGACCAAAACAACGGAATCCGATAGAAATAATCGATATGCAACAAAACGAGATTATTTGATTAATCAAAAATATCGTAATTGGGAAGCTGCGGAGAAGTTTCAATAGAAACGTACGCCGACTCATTGTATTATACTATACTATTATCATAATCTTAAATTCGTAAGTGACAAGAGCATATGACCAATTTGTGAATTCCGTAACACACTTGTATATTTATTCATGAGGAAAGGCAATCCAGTGAGTCTCCTAAACTTAATTGTGAGCTCTAACATATTATACACACCTTCATGCTAATGCCCGACTCACTATGTTTACTGCAAGACAAGATTACCTTTGTTTTACATAAGACTTTTTTTTATTTTTATTTGTTTCCGCTAAAAGAGAGGTCTCTTACGAGCTTCCAAGTCATTTAACACAAGATATCCCAAGCTTCCTCGAGCAAACTGTATCTCTCTGTAAAAACATCTTCAAAATATAGTCTTATTGTTCTTCTGTGTCTGGCAGATTGCATTATATGATCGATTGCAGATGTCAATAAGATTTTTCTTGCATTCAGTAAGCTTAACGGCTATGTCCATGCAGATGAGTGGATCGACAATGTTCAACCTTTCACTTCGCACATCGGACGTCTAGGCTGTGCTAATTCTCATTTTCTTCTACAGGGAAGAGGTTGGATAGATACTCTTTGAAATCTCATGATTATTTTTTAAGAGCAATGGTGAAAACACATGCAGGTGTCTTAATTAGCTGGAGGTAGGGCCTGCTCTGATATCTCTAAAATTTCCTTGCTTTTGGGTAGAGAAAGACACTTCCCTCAAGAGGCCCAATTTGCTCTTCTGTTTTTGCCTTTCTTTCTAAGGGGTTGTGGGAGTGATTGAGACACAGCCTTTGATTACTGGGTCCAAGTTTTGATATTCTTTTTGAGTGGTTGGTGTTGGACACTTGCTTGGTTTAGTTCCTAAGTATTTACTAATTAGATGGTAACAGTTTCATAATTCTAGAGCTAAATGTGGTCACCATATATATCTCCACTTCCGGGCAACTTACAATATGTTATTATCTTGTTTTGTTGTTGCTTCTCCTCCTTATCATAAAATGAAATCTACTATGCAAAACACAAGAGAATTCTTATAATAGGACAAACAAAAGAGTCGGGCAATTTTACCACCACCATTTATGGCATCAGTGTGGAAAAAATTGCAATCATGCAGATGTGATGTCTCAAAGCCATCCAGTTTGACCAACACATGGTTTTGCATCAACAGGTGCAAAAGAAACATGCTTCAAGAAAAATATTCAGTAAAAAAAAGAAAAGGTGTCAATCTAGTAGGGCCATTGTGTTCTTATTGGTGGGATGTTGCATCATGAAGGAGGTACGTGGAGATTGTGGATGAGCAGGTAGATTGGAGTTGGTGCAACTGCGCAACACCTCTTTACCTTCTCAAACATCACAAACTACCTTCTGCTATTCTATGTTTTTCTACCTGACCTCACTCAAACAGAAACCACAGGATAATAATAACTAGTAGGAAATGGGAAAGAAAATATCTAAAGGAGTGGTTTGTTCTTCTCAGGTAAAACAACCTTAACAAAGTTTGACAACTAATGAAAATCTTGCAGAGACTTATTTATTCTTTGTCCAATTTTGCAAATGTCATATCTGTAAAGTTGAATGTGTTGTCTTTTTCTCTACAAAAATGACTGTAGAGAAGACTTGGGATTATATTTTATTTAGTGAGTATCGAAGAACATGCAGATAAGATCTATGCTAATCAACTTTATGTTTTCCTTACGTCAAGTAATGTCATTACCAAAGTTGATTAGAAAGAGGGAATGTCCACACTATTAGAAGTAGAAACCAATTCTTCTCTGCCGACATCAACTTTTCAGTTCAATTTGCAGCACCAAGGTTTATTATTTGTACATGTTTGTTATAGACAAATTTATTGGTATACAGCAAAAAGAAAAACTATATTGAATTGAAATGCTGGTGAAGTGGTTCGTTTCTTCACCTAAATGTTTAAGTTTTTTATAATAAAAAATTATGCTCAGTTCTAGAAGTTTACACCAACTTGTATTTAATATATGTTTCTATCATGAAATATTTCTCAAGTCGTCAACTTACGCTCAGGCACCATATCATGCTAATACTGATATCTTAATATATACCCGTTTGACCAAATAAAACTAATAACAAATGCTACTATCTGTGGAAGTGATCTATAGAGATTTGGTCAAATCTTGAGGACCAAGATTTATGTTTCCCTCAATGCAAAGATATTTAAAAGAAACCGTGTTCCGAGAATCTGGGATTGAAAAAAGGTAACACAACGAAAATGGACATTTATCTGTCTAAAAGGGTTTTATGTTACAATTATCCACTAACCAAAATTTAAATTGGATGAGTGTTGAGTGGGTACGTTATGTGTACAGAGATGGTGCAATGACGTGAGAAAGATCAAGCAATAGACATTCATGCATGGCTGGTCTGACCACTTCCGTCTCCGACGACGTCATCGAAGGATCAGAGGAACAAACCTTATTAGACTTAGGATTGGAGGAAGAAAAAAGAAACAAGACAAGGATAGACATCATTACTTACGCTCTTCATTCAATTCAAGCCCACCATTAGGTAGAATATTAAGTTGTTTCTACCTGTAATTATAATTAACTATGTTTTGCATTAGGTAATCAAACGTAAAAGTTTTAAACTTGTTTTATAAGTATAATATTGCTTTTATAGTTAAAACATAGATATGGAGACAAGAAGGTGAAGGTGATATATATGAAAAGGAAGGAAGTGAAGGACACGAAAGAACAATAATAGTCCCACGACTCCCACCACCCATCTCGTTGAATACTTGAATTTGGTTCTTTTCTTAATTAGATCCATATATCTACATGCATGTATGACATGATTTCGTGTACTCCATCAAAGCCATCTACCTTATCTTCTTATAATTTCTATTCCACGTGCATGTATAAGTACATGCTATAAGCCCAAGTGCTCCTCTGTGGCAATCAAATCAATCATTTGTCCTTTCAAGCTGTGTTATAGAGATTACTTCTTCTGTTGTTGTTGTGATGGAGTTCAGTGGTGGGATTGTGGAGTTCCTGAAGGGCAAGTGCATTTTTGTCACTGGTTCCACTGGATTTCTTGCAAAGGGTATGTATGTATGCAAGAATTGCACTCACCTATATGTTTTGCCTTTTTGTTTACAAATGGCTTAGGTGGTGGTGTATTTTATTTGATATGATTTGTTTTGTTTTGTTTTGGGTGAAGTGTTCGTGGAGAAAGTGCTAAGAGTTCAGCCGAATGTGAAGAAGATTTACCTTCTCATCAGAGCTGCAGATGCCAAATCTGCTGCACAGAGATTGCAGACTGAGGTTTGTACTATCTCCTGCAAGTTAATTAGCTTGTGATTGTTTCCTGATGTATTTCCCCTTTAAGAAAGAAAGAGTAAATATCATGTTTGTCCATTTATGTATGTTGTTGGCTTTTCATATGTAACACTAAAATGGCACGTCTTTCTGACTAAGATCATCCCATAAGTGCTTCCTAACTTGGCACTTTTCGTATCCAACTGTTAGTTTCCATATGTGATTATTCACTCCTGACTGGTCAAGTCTAATTTCTAACTTTAGTTGGAAAATTTAGTTTCATTACAGTTCTACTGAAAATGTAAAATTATAATTTCTGTTTTGGTATGTATATCAACAAGATTGGATCTCTTCATTTGACTGGAAAGATCCTAATACATCATCAGAGGATATATAACATATGATTTTCCTCTCTGTATTAATTGCTTGCTTTTATAAAAGTATTAGAAGTTTCATGGGTGAGGTTCTTCTCTTAAACAACATCCATTATTTTTTCCACCAAATGTTAGATATTTGGTTGTGCCAAAAATTTAATTTGTCTTTTTTAGGATCTGTTTAGACTTTAGAATGTATTAGGATATAATAAAAAAAGTCACTCAAGCTGCAAATAATATCATCAAGCCACAAGTTGTTAACAAATATACAGTATTAGTAATGAAAACTGCTTGTAGTTTTTGGGCTGAAATGATGGTGGCATCAGGTGACAGGAAAGGAATTGTTCAAGGTTCTGAAAGAGAAACATGGGAAGGGATACCAAGCATTTATCGACGACAAAATATGTCCCGTTCCTGGAGATATTACTGAGGAAAATCTGGGAATTAAGGACTCTGATCTCACAGAAAGAATGAAGTCAGAAATCAATGTTGTCCTTAATGTTGCTGCAACCACCAACTTCAATGAAAGGTGGTCACAACATTTCTTTCTCCACCAACTTGGATGGTTCATTTGCTCTTATATTAAAATTCAATTCAAAAACCTCTCTTCAACTAATCCCTGAACGCAGTAACATTTCGTATCATTATTGTTGAATTCAATTGGTGTATTTGTTGTAATTGTTTTAATGAAAACCACTTCACAATTTTTCTCTTTTTGCAACTCATGTCATCTTCCTCATTGAACTATCACTGGGTTTCTTATCTATCGCATTTTATGTCACGATCACTTCTAATTGGTATAATGTGATCATATTCAGATATGATGTTGCATTAGCCGTTAATGTGTTTGGAGCCAAACATGCATTACAGTTTGCAAAGGAATGTGCAAGGCTTGAGTTGCTTCTGCATGTTTCAACAGGTGAGTCCCCTCACAATCTTCCTCTTGATATTGTTTAAGAATGAATCGGTTACAAGTTGTGTTATGTTTCAGCTTATGTTTCTGGAGCGAAAGAAGGGCTCATCTCGGAGAAGAAATTTCAATATGGTGAGGCTCTAAATGGAAATTCAGGATTAGACACTGATTCAGAGTTGGCGCTAGTCAAGGAGACACTAAAAGAGCTCCAAAATAACGGCAAACCACCTTCTGAATCAGAAACCAAATACTTCATGAGAGATCTTGGAATCAAAAGGTGAAACCTTCATCCAATTACAAAGTTAAAGTAGCAGAAAAATGACTGTATGATGAACTCAAGCTAATATATTCTTGTTTTCACGGTTTCAGAGCTAAACACTTTGGATGGTCAAATACCTATGTTTTTACCAAAGCAATGGGAGAGATGTTATTAGGCCAAATGAGGGGAGACTTGCCACTGGTGATTATTCGCCCCTCAATCATAACAAGCATTCTCAGAGATCCTATGCCTGGTTGGATTGAGGGCATAAGGTTTGCTTCAGAATTCATAATTATCTTTTTTTTCTGACTGTCAAAATTTCGAGATGTTAATGAGTCTCATACATAACATATTACTGGGAAACAATTTAGGACAATTGATAGCCTAATAGTGACCTATTCAAAGGGAAAGCTGGACTGCTTCCTTGGAGATCTTGACTTGATCATGGATGTGGTATGTGAACCATAACAATTGTTTACATTAACTAATGTGAGCTTAATCTCAATCCTATTATATTAGCTAACATAAGGTACAACTTCTGGGTGTAGATACCTGGAGACTTGGTTGTGAATGCCATGATAGTTGCAATGGTTGCCCATGCAAACAAACCATCTGAAACTATCTACCATGTAAGCTCATCAGCTGCAAATCCTGTCAAGTACGCAGCCCTTCTGGATTGCAGTCACCGATACTTCACCGAAAACCCGCAATTCGGTAAGGACGGAAAGATCATCAAAGCCAAAAGGATTCCAGTCTTGAACACAATGGCCAGCTTCCGCAAATACATGCGTCTGAGGTACAAGGTGCCATTACAGGTATGTATACATATATATTAGCTTTGCAAGTGATATATGGTCTGTAAGTATACATCTCTAATTTTTGTTGTGATTGAACTCAGGGGCTGAAATTTGTGAATGCTGCAATGTGTCAATTATTCTCCCAAAAATACAGCGGACTAAGTAGAAAATACAAGTTCGTAATGAAGCTAGCAGAGGTCTATGAGCCATTTGCATTCTTCAGGGGAAGGTATGTTGAAGTGTACAACATTCATATTGTGAGAGAAATAACTACAATCGTTGCCTATGTTTCAAGTTGGTGATTGTTGATTATTATTATTATTTTTGCAGCTTTGATAACTCAAATTTGGATAAATTGAGGTTGGAGTTGGAGAAAGATGAGTCAGAGGAAAAAATATTCTTCCTCGACCCGAAGTTGATAGATTGGAACAAGTATCTTAGTGAGGTCCACATCCCTGGAGTTATGAAATATGTATGCCACTGATGTCGTGTGGACGTCGGTCAAATGTTTATTTCCATTCACACAATTGGTTTCTCGTTCTTTCAGATGTCTTGTTTATGAATCTAGGTTCATGTATTTTCTGATACTGTGGAAGTGTTGTTTGTTTGTTTGTTCAAGTTATAAATAAACTGATTCCTGACAACCTTCCCTTTTACTCCATTGAAATATTTATTGGAATAAATACATAAAGAACACAATGAGGATGAGGCGACGTCTTTAATTACTGCAAATATAACAAATCATGGGATAGACAATTATTATAAAAGCCTAAAAGGCAATAATATAAAACAAGAGTTAGGGTACATGCACATTTGCACGACTGCAATAACAAACGTAAAGATTCTGGCACAACAGTATTCATTCATCAGTCCGACATACAAAGAAACTAATTGGTTAACCCGGGAGTGCACATCCACCCTCCCCTCCTTTGAACTACAGAGGGGCATCAAAATTTGATTCCAGATTGAGCTGCGTCTTACAATGTTAGTGGACTATGGTTTGCCTTTCGACTGTGTTGTCATCATACTCAACCTGCCAAATAAGTGGATTCGTTCAGTGAATTGTAAGCAAAAAATTTGATGGAAGCTTATCCAGGTGAATACAGAACATTTCATCGATGGATGATTTTATATGGAAACCATCAATTACTGGAGTTGTTGAGATGTCAGTAACATTGATAACCATTTTAGTTAACAGTTTGTATGTACAACTAAAAGTGTACAGTAACAGCAATAAATCTATGGTTCTAAAACAGTCGGCATATTTTTATAATCCTGAAATTCAATATCAAAACTAACATAAATAAGTGCTGCTTTTAATTTCCAATGCAGAAAATGCACAATCAGGTATTTGACTACAGTATCCCAAGCAGCACTCATTTGACTAGTCGTATTCTGAAAGTTTAAAAAAAAAGATATAGAAAGAGTCATTACCTCAACAAAAACCTTTCCTTTTCCTTTCGACCTCACACTAGGAGGATCCAACTTAGCATTTTGTTTATCATCTCCACGCTCTTTCCTCTTCTTTCCGGTATTATGTGGGTGTTCATCTTCTTCCTCTGCAACCGAAACCATTACCACTTAATTGACGGTACAGATGCTCAAATTTCAAAAAGAATCAGTGGAGCATTCAAACAATATACATGTTTTTTGGTATAAAAAAAAGGGTATGCTACCATCGTCATCGTCATCTTCATCGATGAGAGATTTATCTTTCACAAAACCACCAAAATCTTCCATGTCCTCTTCATCATCAAAATCACCCTCAACGTATTCAATTTCAGGTTCCTGCATGGTGTTCCGAGATCATATGGTATCGATGGTAATGACAAGAGTCACAAAACATACATAGAAAATGAAGGAAAATGACATCTATGGTAAAGACTCTCATAAGGCTAACCTCTTCTTGTTCTTCAGCAGGAACCATCATCTCTTCCATTTCAAGAATTTTCTCATATTGATTGGTAGGATAATTGTAAATGTCACCATAAACACCTTTCTTAAGCCGCTCTAGCAGCTCCTTCTCAATGCTCTAAGTGCATTAACAAAACAGTGTAAACACGTAATTTGGTAGAAGTAATGGCAAATAGGGTGAGAACAAGTATGCAATGCAATGTACTACCTTGTCAAGAACAGCAGCCTTTTCAGCCTTTTCCTCTCTTCTAGCCTCTCTCTTTTTTTCTTTTCTTGGGACTGTCATTATCTTTTCCCTATAATAAATCATAATAAGAAGTTAAATAACATGGTTAAAAAGATGACATTCAAGGTTGTAATTCTACTCATGTTAATGATCACTCAGCATGGGATTCACCACAGAGTATACTTGGGAATAAGGATAAAAAAATATGTTAGTAATCAGCACCATAGTTGCATAGCAAGATGTGAGAAATCCCTTCAGAACCATTTTACTACACAAGGGGGTATAACAAACCCATCTCAAAAGCAAAACTCTCTTGAAAAGAAAATTGTGAAACACAAATGAAGTGGCATATGAAAAGTTTGGAGTGGGAGAAAAACATAGTTTTGAGAAAGAAGGAAAAGAGTACCTGACTTTGAGTTTGAGTTTCCTCATGCGTATACGATACTGAGTCATTTTGGTGAGGCGCTGCTTAATTTTGTGGACAAGGTATTTAGGCCAGTATTGCTGGGGGAAATTGTGGACAGTTAGTTAGTTAGTTGGTTGGTTGGAAATAAATAGAGTAACAGGAGAAGGAAAGAATAACTACCAAATTGGTGTCGATAATTTCCAGAGCCTGCTCGTAGTTTTTGGGGAGTTTGATCTTCTCCCACAAATCATTGGGCTTGTGAGCTCTTTCGATGGTCTTCATGTACAAATAGAACATTCCTGCAATAACCAATCAAAACATATCACAACGCACGGCACAAAGAAGGTTGAAGAAGAAGACAAACAAACAAACCGTCGTGGTCGCGGATGGTGGCGTAACGACTGTTGGCGAGGGGGCAGGAGCTTCGGTTGCAGATCCCGGTGACGTTGTTAGGGTTCCGGCAGAAATTGCCGGTCTCGATTCTAACAGAGGAAATGAAAAGCAAAGCAAAGCAATGGTGAGATATTTATTTATTTATTTATGAAATCAATATAGGGTTTAGAGGATTAAGTTACTTGGCCATGAAGCTGCAGTGGTTGTGGCGAATCACCTGCCATATAACCTCGTCGTGCTGCATCTCCGACGACGACGACACCCAACAAAGTTGAGGTTTTTAGGGTTTATGTTCTATTATCTATTATGCTCATCCCCTTCTTTCTATTTCAATATTTCTTCTGGTAAATTACTACTTCCCCCCCTCAACTATTGTCTTTTTCGTTTTCCACTTCACTTCTGCAATAATGAATTTTTGCATTACAACTTTTACCAAAGGTTACGTACGTTACTCATCGTTCCCACCTCAACAACTGTTCCGATTTCTTTTCTTCCTTGTAACTCTCTCTCATCTTCGAGGTCTTGAAACGACACCACTCGCCTCCTCTTCTGCATATTTCTTCTTTCTATCTCCACATCCGCATCCAAACCTTACATATTAACTTATATTATTATGCTCGTGTGTTCTTTAAAATCCAAATCAATGTCCCCCTAACTTTCTCAATTGTTTCCATCAAATAACTCGCTTAATAACAGAAGAGTTGGCATCACAAAACCACTCTAATTTTGTATAATATAAAATAATAAACAGAATTCACATCATATATAGTATGAAGTGAAACTTCTATTAAGTATCAACTCACACACAGGCAGGCAGGCCTACGCCTACGCATATAGGATACACAAACGCACATTTAGTAGACTCAAATTCTATGTCTATGCACGTCGGTATTCATCTCCACAATCACCAATCACACGCAGGAGATCATTTCCTTTCTTCGATACTTCCGCAATGCTGTTCATGTCGTCTTCATCCAGCACAAGCGAGAACAACTTGTTCGTCTCTTCGATATGTTCAGCTAGCCCGAGTCTCACACCTATCATCGAGCCACCTACAGATGGCTGCAAACATCATCGTAAAACCTTTATCAGTTGATGCTATAATATATAGTAGATATATGACAATAGAACATGAAAGATGTGATAGCATACGCGTACCTGGTCCAGAATGTATCTTACAGCCACGGCAGGAATGGAGACTCCATGCTTGGATGCCACCTTCTTCAGGGTCTGAAGCAAAACCTGGAACAGACTCCACCCTCCCCAAGCGTCAACCATCTGTCCACAAAATGAATAATAACCATGTGAACTCTGAATGCCACCTTCTTCAGGGTTTGATGCTACCCCAGGTACAATGCATTTTCACCCCTTCCAAAACAAGTGACCGATGAATAGAGAAATCATTCAATAGCATGATGCATTAAGTAGCATACCCTTTTATACTTCTGAAGAGAGGGAGTGTTCAATGGAGGGCCAGCAAAGGGTATTGATAAGTTCGTGTCCAAGAACTTCTCAGACAGAAGTCCACCCATCACTGTACCATAGCTACCCAAAAGAACAACACAAACATATAAAATCATAAATGTATTTAGTTGGAAGAGTAAATAGAAGAAGAGAGGAGAGCTCAGGGGTCAAATACGTTATGAGCTTCACTCCTGTAAGTTTACAAAGCTCGGTCATTTTTTGCTGTGGACGCATGTCAACAATTGAATGTTGCACCTAGAGGCGTCACTCGTTTAGACACATGTAAACACTTTGAAGGAAGTTCGGACTCAGATATTGTGGGGTATTGAAAGTAGTGGTTAGTTGGTTACCTACCTGATTGCTCACAACTGGGATCCCATTTTCAATGATTATGCTTAGCCTCTCGGTATCAAAATTTGTTAAAGCAACCGTTTTTATTTTACCTGCACGGCTTTCATGAGACTATCACATAAATCAACACATATATAGTCCCTGGTTGAGCAATTGAAGCGTTGAATAGATGAAGGAAAGCAACATTGAGGGTACACAAACCTTCTTCTTTGAGATCAGTTAGGTGCTTCAGTGCATCAAGATAGCCAGGATTGGAGTAATCCCACCTGTGCCAAGATACATGGATACCATCATACCGAGAGGAAGAAAGATGATCCATAATAAGCAAGAAAACATTAGTTCCTCACTCAAGAGATGATAACAAGTGTCACCCTCGCTGATCTACAGAAATATGGTACAAAACACAAAATCGACATAACTGTTGTTTAATTTGTCTCTGGTCGGTACAGAAAATGTTTTGATTGTGTAAAATAATTGACATGGTCCTATGCAAAGATGTGGCAGAACAAAAAACGACAGAATGTGCATAAATGGTGGAACTTGGATAGATGAGGCAGTTCAAAAGTTGAAATATAACTAAGTCTCACTTCCTCTTTCTAAAGAAG
Source organism: Triglochin maritima (assembly GCA_963682175.1). Classification (NCBI taxonomy): domain Eukaryota; kingdom Viridiplantae; phylum Streptophyta; class Magnoliopsida; order Alismatales; family Juncaginaceae; genus Triglochin; species Triglochin maritima. The sequence goes on from OY821782.1 coordinate 227,975, forward strand.
ACTTAATAAGTTGTTTGGTTTGGTTTGGTTTGGTTTGGTTAGGGAGGAAATTAATAATTGACAATGAGTTGGAATGCACAAGGGAAATTTGGAATTAAGAAGAGTAGAGTACCAATGGAACTGAAGCATATCGAGCGCGGCAACATCCATCCTCTTACGGGAAATGTTGATGTTCTCGCGGACGTAGTTGCTAGTCATCTTAACAGGTGGTGGAACCCATTTGGTAAGTCTGCAAAAACAATATTTTCTTTTAAAGAAGACAAGGATGGATTGGATGGAAGAGAGAGTAAAATATAAGTAGTAAGTAGTAAGTAAAGTACCCCCTGAGGTGGTGGAGCATCTCAGGAGGTCTTTCCCGACGCACTCGATTGATGAACACACCGTAAAGATCCTCCGCGGGTCCATCTGCATATATGCCATCAAAACCCTAAAATAATTTCTTTTCTTTTCTTTTCTTTTCTTTTCTTTTTCATTTCTGGTGTGTGAATGAAACAGAGAGAGAGAGAGAGAGGTTATAATTAAGTTTACAGTGATCGGCCATGTCGAAGGTGTTGAGGCCGGCGTCGGCGTATCGGAGCATGGAGTCGACGGCAGCGTCTCGATCGATCCGACCCCATCCCCCGCTTGTCTGCCACATCCCGTTGAGGACGCGGCAGACCTCCAAGGAGTCGTCTCCGTTTTTGAGGGTGACGACACGACGGAGAGGGGAATCGATGGAATTGTTGAGGGTGACACCGGAGAAACAACACGATACCATTCCCACCACCATTCTATTGAGAGGTCTCTCCCACACCAAAAGCGCCGTCGGGGCCGGACGGAGAGATAAGGTTTTGGCGCCAACCTGACCTTACTCAACTTGGGCCGGGCTCAATTTGGGCCTTCTTCATCAACATTATTATTTTTATTTTAGAAATTACAAACCTACCCTGTGTTTGTTAATTGTTTATTTTTATTGTGATATATATATAGTAATATTTAAGGATATATATATATATATATAGAGAGAGAGAGACGGCGGCCACACTTACTTGACTTATTAGTTGTGGGGACTTATTGTGGCAGAATAAAACAAAGGAAATGAGATTGGTGTGGAACTCATGCAAACCACTTATTACTAATTAAGAAAGATAAGATTTACCCATACCATCAAACAATCAATGCAACACAACAGCACGATTTTCATTTATTAATAACCAACAATAAACACCAAACATCCATTTTTCTGTTTGGTTTTGGTTTTGGTTTTGGTGAAAAAATGGAGGTCGCCGTCGGCTACGATCTCCACCAGACCTCTCTGTACCACGACTTGCCGGCGGAGGACACCAATTCCTCTTCCTCTTTCTCCTCCAATGCCGCCGTCAAGCTTCAGAAGGTCTACCGGAGCTACCGAACACGCCGTAGATTAGCCGACTCTGTCGTCGTAGCCGAGGAGCTCTGGTAATCCCAATAAATATATAATATTTACTTTGAAAAAATAATAAAAGTTGCGATCTTTATGCAGGTGGCGAGCGATCGACTTTGCTCGGCTAAATCACAGCACCGTCTCCTTCTTCAACTACTCCAAGCCCGAGTCCGTCACTTCCATTTGGAATCGTGTCGGCTTCAACGCTGCAAAGGTTTCTTTTCTTTTCTTCTCTTCTCATGTGCAATTTTTGGTCAAATTGCAAGGGTTTTAAGACATTGTTTTGTTTTGTTGTTAGGTCGGGAAAGGTCTGTCCAAAGATGCCAAAGCACTCAAGCTGGCTTTCCAGCACTGGATCGAAGCTGTATGTTGTGCTATGTTATGTTTTGTTATTAATTTCAATCTCACTTTTTATATATATATATATATATATATATATATATATATATATATATATATATATATATATAGGGTCATTGGATCTTATTTACAGTTAATCTCACCATTCATTAGCATAACCGTTTTTTTCTTAATCTACCTTACATTTTGAAATGAGTGGGGGATATTGTGGGAGCTTAATTTAGTTTGATTAAGCTCTGAGTTCACTTGAGAATTCTTATATATATATATATATATATATATATATATATATATATATGTTGTCGGGTGTTTTTTAGTGCTTTTTCGTTATGTTTTTTAAATGACATCAGATGTTGTCTGGTTGAATTGTGTGTAGATTGATCCACGTCACCGCTATGGACATAATTTGCACTATTACTATGAGGAGTGGTGCAGGAGTGATGCAGGCCAACCCTTTTTCTACTGGTATATTATAATTCTAGATTCAAATACCTCTTCAATTTCCATTTTCTGAACTTCCCACATATGCATTGCCATCAACGACTTCTGTCATTTTCATGTTGTCATAAAATGTACCTTCTAGAATGTGCAAATTAAATCTATGATGTCAGGAATACATTTTGGCTTAAGCCTACATCTAAGGCAGGGATTGCAGCAGAAATAGTTTGGGAGCTTTATTTTCTTTACTAATAAATAGCAGGCGTGAGTGAGATCATTTCTACCAATTTTCTCATCTTAGTTCCTCTTCTGTCTTTGTAGGATGGACATTGGTGATGGAAGAAATGTTGATCTTGATAAGTGTCCAAGGTCGTTGCTCCGAGAACAAGTTGTTAAATACCTGGGACCAGTAAGTAGTAGTCTGTCCATTTGACTATATACAGAGTCCAGCCTAACCATTTTACTACATTGATTTGTAAAACACATTAGGAGGAGGGCAAGTCTTATTGTGGTAAAAGCAAGTTTGTATTCTTTGAGAACTAAGACATTGCATCTTACAATGATTGGTGGCCCTAAGACATCTGCACATGATTCATGACTCATCTTCTGTTTTCTTCAGCAAGAGAGGGAGAACTATGAGTATGTCATTTTGGACGGATTGATTGTTCACAAACTGACAGGAGAGCTTCTTGACACAACACAATCCTCTCAGAAGGATAAATGGATTTTTGTGATGAGCACATACAATGCATTGTATGTTGGGAAGGTGAGCACAAATAGAGTTTGGAACAGTTTACTGCATTGGTCGCAAAAAGCTTCCTATCCAACATAGTGAAGAACTGTTGTGCATTTTATACATGATGAGAATCATAGTAACTAACAAAATTTATCCATATACAGAAAAAGAAAGGGATGTTCCATCATTCCAGCTTCTTAGCAGGTGGAGCTACTGTGGCAGCTGGAAGACTTGTTGCAGAGAAAGGAGTTCTCAAGGTATATCCCAATGAGATTTTGGCTGAAAACAGCTAGGAATTTTTTATTTTTTATTTTTTGAAAGAAGTTAGGGCTCTCAAAGATTAGTAGAAATTCTTCAAATATTACTTTTTATACCTAAGAGCGTTTCAGTTAATTTCTTTAATGATCATGCAATCATCTACGTATCGGAAAATAGGGGGAATATCTGGAACACAGACTAAGAGTAGGGGCAGCAATCTAGAATGCCTCATGCAGTCATACTACATCTATTGAAATCAAAGATCTAGTACATGCTCACATGTTATTTCACCATTTTCTTACAGTGCATCTGGGCATATAGTGGACATTACCGTCCTAGTGAGGAGAACCTAAACAACTTTATTACCTTCCTGGTGGGAAATGGTGTTGATAGAAGCAATGTCCAGGTATGAAATTTTATACTTTCCGGCCCACCATAAATGCTTGACTATCTAGATAGAAAACAGTCTCAGGATGCACTTCTGTTGGTGAACCATTTCAGATAAATGCTTTGTCAAACGAAGACTACTACGACGATAAGAATGATACTCCAGAAGAAAAGGTTGTGGAAGTTCCATCAGTTCAGAAACCACAGCAGCTTGAAATCCCTTCAGGCATGGTGACAAACCTTCGTCTAGATACAAGTTGTATTCAGAAAGCAGGCACCAAATCAATTGAGGAGGTATACCAAAGGACTCTATCCGGTGGTCTTCAAAGCCCAAGAACTGATGTCCCCAAGGATGCCATACTCAAGAGAATTGAATCCAAAGGGAAAACAAGGTCTTACCAATTAGGACATCAACTTTCATCAAAATGGTCTACTGGAGCTGGTCCTAGAATTGGATGCGTCAATGACTATCCAATGGAGCTGCGAGTACAAGCACTTGAATTTGTTGACTTGTCACCAAGAGTGCCTACTCCATCCAACTCGCAACGATTTGCGTTTTGCATATCACCCCTTCCTCCATTGTCACCAACTTGATGTGCTCTATCGATGTGGTAAAATCACTCTGTTTGTTGGTAGAGGTTTTTCTACTACCGTGTCTTGATGTTTTTGAGAACCATCTACTTCAGGAATCTTCATTTCTACTGTTCTATTTTCTAAAATTTTGGAAAGGAAACACATCAATTTCTCGAATATAAGCACAGAGGTGGATCAAACCAAGCTGCATGATATGTATTCTGGCTTTTACGCATAGCTCCAATTTAAGTTGACGACTTTTAGTGATGGGAATCGTAAGGGGGAAAATAACCACCTTTGAGTTTTTTTTCCTGTACCGATAAAAGAGGTTGTCCGACCTCCCCACATTTGTCTTGTTAGTATTTTTTTTGGGGTCTATTCTTGCCAATGTGTTTTGCCTTTTCTTGTACAATTCTACCAAAAAAACATGTTTCCAATGATGTGAAAGCGACCTGAATCGGCCGAAGGTTCAAGAAAAACATGTTTCAAGAAAATTCTCACCAACAGTCGTATCTCATATGGACAACTAAACATAAACTTCAAAATTTTAAACAATCATATCTTGAAAGCAAATGCCAGGCCATCCTTGGTGAGTTGGTCCAGATCAATTGCTACCTTGGCGATGGCCTTCCAGATCTGTTTTGGACTTCCAGATTCCAGGACCACCTTCCCAACTTTAATCCAGTAGGAACCAAATTTGCCACGAGCGAACGGGAGTAGAAGGTCAGTCATATGCATCAATGGATCCTCCTCCTTCAGCTGCCTTAATTGCCTATTTCATATGAACATGAACGAACTTAATTAACCTCATCTGCAAGGTGAATTAAAGTGAAGAAACTTAGGCAACAGAGAAGATGGCCACACCTTAACAGCTTGCTCTGCTGATTTCGTTGCATGATCGACATGTTCCACTCGCCTCATCTCATTGTAGAGCTTCAAAGGAAATGTAGCCACATCTCCCACACCATAAACATCAGGTACACTTGTTTTGAAGAAAGGAAAAAACAACATGCATAAGATATTAAGATACTATATCTAAAACTAAATGGTGCTGAAATCAAGGAAACAAATATTAGCCAAATATAAACTCGTGTTATGCATTGGGCTTCAGGATATTAAACAAGAGGAACACGTTTTTGAAATCATTTAGCATTTATTCCTCCTTTCTCCTCCTCTACTTGGCCATCAAAAAGAGTTGTAAGTGGTCTCCCGCCAACACCAATTACAACAATAGCAGCATCTAATACTCTACCATCCTTCAACTTTACAGCAGTGACCTGGTCGATCAAAACATGGGCACAGGCCGTACCTTGAAAGAAGAAAGAAAAAATATTCTTCAACAACAGCATTGATCTACAACTCACATCTCCATTATCTCAACTCCTTTCTTTGCATAGTAGCCCTCATAGAAAGCAGCTATTTCAGCAGTAAAAAGTCGAGGCACTGTAAACACAATAACAGTAGAGATAATAAGAACAGGTCCGTTGCATTGAAAAATGAAAATTGTCGTTGTCGGTTTCTTTGTGAAACCTCCATCCCTCTGTCCCTTTCCTTGTTTCTTTCCTTTCCCTTCATGTTTTTGGCCAAAGAAAGTCATTTGAACTTCTTCTTCAGCTTCATGGCTCTTAATGCGAAGTTCATAGCTTTGAAGCATTGGAACAAGGTCCAGATAGGAAGGAAGAGGAGGTTTTAAATGAACTGTGGTGAAGGCGTTATACTCCTTCCCCAGACCATTCAGCATCCAGAAGACCTTGGTGGATCGTCGGAGAAGAACACCGATCAAGGAAGCGGAAGTTTAGGGTTAAAGAACCCAAGAGAAACGCGGCGGAAGCGAAAAGAAAAAAGGGTTTTCTTTGATTAGGGTTTTTGGTCGACTGTACACAACAATTTATACATATCCGTTTAGACATTCGGTAATCAGTAGATCCGACTATCCTAAGAACCAGTTATACATATTCGGTAATCGGTTGATCCGACGAACTGATTATACAAGCCTTTGATTAGCACTAGCTTAATGGGCTGAACTGATAAGAGAATGTTTGCCTCAGGATTATGGACCAGTGTCATCATTTCTTGGTGCACCAATTCCAAATGTGAGCTCAGGTCCTGATTTTGGCTGGTACCAGGTTTGATGCCAAGCCTAATCAGTCCCTAAACCTGCATCACTTGGAAGTTGATCCCCAGATTGAATTGGTCCAGATTTCATCATAGGCTGGGGTTCTCTTCTTCCAGAGGACTTTGATCTTTGATTTCAATAGTCGGGAAGTGCCAGAGTAAAACTACTTATATGCTTCGTAGAGTCAGTACTCTAAAGAGTTAGAGTGCTCCTTGGAGCAAAATGTGTCAAAATCAACTTTCAATAAATTTTCATAACTTAAACATGCACAATTTCACTTACATTCACAAGAGGAGCAATTTCTAACCCAATATTAGGACTAACTTCCAATCAACAATGATTTTGCAATTTAGAAAATTAAAAGGAAGAAAGATAAATCAAATCATTCGTACATATGTACATACATGAACAAATTCACCTGAATAAATACCACACACATTAGTACATTACATGTCCGAATTTAGAAGGTCAAAAGAAACCACAAGGGATAAAAGAGATTATCTCCAAATCTGGCACATCACAGTTACCATAATGACACCTAAATAAAATAAAGGTTAACACCTAAGCCACAATGCAGCTTGATGATTACAAAAGAAGCAAATCGTAAGCGAGAAGATGCACAAACGCAATAATGCAAAAGGCAGTAGTTGGTAACCACCCATCCATTCAATCCACTCACTCGTCTCCGGCCCACACACTACACAAAACCTTCATAACCAGACCCACCACCCATTCCAGAACCCAACTACACCAAAGAACAGGGAATCAACTGCTATAGATAGACCACTTGACTAATAACTAATAACTAATAACTAATAAAGGGGGTCTGGAGTGGGACAGAAGAAAAGGAAAAGGCATGTATGTAGCAAAGCAAAAGGGAAGGAGAGGATTGGATAGTGGAAGTAGTTGCCTGCCACTACACTCTTTTCTACCTTGAACCCTAAGCTCTCCTTCCTCGCCATAATTCACCCCTTACCTTCTACTCCACAATTCATCCACCCACCAACTTCTGTTGCATTCTCATGGACAACAAGTGGATCTTTCACAAGATCCTCTAGGACCTGCCAACAGAAAATACCTGTCACATTCCAGTAAAAAAACAAAAAACATAGACACTACTACCTATGTAGGTACCCAAAGAAATAAGATTTCATTGTCACCATCTCAATATAAGAATATATATAAAGCAACATACTAAGAGAAGGCCAAAAGAAAAAGGGAAAGGAAAAGAGAAAAGAAAATGCTTATTATTCAGATTCCAATTACAACCAAAAAAAAAACTGCAATACTATCCCACCTATCATACTAGGGTAGCATTGGATCATGCTTAGGAATCTTACAAAGTCAGAAATCTTCACGTGGAAATGACAAATCATGTCTTGCATCAACTCGGATGTTAGAAGATAACTTACATGAGATAGATAATGATTGGATAAATTTACCAGCCACTTCACATAATCATTAGACAAGAATGGGAATTTCAACCTTTGCTTTTGCAACCCAAGTGGGGGCAAAGGTTGTTAAGTAGTATATAAAGTGGTAGAAAGAAAAGAAGGCTGTTGAAAGAGCTTGCATAGATATAGCAGAAGAAGATCTCTTAATTAGAAGTCGAGATGCAAACAGAGAAGCTAGCATCACATCTACAAATGCCTCTGCAGGAACACAAAAACTCCGGTCAGGAAGACCAGGAAGAGGAGGATATGTCAAGGTTGGCAATCACATCCCTCCGAGCTAAAGAAGAACAGATCGAGAGAAGAAAGACGGAGATCAGAGACAAGGTCTTCGCACAGCTGAGCAGGGTGGAAGCAGAAACCAAGCGCTTGGCGGAGGTCAAAGAGGTATCAACTCTCAGACACCCCCTCCTACAAAAGCAAAATTGTGCAAAACAATTTAGTCGATAAGAAAGATGGGACTTTAACTTCGTCCAAACCGATTTTCTTAGAATCAAGTAGGCATATCAATCTCCAAGTTCCCAGGAGAGAGAAAATAACCCTTTGTTATACACCTTCAAAGAGGCTAATCTTATGAGGGATAAAAGAATAAAGATTATATTTTCATGGCACAAGTATCTAATATGCCCATCGAAATGCTTTTGTAGAAGTAAAATGTAGATCCCTAACCATAAGCATGTACTTGTATGTTAGGAACTTGAAGTCATGACAGATCCAACAAGAAAAGAAGTTGCAGCTGTAAGAAAAAAGATTGATACTGTAAATCGTGAACTAAAGCCTCTCGGACAGACTTGTCTGAAGAAGGTAAAAAATCATTTCCTTCACCTTCTTTATATTACATTCAATCAGAGCTCTGGATATGTTGAAGTGTCTAGCATGAATCATCTTTCTTAGTATTGTCAACCTCTCTCAAAAATTTTAACAATTTGGAAAGAAGAATGCTTATTATTTAACTATTTCATTGTAAAGGAAAAGGAGTATAAAGATGCACTTGGAGCCTTCAACGAGAAGAACAATGAGAAAGTACAACTTGTGAACAGACTAATGGAGGTTAGTTAGTTCATTAGTTCAAACATCGGCATTTCAAAATATTTGTCTTAATTTTACTGATACTTGATCCTCTTTTGTTGATTTTTATTCAATCAGCTGGTGAATGAGAGCGAAAGACTGAGGTTGAGGAAGCTGGATGAACTTTGCAAAACAATAGATTCTATTCACTAAATGCATTGATGTTGATAATAAATTAGTTTGCTTTGTTAAGATGGAACCTGAAGTTGTATTTTGTTTGTCATTGTCTGAATGATACCGTTAGTTTTATTCCTTTCAAATCTGAAAAATGCTAATTTCTAATTATTGAGTCATGATGCTCATATGAAAATAGCCATGTCTTTTCAAGATAGGGTTTGAATTACTTGTACTTTGACATTTACATTAGACAGATGATTGTCCCCTTACTTCCCCACGGAATTGATATAAATGTTAACTGCTCCAGAAATTATCCTTACACGAGAACCTAAAAACTACCAATACGTGACTAGCAAATACAAGTAACATATATAATGTTAGAAAAGTTTTGCAACTAAGACATTACCTAAACTTACAGTGATAAACCATAAATACATAAAAGATCAAAAAAAATTGACATAGCTTAACTTCATTTGTCACTCGGAGTTCAGACATTGTAGCTTCTCGATTTACCTGTATTATACTATTTTATCACTGATAGAAGCCGGAACTACTGCTAGACAGTTTCCATGATACAATGATTAACAGGACAAAGCCGGAACTACTGCCAGACAAGTAACATATATATCTGTGTGTGAAAATGATTAACAGCAACAATGCAAACCCATACTGATTGTACCAAGATGGAACTCAGTAATATCATCATACTATATCCAGTGACTTGTGGCGGATAATAAACAAAGATTGCCACAGAGATTGCAAGTTAAGCATAACATTACTTACATTCAGAAACGTTAAGCTTTAAAAAATCCAATAAATGGACGAAATGTTAGCCACTCAAGAAAATAGTCATGTGTTCCATTATATGTCTACTTTGAGGAAATTATGCTGCTTAAAAGGACAAAAACTAACTTGCTTAGTTGGTCGTCGCAAGGTGTGGGCGTTCTTCTCTTAACCATAAGTTGCCTGAAGCTGTTTGTACTCACATAGAAGTTTGGGTATATCATCCATGCGCAGCTATTACATTCGATGCAGGAAACAGAAAGCAGGCAGCGTTAATTATGTTACAATTACCCTTGTCAAATATCAATACAATAAATTACAGGCATCAAGAGAAACACAAACACCTATATTGTTCAATTTGCAATATGCATTTGCTGATCTAGCCTCGCATTGATACAAGCAGATGGACAAAATGTTCAAATACACAAACGATGTTATGGCAACCTTAGAAAAACAAGCCTCTCCCTGCAACTTCGTGGTCCTTTTCTATTTCATTTAATCATTTTTATACTTGAAAGACGGCATAATAGGATGACCACAAAAGTATGCTGGAATAAAGTCTATAATCGTGTCGCAAATTTCAAAGATCCTAGGTGATGTCTTAATTAAAAAATGTCTTACATGGTTTTTCTCATGATGCTCTCATGGTGAGACTGGTCTGTTTAGACGACTAACCAGTATGAGCTTCTATTAGTAGAGAATGAATGTACTCGTATCATTTCCGCTACACCCAATATTTTGTAGGATTTCATGTTTAATTGTACATATTTATTTTCGAAATTTTTATGCACAACAAGGATCAATTTACAATTTTCTATGATTTATTTCATACATGCATCAAATTGTTTCAATAACTAATTTCAAAACTTTATTAAAACAAATATGCACTCCAAAAAGACAACAATAGGAAACACCGAAACAGAAAACGTACCTTCTGAAACCAGCCACCATAAATCACCAAAAGTGGACTTGCCATCAAATCCACCAAAAAGGAGATAATGTGAACCAATCAAGTTCATTGAATGATAAGCTCGTGCTGGTGGTTCTATATAATGGCAAAGGATTTGTGGAGTGACAAGCACAGAGTATCTACTTTCACGAAGACGAACATGTTGCAGCCGATGGCGGCGGCGACGTGGAAGGCGCGGGGGCTGGGGCAGACCTGGCCGTGGGATCCGTTGCCGGTGCATTGGGGAGTGAACCAGTGTTTGTTGTGGACGTCGTAGACGGAGAGATGGTTGAGGACCACAATATCCACCATTCATTTTAAATTGTAAGGTAGATTAAGAAAAAAACGGTTATGCTAATGAATGGTGAGATTAACTGTAAATAAGATCCAACGGTGAGATTGTAGGGGGCTTAATCTAAATTTGATGAGCCCTGGGCTCACTAGAGTTTGACCATATATATATATATATATATATATATATACATATATATATATACATATATATATATACAGGAATTCTCAAGTGAGTCCAGGACTTAATCAAACTAAATTAAGCCCCACAATATCCACCACTCATTTCAAAATGTAAGGTAGATTAAGAAAAAAACGGTTATGCTAATGAATGGTGAGATTAACTGTAAATAAGATCCAACGGTGAGATTGTAAGGGGCTTAAACTAAATTTGATGAGCCATGAGCTCACTAGAGCTTGACCCTATATGTATATATATATATATATATGTATGTATATATATGTACACTTCAGTTTCACAGCAATCTCCTTTTTTTAATTCAATTAAATTTTATAAAATAGATAATAAAAAATTATGAAAAATAGGGAAAAATAGGAAAAAATGCACAAATATTATCTAAAAAGGAAAATCAATACTCTTACGCCACAATCAATTTTATTTCTAAATTTGATAGTCTCGGGTTATCGTGGAGGAAAAAGAAAATTAATACTTTTACGCGTTTACATGCTTATAAATAGGATTTAACTCCTCGTCATCCACGTAGACGGGATATAACTGCTTTGGATAGGAGGGAGAGAGAGTATGTGTGTCATCATCAGACACGTAATGACCCGTTTGATGATGAAGATGTTTCTGAGGAGGGTGACGATGAGGGGCGATATGGTTTGGAGTTGGAGTTGGAGTTTGAGCAGGGAGAGGCGTATGGTAGAGGACGGGAGCAACGTGATAGTTTCTTCTACTGCTGAGTATGTAGTTCGGAAGGGTAGTTGTGGTAAGTTTGTGACTGACGATTCGAGTTCGTGCAATGTGGATGTCCGAACTCACAAAATGAAGAGGGTTGATGACTTATCTTGGATCGTCACTGATATGATGTCCGGTGGTCTTATAGATAGGAACATCATTCCTAGTTTTGGCGGTCACATTGCTAGACGCATTTGGGCGGGTTATGATCGGAAGGTTCTAAAGTTTCATAATCGAAATAGAGTATGTATTACAGTGCAGAGTTGGCGGTCAGTTTTCAGTGTCGATACCACGGAGACCATTGTTGCTAGCAGTTTAGATCGTTTGCCTTAAAGCATGTTCACTCACATTGACACCTCTAGATAAACTGCAAGGTTGTGGTTGTGCTGACCATGAGAACTATCAGTAACTACGACTCATCCATCACTCTCCCGTTGCTCGACCACCCTTATCAAAAAACGACACCTGCAACCCTTTCTTTTCGTGTTCCTCCGTACTGTAATATCCATATCTCGGGATCCCAATTCATTTATGAGATTGCATCCCACATAACAATTCATCAGACTATCTCATTATGGTTTATATAAGGATACTATAAAAAAATTGACTCCGATGACAACTTGTTTCGCCCATGTTGTCACGTCCTGGATTGTTGGAAATACTTATTGACTTACAAAAAGTTCACTGTAATCTACTCCGTCACCACTGAAATCTTGCAACGGAATATGGAATAATTTGAAACAACACACCATGTGAAATTAAAAAAATGTTCCCCATGGGGAGGCGTTTTTTTCAGACGCCACTGCTGGAAAAAAAATTGGGTAACTTATTTCACCGGATTCAGACGTTTCGTCAGACATTTTTTTTGGTATTGGTAGAACGAGGAAAACTGAGACAGAAATCTTATTCTAAGAGACATGACGGAATGAGTATTAAATGGAACGTGAATGACAAAATGGTAATTGACACTGATGATTTAAGTAATTTGAGAATGAAGAATAAGAATATCCATCGAGAATGTTTAATTAATAGATCGATGGAAGAAGGCGGGAAAATTGCCGACGGAAACGGACAAGACGAGAAGATATATGTAACTGTTGTTGCAACAAGTGTGTGATTGGGATTGAAGAGTTCGCAATGGAGTCGTGTTGTTTGCGTCCGTCCACAATCCATGCACATGCACGCAATAAATTAAGCAATAACTGGCTGGATATATATATATATATATATATATATATATATATATATATATATATATAGAATCATTTGTCTCTTCCGTTAACAGATTATAACACTCCATCTACCAACATCAACAACATGAACGGTAGTAATTAACACTCTTCTTGAGAAGGGTATTACCTCAAAACTCAAACCGCACTCTTCTTGTTAAGACTTGAATGAACATTAACTGAAATTGAATTGTTAGAATCCATACTTAATTATTATACGTATCCATACCAAAGAGGGCAAGAATAATAAAGAGTGAAAATGCAGGACAAAGGACGCAGGAATTTCTATCAAGTATTTATTAAGTAATTATAGGATGCTGAGCTGAGCTGAGCTGAGTTGAAGAAAAAATGGAAAAGACAAAGGGTTCACGATAGTGGAAGAGAGTTCTGCAGGAACAGTTGATGAGATGGTTTGGGTTGTATATGTTTGTGTGTTTGGTGTCCGTCCGAACTCCGAACTCCGAACTCCGAACAGAACGTGAGTGATGGAGAAGAAGAAGAAGAATATGTTGTTTGAGGTTCTAAGAGAAGAGCAGGAGCCGTTTCTTCTCAAAGACTTCATCGCCGAGACAAGAAGAAGAAAAACAAGAACAAACCAACTCCATTTTCCTTCTTCTCCCACCGCCAGAATAAACGCCCACTACCACCACGAGAAGAAAAAGAAACCCACCTTCTTCGGTCTACTCTTGCTTCTCAAACAGTTAGTTAACAAGAAACGACAACGCCCTAAACACATATGTGGAGACGACGGCGTTAACGTCAATCTGCAGGATTCTCCCCTTCCTGGAAATGGAATGCTTCTCCTCCGAACGTCGCCGGAGATTGCTCCGGACGCGCACTATCACGATTCTCCCTCAGCATCCCCAGGTCGCCGGATACCGGAGGTTCGTTTTAAAATATTTAAAAATATATTGTTGGTTTGTCGTATTCAGATATTATTGTTATAATAATATTGTGCTAATTCTTTGGGGTCGTGTTTTAAATATATATATATATATATATATATATATTGAACACGAAAAGTGAACAGGTTTGAAATGCATAGCTTTCCAGTTTTTTGGGTTGCACGATTCTAGACTTTGCAATATTTTTATTTAAGTTGTAAGATATTATTTTTGATATTGCAACAAGTACTGCCACTTTCCAGCATTTCCACCGTTCAAAAAATAAAAAATACTGTTTGTTGCTTTTGTTTCTTTTTGCCAGTCGTTTTTGTTCTGTGTTTGTTCCACCAAAACATCATCATTTATTCTTTCTGTTTACTTTTCACCAACCAAAATGATCAACACACGCATCATTACAAATTAACAGGAAATACTTTTGCTTATAAAAAACCATCTGATGATATAATTAATACTTAACAACCATGCAAAAGGCAGCAGCATGTCATGTTATATATTATTGGTTGGTTTGTGCAGATAGAATTGTGAATAGTGGGTACTGATTGTGTTGTTGGAAGAATCTCCATTTGTTTTATTTTTGGTAGTGTATAGATATGACATGTGGTGAGTTGTGAGGTGATGATAGCGTTGGTGGTGTTTGGTTGCAGAGACAGCTGTTATGTGGTGCTCGAGACGTAACCAAGGAGGAGGAGAGTGGACAAAACAGTGTGCCAAATCACTGCGCCCAAGACAACAACCAGTTCAGCCCAGTCTCTGTTCTGGACCCACCATTCCAACAACAACAACAAGATGAAGAAGAAGACCAAACACATTGCTTCGAACAGAGCCTTGCGATTGTGCAGAGTTAGTAGCTCTAATTATTAATTTCACATTGCTTGCTTGCATTTTAATTAATTAATTAATGTTCCACTCCACACAAATATATATAACACTAACAGTAACCAAGCGAACACAAGTGGTCCATACATACATACATGGTGCATGTGCATGTCTTTGCAGTTGGTTGAGTACATTTCATTGCTGATGGATGGTGTTGTGTACTTTTTGGACATTAATTTCTCATCTGCTTTTGCTTTCCCCCTCTGGTGATGTACTTACAACTTTGCTATATACCCGTAGAACCACCAAACCAACTACTGTTACTATTTCAGTACCCGTAGTCTCTTTTCTTTTCTTTTCCTTTTGAATTTGAATTATAATGATATTATATTCATTTTGGCGCGTAGGGTCAAGAAGGCAGCTGTTGAGCAAACTCAGGAGATTTGAGAGATTAGCAGCAGGGTTAGACCCTCTTGATTTGGACAAGACCATGGCTTATTCTTCCAACGAAGATGAATCATTGCTAATTGAAGAAGAAGAAGAAGAAGAAGAAGACAACGACAATTTGGAGGAAGAGTGGATGGTGGGAGACAATCTGTTGAACGAAAACAAGAAATTGTCACCGGATATGTTGAAGCTTGTTATGGACCTCATACAAGAAGAAGAAGAAGAAGAAGAAAAGAAGGGCAATGAGAGCAAGAGCGTAGAGAAGAGATTGGAAGAATGGGAGGATGTGGAGGCGAAGAGCATCGACATGATGGTGGAGATGGAGATGTCAAGGTCGGGCGAGGAATGGAAGACGCAAGTGCTGGAGGTGGGAGGATTTGTGGAACGTGACATCTTCCTCTTCCTAACCGAGGAGCTCTCAAATGACCTTCTTAACTGAATTAATTCTTGTTAGTAGCCAATCTCTCTACATTTCGATGGTGGAATTTTGCTCTCTTCCTCCTCGATCAATTGTTGTTTAAGCTAAATTAAACCTATATGATGTAATGTAATGTAATTAGTTGTGGTGGATTGGTAGTACATTGTAAGGACTTAATTTCATGTAATTAAATATTGTTTTAGCTCAGGATGATTATCGATCGATCCTACTACCTTCATATATGTGACTCGTGTGGTATTTGATATGGTTGTAACTTCTTGCAGGTGTTTATTACCGGTCATTTAGCTAGGCAACAGCTTGAACATCATCGGTACGTACTGCTTGCTCTTAGATTCGAAAATTTTCATATCGTGCATATGGATCCAACCTACTACAATATCAGACAGAATCAGTCATGTCGGCTTCAAATATCTTAATCTTCAGGATCATCTATATCTATGATGCGTAATAAGTATACAATACAAATCGATGTTGATTTGAATTTATTATGTTTGAATTGGACCAAAAACCCATGCATGTGATCAACAATTAGTTCGAAAGCAACACTACTTGTAAAGTTTCATCACTTCCCACCAATCCATTCAAACCATACTGACAAAACATTAATGTACAATACATGTCTTTCATCGAGATCTACTATTGCTACTTGCTAGTGCTACCATTCACTTCACTTCGCTTGCTCCAATTTATTTTTTTATAATCCTAATGTCAACCATGTGCCACTACCATCCAAAATTCAAATCTCACTGCAACTCAAAACACATGTATGTATGTCGATCTGAATTAAGGAATGCAGCAGTGATGGTGAAATGTGTTGTATAGATTTTTGGTGAAGGCCCACAACCCCATTTCAAGCAAGACAGACATCAGTAAACACAGAGAAGAGTAGGTTCACCATGTTATGTTTATAATGTTTTTTTTCTTTCTTTCGTGGGCTTACTTAATTACTCAATTACAATCACCAACTCGATCAAGCATGCAGTCCTTCCTTCCTTGCCAATATATAAGTTTTGCATCACTCCACCAAATACATTATGTTACCCACCTCACCAAAGCATCAGCAGATACCTCATAAGTTATACCTACCTAATTATATATATCTTACACATCCATGTAACATAGCTACTGTTTACTTTGTTATTATATGTAATGCAACAGTGTTGTTTTTAACTCGATGTTTTTCACACAGACCAAGATCGAATTCGAAGTAAAGTGCATGGAATAATTAAGAAAGAAAACATCAGCAAAAAGTTAGTTAGTTAGTTAGTTAGTTGTAGCTAGCTATCTAGCTAGCTAGAAATGTAATTCCATTCCAAATTCCCACAATGAGAAAGGTGGAAGTTGAATTGTGTTTATGTGAAGAGAGCTTTACACCTTTAAAGGTAAAGTGGTGGGAAGGAAAGGAGATCTTAAAATAAATAAATAAATATGGGATCACCCATGCTGCATGCAATGGATAACTTCCTTTCCCACTCCCATCCCATATTCTTCTCTTTTAGTTTTTCCCATCCCCATCAAAAGTAAATATTAAAGTCATGGATATGGATGTAGTAGCTACACAACCACATTAAGCAAAGAATACACATCACATCACATGAAAACCAAATTATTTTGAAAATAAATAAATTAAACCACCACATGTAAACAAACACACCCACACCCACATACATCCTGATATTTGTCATGATCAATACGTAGGTAGTAACTTACAAATAAACACAAGATAAATTAATGTCAATAACATTAATACATATGGATGAATGAAGTGATTGATTATGTATGAACAATGCTAGCTACAACCAATTATAATCCAACTGGTAAGTTAACTATGAACATCATCGATGACACACACACAAAAGAAAGAAAGAACTTAATTAGAAAAATAAATGATGATCAGTTAGTTAGTTATCAAAAGAAGAAGAAGTGGAGGAAGAAAAAAGAGAATTGTAATGATCGTTGTTGTGGAGATGTATTAGAAGAGAGAAACCATTACCATTAGTCGACGATAACTTACCAACATCATTATGTTGTTGTTGGTCGTCTTCCAACCAAAGCCTACTGTCCAATCCTGTCCTGGACCGGAACATGAACACGGCGTCTCCGGTAGAGGAGAAGAGAGTTGAATGCAAGTCCCACATCAAGTCCACCGGCAACCCGTCAACAAAGATGGTTTGGTTACCCCGGAAGTTCCATCTTAGCCTCCTCACTTCCACCACCTTCTTGGCGTCGACGCAGACCGACAGCCCTTCGGATGGGCTGCAACGGAGGGACACGTCGTGCTCCCGGCCGGCGTCCCGGAACTTGGTCCTTGTGGAGTAACCGACGCCGGAGGAGGAGGAGTAGATGTTGCCTAGGACCTTCTCCCTCCGGGCGACCAACGTGGCGGTAGACGGACCGGAGTGATAATCTCCGAGATGGAGGACCGGCCGGTCTCCGGCGAGGACGAGAAGGTAGAAGGAGCGGAGTGGTTGGAGGGAGGCGTAGGTGGCGTTGGTGAGGTCCCACTCGACGGTCAGGTGAGGTGTGTAACGGAGGCTTCCCTTGCTCTTGCGGGCCACAACCGGAGGGTGGTCGTCCATTTGGACGGAGAAGACGGCACCGGAGGAGGAGGACCACGTGATCCTGATGGTGAATTGGTCGGAGCGGTAGACGGAATGGAGTTGCTGGAGTTGGAGAGTTGACGACGACGGTTTTGTGGCGACGGAAGTTGAGTCGGAGACTTTGACGGCGTGGTCGTTATAACACGTCGCTATAAACCCTCCAAACTCTCTCATCTTAATTATCTTCTCTCAAAATACAACACAACACAACACAACACAACACACTAAAAGTAGTTTTCTCGCTCGCTTTTCTTTTGTTATATTGTAAAAGAATAAAGCAAAGAATTGGCGACAGGAAGAAGCAAGGAAGGAAGATAGAAACAAAGGGAATTTATGACGTGCATGCACGGGCTGAGCTGGATTTTATGTATATCTTCTATTTCTGTTTATACTTACACTTTTATAAGCATGAGAAATTAATAAATTAAAGTTGTGTTGTGGCTTATAAGTTCATGTTGATGGATAAATATATAAACAATATGCATGGTTGTAATGCATGCAGCTGTTTAATTAAGTTAAAGGAAATGAAAGGAAAAACGTAGGGCATGGAATTTGTTTTATTAATTTGTGGTTTATGATTGGTGAGAAGAAGAATGAATTAATGGTTCAAACGTGTGAGTATTGATCGATCTATCTCCTTGTTAATAGCCCATTAACCAGCAATTACTGGTTTGATTGTAGAATACTGCACAAATTAAAAGAAGAGAGCCGCAACTTAAGGGTCCGTCCAGCAGTCTAAGCTTCTGTTCAGAACCTGTGTTTAATTACTTTACTGCTAACCGGCCAACACCGCAATGTAAGGATCGCCCAACACTTCCAACCCATCCAACTATATATTATCATTTTAATAATACAGACGCACAACAGTAGTATAATCATATAAATATCTTACTTTCAAACATCATGTAGATATTAATCCAAACAGAAGACGATCGATGAAGTGAGATTGTGGGGGCCAGAATTATTAAATACGGAGTCATCAAATGACAAATGATGACTGCTTAATTTCGTGTTTGTTAATTAGTTGGTTGGTTAGTTGGGTGAACGTGAAAGCAGTTCCTTACATTACATAATACAAATTGGTATTGGTATTGGTATTGGTGTTGGTATAAATATAAACACTACTGATGTACACGTACAAATTAATGTGGAGATTATAAAGTCAATTCAAAGTTGATCTTCTGTTTATGGAATTTGATCGTGTTAATTGCTGCTGAAGAATTAAATCTTGATATATATGATATATATTTATAGTTAATTCAGAGCTGACATCATGCATGTAATGTTGTAACACATGAGGATACCACACCAAGTCACCAATGGCATGCAAATAAATGGCAATGGAATGGACCCTTTTCATTAATCACGTCCATGTGTTTGTCTCTTGTAAGTTGTATCACACTTACCACAAAAACAGCAACAGCCAACAGCCAACAGCAACAGCAGCTAATAAAAATTAAAATGGGTCCTCCCCAATTTGTACTTTAACCTTTTTTGGTTAGACAATTTGCTGGACCATATGCACTTCCAATCCAACCTATTATTAAACTATATATTAACCAACTTCTTACCCTTCTTCTCTCATTCTTGATTTTATGTGTCCCTCCCTCTCTTGTATTTAATTACTTATTATACTTGCATCCTTCTACTACCTCTTCCTTTCTTTTCTATTCACTCCCTGTCCACCACGAAGCTTGAAGACAAAAAACTAGTTACAAATTGTCTTCTTTCTCTAATCCTACCTACAAAGCTTTTTCTGCTGATACTACATCTATCTGAAAGTACTCTGCAAGACAATTTGATTAAACACACATGAATATATAGTTAGTTAGATTGACCGGTGACCAAACCCCAATTATTAATGATAATTAGATACCAATATCTCATTTTCTTTTAAATATCTTCTCACTTAACACATCAAGAAGCGGAAGCGAGGGTGCTTAGTGGTGATGGAAGTATATAGATTATAATATGAAGAAACATAAAGGGTGGTGAGGTGGGAGGAGATCATCAAACACATTTTAGTTTAGAATATGAGTTTGACTTAAACCATGAGTGAGCCTATCCATTAGGCTACGACCCAACATCCAATGGTGGCATTAGCATAAATAATTGACCTCGTGGATCAACTGTTCAACTAAGATTCCTTTTTAAATGACGACATAGACTATAATTAATGGGTATAATCCATCTCTTCTGCCTTTGTTTCCTTCGGTTTGCTTGTCTAGATTACAAATAAACAGCTGCCAAAACTTTTTGTCCCTTCCAAAAACAAGCAAGATATGATGATACTGCTTCAGAAGTTCAAAGTAATTTAAATGAATATATGATGTACACGGACACACCAATGATTATGATGCTCCAATTAAACATACTGAGCTATAAATACTCCCCGGCCACTAATGAGCTAAAAGTTAAATCTCAAACATTCTATTTGCTGTAGCTAGCTATTTGTGGGAATTCATCTCGTATCTAAAGACTTACCATGCCTTACGTACGTTTATCTACTTTGAAACAGTATCTTCAGAATTATTTGATATGCATGTATTGGTGGCTTGTGTCATCTACACTACCAGTAGGCAGTAGCCGCCCACCTTCTACTTCTACTAATACAGTTCTGTTTCAATGATTTTCATACCCAATGCCAACCAATGTGATATCATTACACATTACATGTGCTGCTACAAATTTGGGTTAACACTGCTTCACTTGTCAATCGTGATGTCTTAATTAGGTGACTATCTATTCGCTAACCAAATTGGCCAGCAGAAGAACCAACTGTGGGGAAAAATCATAGAGAAATAAAATTCTCAAGTTCTTTAAATAATTAAATGAAAGTACGCAGCAGATTGGATGCCATGGCTGTCATGCCATTATGTTACTTGTTTAAAGCTTGTGAGGTACAATCTTTACCTTCTGCATAATATTCAATTGCAAATAGTGGTTGATCATGTTAAGATCTCAGCCTTATGAAATTGCCCAGCAATGGTTTGTTGAAGTTCAAATATAGAATATCACTCTGCCTTAATTGTTTCATCAGATCAGCACATGATTTTGTAACAAACAACTACAAACTTGGCCATAGGAGGCCTTTGTTATTAGAATAAGAATTCCCAATGAGGAATAGAATGAGAGAATACTCCATCCTGGGCACTTTTGCCATGTGCAAACAAGTTCAATGTACGAATCGGTATAGAAAATGTAATGAACAACTCAACAAAATTTGATGCTTTCTGTGAACTATAAGGTAACAAGTCATAGTATAGATTGTATACATGCTCGACTTAGACGATAACTAACATAACCTTGGAAAAGTAGATTGTATCTTACCATAGGCATAACATGTGGTGAGTTTTGTTCATTCCTTTGCAAAGTAGACCTCCTTGCTGCTGCAGTGCAGTGCATTAAAATGCACAACAGAAACACAAGCTGCAATGTAGAGAATAATGTTCATGAATGTGCCAAAAAATACTGCTAAACCAACTTGACTCAGTTAATTTATGCACCTAATGGCCTGACCCTGTTTAAACCAGCTTGAATTAGCTAGCTTGCGCAAGTATTCATAACTTTATCAGCTAGTTCCTGCATTTAACGGGCCAACCCTTCTCGCGGGCTTAATCCATTTTTGTGGATTTGAGCAATCCAATCCACCCTAGCAAACCCAGACAGGCAAGACAAATAAAAAAAAAAAAACACATACAACCATTAACAACTCCAAAAGGGTATGTCATGATTTCCAGACCAATTAAATACCTTGGTAAACGCAAAAATGTGTTCTTATTTTTACAAACAAAAAGTAGTCATTGCCATGGAATGGCCATACAACAAATATACCAATCAAGCAAGCATAGGTATTATACTGTTATCCGTCATACATTATCTACATTGCCTAAGTCCTTTGCATTGTTTTTTTGACTTGATGAAGAAACAAAATGAGCAACAAACATCGAATTGCAGCTCCCCACCCTCTTAACTTAACTAAGTGAAGACAAGCAGGCACAAACAAAACCAACCACGGATTCAATACAATTTTTCTGAATTCGTTAAAGTCTCACTTCCCTCATTCGTTCGTTACCACCATGCCTGACCCGATAAGATACTGAATTGTACGTCTTCTCAATTTGCCTCATGTCTACTCTTCCAAAAAGATTGAGTTAAATAATTGTTCAGAAGGTCCCCATGCCTGTTCTCCTCAGCAGTCCATGCCCTTGTCCAGATAGCCCAAGGAGTAGGACTTGCACCTGTTTCATCCCGAACACCGTCGAGGGTATTGAGCATGGTTTGGTAAGTAGGGAGTTCTTCCTCTGTGATCATATCACCAACAAGGAAGACATAATAATCATCAGGAATCTCCTTTGCGCGTTCTCTCAGTTCCTTAACTTCCTCCTCGAAACCCTCTGAGGAAGGATCAGGCAAAAACTCCTGTGGTTGCCACGACTTCTCAACAGGCTTGAGATGCACAAAGGAGGTTATTTTCTGTCCGATTCTCCAATGACTTGAATAATTCAATCTTTTGAGGCGGCATTGAGTGCGTAACCTGAACATGGATCTCCCTGGGGGGGGGGGGGGGGGGGGGGGGGGCAAATGCCTTCTTATCCTCCACCACCCTGATTCACAAATCACAATTAATGCCAAATACCATGTCATTAGCAACACATGATATATATACTGTTGGAATTGCTTTATAAAAGTGTTAAGTACACGAAATCTGGGATAACTGGTCGTGTTAGACCCTAACCCTTGCTTACTGTTCTTAATTGTGTTTAGGAGAAGATTAGTGATGGATTGAGATAGACAGCTGAGATCGAGTCGGAGAAAAGTATATAAAGGTTGGTTTTACTCTCTCTCCTCACTCTCTCTCTCTCGTTCTTTTCTCTCTCACTCACTCTCTCTCTCTAGACGCGTCTCTCTCTCCATCAGAGTTTCGTCGGCATTTGTGGAGGCGAGGGGGCTGTTGGAGTCGCCGGAAGTACGGGGATCGTCGTTGTGTTCGCCGGAGTTCGAGTTTATCGTGGAAAAGCTCGCCGTCGTTTCTTCAAAGGCTTCTTCAAGCCTTAAGGTATGTCAAACTTGCTTTCAAGCTCACCTAGTGTTAGTGTGGGAGTGGGAGCGGTCGACGGTAGGCCGTTTCGGGCTCGTCGGACATGCACAGCCGTTGCTGAACTATAAACGGTCGACCGGTGTTTTGGTTCGGTCGACCGGTTATAGTGTATTTTGGGCGAATCCCTCGCACCGGTCGAACGATGCCCTTTTGGGCGGTCGACCGGTTGTGCAATTTTTAGTGAGAGAAAACGTCATGTGTATTTTCGGTCGAACGGGACCCCTTTGCCGGTCGACCGAAAGTATTGTTGTAGGTCGGTTGGGGCGTTGACCATCTAAACGGTCGACCGCCTGTTTGACTCGTTCGACCGACGTTTAAGTTAACTTAATGGTCGGTCGACCGGAAGTGTGGTTTCGGTCGACCGTGATGTGAGGACTCTGGGTGAGTTCTACTGGTGGTTTTCGGTCGACCGATAGGGTTCGGTTGTTCGACCGTTTTACTGTTGATTGCGAAAATGGATTTCTACTGGTGCTTTTCGGTCGACCGGGACCCCTTTGTCGGTCGACTGTTTGGCGGGTTTTTCGGTTGGGCCAGTTCTCTGGGTGAGGATCGGTCGACCGGAAGCCATGTTTTGTTCGACCGTTTTACACTGTTTTTGTGTGTGTGTGTTGCTATTGATTGGCTAGAAGGCAACGGGTCTCCGGCCCTTTTGGGGCGACGGCACAGACATTCTGGCCATATAGCGATTAGTGGTGACACGGGTTGTGATTTGTGGCCGTGGCTCCGGCGAATGAGGCAAAGTCGTGGCTCCGGCGAATGAGGCAAAGTCGTGGCTCCGGCAAATGATGCAAAACCGTGGCTCCGGTAACACTGAGGCAATGAGGGGGTTGTGTGGCCGTGTTTTGGACCGGCGGTGCCTTGTGTGCACGTGTGTTGGTGGGTTGGGGTGAGAGGACCCTTGAGACCCGTGTTGTTGGGCTATGGCCGGGAGAGAGGTCCCGGGAACTTAGCGAGTGTTTCTGTTGTGGTGTTTTACGTTTCTTTGCTCATTTCATTTCTGTCCATATATGTGTTAGGGTTTGGCATACTGGGTTTCCTCGTGGAAACTCAGGCATTCATTGTCTGCTTTCAGGCCGAGAGCGACGTTAGGTGGGTGGCGTCGGCGGAGGGAGCACTCGAGACCTGATCCTGCTTCCCTACATTTTGAGGTGGTTGTGATTACTTGTGTATATTATCTGTATATGATCTTTTGATGTAATCACATTCTTTTGTAAACTCGTTCACATATATATATTATATGTTGGTGCACCAGTGTGTGTATTTCTTTCGTAATGTCCTCGTTGATTGTATGATTTTAATTTGAAATTTTCCGCTGTGTTTGAGGACGTTACAGGTCGACCGGTGCGGGGCACTCGGTCGACCGAATAACTCCAGGAGCCATTGGGCTCGGATCAGATCAGGATCTGTCGATCGGTTCTGGGAATTCGGTCGACCGAAAAATGCCAGGAGATTTGGGAGTTCAGGATTGATCGAGATTCGGTCAACCAGTGCTGGGCACACGGTCAACCGAAAAGTGACAGGAGCTGCAAGATGGAAATTAGCATGCAGATTGGTCGACCGGTGTTGGACACGCGGTCGACCGAAAAAGTCCAGGAGCTTCAGGTGCTGCACAGAAGCGCGGAACGGTCGACCGGCTCGGGGTGAGCGGTCGACCGAATAATGACAGTTACGCGAACTAACCGAAAACCGGTCGACCGATGGAGAATTCTGGTCGACCGTTTTCAGACAGTTATGCACGATCTGAATGATTATTTTTACGGTTTTAGCCCATTATAAATAGGATTTTCACCTTAATCTTGCAACACAACATACAATACTTATTTCCTTGAGAGAGATTATGCTAGAGAGAGATCTAGAGTGTTTTGGGAGACATATTGCTTCCAAATCTTTGTAATCTCGGAGACTTCTCTTGTTGGAGAAGAGCTTCAAGGAAAAGAAACCCGCAGGAGACCCCCCAATGACGTAGGCATCTTGTCGAACCTTGTAAAATCACGTGTGTCGTGGTTTGCTTCAGGTGTGCTGTGTGATTGCTTGTTATTTCCATCTTATTCGTGTTTACTTGTTGCATTAAGATTGAGAGAGGGTTAGAAGTTATTATTCCGCAATTAATATTCTATTTTGTGGTGCGTGTAATCCGTGTCGTGTTAGTGTATCTTAGATCCCCCTCCCAACAGCTGGTATCAGAGCATTGGTTGCACTTACGATGGCGGAGGAAGTGCGGAATTTTCGGGTGAAGAAATTCACCGGGAAAGTGAACTTTTCAACATGGCAACGGAGGGTTCGTGCGTTGATGTCTCAAACGGACGGGCTATTGGTGTACATGCTTCGGATGAAGGAGAACACGTCGTTCATTGAGCATCTCTCGGTGTTCAATAAGTTGATAGCTGATCTGACTCAGTTTGAGGACAAGATGGAGGATGTAGACAAAGCAATGTTGTTATTGACGTCACTGCCGGACTCGTATGAGAACTTGGTGAACACGTCATATATGACAAGAATTCGTTGGTATTGGAGGAAGTCAAGGGCACGCTGATCTCTTACGATGCAAGGAAGAATTCGAGTAGTAGCTCTTTCGAGAAGGGTGAAGGATTGATCGCAGCACTGGAAAGGGGTAGGACGGGTAACAAAGGAAGAATCAACGGAAGATGACGGTCTAAATCAAATGGGAGATCCTTTGAATGTTTTTTTTCTGCAAGAAGGTCGGTCATATGAAGCGTGACTGTAGGGCCTTCAAGGAGTCGCTGCAGAAAGGAAAAGACAGGTACAATTCCGCCAGTGTGGTACGTTCACGGTCCACCTAACATGTGTTAAAACCGAATGGTTTGGTTAACTGAGAAGATTTCTAGGTCAACCGAACAATACGATTTTTGCATGAATTATTAAGAGAATAATTAGATCATGGGTTGGATTAATTCCAGATTTAATCAAACATTTTTTAGGATGCTTATGTGGCAATTTGAGATTAATTTTAGGATAGAATAAGCAAGATATCATGACTAAAGAATAGTTCTTGATAAGGATGTTTTGGGAGCCTATAAAAGGACTACTCATCCTACTTTGTTTATGTTAATGAAAAAATTCCCTCTCTCATTAATCTCTCCATTAATCACCACGAAAATCTCTTAATAGTTTTAAGTTCTAGAGATAGAAATCTCAGGAGCTTAAAATGAGTTATTAAGTAAATTCTAAGCTTAATTGAAGATTGATTGACTAGCTCTTTTCTCTCTAATCTTGTTTAGAGTTTGATGAACACTTGGAGGCGAATCGGCGGACGATTCGACGAGCAACGAAACTTTGGATCTTCTGAAAGGTTTTAGAGAACCTTTGTGTATGATTATCTATCCTTTGTTTATTTTAATATGTGTATGAATGCATGATATTAGAATAAACAAATACATGTACGTAAACTCAATGAAAATATGAAATTGATCTTGTATGTTTGTATTTTTTTTATAAATATATACATACATAGGGACAGGAAATCCTACAACAACAATAAGTCTACAAAATCATATTTAATTCCTATCGTACTTACACTTGGTGGTGTATGTGATCCTCACGATTAATTAAATTGAAACTTATTTGATAACAATTGTAGTAATGATTTATGTATTAGAATGAGAATGGGTTGTGCACCGATCGAAAGACCGCATGTGCCTACGATGGGAGATCAATGATATTCTCGTACTGTTATCACTGTACAACCCGACTAAATGATAATGTTGATAATTGATGTTTATTAGGATTCCCGTACTGTAACTACGTATTGACCGATTGAATGGATAGATGATAATATTGATAATTAATGTCTATTGGGATTACCCATGTTGTATTGATTTTATCAACTGAATGAAATAATAAATTGATATTGTGACTGATATTTGTTAACTTGTTGTGTTGTGACCGTATTGATAGTTGGTACCACTGGCAGTGTTGGAATCGTTTTAAAATCCTCGAAGAAACAATAATTGTAGTGAAAATTAGTTTCTCCATGATTTTCAAGAAATAGACTAGACATGTCCACACATCCAAACACAGTCTGAGTAAAAACGAAAAAACGAGTAGAAACCATGGTAAACAGTTTTTCGTAATCTATATAACGTTCGAATGTTGATTTCTGTCCTACGGTATAGTTTTCCAATAATCACCGTGCAAAATCCACACATCCAAACGAAGTCATCGGATGGAGTACACATCCACAAGTTAGAAGCGTGGTTTGTTTGGTAATTTACCAACACGTAAAAAAGTTGCAGATTACAAGTATATGATCTTCTTCGAGTCGTGGTTCTCCTCAAATACATGTACCTCTCCGGCTAAAAAGAAGAGGAAGCACAAGCAGTTGGGTTCCTGCAGATACATCATTTATAGAAAGCAGTGTAATTTACCAACACGTAAAAAAGTTGCAGATTACAAGTATAGGATCTTCTTCGAGTCGTGGTTCTCCTCAAATACATGTACCTCCTCACCAATAATAAGTATTAAAATATAATAATTTCATAATGAGTTTGCGTATATAAGTACGGATTATTATATAGGATTCGTATGAAAGTTAGTTAACAAGCACATATTACATATTCAACAGTAAAAAAGAAAAGAAAAGAAAAGAAAAGAAAAGTGAAGTAAAATAAGGCCCCTCTATCGATCTATCGATCTATCGATCTAAATCTCTACGATTGGTGGAAGTAAACTGTTTCTCATATCTACGATCCGATCAATCGATCGATCGATATGAGTTTTATCTTTCTCATCATCACACCAATCTGTTTCTCTTTTGCCTTTGGCGGATTAGAGTCTTATTAGGGTTTGTTGGATTGGATCGACACGACGACAACGACAACGACGACAGGAAAGGTTAGGGTTTGGGGAATGGAGATGGACAACAGCGCCGGTTCCCGTAGCAGATCGTCTTATTCCGTCAACAGCAGAGCACCCGCCCCAGCCGTCGGGGGGGTCAAGAGGCCCAGATTGCAAGTTCTCCGACCGTCTTCCTCCGACCCAAGACTGCAAGTGCTAAGACAGAAAGAGGAGGAGGAAGAAGAAGAAGAAGAGATGGTCTCCTCCTACCAGAACCAGAACCAGAACCAGAACCAGAACCAGAATCAGAATCCGAAGAAAAAACAACAGCAGCAGCAGATGCAGATGCAGGAGCTGGTTTCCCAGTACAAGGCCGCTCTCGCCGAATTGACCTTCAACTCCAAGCCCATCATCACCAACCTCACCATCATTGCCGGCGAAAATCTCCACGCCGCTAAACCCATTGCCACCGCCATTTGCTCCAACATCCTCCAGGTCTATCCACAACTCCTCTTCAATTTCTCTTCGTCTTTCCACATCATCACCTTTATAATAATAATAAAATCTTCTCCAGGTCCCCACTGACCAGAAGCTCCCCTCCTTGTACCTACTCGATAGTATCGTCAAGAACATTGGCAGAGATTACATCAAGTTCTTCGCCGCCCGCCTCCCCGAGGTTTGGTTTCTTTTTCTTTTACCTTACCAACTTTTCATTCCACTTCTTAGCTTGTAACTTATCTCAGGTTTTTGTTTACCATTAGGTATTTTGCAAGGCCTATAAACAGGTTGATTCTGCAATACATCCAGGAATGAGACATCTTTTTGGAACTTGGAAGACTGTCTTCCCTCCAAACACACTTCAGTTTATTGAAAAAGAGCTTGGTTTCTCCACATCTGCAAATGGTTCTTCTTCGGGAAATAACACTTCCCGCACTGACTCTCAGATCCAACGCCCACAACACAGCATCCATGTTAATCCTAAATATTTGGAGGCCAGGCAGCTTCTTCAGAATACAAACCGAGTAAGAATGCAGCCCCACAATTTTAATATACTCTTTTACTCATCATCATGTGCTCATAACTGGTAGCAAAGTTTACATGCCAACTGCCAACAATTCATACTTCAATTCAAATTAACTTTCATAATCCTACAAAATAAAATACGCACCTGGTCTTCCAGGGATCTCAAGTTAAGAAAATTCATTTGAAATTGATAAAGTGGAAAGCACAAATAAAATGTTGGTTATCATAAGCTGGCTTCATCATATGTTCATTAGCAACTAGGTTAGAGGCCAGTAGTGTCATTTTTCGTGAAAGTTATGTCGACAAAGGTTGCATCAAATGTTGCCATTTGTCTGTTTGTTGTTCTTCTCAAGTATCTGTAAAAGATATGTACCATAATTCAACAATAAAACTCAAGATAATCTTAGTTATAATTCTAACATTTCATTGAACATCCAACTTTCATGACAATGACAAGTTGTTATTGTTAAGGTTTTTACGAGTGATTTTACTTACTGTTTTGTGTGCAATGAAGTCAAAGGGAGCAAGCAGTGATGAGTTAGATAACTCAGACAACCCAGAAGAGGATGTGGAGAGGCCTGGCAGAACTTATACCGCTGGAAGTGGGAGACGGTGGAGTGATCCTTCATCTAAGGTGTTTTTTTGTTAGTTTGTAGATGTGATGCACTTAGCTGGCCATGCAATTGATGATTTTTTTCCTCAATGCATTTGCTTATCAGATTTTGTGGTAAAATGTATGTCGACATGAGTTTGATTTTAATAAATGTTGCAGAACATTCCTCGTCCTGTTTCGGAATTACTAAGCAAGCCTATAGAGAAACGTTCGTGTTTCAACACGGGGAACAACAAACTTGATGATTTAAATCGTTATTCTGATTTTAAAATTGGAAGAAGTGCCAAATATCTTCCTGGGCGTGATGGACTTGATAACGACAGTACACGGTACAAGATTGGTACTGGTAGTCCTGAGATGCCAATCAACCAAAGAAATGGATCTGCTGTTAGTGTCGTTCATGGAAGTTATAAAGCATCCAGAACTTCGCAACCTATCAATAAGCGCCTCTTAATGGACCAAAATGCAGTAGTTAACAAAAATCAGGCCCCTTCTGCAACATGGAAGAACTCTGAAGAAGAAGAGTACATGTGGGATGACATGAATCCCACAGTCACACCCAGTACAGCAAACAGTGATTTATTAAAAAGTGGGTGGGATTCTGACGATCCAGAGAGGCAAGCAAGTGCAGAACGAGACAAATGGTCAGGTGCTCGTTGGAATAAGCTGGATGCATATCGTCACATGGAAAAGACTCCTGGAGCAGAAGATAGAGATCCGTATTTCAGGGTATGTACTTGTGAAACCTTGTACTTTCATGATTTCTTCCACGATGTGTTTTGTAGCACACTGAGTTGCATTTAGTTTCTAAGTCTTTTGGCAATAAAGAAGCAGCACTAGTTTCTCCATTTGTTCGTAGAACATACCTATGCCCACACTTACTAAGGACCGTAAGGTATTTGTTTTAATAAGATTGCAGTATGGGCTTGTGTTGAAGGATCTGCAAAAGGCAGCGCTTTAATGGTTTAATCTGTTTCCTGTAGAACTTGAAAAAAATTATTTGGATTTCCAGTATACTCACCTTCAAGAAGATGATCATGATTACCGATAAAGAAGAAGATCACGATTCACCCATTCCCGTAGATTAGCTTCAATCAATTAATGAAGGGTAGACAATAGAACCCATGACCCTCACCGCATGTACTTAGCTTTTCTTCTTGTTGTGTGAACACATGCCATCTAATCATCTATTAGATTGTGTGTGCTATCACTTCTATCTGATTTTCAGTTCTTACATGGGCTTAATTGGTTTCCCTTTCTTTGGTCTATGGTCTATTTTCCCGGAAGAATGAAGCATATTGTCTACCATTATGCTTGCTGGTTTATGCCATTGCATTTCCTTAAACTACGAAAACCGTCAATGGCTTTCCTTTATTTAATGGCCAGTTGCTGCTTGATTCTGGGATGATTGGTACTGAAAAATATACTAGTCTTTTGGTGGATAATTACGGCTAACTAATAATCATAATGTGCAGGACACTGAGGAGTGCCTTCCTCAAACACACAGACAAGCTGGTGATTGGTCGAGGGCCAAGAGAGAGGGTTCTTTGGAGTCTCTGTCCATGGATGGTGCACACAGGAACCTGGCTTTTAGGCAATATCAAGAGGAAGGCTCTTATGGCCCTACAAGTATAAGTTCAACAAGATTTACAGGGCAATTGGAAGGAAATCAGATTTCTCGTAGCAGTGGATTATCTACAAATTTAAGTTCATCTTTGGGGAAGACTGGAGCAGTGCCACATTCTGGTATACCACCTAGTAATGCTGCATCTAGCATTGGAGCATCGCCATTTCCTTCTTCGACCCCATCTTTTACAACTCTTCAAAATTCAAAACCCTATACTCCTCCTGTCCTAGACCAGCAGCAACCTCAGGCATACAATGAGACCAGCCAAAAGCTTGCAGAGATTTTAGGGCAGTTGAATAAAGTTCTGCCCCTGAACAGTGATTCAGAATCTTTTCCTGTTGTTCCTCCCAATAAAAATCAGCAATCTCGTTCCATGTCAAATGTACACAAGAAGTTACCCCAGATCGCCACTTCATCTGTACCTTTGGATACCTATAATGAGATGCAGAGTAGTACTCCCTTCTTGCAGCAGTCTACATGTGGTATCAATGAGCCACTAAAGAGATCTAGGGCAATTCTTACGTCAATGAATTCGAATGACCCTGACATGGAGGGTTCAACGTCATCTAGTACTTCTAGCTTACCGGCTGCTATAGTGAAGAGTGGACTTATTTCGAAAGATAGCGCTAGAAGTTACCAAGACGTTGATATCCAGCCCCCCCTTCCCAGTGGACCACCTCCTGTACAAGCAACCACCTCAACTTCCTTGAGCCAATTACCCCCAGCATCCAGTCACATGCCCCATGCTGGTGCTCCTGTTGGAAAAAAGAATGCTAGTAGATCCGTTCAACCCCCATTGCCACCCGGACCTCCACCTTCTTCATCATTAGTACCACCTACGGTAGCCAATCTTGAAGCAAATCCAATTTCAAGTTTATTGAATTCATTGGTAGCAAAGGGCTTAATAACTTCTACAGATGAAACACAAAGTAAAACTGAGCTCCCGATCACTTCTCAATTGAAAAGCCAATCTGCCCCTCTTCCTGCTAATGCATCAGTACTTGCTGCTGCAGTAGTCCCCGATACCCGGAGCACTCCATCCTCTGCCAGTGAGATGTCTTTGCCTGATAATCCTAGAGAGAAAGAAATTGTTTCCATAGGAGACGAAGCAGTAGATACGAAGGACTTGATAGGCATCGAATTCAAGCCAGAAGTCATGAGAGGACACCATCCTGTTGTAATCAGTAGTCTTTTTGACGCACTTAAACATCAGTGTAGAATGTGTGGTTTGAGATTCCAAGTTGAGAAACAGCTTAGCGAGCATACAGCATGGCATAATTCCAGAAAATTGGAGTTCAATGCCCTGGACCGAACTTTCAGGAAATGGTTTATTAATTTGAGTGGGACTGTAGAAGCACCATCAAGATCGATGGATGCCATTTCAATAGATGAAACATACTTATGCTCTGATAAGCAGGAACCCATGGTCCCTGCCGATGAAAACCAGTGTATATGTGCACTATGTGGGGAGCCATTTGAAGATTTTTATTGCCATACCAGGAACAAGTGGATGTATAAAGGAACAATGTACATGGCACGACAGGGCAAGGAAGGAGATGAAGCAGGTGCAGATGCGAGAGCGGCTTCTGGACTTATTTTGCATGCAATGTGCTTAACACAGTCACGTGGTGCACCAAAGTTGGATGAGCAGAACAGTGTGGTGAGGCTCCTCGCTTGAACTAATAGCTAGTCCTGTTAACATCATTTTCAATCTTACAGCAGGCACATGTGGCTAAGTCTTTGTGGTGACACTGGAGTTGCAGATTGATTTTGGAACTGTTTTACTTTACAGGTCTAGCATGGGAATCCATTTTATGGCTGCAATTTTGTTATGCAGCTGGAAAACAAACCTTCATAGGACATATTCTGAGGTTTGCTCCAACAGGTCACGATTCACGAAGTATCTTCGGTGATAATCTAGCTGCTATGCCTTTTAGTCACAATTGGGCGCAATTTCCCAATTCCATGATTTTCTTCGCTCTCCTCATATATATATATATATATATATATATATATATCTTTTCCATACAAAGAAATGAATCTAAAATTGCGCTGCTTCTAATGCGTTTGTTTTGTTTCTGCATGTGTTTAGTTTTTTTGATTCAGCGTGCATGTTGAAATTCTCATTCCAGGCAATTAGGTGTAGTGATGATGACACAATGAATGTATTCCCAATGCACCCAGAAATTGCGGTTATGGGATAACGATTACATCACACAAATAACTGAAGAACCTTTTCCTGGGTTGCTGTTGTTGACGATTAAGATGTGCTGAAGCCGTCGTACTGTTGTAGTAGTAGCTCTTGTACTATATTGAGCCTCTCCATGGTTCTTCTTTCCAGTTGACGAAAGGTTCTCTTATTATTGCATTACACTTTGAACATGAGATGTTTATTTTCGTGTGGATATTTTATTGTAGTAGTTCAGTTCCAAAGAAATGCTTGCGAGGAACCCCGGTTGTAACATTAGTTTTGTCGATGATATGTTATGTGGTTTTGGTTGGTTTATGTGTATGTGACTATATCTTGTGTGTGACTGACTGGAAGCTTGGATGGGATGTGTATCTGGTGAGTTGGAGGTGTGCTTGAAATAAACAATAAAAATGGGAGGTTGAAGTATGATCAATCTGAGATTGTATTGGTTGGTGTGAATCAGGAAATAATTATAATTTCAATGTATGTGTTGTGTTGGGATCTTCTATACAATTAAATTAATTTAAAATTAAAACCAGAAGAAGTAAAGAATACCAACCATTACTATTTACTGGTGGTGTCTGGTGGGGATACCATATTTTATTCGGAAAACTTGAAAAGGATCCGAGAAAGTAGAAGTCGGGTCTATAGAAGCCAGGATCCGATAAGAAGAGGAAGCACAAGCAGTTGGGTTTTGTGAATATAATATATATATATATATATATATATATAAAATGGTTGTTCCAAAACCCTAACCCTAACCCTAGATTGTGTGCTGTGTGTTGTGTGGAAGGAAGGTAGGAAGGAATGGAGTTTTGGGGCGTGGAAGTGAAAGGTGGGCAGGCGTTGACGTGCGAGGTGGAGAACGACAGGTACATCCACCTGTCGATGGTGGCGTTGGGTGAAGCGGAAGGGAAAGGAAAAGGAAAAGGCAACAGCGCCACCCTTTTCGTGAACATCGATGGGAAGAAGCTTGTTCTGGGCACTCTCACTCCCGACAAGTGCCCCCATTTCTCTCTGGATCTTATCTTCCACACCCGGTTCGAGCTTTCCCATTCCTGGAAGGACGGTAGCATCTTCTTCACCGGCTACACCGCCCTACCCGAACCAGATCTATATCCTTTCTTTTCTATCAATATATATATGTATATATATATATATATTCTTCTATCAATATATTTTCCTTGACTGCCTTTCTTTGCTCGCTCGCTCGCTCCCACGTCAGAAGACGATTCTTCTGGTACATATAGGCAAACATACATACATCATCTTCTATTCACCAACCACCACTACTTCTTACTTAATAAATATATATATTATTTGTTCAGATTCTGAACTTGAGGACCTCAAAGCTGATATACTTGAGATTGAAAAAAATAAAAGGTGACTTTCATCACTCTCTTCCTTGTCTTTTTTATGTGTTTATATATCAACCATCACTGCAGATTACACTAATGTTCGTCAAATTGTTTTGTTACATCTAAAAATCGAGTACCTTACTGTTCTGTGCTGCTAATTCGATTCAGATGTACCCTCTATTTTGTATTCAAACTTGAATTCCACTTAATTGACCAAATCCAGATTTTATACAAGCTACAATTTCTTTTCACGTGCCAGAACTACCTCAATTAGTTTGGGATTAAAGACCTTGTTGTTATTGTTACTAACTCTGGGTCCAATTTTTTTTAATTTAAAAAATTGACTTCGGATTTGCAATTATATAACATCAAATGCACATGGCATATTTTTATACATCTTTTGCCATATCATCCTAAATATTTTGAAGAGATGTTTTAAGACATTTGTATTTTAATTTGTTTGTATATTCTATTGTATAGATATTTATGAAGACATATTTGACTGTTTTATTAACTCATCATATAAATTCCAATTATTATTAAACATGTTGGACGTAAAAGATTGGTATTTTTGGATATTGAGGTATGGTTTGACCTATATCCAAATTTTTACTCATCATAAACGAATTCTAATTCCCAATCAAAATTGTAATTGCTAAGAAATTTCTTATCAAATACGAAAACATTATAATTTTCGAATTTGATGCTCGGATAATTGATTACCATTTTCATCCTTAGCTGCTTCTGCTGCTGCGGGGAAGCCAGACAAGAAGGCTAAAACTGTGAAACCTGTGAAGCCTGCTGCAGAAGAGAGTGATGATGAAGATGATGATTCTGAAAATGAGGGCCCTGATGAGGTATCACTTGCTGTTGTTGGAAACTGCTATTTCATTCTTCTGTTTCAGTCATCGTATTTCTTACATTGTCTTGCAATCTATAGGAGATGGGTAGTGATGAGGATGATAGTGACGATGAAGACGAGGATGAAAGCTCGGAGGAAGAGACCCCTAAAAAGGTATTATCAGTTTATTTCATCTCCCTTTTCTCTTTATTTCGTCAAACTCTCTATCATGGTTCAGAAACCTGGACCAGATGTCGACCCGGCCGTGCCACTGGGGCATGGGTCACTAGTCCAACTGGTGGGCGAACCGATTGAACCGTCACTGAGAATGCTGACATCATATATATATATATATATTTAATATTAGTAAGTTCTGTTAATATCTGGAAAATAGGAAAAATATCTGAAAAATAGGAAAAATTTAGAAATAATAGGGTGAATAGAAAGAACATCATTCCAATGATTCCCCATTTCATCCTCTTCTTCAACCCCCTCGTCATCCAACACTTCTTAATGTTTCGATGGAGGATAGATCGCCGGCCAGAGAAGTCGACAGATGAGAGGTCATCGCTGGCCGGAGAGGTAGCCGGCAGGAGTAGAGACGGCGGACCGGAGGGGATGAAGGTAGGGAATGTTTAGAGGAGGGGAGCGTATGGTGGGTTGCGTAAGGGTTCATTTAATTATTTTATGTGGGTCGGGTTGGGCGGATCCTAATTGGATCCCTGAACCTCTGGTCAGACACTGGTATGATCGGCGGTTCACTGGCCTGATCGCCTCAGACGGTTTTGGAGGCCTGACCGGACAGGCCGGTGCCCCAGTTCGCGGCCCCAATCGGTCCACCGGCCGGTCCGGGTTTTCAAACCATGTTCTCTATTGTTTTTAGTTACCATTAAAAACTGTTTCCAACTTGTGAAGGTTGAGGTTGGAAAGAAGCGTCAAGATGGTTCTGTTGCCAAGACTCTTGTTCCAGAAAAGAAGGTCAAGGTGGATACTCCTGCTGGCAAAACTGGTATGTCTGATTTGCTTGTGTTTGTAAGTTGGTTAGTATGTATAGTGTAATTAATTTATGGTTGAAATTGTTAATAACAAACTCTTATGTTTTCTTGGTATTCTCTCTGGTCAGGTTCACAAGATGGAAAAAAGAGTGGAAAACCTGCGACTCCTCACCCTTCAAAGCAGGCTCCAAAAACACCAGCAAGCGGTGGCAATTCAAAACCCCAGACTCCGAAATCTGCTGGTGCTTTTGCTTGCAAATCCTGCTCCAAGTAAGCGCTGTGATATCATGTTTCAGTATTCTTCATCTTCATGGATGACATTGATGATTAACTGTTTGATTATATGGCAGGACCTTCAATTCTGATGGTGCTTTGCAGTCCCACACCAAGGCAAAGCACAGCTCTTAAAGCTTGTATGGAGGGGGTTCAATTTTTGACAGAGGCGACAAGTTAGATCATAGGAATTTGGATGTTATTTCTTTCCTTTATTTTGGCGCAGGTTGTATGGTGAGAGAGCGTGATTTTGTTCTTCAGTTGTTAAGACTCCTATTAGTAGACGAAAATGATTACTAGATTATTAATATATGACTAAATGAAGTGGTAAGTTGTTGTGGATATATCTCGTTTGGATTTTCAAGTGTTGGGCGAGGCTTTTATTTTGGAAAGTTATTTTTTTTTTTTGAAATCCGTAATTCCATTATTTTTGGGTGGCAGGGGTAAGGCACCAACATTTTAGGTGGAAAAGAAAAATAGGAGAAGACCAGGCATCCTCTCTATTCTATCCATCTCGTTAAGTAACGTGATAATCTTAAACTGACAATAAAGAAGAAGAAAAAAGTTATCTATCTGTCTGGTTGTCCCTAGTGGTCAGGAGTTGGCTCTACTCTACTTTCAGCTTGTTAACCCGGAATACAATCATGAAGTTGAAAGTACCAGATATCCCTACAGACATACCATCAGAAATTCAATTAATCGTTTCGTATGGAAGAAATTCAATTAATGGCAACGGTGTTTGTAGCTTGCGTAATAAATAAACTTGGGAAATTAGAGAATCGCACGCACGCACATAATACATCCAACACTACGATCATAATTAATTTTATTAATAAAAGAAGAGGGTTTCCTGTGGCGGAAGTCTATCATTATCAATCATTCGGTGGCTCACGTAATCCAATCACGCACACAAACATAATTCTTCTTTCCTAACAACAAATACTTCCCTCCCTACATATATTTAGTTAAAAGGAGTTATTTTTTATATAATATAATAAATAGAAATAGTTTGGGTTGGCTTTTGTGTTGTGTTGTGTTGTGTGTTAAAAGAAAGAGAGAAAAAAAAAGTCGACACGAAACAAATAATCTCGGAGAAAGAGAAAGAGAAAGATGGAAGCGTCCGCCGCCGTATGGGATCCCTTCGACTGGACCAAAGTTGAGGTTCGTTGTTACAGTTGGATTCCTCTATTATATTTTCATAAAAATTAAATAATAATCCTCTTCCCGCAGAGGGTTTCGAGGAGAACGGTGAACGCCTTGTCGGAATTCCTGTTGAAAGGAGAGGAGGTGATGGTGGAGGCCCACGGCGTCGTCCTCATCAACAACTTCACCGCCGGAACCCTCTTCCACACCAATTTCCGCCTTCTTTTCCTCGTTCGTTCGTTCATTTTTCTTTCTTTTTTTTCAATTTTTATTATTATCAATTGTATCCCTAATTCATATTTCTTACTTATAGAGTGAGATTTCCAGAAACATCATTCCTCTTGGGACTATCCCTCTTGCTGTCATCGACAAGTTCACCAAACAGGTCCCTCCTCTCTCCGTAAACTACCTTTTCTTCAATCCTACTTACTACCACTGCTTCTCTTCTCACAATTCCTCTTTCTTCTAGGTCCCCAAGCTTACTTCTACTGCTCGTCACACAGACAAAATGCCATCCCATCGCCTTCTTCAGGTCTCCGGTCAGTTCCCCTAACACAATCACAATATATATCAATGCCATGCATGCTTCCTTAATGCAATTACTTTCACCTTTTAACAACTACGACTAGGACACACCCTCGGGGATAGGATAACATTGTTCGTTCGAGTCTCTAAACTACACTTTCTAATTATACATACACAAACTATAACAACGTAAGGTATTGATTCGTAGCCAGACAATCTAGTCATCTTTGTAAACTAAGAGTTGATTGTTTCACGAGCTTATCCTCAAAGTAAATATGATACCTAGCGAGTAGTCGTTTTATTCCAGATGGGTTGTCACTTCAACTATAAAGCAACAACATAGTCTTTTCAAGATACAATATGAGTGATTTTCACATACCAAGTATTTATCAAGATTATGATTCAATATACACATAGCAAAAAAAAAAATTTTGCAGGCAAGGATATGAGGATTATTGTTTTTGGATTCCGTCCCAAGACAAAGCAGGTGAGCAAATCTATGCTTGTATCCTACTTCATTTCTTCATATTTTTTATGGAGTCTACTAGTTTGTTGTTTTTGGCACTTCAATATCATGTACTTTGTGCTTGCCATTTCGACTTTCAACCTATATAAATTTTTAGGGAACACAAACTTGAGCTCATGTCTCCCAAATAATGCTCCCTCAAAGTAATACACCATGAAGTATCATGTTGAATGTCGATATTGATCAAATTTCTAATTGGTTCTCCTTTCAAATTTTTCACAAAATTGTTTCAAGTTTATCAGGTAGCATGTCCTTATTTCATTTTTATTTTTTTGCAAGCTAGCATGTCCTTATATCCTTATATATTAAAAAAAAATCGTAAAAATAACGAGGAAAGAAATTCTAAAAAAATGTGATTCTGCTCATCAAAATTACACGAAACCTAAGCTACGGTATGGTTTCCATTCAAGTTCATCACCCCCAGGCTCCGGGTGCTTCTCCACAACTAATCAAAATGAACAGTACTTCCAATTGAACTCCAACATAAAGTTGTCTGGTAATGTGAATATCTATATGCAGAAATTGTGTAATAGTTTTGTCTTTGCATTCGCTTCTCAGGATTTGATTGACCTGGTGAAGAGTACATTGGAATGTGACATTTTTATAACATTCTATATGTTTTAATGAATAGTTGACAATTTCATGTGGGCTATTGATAGAATTCCTGTTCCAAATGTTATTGATCTATCCTTAACTCGATTAGTATTACTTTTTTTTCCTTTTGGTTAATGTGGAGGTGGAAAACTTCGAGGGTGTTCTGTGTACATTCATCTTTACTGAATATTAGTTCATGCATGATACTTCCAGAGACGTGCCGTCTTAGATGCTCTGCAGAGATACACTAAACCAACCCAGCTATGGGATCTTTATTCATTTTCTTGTGGGCCTCACAAATTCAAGAACAGTGATCCAAAATCACGACTGCTAGAGGAGTACTCCAGGCTTTTAGGAAATGTGTCTTATAGTGCTTCAAATGCACGATTCGAAGACGATTTATCCTCAATATCTAATGGATGGTGGAGAGTAAGTAATGTTAACTCTAACCACACTATGTGCCCGACCTATCCCTCCTCCTTGATTGTCCCGAAATATATCAGGTATGTTGTTTTTTAGGAATAGGTATCTTTTTAGTAACACTGTAGGAATTATTAGGTTTCTTTGCAGCAGAAATACAGCGAGTTTATTTCTTGCAAATAATTGCTGTTAATAGTATTCATTTTTCTAATGTTCTATTGGCATCAGAGATGACGAACTTATGCAAGCATCTACTTTCCGTGCAAAGTGTCGCTTGCCTGTAATATCATGGTGTCACCCAGGTTCTATTATTTCTTCAGCTAAAATCTTTACTTTCTTCAATTTACCTCTGCCGATACTTACTCATACATGCTTTGCGAACTAAATAAATGTCATGTTGACATTGATTGCCCAGGTACTGGAGCTGTTATTGCACGTTCTTCACAGCCCATGATTGGTTTGATGATGAATCTGAGGAGGTATTTGTTTATCAATGTTTTGGTGCCTCAAACTTTAATTTTTTCTCAGTGACACTCATTTTAGATAAACCAATTTGCAGCACGACTGATGAAAAACTTGTTGCTGCGTTATGTACCCAAATTGATGGAACAGATAAGAAAAGGCAATTTACTTGTGTTTATTCAGTTTCATGTTTGGAGAAATGACACAATCTGCTATTTGTTATTAACTGCTATAAGTCTTCTTTGTTGCCAGAAAGCTTTACATTGCCGATGCTAGGCCTAGAAAAAATGCTTTGGCTAATGGTGCTATGGGAGGAGGTTCAGAATCATCTTCTAATTATTCGCAATCCGAGGTTGGTCTCAGAATTGATTGTTCTGTCTTTGTATGCATCTTCTCTCCAAGTTTCATTTTTCTTAGAGCCTCTTGTGTCATTTTCATTCTTTCTTTCAGGTTGTCTTCTTTGGCATTGACAATATCCATGTGATCCGAGAAAGCCTGGCCCGTCTGAGAGATTATGTAGACACTCATGGTGCAACCTCATCAGATGGAGAGTCTTCCTTCTTGGTTTGCCCTTACCTCGTCCTACCTCTTCCTTTTCACTTTTCTAGCGATTAATGCTCTAGCAATGAATTTGTTTGATTAATTGGCAGAGAACAGGCGGATGGAGTTGGGGAGGGGGCAACTTGAGCAGCATGTCTGCTTCCGTTTCTACCTTAGGTGACAGCGGATGGCTAAATCATATTCAAACTGTACTCGCTGGATCTGCTTGGATAGCAGCACGAATTGCTCTAGAATCTGCTACAGTTCTTGTGCATTGCAGGTACATACTCAAATGTAAAGAACCTAAGAACATCTCTATAGTTACATGGACACCATCTTCAGCTGTCCCTTTCTCTTTAGATGTGCATGTAATATAAGTCAATTTTAATAGTTTGATTTGTTTGGCTTCAAATTTAAGACAATTTCATTTTGGAATGAAGTGTAAACTATTTATGGTTTGCCATTAGCTTAATCATACCCTAAACCTGAAGCTATGGTCAATTCAATCTCTGAAGCAA
This sequence comes from Triglochin maritima, assembly GCA_963682175.1. Classification (NCBI taxonomy): domain Eukaryota; kingdom Viridiplantae; phylum Streptophyta; class Magnoliopsida; order Alismatales; family Juncaginaceae; genus Triglochin; species Triglochin maritima. The sequence goes on from OY821782.1 coordinate 269,806, forward strand.
AACAAACATTTCATCTCCTGTATGTTTTTGCCTCTTTAGTTTAAGGTGAATTGCTTTACATCTGACATGTTCTTCCTTGCGCAGTGATGGGTGGGATAGAACAACGCAGTTGGTCTCGTTAGCTAGTTTAATGCTGGATCCATACTATCGGACATTCAAGGGGTTTCAGGTATAGATCAGTCACCTTTTTTCTTCTTTTTCCTCTTTAACTAAAAATTAAATAAATTACTCAAAAGTAAAAACATTGACAGAGTAGTTTTTTTAGCATCATTTGTTTGGACTGTTGATTTTCACTGTTTTGTGCTGCAGGCGCTCATTGAAAAAGATTGGCTAGCATTTGGTCACCCATTTGCCGACAGGATGGGACTTCCATCTGTATCAGGGAATAGCAACTCTACATTAGAAACTTCTAAACAATCTCCCAATCATATTGCAACCTCTTCACCCATAAGAATGTCTCCAGGATCTTCTTCGGCTGGCACTTCCTCTCACAACCAAACATCCAACAATTGTTCTCCCATATTTTTGCAGGTGAACCAACTGCAGATGTTAGATCAGCTGTAAAAGTCAGTTAAATACATGAAAATAATTATTGCAAATTTGCATTGAAACATCAAAAATTGTCATGCTTCTTCCCTGAGCTTATTTTTCCAGAGCATAGAATAACTTCCATATTTAGCAATTTTGTAATGATACAACTTTTTTTGATAGAAGTTACAACTACTATTACTAAATTTAACAATAATACAACGAGACCGATACACTAAGATCAAAAAGCCTAAACTAATTACCCTTATCCCCTCCCCCCCACCCCCCCACCCCCCACAATAAATAGTTAAAATTAAGATGTCGCTAACATTAACCTGTAAATTTAGTTCATAACACTAGTAATGGTATGAGGTGTTTCTATGGCCCTCATATTATTAGCGGTGAGGGTCTTTTCTGGGCTCTAGTTAAAAGTTTGCATGCTGATGGTTTGAGGGTTCATAAAGAATTCTATATTTATGTCTTGCAACTGCGAATTGTTTTAATATAACAAGTTGTTTATATTGTTCCTATGTTGGATTGTGGGCATTATGATTGTAGACATGCATTCTACAGTTGTATCCTAAAGAATAATATTTTGGTGTTGCAGTGGGTTGATTGTGTTTCACAATTAATGAGAATGTATCCATGTGCTTTTGAGTACTCCATGGTAAGCTGCAGTTTATGATGCTTTTCCTTTAGAGACACTAGCTGTGACTAGTTTAAAAACGTATTTAAATCTTTTGACTAGGCATTCTTGGTTGATTTTCTGGACTCCATGCTGTCTTCTCGTTTCGGAAACTTCCTATGTAACAGGTATGTTCCCTTCTTCTACCCAATTTTGTAAAGTGCTCATGTTCAACATCAGTATGATATCACACGATAAGTTCAAATAGGATTGTTGTAGAGATCCCTAAAAGACATACTATTAGTTAATGAACATTTGTGAAATAAATGTGAAATTTCATTTTCTTTCTTTCTTTCTTTCTTTCTTTCCAATTTACAGTTTCTGTTTTTATCTCAGTGAAAAAGAAAGGCAGCAAGGTGGTGTTTCAGATTCTTGCGGGTGCATCTGGATGTACTTGGCAGAAATACGGGATTCTGACAGTGGATCCCATGTGCATTATAATATCTTCTATGATCCAATGAAATATAATTGTCCACTGTTACCTCCGGCAGCATCTTTAGCTCCTACCTTGTGGCCCCAGTTTCACTTACGATGGGCTTGTCCTTCAGAAGCGCAGTCTGGTGAAATTGATGCCAAGTATCGTGCCATGACCAAAAAGTACGCTAACGCAATAAAGGTATTACTTCATAAATGCTGTTGCCAACCTTTACAAGTGCAAGATATGTACTTTTCTATATATATGTGGAAGGGTTCCTTCTCTTCTCTATTTTGATTATTAAATCTCCTGCTTTGCTTTCTGAGTTGTGGGTGTCTGTAACGCATAAGTTATCTTCTGCTATGTTGCAGTATAAAGAAATTGCAGAAAAGAAAGCTTCGGAGCTCAGACAGAGTATGAGATCATTGGAGCTATCACTGGAAAAGGAAAAACAAAATTACAATGATGCTGTGGTTAGGTCAAACAGGGCCTGCCGGGAGAACTTGGCCATAAAAAGGGCTATTCAGTCACTTGGTGGTAAAGTGCATTTCTCAGGCGGTGGCCATCCTGCAGATGTTGGTAGCATATTTATTGAAGCCAGGCAGTTTTCTAACACCTTCGTATCAGGAGAGTTTAACTGTGAACTTCAGGATGATGACAGTACCTCACCGTCCATATCTGTTGCTGACTTGGAGGAAGGTGTTGTCATTGAGAATCACATGAATAATATGTGTGAGACTTTATGCCCATTTCGTACGAGAGAGGGTTGCAAATGGCCAGAGGCTAGATGTGCACAGCTTGGTAGTCAATTTGTTGGTCTGAAAGCAAACTTTGAAGAGTTTGACAAGCTGTCAATCTACGACGGTTATTTTGGTTCAGACTGAAATGGGGTACAACACTGCAAGTGACTACCCCATTTTCTCCGGCCTGACAGAAATTTATGGGTAGAAGAATATATTTTTTAACATGGTTCAACCGATCGAATGATGAGGTAGCGTGTCTCACCATGGTTCTAATGTGCAGCGTGGGTACATGATGCGGAGGTCGAGCGGGCGATTAATTTTATTCTTTTGGTGGTGGTGGTTCTCAAGTTAGAGCGGATGTGAATATGTAGGCAGCCGATTTTGTTTGCAGCAATTGATTACCTGCTGTTTCGGCATCTCCAAATAACAAATTCGGTTTGCAGACTAAGCATGCAAGCCGTGCTGATTCAGATAGCAAAGAGTTTTAATGAACAGATTTTCAGTTGTGGTAGTAATTGGTAGTCAAAATAACCGAAAGATTAGGAAAATTGTTTGGGTTGAATAAGACGTAAAGCTTAGTGGAATGTTGAGACTGCAAATAGCATTGTAGGCGTCATGAATGTACAGTTTCTTCGAAATCCTTGAAGAAAGAAATGCGTTTTTTATATATAATAATATTGTTATTAATTAATATGAAGTAGTAGAAAGTAGAGGTGTTTGTTAATATATATTATATATAGATAGTGGTTTGTTTGTTCACGTATTATGTCATGTGATTGAATGGGGTGGAAAAATGAATCTGTTGAAATCCCTCCAGTGATTGGAGGCTTCTTATCAGCTTCGAAACACACTTAACATGCAAAATGTAATAAATTTAGAAACCCAAAAAACCCAAAACAGAAAACATTAGTTACGTGATCAAGTCTAAGATAGATTAGAGAGTCGATATCTAATTAAGGGAGAAGGAATAAAATATATACATATAGTCTCTTTTCTCCTCTTTATTTTTCTTGCTTTGCTCCATCCACGACCACACCATTGAACGTTACTCAATCAAGAATAAAAATTTACGATGTGGTTTTTCCATAATCCTTGATCTTGTATTTGCATCAACAATATGCCTCTCATCTCTTCTTAATCTCATTTCCCTTGAGCTCTTTACTTTGTAGTTAGTATTTTCTGTTATCAATTTTACTTGTTGCACAACAATTTTGAATAAGTTTCTCTGGCAGTTTAGAACATCGAATGAAAATAACGAATAAAAGATTAAAAGGAAATACCATAACAGATCTTCATGACATATTATTTTCAGCATTTTATAATTAAGATATTATTAAGTGAGGAAAATAGATAAGCAAGTCAACCAAGAATATTCATTTGAATCTTAAAATTCCTTATTTAGAATCACGCCTCTACTTCTCTAGTAAGCTAGAGCTTTTCATCTCAATTGACTGTAATATTGGGAAAACATCATAGTTGCAATCTTTCACAGTAAAGTTCATATATATTAATCTGAATTGCTAAACATCGTCCCAAAATTACTTAAATCGTCCCTTGAAATTACCAAATTGCCCTTCATCCTATTTTTGCTTATATATCTCACAATTTCACTCTTTTTTTCAAAACTTTCTTTTCCTATACCTACTACAGAAGATTAGGAATGTCTCGGAGGCCAGGCAAGCAGCCAGCAGTTCCCCCGGTGTACCCGTATACGATAACCTTACGTTATTTATTTGTTTTCAAAAAAAAAAAAAAAAAAAGTGATCGGCGTCCGAGGGAGACGCCCCCCACATGGGGCGGGCGTCCGAGGAAGCCGCTCCCCCCACGGTAACCTTACGTTATTTATTTGTAAAGAAACTCGATGTCCAAAAGCCATATATTAGATCGAAACCTTGGAAAATTAATTAGAAGCTCAAACCCAACAGATTGAATAAATATTAACTTTCAATTGGGTTAATCATTCACTCAAACATCTAGTAGACGTCAAAATTTATTGTGTCAAGTTAGCAAAACATGTCTTACCAGTGTGTCACGAGAAAGGGCATGCTAGCAAAACATTAATTTGTAAACACCAAAAATCCACGTGATGGCAAGTTGGCAACATACAAGTTGAGTTGGTGGTTTACTCGAACACCTACAGTTAGCTGTTCCAGAAACTACAAACATCCAGCAAACTAAAAGCAGCAGCATTAAGACTTGTACATTATCTTCACGTCACGTGCCTCGAGTTTTCCAAAGAGGACAACTATTGTCCACCAAGTATATTTAATAGAAGAACAAGTTGGAGTAGAAGGCAGGGATTTCAATTCGCCGAACCATTGATTTAGAGAGGGTTGGTGGGTTAAAATACATAAAATAACTGAACAGTAGAGCGGGACCATTATGCGTCAAGAATGGCTAACTAACTACAGAACTAAGAAAACCATTACAGGCGTATTTGGAGATGGACAAAAATGATTTGGATGTTAGTACAGCTACAATTCCCAATCTAAGAATGTCATCTTCTAAATCTTACAAGAACTTACAGAAACGTTTTAAGACGTGGAATTGACTTGTAATGCCCGTCTACTGTCTAGAAAAGATAATCCTCAGTTGCAGGGCAAGCTTATTCGTACCTACCAAACTGCAACATGTCCTGTTACTTAATGCAAAGTACAGATTAAGAAACTGGTCTTCACAAACCAAGAAGAATAAATGAAATAGGACAATTAGATAATTTAATTAAGCATGAGCATCAAGCACAAGACCAAATTACCTGCCAACCATCACATGGAACCAACGATTACCTTCCAAGTTCCAACAAAGACACAAGATAAGGCTAGATTCCCCACCCCTTGCTTCTGAATCTGAACCGCTGAAATGCCCAACTGGAACTGGACTTCAGCCCTCGCTGGAGCTGTGGCATCCGCCGCAGCCACAGCGGTCGTCTTCGGTCGGCCACGAGACCCAACCTTCAACCTTGTCTCCATCAGAGTCTCCTCCTTCCACCTAAACATACCACTACTAGATGTAGAACTAGTCCTCACAGTACATGTAACCAATCCCAACATTGTCCCCATCCAATACTCTCCATCAACAATGTCCATATTCTATGCTGGTTCTCACCTAGGCTCTGCTCAAGTGCTTGCTGGCTCCCAACCGGCCAGGTCATGCCAGTTAATCCACCTCCGGGCGAAGCTTGACGGAGTCGAGCTTGCCCACAACATCATCAGCCTGCTCACCGATGCCGTGCAGAGGGAGATGGTGCTGGATGCAGCAGTAGACATAACTGGCACAGCCAAGGTACTGTGGTGGACAAACAACTTCAGAGTGCATGTTAGCAGCCATGTTATGGTAGACCCAGTGTATCTTAATGTTCTGGAGCAGGAGAACCAATCTGAGACAAAACTTCTCACCTGATCAGTAAGGATTATGAATTCACGACTAAAGACATAATACTTTTTTACTTCACAAAACACTTATTCAAGAATCATTAGAATTAAGTAGCCCAGGAATTACTCATTGATGTAGGACCATGAAGCATGATCCTCAAAGAACATATTGTTTTCTAGATAATTGGATACAATCGGTGGCATACCATATGGATATCTAAGGTGGCCAGACAAACCTCATCTACATTCCAGCATATTCTTAAAACGACACCAACAATAGAAACACACAAAACTGCTTGCTATCAATTCCGAGGAATCAACGGAGACCGGGGTATCAGAGAAGGTTTCGGCTCTTTTGTCGACACATAGGGATTGTTTTCCCTAAAACCTTCCTCAAGTGCATCCATAGGCATTGCTCGGAGGGACTCAATTGTACATTTGCTGGGAACCTCTGGCTCGGATCTGACTGGTGTTTCACCAGTTGGTTCATAGTCCTGTGTACCATCAAGATGTGTAAAAACCAATCAGCCTCATAATAAGAAACACATACAAAATAGAATGGTAAGTACTAAGTATGATGACTGGCAATATCGTTTATCTATGCCCATAGAACATACTACATATTAAGCCAAACAAAGTAAAGCATTCCAAGACCAACACATTGCATTTAATAAAAGTATCCACACAAAAGAGAACACCAAAGGTACTAACTATCAAGGCAAAAGAAAGTACCTCATAACTATCCCGGAAGGTGTTCTCTGCATGCTTTAGAATATCAGATGTGCATGCTGTATGAGTTTCATTCAAGTTATGCAGTGTCAAGGCCTGTGAGTTGAGTGTATCCATCATTCTGGAGACGGTTTCATGCTCGTGCTCAACAACACCTGTAACAGTTAACAACTTAAGATATAGTTACATCACAATCTACATTTATTTTAACTAATAAATAGCTTAATTAACCAGACAGAGTAAACCCAAAGGTCATCGATGCACTTTGTCAAGAAAGGATTTTGACCTAAAGTACGTCAATAGTCAGATTAAGTGTGACAACTGACAAGTGAATCATCATTATTTGATAATCCTAGCTAAGGTATTGATGCATAACAAAGACATATCAACCTTGGTTTCCTCGGAAAGGGTATGTTTAAGCCTAAGTATCAAGCCACAAAAAAGAAAGCTAACCTGTTATTGTTTTCTAACCAAAACATATCTGAACAATAGTAAGAACCAGTCAACAAAGTTCAAACAATATAAAGTTTACCTTCAAACTGGAGGGCAATATCATCACAACCAATAGCAACATCTTTCTCTGCCACAATACGTGACTTGGCAATCTTACGATCATGCTCTTCGTTGGCATCAACAATAGTCCTGGTTGGAAAGGAGATATCTTTAAAACATCTAGTCACAAATTGTGAACTGGCAAATGAAACTACGTCCCCATGTAGCTGAAAAAAAAACAATTAAAAGATCTAGCAACAATACACTACCTAACGAGCACATCAACCCCAGCTAGATGTTTTGTAGCCATCTCCTTGACAGATTTATTTGTATCTTTCCAGTGTTTTAAGGAGGTATCAACAGAAGCAGCACTGAACACAGAAGGCGAAATAAAGTTACAAAGGTGCAAAGGTGAGTCATGGCAAGCAGTTACAATATTTGACAGCAAAGCACAAGCAATTCTGGAAACATGGGCTTTCATTCTAAGTTATAGAAAGAATGAAATCCCAATAATGTCAAGCAATGGAACTGAAATCTCTAGTATGTTTTCAAATTAGGATGAAAAGGGATAGGACTAAACATACCACTGCTGGTAGAATAGACTCATCCGGCTGTGTTTGGCTGATATAGATTCTGCACCCTCATTATATAAAGTTTCTGCATTTACAGCAAATGTTTCCCATTTCCTCTTGGTATCATTTGCAATAACACCGGTGGATGACGTGCTAGCATCAACCAGCACTTTATTTTTTGTAACCTTTTCCATGACAGAGAGGAGCTCCTCATCAAGCTGTGAAATGGAACCAGAAAAGGGTCTGATATAGAAGGATAATAAACAATTAAACATTAAAATGTGCTAAAAAAAATTATACCATATCTTGGTGTTGAGATTGTAAGCTTAAAAATTGTTTATGGAATTTGAATAAAAGCTGCTCTGACTCGAGTCTACGCTTCTCCTGTTTCAGAACTCAGAAAATTCACATTTTAATATAAAAAAGTAATACAGTATATGGTTAAACTGAACAGGAAGTACCCTAAGATTTGTTCGAATGTCAGAAATTTCTTGGGTCAGAATGTCATGTGCTACATTTGCATGCTGTCGAAGCTTTGAGGTTTCATCCGCAATTTTCTCCAAAAGCTCAGACAAAGAGTTTGACATGCACTTGGTATCTTCAATAGATCTATAAAATCTCTATAGAAGGAAAGACATCACAGATCAAAACAAATAAACACAAAATATTACATCTAAAGAATGAGCAGTTAAGGCAAGTTCCCAGAACCTCACGAATATCCTGAGCAAAACGAGCAGCCTCCTCTTTTTGACTTGACAGTGTATCTTTCAGGTCTTTGATGATTTGAGCGGCTAAACCATCTCCAACAGCAAGTACCTGGTATATAAATTTGACCAGAATTGTAAGAGGGTAAAAACCAACACCATATTAGAAAAAAGAAAGAATAACATGAGAACGCATGGACTCACATGATCAAGACTCTTGTGATTGGCACAGCTCATCAAAGAGATTTCATCCAAAGTACCATTGATGTCAGCCTTCTGTAGACGCACATCGTTTTGAAATTCATCCAAATGGGAAACATATTGAACTTGTGCGGCATAAACTCTTTTCTTTAATTCTGATAGAGACTGTTTTGAAATCCAACAAAAGTTTAGAATTGAACTTTCGTATTCAATTAAAATAAACAAAGCTTGGAGAAACACAAATCCATCATCAAATGAACCTTATCATGGTAATCAATGAATGACTTGCCCATCCCCTCAATCTGCAGCAGCTGTTGCTTTTGTTGGTTCATGGATGAAACAACAATACCACAAAGGGAACTGATTTTTTCAACAAGATCTCCTTCGAAGTTATTAACAATTGTCTTATTTGCTGCACTCATGCGATCTTCCCTAGCTGTGGTGAGCCAAGTACAAGGACGTGAACCAGCTGAATATTTCACAAGTAACATACAGCAAAATGGATTTGAATCAAAGCTGAAACATACCAATTTTAGAGAAAAGCATATTATTTTCTTGAACAGATTTCTCGAGTTTAGCTTGCAACTCATATGCCTGTTTTGTCAAAGCAGTCTCTGCCCACAAACAAATATTGACATTAGACAATCAGTAGAAGCAGGATTTCAATTGGTTACACAATATCACTCACCTGCCATTTTCAGTTCACAAATAACAAATTCTTTCTCTTTTAAACTGTACTGTGACCGAGTAAGATCTTCCCTAACCGCAGCTAACAATTTGCAGGTCTCTTCCAAGGTTTTCTGTAGGCAATAACAACGCAAGAAAGATTTCATCAGTATTGATGAAGGGAAATGTTTAGGCAGATATTCATTTTTAGCAATTAACTACCTCACATGCTTCATGTTTTTTGCACCCAGCGCCATACAACTTTTCAAGTTCTTCAATCCTCTAATAAAGATTAACTCCCACAGTAAGAAAACAATTGTAAAACTTAAAATGATAGGTAAGCATAAGAAAGACTATGCAAACATAGAGCTGATGACTATATGAAGAAGATCCATATAAATCCAGCACACCTTTCGGTTAGTCTCATCACCTGCGGTCATTTGTTCGATCCTCTCTGCCATTGCCTGGACATAAAAAACCACAAAAAATCATATATTGCTACAGACTCAGATGATACGTAAAGAACAATAAAACATACAAAATTTTATACTGCTACGTATGAAATTGGCAAAACACCAGCAAAAACAACCAGTGGAATAGGAACAGCTTAGGAGATTGATAACCCTTTTGGATAAAAAAGTTTAAACTCATACTAATTACAAAATAAATAGACTCAGCACCTTTCTTTCATTTTCCTCCTGCTCATATCGTTCCTTAGGAAGATAAACACCAACTTTCTCACGAGTAGCATATACCTCTACAATCAAAACACAATTTTCAAGTACTTCAATAAACTGTGAGCACAAAAACACAGACAAAAGAATATGGTGTCCTACAAACTAGACAATAAAAAAATTATGTACTTCACCTGCTTTTAGACGATCAATTTCACTGTATAAGTCCTTAATAAGGGTTTGTTTTGTCATCTTTTGGTTCACCTACAAAAACAGAATGCACACTATTAACATACGACGTTTGACCATCTAGTCACCAATTACAATACCACCACAGTACCACACTATCAGTCTTTGCTAAGGTCTATTTTCTTGGCAACATAACTAGGCAAGAACCATTAATTAATAGGGTAAATGGCTTTAATGTACCAATTATTTGAACAGGTAAAGACGATAGGCAAAATCTTACAATTTTGACAGGAAAATAAAATGAAATAAAATAAGAATCCCAATGTGAAACCTCGGGCTTATTCTTTATATTCTTTGCTCTATGAGCATAGTCTAAGGTACTAAGTGTCTCCTCCAAACAATGGACTGATGGGGCCACAGTGGCAATAATGCATGTCTTTGTTCTCCCGCCCAATGAATCACGAAGCAAACGAGTCAGTTTGCTGTCCCTGTAAGAAGCATAAGAAAAACAATGTCCATATAAAAAACATGAGAAGACAAACAAAGGAGCATAAGTGCAATGATCATATGGATGAGTTCAACTAACCGGTACGGTATATGTCCTTGATGCTCAAGAAGAGCATTAATTACACGACCCAGGGTAAGCAAGCTTTTGTTTATCTCTCCAGCTTCTCTAGCACGACCCTAAATAGGAAATAGGGAAAAGAAAAATAGTGATGGTAAGCAATATAGCTTACAGAAGCAGGAAGTGATGTTAAATCATCTGCTACCAACTGCAGTTAGCTTTGGTAAGTAACATACCTGACCAGCACCAGCCCGGGTAACATTCTCTGATCCAGCAAGATCAACAAGGTTTAATTTTCCGCACTTAATGAGTTCCTCACCTTCCGGTGTGGCCTCTTTGATGTGAATGGTTATAGAAAACAATGAGTGTGACCGACTGAAACAAAGGAATGATCTCTTAATTAATGCTAATTGTTAAGCAACTACAAGAAAGTGTGAAACCAAGCAATAAGATAGAAATGACAGGGAAGCAATCAATTCTAGTTATCCAACTCCAAATAAAATCATATATAGTTTGAGGCATGCGGGTATACTTGCATCCCAAATGGAATTGCCAATAAAACATCGGAGATACACTAAGTGATCTCTGTAGTTTTTTTGATAATTGTAGTAATGTTAGTCATTATGCAAGGGAAACAGGCTGATTCCACTGATATTGTTAGAGAATACATTGACGGTTTGGTTGGCATAGCTTCTGCAGTTAAAGTTTAAACAATACCTAGATTGTTTGTTTAGCATGGTTTCTGCAGTACGTCGTTTTGCAGAACCCCTCTCTAGAAGGGTAAAAATCTCATTGGCACTGGTTACAATTTCCTCCTCCAAACCTCGCACAAGCACACCCCCTTTACCATCCTCCATTAGGGGTAATGGTTTCCTCTGTTTTTCCTCTGCGGTAACCTTTGAGATCTCCTCCGGGGCAAGCAAATCAGTTATCTCTTCGTTATACAACTCCAAGAAAGTAACCTTGACACTATACTCAGCATTTTGACTTTCCAGAGTGTCGAATATCTGCTGAACAGCTCTAGGTACGACTCCTGCATTCTGAGGCAACTCTCCTTTAGGGCCGGACTGGAAAAGAAAAGGTCAAAATCTTTCATGGTTCTGCTCAAAGAATGGGAGTAATTTTACTAAAACGAACAAAGGCACTGACAATAAATTTTACCTTTGACATTCTGCATTCACCTTCCATTGTGAATGTTTTACCAGTTCCAGTCTGCCCATATGCAAATATGGTGCAATTAAACCCCTCCAAAACCTCATTTACAATAGGAACTACTGCTTCATTATATAAATCTCTCTGCCTTGTAGTAGGGCCAAAAACCTAACAGAAGAACAAGGAAAGTGAGTAGTCAGGCAAATTTCTAACCAACACAAACCCTCCAAATAAAAATGCTCACTTAACCAAAAAAAGGGTGCTTCACAAACAGTTCTGTATGATACGCACCACCACATTACAATGAAATCATAAGGTTATAAGATGTAGCAGAAGCAAAGCATGAACATACACATGCATGCTGGATTAAAGGCAACTCCTTCCAGGAACAGCAAACAATAAAACTCAAAAAATTATCAGAAGACAGTAGCTTCGCGATGGACCTCAAAGTGTCCTACCATAATATCAAGTAGAGTTACAACAACGAAGACTACCTTACCAACAAATAAAATGTCAACTACTTATAACATGTAACCAGACGCACAAACCAATATTGAATCACCAACCAAATACCCAAAGACAGTAGCCTTGCAATCCACCTCAAAATCTTATTTGACAACACCCAGATAACCACGACAACGAAGATTACTTTACTACTAAGCAAAGCTGCAAAATGGCAACTAATAATTTGACCCAACCAAATAGCTACAAAAACCACTCCAAAGGTCTCATTTCCCAGAAAGATGAAATTTTGAGAACAAAAACACAAAATGGGGAGATTGATAGCATAAAAAGGTGAGACCTTGTCGAAGGTGAAGACCCTCTCGGTGTGTTTCCCGTGGACGGAAGTGGTGACGGAAACCTCCCTTTGGAACTCGGCGCAGGTCACCACCTGAGGCGTGTTGGCCCTCAACTCCCCCTCGCTGAACGGCCTGGAAAACCATCAAGGAAAAAAAAACCCTATGAAAACGGAACCCTAGAGGAGGAGATCTGGGGTTCGTTTCCAGTACCTGCAACGAAGGAGAACCTGGACGTTGACGCCTTTGTCCTTTTCGTGGCGGTGAGACATGGCTGGTCCGGCCCGATCGTCGTTGGAAGAAGAAGAGTGGAGTGGAGAGGAGAGGAGAGAGGAAAGATTAGGTTTTGGAAAGGGCGGGTTTGAGTGGGATTTCGAATTTGAACAACACGCTCGCTCGGAACGCACGCTCCCCTCTCCGACCCCCTCTGTCGTGGGCCGAACTTATCTGGATTAAGGCCCAAGTTAAAAACAGATTGTGACTTCTATTTTTCTTTTCTAGTTTTTATTCCTTTATTTACATCGCACTGTTTATTCGTCCACATAAATATCACATTGAATTGAGTTCTAAACGTAGAAGAAACAAATATATTGTTGCATAATTGCGATAAAAATCTTACCACGAAGCATACTACGTAAGTGACCATCTATGTCTTTAAGCGGATGTATGGAATGTTCACTGAAGGGAATACTACTAAAACACACACCTGAAAATCTTCCCTTCCGTCCACCAGTCAGATTTCATCGTTTTTATGGATCGGTATATATAGTAAGGCAACCCTTAGAAGAAAAAATAAAATCACACTCACTACTAACACACCATGAGAATGACAATCGATTACTTATCAAACCCTTACAGTAAGTTTGTCTCACCACCGATGAAATTGATATAGTAATGCAACAACCCTTACAAAGATTTGCACACTAACTACTGTTCCACTAATAGACCATGAGAACGACAAATCAGACCACAAGTTATGCAACTTCTTAACTAAATTCCATACATACTGAGAAGTACATATAAGCTCACGATTGAACTCTGTCTGTACCAGCGAAGTGGAGAGTGGAGAGGGTATGTTGGAAGGAGAGAGGACAGTAGAGGGAGGCAATTTTTTACCCATTTTTTTATATTATTATTTTGTTCTCTTTGTTGTTTGTACTTTTTGCAGACTAAATTTACCCTTGATTTGTTATGTTATGTTATGTTACATCGACTCTTAATTTTAATTAACCAACGTGCACACACACGAACGGGTGTTTGGTCTAGTGGTATGATTCTCGCTTCGGGTGCGAGAGGTCCCGAGTTCGATTCTCGGAACACCCCCCGCCCCCACACCATTTGTTGTTTACTCTTTCTTTTTATACTTCTCGTTCTTCGGTAAGTTGTTTTCACAATATTAATTAATTAATTTCTTTAAATAAATATTTCATCTAATCATTTACCATTAAATGTTGTGGACAAACAGAAGCTCGACAACATGCATTCTAAAATGCCTGCTTTCTATTTACATTTTAATCTTCATCAAACTCAACAAATACAAATAAATTATCCTTCTCGTTACTTTTTTTTTCTTCTTCAAAACAAACCTGAATTAATTAAAGGTTGGACGTGCATCGATCTGCAGTTGGAGATGAATCAAACCAATCCCGCCCTTAGTTTTTGAATTCACACAACAGTACTGCAAAATGTCTATATATATATATATATATATATATATATATATATATATATATATATATGAGACCTAACTATTAACAGCTTTCTCTTTCACCAATGCAGGCTGCCTGCCTGCCTTTCTTTCTCATGTCATCATGCATGCATGTGCCGATCGATGGCAATGGCATGTTTGTTTCTTGTTTATTATGCATGATTGCATCATTCACGTCCTACTCCAAGTTTCCTCGTATTATATTATTTGTTTACTTCTCCCACTGTACTGTACTCTATATTATATTATTCCACACCCACATCCTCTCGTGATCTCATCTCAAGTTAAGGAATCTGGTTTGATTATTATTATTATTATCGTCGTTAAGTGTAGATCTGTCAATCTGCTAAGCTTAATTAGTCCAATTCCAAAGTTGCTCAACCACACTGCTATATATATGTGTGTGTGTTTACATGTACGTGATTCTGGGATCAGGAGGGAGACAGCATGCTATGCTGCCTTTGCACTTTCTTCACTCATAATGCTGCTGCTGCACCTTTAATCATGTATTCGATTTGTCTTCATTTTTTATTTTTGACATACCAAATACAAGGAAATATATGTGTCAGAGGGTTTGGTGCATGGAAAGACAGTCAGAAGTCACCAATTAACTTGTTCAGATGATGAAGGATTATACATTTATATAAACAAAATGAATATAAAACACACATAAGGAGATGCAAATATGTTATTATGGTAAATAAGTTGAACAAATATCGTTGACAGACTTTTTTAAAAAAACTAAAAAAAAGGCACAAATGAAAACAAAATAAAGTAGTCAAAACAAAAAGTCATTATTCTCTTTCTTTTCTTTTATTCTTACGTGTAATGTAATGTATATATAGTAATAAATTCATATCCATTATTCCTTCTTCTATTATCCTCCTCCACCTTCTCAATCTTCTTTCTTCTCCCCCAAATAAATAAAAAAATAAACCCACAAAAATCCTTCCACCTTCCCAATCCCAACCACCTCCACCCCGAACGAAAGAAAGAAAGAAAGGCACCTCCATGACAGCCGTCCTCCACACCCAAACCCCCACCTTTTCCTCCTCCCTTCTCACCCCGGAGTCGGATGAGGAGGAGAGGCAAGGATCGGTCCTCGCCGTGCTCGCCTCCGTCCTCAGGAAGAGCATCGTCGGGTGCAGTGCTGAAAGAGAGGAAGGGGATTTTATGGAGATTGGGTGGCCGACCAACGTCCGACATGTCGCGCATGTCACTTTCGATCGCTTCCATGGCTTCTTGGGTTTGCCTGTCGAGTTCGAGCCCGACGTCCCCCGCAGAGCCCCCAGTGCTAGGTTGGTTTCCTTGGATGGTCTGCTGTTTTCCATTTTTTTGTCATTTCATTGGTCTTTGAGGACTTTCGTGGGATCTTTTGGTTTTGAATTTTCGTGATTGGTAGGAAAATTAAATGCTGGTTTGTTTTGGTGATTTTGCAAATGCAATGGTGGCTACTAATGGTTTGTTGGCTATTAGATGGTTTGTTGGTTATTAGATGGTTTTTGTATGAAAATGTGGAAATGGATATATTTGATAAGGATGATGTTTCTTATCCATTAGGATAATAGGATTTGGAGTGTCCTTTTTTTTCTCGACTTGTTAGTTCCATTTTACTTTGTTTATCAAAACGTTGTCAATTGGTGTTATTTGAAGGTTTTTTTTAATTATAATATTATTTTTTCGTTTTTTAAAAAGAGAAAAGGTCAATTAAACTCAACAAAGTCTAAGGTTTAAGGTATTTAGTGTCATATTCAGGTTGAAGGTGAGTACGTTTTTTACCGGAAACTTTGTCAAAACTGGATATTGACATGTTCTTTCAGAAAGATTTCAAATTTTAAATAGTAATGAATGAATTTCTTCGTGGAAAAAGGTAGTTAGGATGAATCAGGGTAGTTAGAAAGGTTTCCTCTTCATGCTCAAGCTTGATTTTGAAGGTCATCTGCTTATACTTAAAAAAATGATTTCAAAATGGAAGTGATGTGGACATGCTTTCCTTAGCAATTGAGTCAAGTCTCTCTTTTTTTCTTCTCTGGGAGTGGTACATTCAATTCAAAACAAGGTTCTGTAATTGCTTCAACGTTTTTACCATCTTGTTTGAAAGAACAGTTTCCATCTTTATTTACCTTTCTTAGGGTCTTTTGAACAGAACTGAGAGAATAAAATAAAGAAGAGAAACCTTGAACGTGAACCTACTTTTGCCTGATAAGGAATACATGTGAACTTCAGAGAAACAAGATTTGGAGGATACTTGCCTTCAATTTATTGTCAAAATCAGGAGAGGAGAGAAAAGAAAGTTTATA
The DNA here is from genome assembly GCA_963682175.1 of Triglochin maritima. Lineage (NCBI taxonomy): Eukaryota > Viridiplantae > Streptophyta > Magnoliopsida > Alismatales > Juncaginaceae > Triglochin > Triglochin maritima. Next base: position 286,297 of record OY821782.1, read on the forward strand.
TCTTTTTCCTCTTCTTAAAATACCTTCTGGACGAAATTGATTATTCAGAAACTTTGGTACAATGCTATGTATTGGTTTCATAATTCCTCTTGCCATTTATGCCAATTATTGTTTTCTACTATACTCTTCCAGTTCCAGATGTGATAAATTTTTGTACGGACCTTGATTGAGACTTTTACCTTTTCTCAATCCATTTACCATCATGTTTTTATCTTGTATCACTTCAACGAACTTGTAATAATTTATCTTGCATGATTATACCTTTTTTTTGCCTTGCCTCTTGTTCAGCGCAAGTGTTTTTGGTGTCTCTGCGGAGTCTATGCAATGTTCTTACGACTCAAGAGGGAACAGCGTACCAACCATACTCTTGCTGATGCAGAGATGCTTGTATGCACAAGGAGGCCTTCAGGTACAATATCAACTAGCTTCACCTACTTGTTTTCTTTTTAACCTCTTATGTTTCTCTAATTATGAAGCGTGTACCTAACATACACAATGTGCAGGCTGAAGGGATATTTCGAATAAATGCGGAAAATAGCCAGGAGGAACACGTGAGAAGTGAGCTGAACAGGGGGATCGTGCCTAATGGTATTGACGTGCACTGCTTGGCTGGTTTGATTAAGGTATATATGTCCTTTAATGGTTATAAATCCTACACTGAGTTGCATTTTGCCGCCTTCTAGATGAAATTGTTGAAGCAATAGTGTGGGTTTCACATCATGTAGTTTCCCAGATCATATTAATAAGCTTCGTTTACACTGGAACTTTTTTGTTGGTTTGGTTGTACCCTGACATGTGTCGATTCTTATGTCATTTCTCGTTTTAGGCAAGCAGTCCGATAATGTGTTTCTTACTTTCTCGGAGATTGTCTATCTAAGGACTTGAACTTTTGAGTTTTTGGGATGTCCATGATTTTTACTGGACGATATCTTTGATTTTTCTCCAGGCTTGGTTTAGAGAACTACCAAGAGGGGTTCTAGATTCTTTGACGTCCGAGCAAGTAATGCAATGCCAGACCGAGGAGGAGTATGATGCTCTTGTTAAGCTTCTACCCCCAACCGAGGCTGCGCTGCTAGATTGGGCTATCAACCTAATGGCTGATGTTGCACAAGAGGAACATTACAACAAGATGAACGCTCGCAACATTGCAATGGTTTTTGCTCCAAACATGACTCAGGTAACAGGAATGCCATTTTCTCTTTAGGAGCAAACATTACATGAATATCTTCTGATCCAATCTGTGTTTCTCTTGCAGATGGATGATCCCCTGACTGCACTTATGTATGCAGTCCAGGTGATGAATTTTCTCAAGACTTTGATTGAAAGAACAATCAAGGAGAGAGAGGAAGCGGTGATAGAATCTGCTTCTGCTTCTCATTCCGACCCTTCCGACGAGAATGAACACCACAGTCCTTCGCGCCTGAATTTGGAGGCGCACACAGAAGAAGAGACTGAACGAATATTTGTTTCCAAAGAACCTATTCTTGAAAGTCATCATCTACTTCCAAAAGACAATTTGGTTGAAAAAAACAATGGCATCAAAGGTCCTAGGTTGGTTTGTGCATCTAATTTCGAAGGTACTGCATGTTCGACCAATGGGCAACAACCTTGTCAAGTTCCAACTTCCAATAGTTTGGTGAAAAGAACAGAAAGTACTGCAAATGGTTTTCTAGTGGTGCAGTCTCCAGCGAAATGTCGCAGGAAAAAGAGCAGCCAATCAAGCAACGTAAAACATAAGAAGCTCGTGAAGAAGGCAAATAGTCATCAGGCAATTCGAACTGCAACACCAACTGAGAAGCGAGGGATAAGCATCATAAGTCGTATTAATTCGACGGCTGAGCGGGTAGAAGCATGGCGGTGAGGCCCATGCTTTCATTTCTGTCGTACCTAACCTTGTTTTGCAAAGCTGTTGATGTTAGATGTGTGCTGTTCAAAGCTTAGCTTGTGAGTTTGTGGATTTTCCATGTGTGATGTTTCAAAAAATTTGGTGTCCCTGTATCTTAGGTTCCTAAACATTTGTGTTAATCAACTATGGATTAGTGAGTTTTGTGTTCCCTTCAACTGGATCTTTTGGCTGATGATTCGAGGTGGTCTGTAAAAAAAAAAAAAACTTGTATTCCCATGAATGTTTGTGTTTTCCCTCTTTTATGGTTTGTTTGTGTTGCTAAGCTAATCAAGTCATTTCAGAGTACTCAATCTTCACATATTTGGTCTTACATTTCAACATTTTATCCAGTTCATTTTAATTGATGTATTTTTCTGAATTTAATGTCTGCAGATATGTTAACAAATTATTAAACACCTGAGCGACGTCAATAACAACATTGTTTTGTCCACATCTTCCATCTTGTCCTCAAGCTGAGTCAGATCAGCTATCAACTTATTGAACACCGAGAGATGCTCAATGAACGGCGTGTTTTCCTTCATTTGAAGTATGTACAGTTGATGCTTCAAATTCAACTTGTTGCTAAGGTTCTTCTTCGTGAACCTCTCTTCCAGAAGTTTCCAATATTCTGCCGCAGTCTTCGTCAGTTCCTCGAAAAGCAAATCATCTGAGAGGCACAACTCGATGATCCCAATAGTCCGGAGTTTCAGACTCTCCCAGTTTTCGTCGGTCATCTTCGACGGTTTTTTTCAACTCCATCTACCGTCAGAATAGTCTGTCCGTCTGCGACATCAACGCACGAACCCTTCATTGTCATGTTGAAAAGTTCTCCTTCCCGGTCAATTTATCCACCTGAAAGTTCTGCGCTTCCTCCGCCATCGAAAATGTAACCAAATCTCTGATACCAGCTGTTGGGAGGGGATCTAACAATGCACTAACTCGACACGGATTAAACGCACCACGAAATACTAAATATTGATTGCGAAATTAACTTCTAGCCCTCTCCCAAACTCAATTGTAACAAGAACACTAATAAGATAGAAATAAACAAGCAAACACAAATGCACACCTAAAACAACCACGACACACGCGATTTACAAGGTTCGGCAACGTGGCTACGTCCTTGGGGGGTCTCCTGCGGGTTTCTTTTCCTTCTTCCGCTTCTCCAACAAGAGAAACAACCGAGATTACAAGTATATGGAGGCAATATGTCCTCTAAATCAGTCTAGATCTATCTTTAGCCTTAATTTCTCAACTCACAATAAAGGAAACTATGTTGTATGCAATTGTATATCGAAAATAAGAGCAAACAAGTTCTTTTATAGACTCAAAAAACCGAGCTACAATTAAGCAAAACCGAACAGAACTATTCATGGGGACACGGTTAACCGATGCTCGTTCGGTTAACCGTGCGTGCTTCAAAAGGAGTGATTCCTGTTCTGATTCGATTGACCGAATCCTTCTCGGTTGACCATGGGAACGCTTCTTACGCGACTCGATTGACCGCGAGAACAAATCTTCCACGAACTAACGAATTCTTCAACAACCCCACGGTCGACCAAGCACCCCTCGGTGGACCGTGCCAAATTGGACAGACACTTTCCAGATTCTTGGAACATCAAAAATCTTCCCAACGGTTTACCGAACCCGTTGTTCTGAAGTGTTTGTTACTTTCTGACGGTGGACCGAATCCAATTCGATCGTCCGATCTCAGCTGTACACGGAGTGCCTGGAATCCTCGGTTCGGTGGACCGAATCCAATTCAGTAGATCGACCCGTCTTTGCCGAAATTTCCTAGGTTGTGCGTCGGTAGACCGAATCCAATCCGGTCGACCGACTCTTCCTGGATTTGCTTCCTTAACAAATATAAGACAATATTCAACACTTTCGACGCTGGAGATCTTCAAACCAATCCACGACATGTTTATTCGCCGGATTCTTTTTTGGGTATGTTCGAAAAGCGGTGCTCGACGTTGGATTCGGTGTTGGGTTCGGGCCGGTTTTCCCCGACGAAGCTGTTGGAGGTTTGCACGGAGGGAGTCAGGCTTGAGAGCTCTGACGACGTGGGGAGGGAGTCGGGTCGAGTTGTGGAGGACAGAGGTGGAGGAAGAGGAGAAGAAGAAAGGAAGAGAGCACGTCGGTCGTACTGGAGGAGTTACTCCGATGTTAGGCCGCCGGCGAGAGGTGGAGCCGGAGTTTTTCCGCCGCCCATCTCTTGCCTTGGGAGCACCGGAAAGCCGTTGGTAACTGAATTTTGAATAACAAACTTTATTTATATTATTATAACATCAAACACTATATTGTTTTATTGTACTGCAAAACTTTTTATATATATTATTGGTGAAATGAGTTAGAATAGTTTAGTACATGGTGCAACACTGAGATGAATTAATGATTATGTTCTCCAACAGATTTCTTTCAGGTCGTTCAAAGGAGATGGGAGGTTTGTGTTGAGAGAGGTTCGGATCCCAAGTCCGGAGTTTCTTCATGCTTCACGTCAAGATGGAAGACTCAAGTTGCACCTCATTCATACTGAAGAAGAGCAACATACAGGAAGAAGAAGATAGAGAAGACATGGAAGAACAAAATGAAGAGAATGGTGAAGAGATTGTTGATAACTTGACATCTGAGGTTTGAGATTCTATTTTTCTTTATTCCATTCATGGGATTGAATGAGAAAAAGGAAAAGAACTGTAGATTTGTGTTTTTATGTATTCATTATTCTTTTTTGTTTCTCCTTGGAGGATTTCCAGTGGTGGTGGCAGGTACACAAATAAAACTTGGAACTGTGAATGTTTTTCAGAATTCATGGTTTCTTCCAGATGTATCTTACTGGTTCTTGCACTTGAGTTAAGAATGAAAATGGATCCATACCAATTCTTCTCCGGTCTGAAACATATCACAGTGCAACGTTCCTAAACTAAAACGCCAGTTGGAGAAAGAGACAACTACTTTTAATTCTACAACTCAAAAAATCAAGCATCATTGTTGAAATCTATATGGTTGAGAATCACACAAACATCCAAGACTGCAAGTGACCCCTGAAGTAATTAATGGAAGCATCGCATTTGGGTCCCACGCACTCCAAACAGAGTTCCAGATTCCATGTTGCTTCTCTTAAATGTCACATTAGATTCACATGAATCCCAATGTTGTGTCCTAGAACAAAAATATCATGTGATGATGAAAACAATCAAGACTTTAGTTTCCTGAGGCAAAAGTCAACTCAGAACGCTCAGATGTCACCGCTACAACTGTGAACAAGAAAGCTCTGACCATTACTAGCAACCAATAAGTTGGGATTCAATCAAAACACAGCACAACACAATAAATGTTTGTTTACCACAAAAGATTAAAAGGGACAGATTTGAACAGAGAGTATGCACTTACCCCTCAAATCCTTTACAAGAAGACAGCAGATGGATCAAGGGTGTGCCACGTGACATCTCAAGGTCAAGATAAGATTAAGCAAGCAAAACATAGCATTACTAATTAAGACCTGAAAATCACCAGTAACCGCAAATACAAAAGTGAAATGTTTGTACTGACAGAAAATTGGGTGCTCTCCAAAACTTCGAACAGTGCATAAAGATGCGATCACTTGTATTGTTTTCAACAATTGTCACTAGGTTTGCATATTATTCAACTTCAAAAGGGAAACAAGAGCAAAAAACAAAATGCATTGTAATTTCAAAGAACTTCTAGTGATAGAACATCTCTCAAGATGACAAATACAGTTTGTAATTTCAGGTCCCGAAAGTAATTTCAGTCCTGCACTTCTTCATGCTTCTTGTTTGGCTTTGACAAAAAATACCAGCCCAGACCAGAGATTATGGCAACTGCACCTGCAACTACGCCATAGTTCTTGTCCTTGTCAGTTGATACGTTGCCTGCGGATGAGCTTGCTGGAGTGCTTGGTTTCACAACTGACTCTGGTGGTACCGTAGCAGCTGGAGGCTGTTCCTGTGGTTTAGCATCCTAAAATAAACTAGACATCAGCCAAGAAATTTGCGGGAGACCAGGGGTAGTCCTAATAAAACAAGAAAACCACAAATGTCAAGCAGTTGAAACATACCTTATGTGCAAATTTTTCCAGCTTTTCCTTTTCAACTTTCTGAAAGAAAAAAAACAGCTCATGTTGAGCAAGTGTGTATTGCATATATCTAGTCTCAAAGTAAAGTATTTCTTATAAGTATGTGCAGCAAAATGATGTATACCAACAATTTCATTCTTGGTCCGCAAAATACTGACACCACTTCTTTTGATGGGTGACTACACAAATGACTTCTTGATATTCGTTGCAAAATTACCAATGCATTGGTAATCACAAGTCGTTACTCTTCAAGAAAAAATGGCCATGACTCGTATTTATTTCCAACTGAGCATGGTTGTCACAGAAGGTGATAAGAAAGCGTTTGTGCACATGAAGAAAAGTTGGACAGACATTATAGATAGCTGCAGTATAGAAGCTTAAGGCTAGAAGATGTTGAAGAATGGCTGGTAAAGCTGAACCATTTCAGTTATATATTTGTTATTTGTTTTGCATTAGATTTCCATATCTAATGTAAATGAGGGAGAAGGCACAAATGAATAAGTAGATTGAGAATCCAGAGTCCAGAAGACATTGGGATTTATATAGATTAAGTGAGACAGTTACAGAAGTCGGTGGTTAACCTTAACACTCCCAAGTCCACACTACAACCATCCAACAGTTGATGAAAGTCTTACTCTTACATTAATTGGAGAAACATCAAAGAATGTAATATCGAACGAAAACTACTACATTTGTCTCAATCAATCCAATTCCAATTCCAATTCCAATTCCAATTCCAATTCCAATTCCAATTCCAATTCCAAAATCAATGAGTCAAACAAATACTATATTCTCGACAGAGAGTGAAGCGCAACGTATAAAGTTGGGATCTTGGCAGACACATTAACCAAATCAAATCGCAAAAACTTTTACAACCTTTGTTCTCCAACCAACATCAAATAACCAAACCTACTACCTTGATGTAGACGTTCTCCGCGGCCTTCTCCTCCTCGCCCAGCACCTTTCCTCCTCCCGACGAAAACCTTCTAGAAATCAACAACCTCCTCACCGCCGCCATTGCGATCGATCCAAAACAACCGTCTCTCTCTCTCTCTCTTCCTTTCTCTCTCTCTTCCAAAGAAACGGGGAAGTAAAGGAAGGAAGGAAGGAAGACGGAAGGCTTTTAATGGGCCGGTCTTTTTCTTTACTGGATGCGTCCCGACCCAACCAAAACTACCTATCCTTAGTTTAGTAGAATGGAATGAAGTCAAATTAAAGGAGGATGAAAATGGTAAAAAAGAAAGGGAAAGGATGAAAATGCAAAAATTGGAAGATCTTTATTATTTGTCCACTTCTCCCACTACTTTCTCTCTGTCAACCCATCAAATCACATCAATCCAAACCCACAATCGAAAATGGTAGAAACTTTCAATTTTGAACGATCGAAACCCTTCAAACCAAACCCACAATGGAGATGGAGATGGAGGTCGGGAACCCAAAACATCCCACCATCAAACCACAACATGTATGTAAGCTCTGTAACAGAAGAAGAAGAAAACATCCAAAAGTTCAAATTTGTTGTTATTGGTCTGTAAAGTATAGAGTTATCTCATAATTTTGTTTTCCCTTTTTGACAAAAAGGGTTGGGGTTTGCATGACTAATCAAAACCTGTGTTTTTTGGTGGATTTTTATTTTTATTTGGCCCGAAAAGTGACAGTTTTCATCAACATAGAAAAACCAGTTTGATGTTTTATATATATAAAAGTCAAAAGGTATTCAAATTTGAAAATGGCCACAAGGAAATGAAACTTTACCATCATGGAAAAAAATAACACTGTTGGAAAAGTTTGGTGTTTGTGATTTTGTTTTTCTTACTTGTACAATCCTTTTTGTTTCTGCACAGGATGAAGAAGTCAACCTCAAAGCCAAAAAAAGGTTGAGTAATCTCTGGTTATAACTTTTATTTATGCTCATCAACTGATTACATGCTGTGCTGCACTTTGTGTGTCGTGCAGACCTCGTGTGGACTGCTCGTCAAATGGTCCGCTAGAAAGGGCAGAAGCGCTTCAGTCTCGTCGGCTTGATCCAAAGTTCCCAAGTTTCGTAAAGCTGATGCAAAAATCTCATGTGTCTGGAGGTTTTTGGCTAGTAAGTGTGATGATTTCTTCAAGCATTGGAAATATTGTAACTTCAGTATGTTGATCAGCTGTTGTGATTGTGAGCAGGGGCTCCCTTGTTTCTTCTGTAGAGAACACATGCCGGTAGAAGACAAAACAATTTTTCTGATCAATGACAAGTTGGAGACATTTGAAGTTATGTATCTTGCACGTAAAGATGGATTTAGTGGTGGATGGCGACGTTTCTCAATTGCTCAAGGATTAATTGATGGAGATGTCTTGGTTTTTCATCTAATTATGCCAACAACTTTCAAGGTGATCCCCAATACATTCTTCCTCAGCCTAATGGTTGAAACTACACTCTCTGTTAAGTCCATAGATATATAAAAAATTACAGTTTTGAATTTTGCTAACTTGAAGTGCTTATCGTAGGAACCAAAAACTAACTATCCTGATAACTTGATTTCTGTTTGCCACCTGGTAATGCCATCCTTAACTTGTTCCTTACCCATTGTATTTTTGTAACCTTTCCTAACATAACTTACTAGCTTTTTGGTTAGGAATATTTCAATCCTTGAAGTTCTGATCAACCAGAACTCCCATTCTTAAGTTATTCACCTGAATTAGGATAATCTATCTTTGAAGACATCTTTAGAAAAATAGTCCGCAAAGTGTAAATACTTTATGTAATAAACTTTTGTCAACCATCACCTGCCTATGTTCTTGAATTTTAAGAAGTAGAAGACGTATCAAATTTGACATGCACCACAACTGGATTACTTTTTCGTCTCTAAGCAATCTTTGTTCTTCTTAAAAAAAACAGGTCTTTATACTTCGATCGAGTAGCTCATCGTCTGCTGCCGTCGTAGGTTCCAAACCTAAAAAAACAAGGTGATCGACATAATTAAATTCCACACTCTTGTCTTCCAATTCATGCCCCTTTCTGATCTATAATGTTGCATTATTTGTAAGCAACTCCAGTTTAGTTCCAAAGCAAATATTGAGAATGCTCTATTGAGGACTGATCTTCTTGCTTGAGCTGGTAGTTCTGTGTTTGATTTTTTTTAGGAGAAAACCAAGCCCAGCAGCACATCAACGGCTCGCTACTAAGGCTTCTTCATGTAAACCAGCATCATCAGCCAAACCTGAGCATTCTAGTAAATCAGATAATGACAACCATGGTGAGTTGTCTGAATCGGAAGACCACGACCAACGCATGAAGCAAAATGTTGGGCTGGACATTGACCAGAACTGTGCATCACAAATGGTAGAATCCGTAACTCAACTATTGTTATTGGTGTCACCTCTCCTGCACTTGTTAGCACAAAAAGGATAACAAAGAGAGTTGGGAAGTACTAATTTATGGTGTCTGGATATTTTAATCTAAAGATAATAGCACATTAGCATCAACATGCACAAGATGTGCATGTAATCTTAAAATTTGAAATTCAGAATTTCAAAGATAAAAGCATAATTACAAAAAAATAAATCCCAATACCTACTTTGAGGCAGGACATGTGACATTAGATGATTATGTGCTTTTACTAACACATTGCTTGTTAAGATTAAATAGTTGTAATGTGTTGCACATATTTATGACTAATTGTGTTATTATCACCTGAATTGCTTACCAAAGGGTTTGTGTTGTTTGTACAGATCTCTGAGGAACGAATGCGGAAAATTAAAACGTATCTACTAGTTCCTCATTTTTCAAATTAGAAAGAAGCTATTGTTGTTCTGACACTTTACAGGTTTTAATTTTCTGTTAAAATGCCATGGATCTCAGTGGTTACCGAGGTTGTTTGGAGGATCGTGTTTATGCTTCAGAAAATGTTGTGCAAGCCGCTACAAAGAAAGCAGAAGCGTTGCAAGCAGTCCTTGATCCGGAGTTCCCAAGTTTTGTAAAATCAATGAGCCAATCCCATGTAACTGGAGGCTTCTGGCTGGTAAGCTTACTTAATTAGAATCGAGCCCAAAACACAATTGATATTACAAGTAGTACACTTTAAGTGAGATACACTGTTAGGAATTGTTTATGTACCATTTTAACAGGGACTCCCTAGCAAATTCTGCAAAGAACACTTGCCCGATGAAGATTGTGAGATTACTTTGATCGATGAAAATTTAGATCCTTTCCGGACAAAGTATCTTGTTAGAAGCACAGCTTTAAGTGGTGGGTGGAAAGGATTCTCTATATTTCATAAATTGGTTCACGGAGATGCATTGGTTTTCCATCTCATCAATCCGACAACTTTCAAGGTGATGAAAAGTAAAAAAAGTTTATTATTTTGGATGTTGGTGTTCCCCACTGAACTTGGCACTTGTAAAAATTCATTCAATAATTCTTACGGATTTTGCTGTTATTGTTTCAGTTTTTCCCCCATCAACATAACTGATCTTAATCCAATTTTGATAGGCGTACATAATCAGAGCAAGTAGCTCATCAAATATTCATAGGAACATTGATATTACATATGAGGAAAATGGTGTTAAGCCAAACAACAAAAGGTAATTATCGTTTTTGGATTTTTTTGTGTACATTTTTTGTTATTAGGAATGACATTTGTCTGATCTTTATAATCATTTAAGTTTTACCTTTTTTGTACTCCATATCTTATGCTTTCTACTTGTCATGTATTGGATGCTCATTTCAAAGATAGAATTTGACCAACTCCAACAACCTTGTGTTTGTGCTATACATTGTTATAATAACTTACGTAGAATGATTTCATCCATTACATATTCTTAATAGCTCATAATCCATCTTCTAAGCATGTAGTCCATTCTTCTAGATTCAATTGTACCACCCAAAAGTCACATTTGAGTGAATTTGAACTTAGATGCCTTGTAAACTATTTTTTCTTGTTTCATCCCAAAGTTTTCTTATGGTTTTGGCAGAAGTGGAAAAAATATCAATGTACAACATCCAAAGCAAGAAGTTCATCAACAGATGAAAGCCGAAGATGCAGAGGAATGTGCATCAGACTCTGGAAATGTGCAACCGATAGCAACAGTTAGTAATCGGGACAATAAGAACCAATGTGTAGCCGATGACATTCACGAGGAATGTGCAACAGATAATGTGAACGGAAAACAGGAACAAGAGAAAAAAAATAGTGGTGGTCCTATCAGCAACTGCTTACAGTGCTTCATACTGAAACAAGAGGCGTGTCGGAAAGCATTAGAGGCGGAGATTGCAATCAGAGAAAACGATAAGCTACGCTTTCTGAAATCATGCAAGGTTTGCATGGATCATGATGTTTCAATGCTGCTACTTCCCTGCAAGCATCTGTGTTTATGCGAAGACTGTGATTCCAAACTGCATATCTGCCCAATATGCAACACCGTGAAGATCTGCAGCACGGAAGTGTTTCTGTGAGAGACAGATATCTGTTGGGAACTTGGGATGGCTGTGGTTTGTTTTTGGTAAGAATGGTTGTTTGTTTTGCTGTAATTCTGAGAGAATTATACAACCAAGTACTGATTTGTATGTAATAGATGGCAGACTAGACCATCTTAAGTAACTCCTTTTGTGGAAAGAAATATGCATGTAGTGGTTTGTCAAATCTGTCGTCGTGTTTGGTCTTCAATATCAATGTTGTCGACTTTGGTATCATTAAAACATGCATGCATCAAACTTGGTACCAACATTTGTTATTTACCATAAAAAAACAAAACCACGTATGCACTTATACAGTACCTTTTTTTTCAACCCACAATTTAAATTACTAGAATAGCATGTGAATGCTTAGCATAGTAGGTCGATGTCTCTGTTATGCATCAATACCTTAGCTAGGACTATCAAATAATGATGATTCACTTGTCAGTTGTCACACTTAATCTCACTATTGACGTACTTTAGGTCAAAATCCTTTCTTGACAAAGTGCATCGATGACCTTTGGGTTTACTCTATCTGGTTAATTAAGCTATTTATTAGTTAAAATAAATGTAGATTGTGATGTAACTATATGTTAAGTTGTTAACTGTTACAGGTGTTGTTGAGCACGAACATGAAACCGTCTCCAGAATGATCGATACACTCAACTCACAAGCCTTACCCTGCATAACTTGAAGGAAACTCATCCAAGCCTTAAAAAGATATGCCAAGTTTCTTTTTGGTTCTCACCAAAGAGTGTGAGGTGGTCGGATCGGTTGCTGGAGGTCTCGGCGATGATCGTAGTGCAGCAGGGTTGCTACACTGGGACGGTCGATCGGTCTTAGTGTAATTGAGAGTTTCTGTCTCGCATCGATCGAACGATGCCCTCAGGCGGTCGACCAGTTGCACTGTGGTAAGTTGGTTGAGGTCATAGACCATCTAAACAACCGACCGTTTTTAGATCTGTTCGATTGATTGTACCTGTAGCTAAGTCGATTGGCCTAGATCTTCTAAACACTCGACCGTCTATATGATTTATTTGACCGATAGCTTAAGTTAACTTAATCGTTTGTGCGACAGTTTGTCGACCGTTATTTTATGTTCCAAATGGTCGACCGGTCGGTGACTTTAGGTCGACCGGTATAAGTTGAATTTGTGTTTTGTAGACCCTGTTAATGTTCGGTCGAACGGGTCCCCCTTGCCGTTAGATCGGTTGGTTAAGTTCGTTGGACACGAGCGTTGACCATCAAAACGGTTGACCTCCCATGACTTTGGCTCGACCGTTTGTTGCGGGTGCGTTCGACCGGCTGTGTCGCGGTTGAGCCCATGCATGTTTCTGAAGGGAACCCGATTGACCCCTGTTGTGTTTTCGGTCGACTGTTGTTGCCATGCTCTGTGTATTTTGTGGTTTTCTTGTGTGGCTTGTGATCGGCTTTGAGCGTAACGGGTCCCCGGTCTTTTTAGGACGACAGAATAGACATTGTCAACCTGATAGCGATCGTTATATATATATATATATATATAGGGTCAAGCTCTAGTGAGCCCAGGGCTCATCAAATTTAGTTTAAGCCTCATACAATCTCACCATTGGATCTTATTTACAGTTAATCTCATCATTCATTAGCATAACCGTTTTTTTCTTAATCTACCTTACATTTTGAAATGAGTGGTGGATATTGTGGGGGCTTAATTTAGTTTGATTAAGCCCTGAGCTCACTTGAGAATTCCTATATATATATATATATATATATATATATATATATGTCGTCTGTGTTGCAACGGTTTAGCAGTTTTCGTGAGCAACCGTTTAGGTTTGCAATGGTACACACAAGACTATGAACCAACTGGTGAAACACCAGTTAGATCTGAGCCAGAGGTTCCCAGCAAATGTACAATTGAGTCCCTCCGAGCAATGCCTATGGATGCACTTGAGGAAGGTTTTAGGGAAAACAATCCCTATGTGTCGACAAAAGAGCCGAAACCTTCTCTGATACCCGGTCTCCGTTGATCCCTCGGAATTGATAGCAAGCAGTTTGTTGGTGTTGTTTTAAGAATATGCTGGAATGTAGATGAGGTTTGTCTGGCCACCTTAGATATCCATATTGTATGCTACCTATTGTCTCCAATTATCTAGAAAACATACAATATGTTCTCTGAGGGTCAATGAGAGAAGTAATTTCTGGCTTACTTTATTCTAATGATTCTTGAATAAGTGTTATGTGAAGTAAAAAAAAACATGATATCTTTAGCCATGAATTCATAATCCTTACTGATCAGGTGAGAAGTTTTGTCTCACAGTGGTTACATGTACTGTGAGGGACTAGTTAGTTCTACATCTAGTAGTGGCAGGTTTAGGTGGAAGGAGGAAATTGTGATGGAGACAAACCTGAAGGTTGAGTCTCGTGGCCAACTGTTGTGGCTGCAGCGGAGGCCGCAACTCCGGCGAGGGCTGAAGTCCAGTTCCAGTTGGGCATTTCAGTGGTTCAGATTCAGAAGCAAGGGGTGGAGAATCTAGCCCAATTTTGTGTCCTTGTTGGAACTTGGAAGGTAATTGTTGGTTCCATGTGATGTTTGGCAGGTAATTTGGTCTTGTGCTTGATGTTGATGCTTAAATAAATCAATCATTAATCAAAGGTAAAATTTTCAAAATATTCACAAAAAATGTATTTGAAGAATATGCACCACAAAAACATATTTGGTAAAATATGCACATTAAAAACAACATCCGAGATACTGTTTTTGTCTAGGGCTAAAATGGGGTTGACCAGCTCCCATCTTCCTTCTCACACACCCAAATTATTCATCACTCCCCATTACTCCCTCTCTTCGGCGAAAAGAACGGTTTAAGTTGGGTTTCCATTTGGTTTTTTGGGTTTTTTATTTCGATATGAAATATAATGCATGTATAATTAATGTATTGTTGTTATTTTCATGTATGAAATGTAATTTTTGTACACTCAAAGTGATGAGCTCCGGTACCAGATTGATTATGAGTTTTTTGATGGGATTGTCACGTTTGTAGATGGGGTACCAGAATATGAAGGTGATTACAGACAGATGCTTAATGATAATACCGGACTCCAATATGATGATCTTTGTGAAACAATTTGTCGAGTTTGTGATTTCCAAGAGGGTGGGTTTAATTTGAAGTTAACCTGCAAATGGTCACTGTATTAAAAGTATACATATGCTGAAGTTTTTGATGATCAGAGCACGGCTACGATGATATCCTTATTTAACTTCGTGAATATGGTTGTATTGTTTGTTCAGAAACAACTCAAGCACTATACTATTGTGCACCAAAGTCAGTTGACTAAGGATTATCAACCGATGACACAAACATATAACCAATATGAAGCAAATCCATCGTCAGTAGTTCTTCAGTCCTATTTTCAACCATATGAGCATACACCAATGAATGTTAGTAATTATGAAGCTGATGTAGTTCAACTACATTCTCAAGGAAGACGAGTTGAAGATGTTGAGAGTGATGAGACAGATGTTGATGAAGCAGATGGTCAGATGGATGGTGAGAAGATAGACATTGTTGATGTAGATTCAACCTAACTTCCGGAGCTGCAGAACATGTTTCATCTTATGGAAGACGCAGTGAATCGGGAACATGCTAACAACGTACATTAAATCATCGTTAGTAATGAATTGTCGTCATTGCCAGTACTACCAGATTTGAGACACTGGCCAGACGTAGTCTGACGAGAACTGGATTGAAGATTCAGTCATTGGAAATGTCGATTGTCGTATTGATGCATACAATGTAAGCGATAACTTAGAAGATAGACCAAGTTGAATCTAAACATAAATGACATTATTCCAAATCAAACCAATTCCAAATATTATATAATTATTTAGAGTTCAATACATTCTCAATCCAAATCAAATCAATCCGAAATAATCCAATCCTCACAAATACAAACTAATCAAGTAAAACATTAACAAAAAAATAAGCTAAATATACCTTAGAACCAATGCAAAACGTGAAACTAGCACCGGAGGCTCGAAACTCGCCGAAGAGAGGGAGGAGGAGAGGGAGTGGACGGTTATGAGAAACAAGGGGAGACTGGTGCCGTTTTTAACCCTAGATAAAATCGACATCTCGGGTGTCATTTTTACCTAGGCTTAAAACGGTTTTGGCAGTGCCGTTTTCAATATAGTATAAAAACGATATCTATTATGTCGTTTTTAGTTAATGAAAATGACATCTCAGGTGCCGTTTTAATGTGTATATTTTGTTAGAATAAGTTTCTGCGGTGCATATTCTTCAAATTTATTTATTTTTCGTAAATATTTTGAAAAAAATCCTTAATCAAATTAACTAATTGTTCTATTTAATATATTCTTGTTGGTTGGTGAAGACTAGTTTCTTAATTTGTACTTTACTTCAAGTAACATGACATGTTGCAACTGAGGATGATCTTTTCTAAATAGTAGACATGCATTTACTGTAAGACATGCTCTCTTGATTTAATAATAAGGTCATCATCATCTTCATGCTTTGTGTGTTTGTATGTTTTGTATGCATGTGTGTTTATCTTCGTTTCGTGGAAGTTTTCTTTTTGGTCGCGTGAGGTGTGGCGTGTTGAGCGCGCGCGTCGGGACTCGGGCGATTTGGTTTGAGGTGTGAGCGACATGAGAGTTATTTTCTTGGCCACTTGGCCTTGTGCGTGGGGTCAGCAAGGGTGAGGTGGCGTCCACATCAGCATGCACATTTCAAATCAACATGATTTTGGAAGGTAACAAGGGAGAATATTGTGCTTTCATTGGATCCTTATTTGGAGGTTGTATGCATTGAAAGGCTAGAACCCCAGCTGTCACACCTCTTCCTGAGTAATCGTTGTTTCCGCTTATTTTATGATGTATTTTATTTTTGAACTTTATGTATAACTTTTGATATTATTTCCTTATATGGATATTTCTGCTTTGGTTTCATGTCTTTATTTTGCGTGTCGATATATGTTTTTCATTGTACGAGTCTTGTTCATTTTCCTTTCGGTCATTGTAACTCATTTGGTTGTCGTGGATGTTTCTGATTGTTACTTTCACTTGGTTCTCCCCAACGTGCGTGCCCACAAGATCGGGTGTTACATTTACAAGTCAATTTCATGTCCGAAAACATTGATTATAACATGAATTTTGGATCTTGTACATGAGTTCTTCTAAGTTCTTGTAAAAGTCAAAGATGACTTTATTGGATTGGGAATTGCAACCAAATCCTATTTGTGCATCTTCAGATTAACCTGTATTGGAATTCTCATAGTGCTATAGTTAGTTAGCCATCTTTTATGTCTTGGACAGGGACGCAACTTTTCGCCTTCCTTCCACAGTTTCATCCCATAACCTTATGGTCAAATGTGCCCACCACCGCCAACCATTTCAATAACGAGATCAATATTACAACATAAATAATATCAATAAGGCTCTATTTTATCAAACCAATTTTATTTTTGGTTATTTCGTATTTTCATGGATCACCTCACCGTAGAATAGAAAATTTAACTGTGTAGACGTGGAACGATTAAAAGTTAAAACAACCTTGCACGTTGACCAAAATCTTGTCACGTTGTGTTATTCTACAAAGAAATAACCAATCAAAACTGCCGTCAAACTTGACAAATCCAGCAATCTTAAGATCTGTCAAAAACTATTACATCATCAATAAAATAATAATGCTTCGAGTGTCCACGATTCTCACGCGATTTCTCTGTGATTTTCAACATAAATCACAATCCAAATCAAACTTTGTGCCCCACTTTGGCCAACTTTTCCACCAATGGAGTTTCCTGAACTCTTCTGTGAAAGGAAAGACCACTCATATATCATACTTGTGAGTTTTGACTGTTATTATCCTAACAAAAAATATCTCCAAAACTTGGTGTGGATTTCTTAAAACATCCCCTTCAGAGAGAACTCATTGACCCACCAAGCCTTTTGTGATTTCCCACCTCTGTTTGCTTTCGAATTAGTCAATGACGCTTTTATTAGGTGGATGAGGAGGACATACTTCTTTTGGCCAACTTTAGCCGTAACTTTTTTTTTAGGTGGGTTTAGCTAAATAATAAGTGGTTATTTTTTGTGAGGTTGAGTTTTAGTAAAACCAGATTAACCTCAGAAAAAAATGGAAATCTTATCCTAAATCCAAATTAAGGCTTAAATTAAGATGTCCTTACGCCACGTTTTATCCGTATAAATATAGCTAAAAATAGACAACATTTTCAATCACAAAAGGGTACCCACTTGTTGTTTGTAATAATAACTTAGGAGTTGGTCCCGATAGTTTCAATTATTTGAAAATTTCAATCCCACATGGAATAGTATCAAGCAAGTGGTTTCTGTCACCTGTTTGGCTATAAATTGACAACTTGTCCACGATCTCTTCTAACAATGGCAACTTCAAGTTTCTTGTGTGTCCTGTTTTTGTTGTTGTTGTCATGGAAGGAGGGAGGAGTGGAGGCCTCCCACAGGATCTTCAGAGAACTCCAATCTGTTGAACCTGCAATTGTTAACAAGCAGTATAGGACAGCTTACCATTTCCAGCCACCAAAGAACTGGATCAACGGTAACATCTTCTCTTCTTGTGTTTGCAACCTTCAATTGTTCATGTCATGCCACTTTCTGTTTGTTTCTATTTATTATATCTTACATAAAACTCTATGTTTTTATTATCATCATGCTGATTTCCTTTTTATTTGTTTCCATCATACATGTAAGTAGTGTTGTTGTTATAACTTGGATTTTATTTGTTTAAGTTTTCTGACCAACAAAGCCTGAAAATTTTAACCACCAAAGTCAACGCATATGTTTTAAGGCTTCAATTGTTAATGTTTTGTTGATGTTTCTGGTTTCTCTCTCTATCATTTGGTAAACCAATCCATTTTTGCACAGCTGAATTGCTAGTGTTTGTTGTTACAAAATTCTTTTTCGAGCAAACTGCAAACAGGAAATCTAAATATATTATTTCCCGTGTGTGTAATATTCAATCTACTGTTTTTTTTGTTTTTGTTTGTGCTTAATCGTAATGTAATAATCAGTAGAGTTGGTATAATTGAAATTTCAGTTGCTTAACATTTCCAACATATATATGACCAATAAATAAAGCCTGAAACTCTTAAACAGAAAAGTCAGACTAAGATGTTTCTACGTAACAACACATCTTATCTTGATTTAATTCTCTTTTCTTGAGAAAAATGAGACCTACATGTGTTTTGTTACTCTCAACTAATCTCGTGTTTTCTTTGTGCAAATGCTGATTTCTATGGCAAACTCCACGTGCAGATCCCAATGGTGAGTCTCCAAATCCATTGCTGGATATTGTGTCATCCAGATTTTGTTGAATTTGTGTTGATGTAGTAATTACTAATCATTAGAAACCATGCATTACTATAGGTCCATTCTACTACAAAGGTATTTACCACCTTTTCTACCAATACAACCCCAAGGGTGCAGTGTGGGGGAACATTGTCTGGGCACATGCTGTCTCCACTGATCTCATAGATTGGGATATCATCGAGCCCGCCATTTACCCATCCAAGCCGTTTGACATCAACGGTTGTTGGTCGGGCTCAACCACAATTCTCCCTGGGGATCGCCCCGCGATTATGTACACCGGTATTGATCCGGACAACCGACAAGTCCAGAACATTGCATTCCCAAAGAATTACTCCGATCCTTACCTCCGCGAGTGGGTGAAGCCTGACTACAATCCCATAATTTCCCCGCCCGAGGGGGTCAACGCGAGCTTTTTCCGGGATCCCACGACCGGTTGGAAGGGGTCAGACGGTTACTGGAGGCTCGTGATAGGGAGCAAAGATAATAACACCGGACAAGCAATCTTGTACCGGAGCAAAGACTTTGTGCATTGGGAGAAAACACCTGCACCATTGCATTCTGTTGAAGGGACCGGAAATTGGGAGTGCCCGGATTTCTTCCCAGTGGCATTGAAGGGGAGGAACGGATTGGATACGTCAGTTAATTCTGGTAAAATTAAGTTTGTGTTCAAGGTGAGCTTGGATCTTACAAGGTACGAGTACTACACGATCGGTAGTTACATGGAGTCGAAAGAGAAGTACGTCCCTAATCTCAAATCCGTGGATAACCGCATGGGTTTGAGGTACGACTATGGTAACTACTACGCGTCCAAGTCGTTTTTCGACGATGGGAAGCAGAGGAGGATCCTGATGGGATGGGCTAATGAGTCTGACAGTGTTTCTGATGATGTTGCAAAGGGATGGGCTGGTATTCATGTAAGAAAAATATTATATCTTCTTTCCATTGTTATTTTTTGAATGTGTTTAGGAAATCAAAGGTGTGATTTTGGACGTATTGAAACAGCACATTCCTAGAGCTGTTTGGCTTGATAAGAGGGGAAGGCAACTTGTGCAATGGCCAGTAAAAGAGTTGGAGTCTCTTAGAGGAAAAGAAGCCAAATTGCGCGATGTCGAGCTCAAAAAGGGTGCTGTTGTTGAAGTGAAGGGAATCAAAGCTTCACAAGTATGTTATATCACAAAATCTACATGAGATGAAGGGGTTGTTTTCCTTATTTGTTTTTTTGGGAATTTTCACATGCATACCAATCCAAAATTGCTACATTGGCAAAAGTACACATCATTTCATTAATTCAACCCCTTCATAAGTAATCACTTATCTGCAATTCATTGTTCTCTTCATTTTTTTATAAGAATGTAATATTGCTGATATGCAATCTTAAACCAATCTGGATAAAACCAACTTCAATAGTACAGTTTTTTTTATTTAGATATGAATGCCAAGTTTGTTTGTTTGTTTGTTTGTTTGTTTGTTTGTTTGTTTGAAACTAACTATACTTTATAACAACTCTTACACCTCTTATCTTATAACAATTCTTAAACCATTGGAATTAACTTGTTGTACAACAATTCTTTCACCAGTAAAGTTTGACTTAAAAATGATTTTTTTACTCAAAAATTACCACTACACCGAACCGACCCTGAAAAATTCTTATGCGTGCTCTCTTTTGCTGATTGATATGAAACAGGCAGATGTAGAGGTGGACTTTGAGATCTTAAACTTGGAGAAAGCAGAGAGCTTTGATCCAGAATGGTATAGTGACCCTCAAAAGTTCTGCACTCAAAAGGGAGCTTCAGTCGCTGGTGGAGTTGGTCCCTTTGGATTGCATGTTTTGGCTTCAGAAAATCTAAACGAACACACTGCTATCTTCTTCAGAATATTCAAATCACCCTCCGGAAAATATGTTACGCTGATGTGTTCCGATCCGACCAAGTTGGTCTCCTTAACTCTCTTCATATTAGTCGGTTTTTCCATTTTGTTTGCTGAACCATGAAATTTATTGATCCTTTTCTTCTTCTTTTTTTGCCATGACAGGTCTACTACTGCACCAGGGATGTATAAACCATCTTTTGGAGGTTTTGTTAATGTGAATATAAAGAAGAATTCAAAGATATCTTTGAGAACCTTGGTGAGTATTCTTTTTGACCAGATGCATTCATCTTTTAACATTGTAGTAGTCGTAATTATTAACTACTATGGGCATTTTAGTTTTTTTTAACTTAACTGCTGAATCAAGCAGAAAACCATTATGTAAGTCGCATTCAGGAGAGAAAAAGTTTATATTGATTGTCTTTCTTCTTCTTCTTCTTCTGTTAATACAGATTGATCATTCAGTTGTGGAGAGTTTCGGCGCCAAGGGAAGAACAATCATCACATCAAGAGTCTACCCAACTTTGCTATCAACAAATGCAAGTGTTCATCTCTATGCTTTCAACTATGGATCTGAAAGTGTGAAGATCAC
The DNA here is from genome assembly GCA_963682175.1 of Triglochin maritima. Classification (NCBI taxonomy): domain Eukaryota; kingdom Viridiplantae; phylum Streptophyta; class Magnoliopsida; order Alismatales; family Juncaginaceae; genus Triglochin; species Triglochin maritima. The sequence continues at coordinate 307,512 of OY821782.1, forward strand.
AAAGCTGAATGCTTGGGAGATGGCAAATGCCAAAATCCACTAATTCATACACACATGTTTCAATCATTTTTGCACCTAAAGTGGGTGCCCACAGCACTGTAAGAGAATAAAATCAATCTATGATTGCGTTCTTGCAGTCTGAATTGCTTACTCTGTCAAGGAATTATTGAAGCTGGAATAAATATTCAATGTCACTGCAGAATCACTCAAATGTGGTCTTTCTAATCACCCAAGTGTAAACTTTTTGTCATAATAGAAGACTTGGTTGGCTTGATTCTTTGGCTTCAAAATCTCTTTTGATACTTGATATTTGCATGGTTAAGGAATTAAGCTTTAGTTTGCCCAAAGAGAGCACGTGACAATAAAATAAATAAAAGAGATATCAACGAAGACTAATATTTGTGTGGGTTTAAAGTTGGATGGTTGGATCAAAGGGGGAAAATGAAATGTATTTTCATTTGGAACAAATTAACATAAAAGAAAGAACAGAAAGTCAGAAACCATTAACAACTTTTGTTTGAAAACACTTCTAAGTAGATCTTGCAGGTATAACTGTCTAGAGCAGCAGAAATTGGCTTATCATGACTTTATATAAGTAAATCACAAGATTAATAGGATAATTTTTTGAAATAATGTTAGGAAATAAAAAAATTAGAAGAATATAACTCAACCAAAAGTATTTGACAAAATATGCATATTGAAAACGATAACTGCAATGTCATTTTCATTAACTAAAAATGACTATAAATATTATTTTGGAGTTTGAATTAATAATACTACAACTAGTAAATTAATTTACTATAAATAGTATAAATTACGTTTTCAATAAATATTTTTTTGAGATTTGAATTAATTTACCTATTTTGATATTTGAAATAATTTATTAATTCAAATCCCAAAATCCTATTTATAGTAATTCAAAATGGAAGAATTAAGAATAAGTTAATTAATTCTACCAAAATACGACAACCCAGTTGTCGTTTTCAATATGCACACTTTGTCAAATACTTTTGGTTGTGTTATATTCTTTTAATTTTTTATTTCCTAACGTTATTTCAAAAATTTATCCAAATTAATGTTGTACCTTAACTGTGAACTTTGAAAATCGTTTGACATTGACATAACGCTAATGTCCAAATTAGCCACACTTTTTTTCAATGGTCTAGGGTTGATTTTATTAATTGATTTATTAGGAATCATATTTTATTAAGATGGGTGCAAGTCGGTAGCTCCCTTTGAAGCTAATTGTTTCTTTGCGTGGTGTTGCATGACTGTTCTTAGTTGGCGAGCAATTCGTCTAGTTATTTTGCTCAACGAACAAGACATGCATTAGTATTAACAAGGAATGGATGATGAATCTATTTATAGGATTTCCTCTAACTTATATCATGTGCAAACCACTTGCACATGATCTCTTATCAATCTCTCCATTAAACCACATCATGTACAAATCACTTACACATGATTTCTTGGTTACATCTCCACTAAATCACATCATATACAAACCACTTTGCACATGATCTCTTGTTTATTTTGCCACATCATCATCTCATAACTATCTTTTACCAATGTGGATTAAATCCAACCATTAATCAGTAAAAAATCTTTTATTAATATATGCAAAAACGTAGTTAAACGGTTGAACCATTTTTCATTGTTTTTGACTTTACCAGATTTTGGATTAATATCCAACAAAATTTGGACTTTGGGGTTTTAGCAAATTCATATGTTATAATATTGTAAATCACATTATATAATGTCAAACATTATACCCCATAATATATATACATCTTATACGAATTTATTTATTATTCTAACTATGTCGTTTTTACGACATATTGATTTTATTATTTTACCACATGTATATTATTTCATAACGCATGAAACTTAATACATCGTATAAAATATAAAATCATATTTCTTATTTATCAATTTTGTGGTGTGGCTTATAAGATGATCTAAGTTTTGTTGATAATGATATAAAATACATTATATCATAAACTATAAGTGATATCTAGCTACACATTATAGTTACCAAAATAACATAGATGTTTTGCTCACTCGAACTAAACATGATCCACTCAGTGATATGTAAAATATTACTTGTGTTTATCCACTGCCTCATGATATTGGAAAATATTATACAAAATATAAATGTATCATCTTTGTATTATATATTCATTTTTTGATCTCTTAAGTTAATTATAAATATGTAATTATACACAAGTTACATTGTGCACATTATAATTTCACTTTATTAAAGGACCCAACAATATAATAGCTCAAGTCAAGATGAGCAAGAACTTCTTACTTAATTCTTTCTAAAGACGAATACATTAATCAAGGAATAAAATATTCAATACATTTAATTCATAATAAAAAATATATAAAAGTAAAATTTTAGAAGTTTCGTAAATTGTAACTGTGGTGTGTACGTGACATTGGTGGACCACAACCAAACCAAACCATGGAGAGAGGTCCACCAAGTTGGTCCCAACATCATCAATTCAGCATTGACGTCTAATTTTGGGCAAAAAAGTAGATAAGAAATGACAATCCTTCCTTAAAATTAAAGAGAAAGAAATCATCAATGTTAAATATCAATAAATCCAAAGCAAAGCAAGAATCCATCCACACAGAGAAAAGAGGACGAAAAGTAGGAGAAATTCGTCTCTTCTCCTCCTCAAACACACAACACACGCCCCATAAAGTTGCCTCCTTTCTGCTCCAAACCCGATCCCGATGCCTCTTCCTTCTTCCTTTTCTAGGGTTAGGGTTAGGGTTAGGGTTTGGGTTAGGGTTTGATCGGTAGTAATGTAAGGCTTGGAGTTGGAGTTGGATTATTAGGGTTTCGGTTTCATGCTATTGCCCCCAAAAAACTGCGCCGATCCGCTGCTGTGTTCTTCATTCAATCTGCTTCTTCTGTAGTGTTGGTGGTTTAGGGGTTTCTTTGGTCGATCAACTCAACTCAACATCCAATCAATCACTAGTAACTCTTCTTTCTTACCACTACCTAATGTTTTAATATATTTTGTTGTTGTTAATTACCACTTCATATTTGCTACGCTAGAGGTTCTTTCCTCTGGGAGAATATGTTGGTATGGGTTTAGTAGATCATACTCTACTACGGCTAGTGCTAGTACTAGTATATGGTTTGCAACCGTACCGGTAGATACTGCGAGTTAATGCTAGTGGCAATGTGTCGATTCTCATCGTTTTTTTTCCATTACAGTTTGGTGTTTATTATGCGAACTCGACATTGCAATTGCTTATTATTAAACTAATGCCATGCCGTGTTTCAGAAATGGCGTGGACAGAGACTGATACCATGAATGGGAATGGAAGAGATGTTGTGGTAGCGGAGAACGGGACTTTGAAAAGCCTTGGTCCATCAAGTGATACAGCCACTAGTGTAGTTGCAGCATCTCCCCCTAACAAGAAATCAGAGGGAAAAGATTCCCTTTCTTACGCTAACATCTTAAGAAGTAGAAACAAGTTTGTCGAAGCTCTTGCTTTATACGGCAGTGTGCTTGAAAAAGACAGTTCAAATGTTGACGCTCTTGTTGGCAAGGGAATCTGTCTCCAAATGCAGAACTTGACACACCAAGCTTTTGATTGCTTCACAGAGGCTATCAAGCTTGATCTGCACAATCCATGTGCACATACACATTGTGGAATTTTGTACAAAGACGAAGGTCACCTGGTACAGGCTGTTGAGGTGCGTATATGTCTTTTTTCCTTGCTCCATAAAGAAGCCCCATTCCCATTATTACATACGTCATATGATATCACCAAGATGCAAGATGTAGTGAGTTTGTGTTGGATTTACCAATGGATTTTATGGTGCTTTATGACTTCCAGACACTAGAACATTTTCAATTTGTTTTATTATAATCATCTAGCGTTCAAGTAAATACAACTTTTCAACTAGCTTTGTTCGATCAATTTACACAGTCGTATCAAAATGCTCTAAGAGGGGATCCTTCGTACAAGCCAGCTGCCGAGTATCTTGCAGTTGTTCTCACAGACCTTGGTACCACCTTAAAACTTGCTGGGAACTCTCAGGAGGGGATTCAGAAATACTGTGAAGCTCTGAAAGTAGATAGTACCTATGCTGTAATGTCAACCACCCAAAAACATCATTTTTCTCTCTCAATCAAGTGAAACTTGCTATGGTTCATGATATTTATGCTCAGTTTCCCTTTCTCAATACAGCCTGCTTACTATAACCTGGGGGTTGTATATTCAGAGATGATGCAATACGACCTCGCACTTAGTTGTTATGAAAAGGCTGCCGTACAGAGGCCTATGTATGCTGAAGCATACTGTAATATGGGAGTGATATATAAGAATCGTGGGGACTTGGAAGCAGCAATTGCTTGCTATGAGAGGTTTTCTTCTTGTTACATACACTTTAACCCCATTCATGATATTGTAGCCACCATATTGTACTTCACTACGTTGATGCTGATATTTGTGAATTTTGCTTTATCAGATGTCTGGCAGTGTCCCCAAATTTTGAGATTGCCAAAAGCAACATGGCAATTGCTTTGACAGATCTAGGTACCAAGGTATGAGTATTTACTTTTTGGAAATTAGTATCCTGTGGTTCATCTATATCCTGGAAACCAAAGTATTGTTTCCTTCTGCTTCATCTCTCTGGCAAATTAGAATTATTGATGTCTACTGCATTTTGGTTCAGTCGATCCACATGCTGTCATACATATCTTTTAAAGAAAAACAATGTGCCAATGTGCTTATGGTCTGATGAATATTAGCTGTCTAGCCGACTTTTGGGGAGGTTGATGAAAAGAGAAGAACGTAATGAAATGCGTCCTCTACTCTGTTTTTGGATCTAGGGATATTTTACAATAGATGATGTTTTCTCTAAACATTATCTATTGTAGAGGTTGATGGAAAAATAAGAATGTAATGAAATGCGTCCTCTCCTCTGTTTGTCTCTAGGGACGACATTTTACAATAGATGATGTTGTCTCTTGCAAGGGCCTTGATTCTGATTTCTTATGTGATTTTTATTGATCCTACCATCCCAATGTTTATCGGCATCACACTATAGTAGAGGAAATATGTGCTTGTCTAGAGAGGCAGAGGAACTTGAAAGGTCAACAAGTAATTGTCTTTACCATGTTCATTTTTGCCTACAAATGAATCATCTGGTTAGGATTAAAAAAATAAAAGAAAATTTTACATGAATGTTACCTACCATTATTGAGTGTGCCCACCTTGTAACATTTCATAACCATTTTTAGCATTTATGTTTATGCACTTTCTCATGTTCCTTATATTAGAATTTTGAAATTTATCTATTCAGATAAAACTGGAGGGAGATATAAACCAGGGTGTGGCTTGTTACAAGAAAGCTCTTTATTACAATTGGCATTATGCTGATGCTATGTACAATCTTGGGGTTGCTTATGGGGAAATGCTCAAATTTGATATGGTGAGCCTCTGAAATATTTCCATCTTGCATCATAATTTTTGTTTTACTGTTGCATAAAGATATAGAATAATTTTTGTGTTTTGATTTTTTCTTTATCAAAGCAACAAGCTAACAATATGTTTAGAAGTTACAACATTGTGCTGAAATATTGAATTCTGAGCTCTGTCTTGTCTAAAGGTGTAGGATGTTAGTTAAAACATCTATTGTATTTTTACATTCTCATAACATTTCTTTGTGAAGGCAATCATATTTTATGAACTCGCGTTGCATTTCAATCCTTACTGTGCGGAGGCTTGTAACAATTTAGGAGTGATATACAAGGACAAGGAAAATCTTGAGAAAGCTGTTGAGTGCTATCAGGTGAATAAATATTTAAAATTGTCTTTGTATCCGTCATAATTTTTTAGTAACCCACTTGTGGTTATGGACTTGCTAGTTGGTTTAACAGGTATGTCCTGTTATATATTTCAGATGGCGCTATCCATCAAGCCAAACTTCTCACAGTCACTGAACAATCTTGGTGTTGTGTACACAGTTCAGGTTAGCCTCTTTCATCCTATTTAAGTACGAAATGCAAATGGCTGAATATAATGACTAGTTTTTACCATTATATTATAATATAACAGGGGAAAATGGATGCGGCAGCAAGTATGATTGAAAAAGCAATTGCTGCGAATTCTACATATGCAGAAGCATTTAACAACTTGGGTATTACCTACAGTTTTGTCCCATTTCTATTTTCTGTACTAGTTTTTTTTCTTCTTTCAGTTTTTTCTTTTCTTTTCCTAGAAAGTCAGTGTAAGTCAGACTGCATCCTCCTAAGTAATTGTACATCTTGATGCCTTCTTAAGTGTTTATTCTAAGTACTACTACATTCAATCCATTATTCTATTTGATGTTGGCAATAAATTGAGATTGCCAATACCAAACAGCGGGATCGGGCTGTTGGATGCTTTTCTTTTATTTGTGGAGGCCTTAGGCTCTTGCGTAGTTGTGAGGAGGGAGAAATTATTCTGTCACTGAGGGTATTTAATTTTTTATTGGTTCCTGCCAAGGACATCTCACGATTCCTGAGTTTGCTTCTTTGGTAGTTACCAGGTAACTGATGTACCCAAGGGTGTCTAATGTGAACATGCATTTTTTTTGATCGGTTATGTGAACATGTGGCTGTTATAATCTTTAGAAGTGCGATAGCACCAATTTAAGTAGGAAATAACTATTTAATGTAAAGACAGGATTGTATTCAAATTGTCTAAGGGTATTTGTACGAAGTTACAAAAGAGCTTTGCGTTTTTTGTTGCTTATGGCATGTTGCATTGAGAGGGTGCAGTCATTCACTCATCTTTTATATGCTTGAACTTTTAGGTGTTCTCTATAGAGATGCGGGGAATATAGTACTATCCATAGAGGCATACGAAAGGTGTCTTCAAATTGATCCCGACTCTCGCAACGCTGGTCAGGTATTCCATATGTTTTAATTCTCCAATTTTTTATTATAGTTGTTTCAGTAAGATATTAAGATAATATCCATGTTAAACTTATGTCTTCTATTTATGACATGCTTGCTTTCTTTTCTAGCATTTTCACATGATGTTTATCCCAACCTTTTAAAATTTCCCTTATTCAAGTTAGCATTTTAACAGTTAAAGTGATATACTGTTCCTTACATCTGAAGACCCAAGTCCCTGACATTGAAATCAGACTAAATGAAGTCCTTGAAATCTTGTCCATGTGCGCTTATCTCCCACTGAGTGATGATTGGCAGATGACTTAGTTTATCAACAGAATGCTCATTGAATTAATTGGTAAAATATATCAGGAAATGGAAAATAAATCTCTTCAACCTCTTTTTTCTTATTTTTATTAGTATAACATTTTATTTTGATAGAATTAATATATTTATTAGTACAAATATATTGCTTATGCAAATTTTAATTTCGTATATGGTATGATTTTTATGCTGTGATTGCTGTAAGATATTTCTGCATGTGTTGTGCATGTAATTAATTGGTCAATTTGATAAATTGGAAGGGCATGTTGTGTAATTTAACAAATTTCCTGTTATTAGTATTCATCTCAATCTATTTTTATGGGTACCCATTTGATACTAGTGAGCTTATTCTTGCTTCACCTCAGCTATTTTGCTTTTGATAATTCTATCCTTCTTGCAGAATCGGTTACTAGCAATGAACTATATAAATGAAGGTGCTGACAATAAGCTTTATGAATACCACAGGTATAAGTTGTCCTCTTTTAGCCTTCTCTCATCAATATTCTTTAGCATGTATCATTCACTTTTCACGTATAAGCTGTCCATTTGCTCTCACTAAATGCTACGGACTTGATGGAAGTTGACTGATGGATACTATTGATAGTTCCTTCCTATATGTTCTTAATTGTATTTGTGGCTTTAAAATCAATCGCTTGTCCACCTCTACTGTTATTTTTAATTTCTTTTACTCAATTTTTTAAAATTATCCTACAACAATGCTGGATTCATTTTGGTGGAATTCATCATTTCTGAGTGTCGGTTTCTTTTGGTGTGGGGTGTGATCATTTTCAAACCTATGACAGATATTCCCTGGACTTAATTCGGGCATCTGTAAAACATTATTTTGTGAATAAATCTCTGATTGTGTGTTGCATTAGAAGTTTTCTCAGGCAACAATACAATGATGTTTCTGCAATTCAACCATGTTTCGATGGTGTGCTTCAAGACTGTTATTTTAGGGGTAATTTACAGATGTTAATGATTGCAGGGAGTGGGGTGGTCGTTTTATGAAGCAGTACAAACAATTCCCAAGCTGGGATAATCCAAAAGATGTTGAACGGCCACTGGTGATTGGATATATATCCCCGGATTATTTTACTCATTCTGTATCATATTTCATTGAAGCTCCACTTTCCTACCATGATTATGCAAATTACAAAGTTATTGCCTACTCCGCGGTTGTAAAGGTATTCAATTTTTCATAATCATAATTCCCAAGTTCCGAATATTTAATGTCCATGCATTATCTATGTCATGATGTTCTTGTCTTGCCATTCCGATTACACTGTTTTGCTTTGTAGGCTGATGCCAAAACCAACAGGTTTAAAGAAAGAGTTTTGAAGAAGGGTGGTATATGGAGAGACATATACGGGATTGATGAAAAGAAGGTTGCAGAAATCATTCGAGAAGATAAAGTCGACATTCTAGTTGAGCTAACAGGTCACACAGCCAACAATCGCTTGGGTGTGATGGCCTGCAGACCTGCTCCTATACAGGTATATTATGTCTGTATTCATTCTCGTGCAGAAACAAATTACTGACTCCTTGTATTGTACTACTTTTGTTTATTTTTTATCTTCCACAAACAATACCTAATGAAGATTATACTGCAGTTAACATCTTAAGTTTCTCACATACTTTTTAAACCCATAAATTTCTCTTTTTTCCTGTTTCATTTTTCTTCTCTGAGTGCTTATTAATTTTACATGTTCTATTATAACTGATTAACTATGCTAAGGTTCATCTTTTGAAATGTGTGTGTAAATGAAATGTCTGCTATTATTATTATTTCTTCATTCATGAAGTACATTTTTTTGATTTAGTGATGTTAGCCAGTCATTAGATGCATTCCAATATTCGTCAACTAAACTGTGATGACATTTTTACAAGTTTGTTTTGCAATTTGAAAAGCTATTTGACATTTTTCTGAAACAATGTCTCTTTCTCTTTTCCATAGTGCTCCATTAAGGTCATACTGTCATACAGTTATATAAAGATATCCTTGTAATTTAATACAATTAAGCATGCACTGTTTAACTTCCGATTGCCATCTTTATTTTCAATTGCACCATCACACCAACACATTATGACACTGATAAAAAAACCCTTCCACATTGTGACGCAATCCAGCAAGCTAGAGGAAGGAAGCTGCTTAGTTTTATTACTGAAATAGCAAAGCTTGTGGTTTATTAGTTTTCCACATTGCACCAAATTGGAATTTGACATTTGTTCTGAATCTCTTTTGAAGGATTTCTCTAGTATCCATTTTGTTAGTGTAATCCGTAATGTGCTTTTCTAGGCTACGTGGATTGGATACCCAAATACTACTGGTTTGCCAACAATTGATTACAGATTCACTGATCCTCTTGCTGATCCACTGGATACGAAACAAAAGTAAGGCTTGTTTTGACGTAATTATTCCTTCAAAGTTCATATGCCATTTAATTTAGTTATGTCATACAGAAATTTAGTATTTTGCTCAATTCTGTAACCAGTTTTCAATTATAGGCATGTTGAAGAGGTGGTTCGCCTTCCTAAGTGTTTCTTGTGCTACACACCTTCCCTGGAAGCTGGGCCAGTTTCGCCAGCTCCTGCCCTTTCTAATGATTTTGTTACTTTTGGGAGTTTTAACAATCTTGCTAAGGTACATATGTGAAATTAGTTAGGCAGCGGTAAGTTTGCTGATTTACTTCTTATGTTAACAAAGATGGACGTAATCACATCAAGTATTTATCCCTTTCCAGATAACACCCAAAGTACTGCAAGTTTGGGCGAGGATATTATGTGCAGTTCCAAACTCCCGACTCATAGTTAAATGCAAGCCCTTTTGTTGTGACAGTGTAAGACACAGATTTCTGTCGATCTTGGAGCAGTTAGGTTTGGAACCATTGCGTGTTGATCTTCTGCCGTTAATTCTTCTGAATCATGATCATCTCCAGGCGTATTCCCTTATGGACATCAGGTGATTTCCTCCAACACTTTTTCTTCAATTGGAGATATCATCTACTTTTTTAATCTTCTTGCACGAGTCTCTTCTGCCCAATTTTGTAGTACATCATACCACTAGTTATTGCATCAGTCATCATCTGTCACCTCAACAATGGTCACAGAAGATTATTTCCATCTTTTTTTGCAACTATTTCCTTATTTTATGTTATATATTTTTGATGTTGTAGCTTGGACACATTTCCTTACGCGGGGACAACCACCACTTGTGAGTCCTTGTACATGGGCGTTCCGTGTGTCACTATGGGTGGTTCTGTGCATGCTCATAATGTGGGTGTTAGCCTTCTCAACAATGTGGGTAAGATTTATATTCTTGGTAATGTGACATCTTCATCTAATTGTCCTTTGTCCTTATTGCAGTCTGCAACATTATTTTCAGATGACTTCTTTCACTGTTGTCCTAATATACGTAACACTCAAATCATTTTCTCTTTTTTTTGAATCCCTGGTTGCACAATTTAGTTTCTTAAACTTTATTTTTTGGTTATTATTGGGATTTCATATAATTCCATGTGGTTATTTGACTTTTATGACTGATTCAACTTGTAAACCGATTGTAGGGCTAGGAAATTTGGTTGCCAAAACAGAAGAAGAATATGTGCAGATTGCTCTTCAATTGGCTTCAGATGTCAACGCACTATCCAATCTGCGAATGTCTCTTCGAGAGCGGATGCTTAAATCCCCAGTCTGTGATGGAGCTACATTTACGGTTGGGTTGGAAAATACATATAGGAACTTATGGTGCAGGTACTGTGAGGACGATGTGCCAGCCATGAGGAACATAGAGTTGATGCAACAACAATCACCACAACCGCTAGAGCTCTCATCCACAACTCCGGAACCCACTGAGATTGCCGAGAACCACCATGACAGGCCTTTAAAGATGAATTCTTCTGGATCACTTCCTTCATCAGCGCCAAGTGTTTCGGTGCTCGAAGAAAATGGAAAATCGAGTCCCGATTAAGCCGATCACGTCTAAAGTATCAGAAATTTTAGCTGTTGGGTCATCATGCATATCTATTTGCTACTTATCCTGGGCGACCTCTTTGAAGGTAGTGTTGGTATTTTATTGGGAGGACGGCTTGTCATGGTGTCTTTTAACATTTTTAGGGAGGAATTGATAGCTCAAAAGCTGCCTTACAAGTTACAACATTCGGAAAGCAGTACCTAGCATTTAGCATGGTATCCAAAGATGTCATTTTTTGAGAGATCAATCGGTTTATAGTTTGATGATTTGATCACCAGAAATCTTTTCTGAGTCGTACTAGTTGATTTTTCTGAGTTGTAATAGTCTAGGATCATCATACATTTGTATGTATATATGTTAGCTTATAACATGCCCATGTTCGGTGAAACAAAATAATTTAAGTTTATGATTGGTAGCATGGCAGGTTCTTAATTTGACATGCTTAGTGAGGTTTTGTGCTTACTAAGGATGTCCAGAAACTTATCTCACCAACGTCTCAACGAGCTAATCCTATCCTCATTTTAGTTAGGTGGGGTCAGTGTTGCTTAAAAACTACATAATTCCTTCAACCCAAACTCGTTTAATAAAGCGATGCTTGTTTGATGAACGCATATGCTTCTTTAACAGCAGATATTCAACACAAAAAACATAATAAAAGACATTTTTTTGATCTTATTTATGATCCGTTAACAATGAAATTTAAATTAACTTAATTTGTTGTGTGTAGGCATAGCTGGATGGTAAACTAATCAACCGATTGGATTCACAATTAAATTATCAAATCTTTACATATATTATGTACGTGCGTGTGTGAGCGAGCGTTAAAGATCCATATGTTGCATGAGCTCCAACACGTACGATTTAAAGAAAATTTACATTAGCAAGATGAGTACTTGCCTACCCATGCCTCCATTTAGATCCACCTCTGACTGTATGTATCAGTTACTTTTGCAAAGCAAGATGACATGGAAACAAATTTTAAAATTAAGATGAAACATCATTGTTGAATCCAATTTTACTAAGTCCGACACAGATATTATGGCTGCCAGCACAATAAACAATTCAGAAGTCCCCCACAATGCAACTCGCATGAACTGGATATCACAGAGTTTAACATTCAACTGTTTTGAGTGTGAAAGTAAAATGAAGCATTAACACGTTCATAACCAACATGTAATCGAGTTTAAAGCCTTAGCAACATGCAACAATCGGTTTCTTATCCCACTGTCCTTGGCACATAATTAGAAGCTGCCTTTGGATGTCTGCCTGGTGCGAAACTAATCATCGGTCTCGGTCGAACGGAATTTCGATCTGTCAATCTTTAACTGTTGCTTTCAATATCTTTACCTCATGGATCGGCCTGTACATATCAAGAAAAAAAGCTGTCCATCAAAACTACAGAATGTCTAAAGGCAGCCGGAAAAGCACACTATATCAATCATTCACAAAGATTAGTACATATTTCAGCACAAGTCTCCAACATTGGAGGACAAAATCAATTCAAAATAATATTTCATTCTTGTTGAAAAAAAACTATAACTTATCTGGTACCTGAGCTCATTATTTCGGGTGTACAAAATATACATTTAATACAACAAAATAACAATCATACATTAACTATACATGCATTACATTTCATATTGAAATCAAAAAACCAAAAAACAAAAGGAAAACCAACCTAAATGTTGTTATTTTGCCGAAGAGAGGGAGTAATGAGGAGTGGGGAGTGATTTGGAGGTGAGAGGAGGAAGAGGGTGGTTGACAACCCTATTTATGCTTAGGTAAAAACGACATCTCGGATGCCGTTTTTGGCATATAGTGAAAACGACATCCGTGCTGCCGTTTTTATTATGGTAGGAAAATGACATTTGTGATGCCGTGTTTGTTTAATGAAAACGGCATCTAATGTGTCGTTTTTAAGAAGTATATTTTGTCAAATAAGTTTTCCAATTTATATTCTTCCAATTTTTAATTTTTACAGCATTACCTTTAAAAAACCCTTATATATTTATATATATGTTGAATAGTAGTAGAAATCCTACTGAAAACGTTTGGGATTCAAATCTATGCACCATGGAGTTGCAAACATACCTATCACTGTTATCAGTTTGAACACTTCCTAGTCGTTTGACGATTTCCATCCCCTTGCAGACCCTACCGAAGATTGTGTGTTTCCCTGAACAAGCAAAGTCCATAAGTCCATTTGACTCTTGCTACATGCAGGCCTTTTGATAATTTTAAACAACAAAATTCAGATGAAAGAAACAGATTGGTGCTCATGTTCTTACCATCCAGGGACTGAGCTGGTGCTAGTGTAATGAAGAACTGACTACCATTTGTGTTGGGACCAGCGTTTGCCATTGACAGGATACCAGCACCGGTATGCTTCAGCTCTGATTTTATTTCGTCTTCAAACTTGTCACTGCACAAAGCGAATAAATCACTGATACTGAAAGCCTGAAAATAAATGAAAGTCCTTACAGTCTCAGTTGTCTTATCCCTTCTAAAATCGATCTTGTTTGAATACTTGCCGGCATTATCAAGCACAAGAGCTAAGAAGTTAAATATGTACGTGGAGTTATAAAGCGGGAAACATTACCTTATGATTGATTTATTATTTATTTAATTGCCTTTCTAGCAGACGGATCATACCAACACACTAAACCACTGTTATTTGAAATATAGTATTATTTGTTAGGTTTATTATGGTTCCCACGTTTTTTTTATAAATGAAAGGAAGTATAAGATTGAGGCATGACCTTGTTTTGGTGAGGGTTCACATGTTGATTAACAAAGTCATGGGTCGTTAAACAAATCTATGTACATACTTAACAAGGCATGTTCAATCATAATACAAACCATATTTAGGTTTGGTCCAAAATCTACTAACAAATAAATGTTGGAATAACATTTTGTTGCAGGCATAATTCACATGTTATTGCTTATACGTAACAGGTATAATTCACAAAATAGAGGTCACATAATGGTCCTCAAGCACACATCTCTAGAATTATTGTTTCTTTGAACTAAAAAATGTATTACAATCAAATCACCCTCCGCTTTCAAAAAATCCTTCTTTTCCCCCACTGGAGATGGCTTGGATGTCCAAAGCCACAAACTTGAATTTAATGACTATACGTATTTTTGCATAGGCACTAGCATGTCAACGTAATCCAAAACCAAAATCATTATTCAAAACCCTAGTTAGAAATAGAAATGGGTACAATACAATTCGTGTTAAAAAGTAAATATCTTGGTGATGACAGCATTTTTTCCACAACCACATTCATTGCTCTCTCTCCATTTCACACCCCGAACACCCAACCGTTACAGCCCATACTAGATAGTCTCACACTAGTTGAATGGGTAAATAGGTTGGGTTGATGTAACCAAGCCTGTCTCACCTGACCTCAGTATTTAGCTTATGGAGATGCATTGTCCTAAACTCTTATGAACTGGTAGGTTTTAAACAAAAATCCTATATTTCCGATCAAACCCTTTCCTCCACCACATGCTTGATATCCAAAGTCACTTAGTTCATGGGTTATCAAAATGGGTTGATATACCGTAATCTCTCTGACCACATAATCGAAAGTAACACGCACAAAAGCAAAGCAAAGCAAATGAGAAGTAGCAGAGCAGTTACCCATAAATGGACTTGCCGCCTCTTCCGGTCCCGGTGGGGTCTCCGCCTTGAACAATGAAATCCTACAACAAAGAAAGCTGTTAAGAGTGATGGATGGAAATGGAATGGCTTGACGAGGTAAGGTAAAAACAAAAACAAAAAGACAGAAAGAAAGGTGAGACCTTTATGATTCTGTGGAACTTGACGTTGTCGTAGTAACCTCTCTTGGCCAACTCCACGAAGTTCCGGCAGGTTTTGGGGGCGTGCTTGTAGTACATCTATTGTATTGTATTGTATTGTTAACAAAGAAAAACCTAATTAACCTCAACCTAGAAGAAGAAGAAGAAGAAGAAGAAGAAGAAGAAGAAACCTAATTAACCTCGAGGGTGAATGGACCAATGGACGTCTCTAGAGTCACCTCCGGCGGACCTCCGTCGGCGCTTCCCCACATCTCTCCTCTTTCTCTCTAACTCTTAACTAAACTAAAGTAAACTCTTTTCTGTTTCTTCTTTTCATTGTAATTAGGTTTTGCTATTTTTGGATCAATTGCATTCAAGCCCTCCATGTTTTTTTGCCCTGTTTGTACTTTCGGCTCCTTTTATATCATGCATGATATTCTTTGGTTTTGAGTTTAGTGGCTTGTATTTTGGTTTTTTAATTTTTATGGCCATCGAAGTTCAAACACAACCAAATTAACCTCAACAATCTGTGAAGTCAAGGTATTCGAGTCTCTGCAATATACTTAAAAATCATCATTGACAAATAAATACCAGATTTTTACATTTTGTAAACAATACACGCATCTTAGAAGAGAATTTTTAGTTTAGACACTGGTGTATTGGAGTGCAAGTTAAAAATGAGTTGAATGTGAAAAATAAGTCAAAGAAACAAAGTTCGTCTTAAACGATAAAACTTTGTGAATTTTTTTGATAACTTTTTCCCATCATATCTTAATTAATTTAAAATTGAATTATATGTTGGTGTTCTTCTTCTTCTTCTTCTTCCGATTTCTTCTCCAACCCTTCCCTTTTCGTTTCCTCTTGTGGATTTGGATTTGGATTTGGATTCGACCTATTTTTGGTACCAAAATCCAACGAATCCACGCCATTCCCCCATCAGGTATCCTTCTCTTCTTTCCCGACCCTTTAGATTCGTCCTCTACTCTTTCTAAATCGTGTCTTCTCCGTAAAGTTTTCACCTTTCGTTTGAAATCAACCCACTTTCCTCTTTTTCTCCGTAAAAAATCATTTTTATTTATTTATGAATTTGGTGTTAGAGTTTCGAAAATAGCTTAATTGTTAGGTATTTACCCTTACCACGCCATGTAGTAATAAAAATGCGTTTCAAAATTTCTGTTGTCTAATTGTGTTATGAGTTCATGATTTCCTGTTTCTATTGATTACTGAATTTTAACGTTCTGAAACACATGTTTGAGAGATTAGTTTGGCGTTTTGGTGTAAAGTTAGGGGTTTCTGGGTTATTTTGGTTTGGAATTGGGAATAGAGTTTACTTGAGGCTTAAAAAGATGTTTCTGGCTTTTAGTTTTTCTTCTTTCCTGTTGAATTTCGCATGTGTTTTTGATTGTGGTGTCAAAAAGTCATTTTCTTTTCGTTGATGAAATCAGAAGGGACTAGTTCATAATTCCAAGTAAAGGTTCGGAGATTCCCGGTGTTTGATCTCTATGAGGCCCATCCAGCTGCCGGAGCCGCCGAGCGGGTTCGGGACACCCCAGATATTTGAAGAGGGTGTTTACAGTGTTATAAAGCGTGCTGTTGTCATCGGGAATGGTTTTGCCGGGGCAGAGACTCAGAGTGTTGGGTTGGTTCGTGCGCTTGGGCTTTCCAATAACCTGTTGTTATATGTAAGCCTTCTCACCCTTCTTACCTACATACAATGTTTTTTTTTTGGCTTTCCATTCTCTTCGTGAAATATTCAAATCCTGTCTGACATATGAAAACCTTTTATGACAGTATCACACTATGTCGTCTTGCCTTTTATTATAATGTTTTAGTAACATACTTAACATACCAGTTACTGACATCAGAAAACCTTTGATCTTTTTTATAATCATGTTATCCCACTGGAAGGCCTAGCAAGGATACCATCTTTATTCTTGTCCAATTGACTGACTGGCTACCCTTTTCTTTATGTGAACATTCAGAAATCAGTGGATATGTTTGGTTCCCACCAAGTAGCATTCCATCAGAATGACAGTCACACAGAGTCAACATTTATCTGAGCATCATTTTAACTTCTTTCCACCTTGACTCTATTTTCATATCTTCATATCATGTCTTCATTTGCACTGTCACAATTGTTGAGATGCCCGCAGTAAAGATATATAGCCTATGAGGTGATGCCATGTTGGTGAGTGACAGGGTGCCAAAACTGGCGTAGATAATCGTAATAGCTATACAGCGGATGTAGGAAAATTTTCAACTAACACTTAAGGATGAAAATTGAAGAGACACCTGCTTGGCATGCCGCAAAGACTAAGGCCGGGACATGCTAGTCCATCGTGCTGAATGTTAATTTTGCTGGCTACATAAATTTTATTCCAGCAGTCCCCATCTTCTTCAGGTTTTTGTATTGGAAGCATGTTACCATAATAAACTATGTAGTCAGTATGGCAAACTCCAACAATCCTTCTTCAGGATTGGTTCCTCAATTTCGTTTAATTGGTAATGGGAGCACACACTTGCAATCCTTAACAATGTGCTCATTTTGTGCAAAACATGCAGCGTGTTATAAGGCCAAGAGGAGGAATAAATGAGTGGCTCGTGTGGCTTCCGGTCTCTTGGCACAAAAGATTGGACTACATCATCAAGTACATTTTTGGTGATTCGGCATTTTCAGTGTCGTTGCGGGGAAAGACCCGTTCAACCTTTGCTGCTCCAAAGGGTGAAAATATTGGTTTGTCCTCTATTTTAGAGCCAGATCCAAAGCACATCGCGATCATGGCTCGTGAGACATTTGAAAAGTATGTTCGTTCTTAGTGCCCAAAAATATTGTTATATTTCCCTTGCACAAATAGACAATTTGTTTTGGTCACTTGCATAAAACCATGATCTTTTTTACTCATCGACATTTTCTACAATTTCACTGTTGATATCTAATTTTATACGAGGAATTATATTTTTCTTCTTCAGAGAAGGTCCTCTTCTAGTAGTGGCTTCTGGCCGTGATACCATTTCAGTTGCTAGTGCAATTAAACGTTTGTCACCACAAAATGTTTTCCTTGTCCAGGTACGTCATCTGTACCAATATTATCTTTTCCCCTATTTTCATGAGCATTTTGAATTCCACTAGTGCCAGTTGTTAATAGTTGCATTGCCTTACACTTTTGCTGCTGTTTCTTCTAGAGATCAAATTCTAGATTGTTTAATGTTCTTTAATTCCTATTCCATCAATGCTTCAGATACAACATCCAAGAACACATCTAGAACGTTTTGACTTGGTGGTTACCCCTCGACATGACTATTATTGTTTGACGCCCAGTGGGCAGCAGGAAATTCCTCGGTTTTTACGGCGATGGATAACTCCTAGAGAACCAGCCGGCAGTAATGTGGTACATTTTCAACCTTATGTTTGCGAGTTTTTTGCTCACAGGTTCATTACTCTTGTGAACAAATCCCTTATAGTTTATCCTTCCTCACATGTGTATTGTTGAATTCCAGTTTCTTACAACTGGAGCTTTACATCAGGCAGATTCTGCTTCCCTCAGAAAGGCTGCTATAACTTGGCACGATGAATTGGCACCCATTCCCAAACCATTGCTTGTGGTCAATGTAGGAGGACCAACAAGTAATTTCTCTTACATTTTTTCTCCTCTAGTTGTTTCCCCCCGCAATACCGTTAGTATAATTATTTTTTGTTAGGCCATGGGTTTCGTATTCTTGGACCGTTTTCTCTTTGAATTTGTGTACAGTTTTCGTTCTTTTTAATGCCATCAGAACAATTTGCTCTATAAAAATGTCATGTGATAGTCTGGTAGAAGCTCTAGTTTGGCTTTATACCTAAACTAACTTTGGCATCTCATACTTATATATCGTGGCCAATATGTGAATTTGTTCTATAACCCTACATGTCCCTAATGTTCCCTTTCCAATCCTGATTTGGTTTTTTCCACCCTCTTCATTGTGCAGGAAATTGTCGTTATGGTGCGGACCTTGCCAAACAATTGATTTCTTCACTTGGAAGTGTACTTGCTACTTGTGGAAGTGTTAGAATTTCCTTCTCTAGAAGGACTCCACAAAAGGTAGCAATATGAATATAAACAAAATTTCTTTGGTGTGGATTGCAAATGGAATTTTCTTTTGGATTCAATAAGCAATATTGTATTATGAGGTTTAAACTGTTTATGCTGGGTGCTGCAGGTTTCTAACATGATTTTGAAAGAATTTGGTGGTAATCCAAAGGTCTACATTTGGAACGGCAAAGGTAGTTCTAGTGCCATCATCTTTGGGCAAGCCTTTGAATTGTTATAGCTCCATAATATTTATAAGCGGTGGTGCTCATAAATCAGGTCCAAACCCACACTTGGGTCATCTAGCATGGGCTGATGCATTTGTGACTACAGCTGATTCAGTCAGCATGCTAAGTGAGGCTTGCAGTACTGGGTATGTTGGAGGGTTCTTTTTCATTCAAAACATCTGGGGCAGAGTGACATGTATTTATTGGGCATCGGAACCATTAAAACATGATAAGTTGCAATCGTGGTCTTGTTTGGTGTATTGCCAATCAAGTAGCATAGAATTATTATTATTATTATTATTATTTGTTTCCATTCATTGGCACTTCACGAAGTTCTATATATTGTGCCTTGATTATGTTTATGTTGATTTTTTTGTAGGAAACCTGTTTATGTGGTTGGCGCTGAACGGTGTAAGTGGAAAATTTCAGCCTTCCACAAAGCTTTGCGTGAACGAGGTGTTGTTCGGCCGTTTACAGGGAAAGAAGATGTAAGTAGTTTTTTTTTTTGCTTAACGACAGTATATTATTTAAACATTCCTTTTTCTTAGTCAATACTTGGCAAAATATTGCTTCATCTTCGTGGCCAATATTGAACAATAGACAGAAGATTGTGATTCTATTTCATCACAAAATCATCTTGTATTACATCCGGGAAACATATTTAGTAAAATTTAATGGTTTTGTCCAATAAATTACGGTCTAAAGCGACTGCATTCTTCTAGAGCAAAACCGATGCATTATTTTGAGATCAATGTAGGATAGCTGTACTTCGAGTTTGATGAGTTCAACCACAATAACATGCTTATTTTTTGTTTTGTTTCCTTCATCTACTGATCGTCCTTTCCTTCAACTCAGATATCAGAAAGTTGGAGCTATCCACCGCTTAATGATACAGCAGAGGCCGCTGCTCGTATTCGAGCTGCAGTTGCCGAGAGAGGATGGACTTTGCGGAGTTGATGAAATCTCCTGGTTGAAACCTTTGATTTTTTATTTTTTTGTCCTCAGATATGTAACCATAGTGGTTGTAACCATATATATATATTGCTTAAACCGGAGTATTTGATTTTTGTAGAATAAAATGGCTGTTTTGAGCTCAATTTGAGGTTGTGAGGTGTACAGGAAACAATTGGAACACCTTAATTTGTTCCAACGTGCATATTCTTTCCCGTTCACAATTTACTTTGGTATAGTTCAAAAGTCTACACTTTTAAAAATTTAGTGTTAAATGTTAATGATGGATGATGTAGGTGTGGAATTGTTCTTGCATGGTAGATATGTACGATAATAGTCATTTATCCTATTTGTTTCAGAGTTTCAGGTTGAGCTTAACTTACATACGGATGGCAACATTTTATACTCATGTTTACCTTGTTTTCTTCAATTCATGATGTGTTTTCCGGTTAATTATTGTGAAGTATGCATGATACCGTTGGTTGATGAGGTTTATAGGTGGTATACTTGGGTAACAAATACGTAATAGGGAACACCAGTTTTTGTAGAGAAAAATCCGACAAAAGTCAAATGTTCCAAATAATATTGGGTTCCATCTCAAGACTATTATGTTTTAAAAACACATCTGCCTGCTACTAATGTGGAGTGGCAAAATCGAACCGTCCATTGGGCTATGGACGTTTGAGATTTCGTCTCGTCTCGTATAAATAGCTTTCCCTTCCCTACCCTTGGGTTGGGTTGGGTTGTCTTGTCGAGAAGAATCAGAATCGAAATCGAAGAAAAAAAGGTTCGAATTTTATGGCGTCGAATCCGAGGGAAGATGAGTCGGAGGAAGAGGCGGTCGTCCTCCTCGATCGCGCTTCCAGACTCACGCGCGGCAAAAGGTAACAAACAAACACCTTTCCTTCCTTCCGTCTCCAAAACCCAAACCCTAGAAATCAATCGATATTTGTAGGATGACCAAGTTGCTGGACGAGGAGATCGAGGAAGACCAACAGTTTTGGAACCAAGACGCCCTCAAAGAGGTACAATACATACAATACAACATCCCTTTCTACTTTACTACCTACTAATCTAACATTGTCGTTTGTATTGCTGTTTCAGGAGGATGATGATACTAATTATGTTGAGGATGCCGAAGCTGTCGATGAGTTCGACAGTGATTTTGATCAAGATGTCAGTCACTTTACTCTCTGTAATTCCGTTTCGACCTTTTTCTTCTTCTTTCTTTCTGTTTTCATGTCTGTGTGTTAATATGTATACTGGTCGTTACTAGTTACTAGTTAGTGCTCCTCTATTAAGGTAAGAATCATAAGATAGTGTTTTTCAATATGCGAAATATTAGGAAGAAAGGCCTTCAATTCTTTATATTGGTTTGGAAGCGCTTTCAATTATTTTGAGGTGTTGAAATGGGCAACTTGTGAGTGTCCTTATCCATCACCTGATTTTATTTTATTTTTTTGTAATTGGAGGTAAATGTTTTATGTTTTGACATTTGGATATGCATGCTGGTTCTGAGCTGCTCCTTCATTTCCTATGACGGTAGGATTGAGTCCTTGAGTGTCTGGAACAGTTTCATGTAGGAAGAAAGGTTTCATATCCCTGATATTGCCTCAGACCATTTTTGGGAAAACAAAATGGATGTTTCAAATTGGTTGTTGAATTGGGCAAAGCAATATTTTTATTTGGGAAAAAAGTGGAGCAGGGAAATATATTTTCTTCCTGTTGCTTTAAGAACGTAACTTGTTAGCTATTTGTAAGTGTTTCTTCATCTTTTAACGATCAGATTGTACATGCTAGGAACCTGATCCTGATGAGGAAGGAGAAAAAGAGCCAGTGGCGGATAGGTGAGTGTTATACTGTTATCTGAACCAACCCTTGATATAACCGAAAAAGGCGAAAAGTCTTCTCGTATTGATATGTCCTTCAATTTGATCATTGAATAGGGCAAGGCCAAAGAAGAGATTCATATTTCCAGGAAAGACGCTGAGAAAGAAAATTAAAAAGAAGAAAGACCTAACAAAAATTGGGAAAAAAACATTAAGGACTGTCAAAGTAGAAGAGGACAACGAGGAGACACAACAGGAAGAACATGAAGTTCCTGAAGATGAAGCTGAAAAGGTTGTGAGGAAGTCCACCAGGACTTCTGTGATTGTTAGAGAAGCTGAGAGAGCTGAGAGGAATGCAATACGAGCAGCCCTGCAAGTGAAGGTTCTGTATGCATTTTACATTTTTATAATTTATACCTGTACCAATCAATTCAAGTTAACACAATTGCTGTTTTGTAGTTGCAAATTAACAGTCTTTTTAAAAAACAAATAAATCTGAGCTACATTTTATTGGACTGCGTAACAACACAGCCTATAAAGAGGAAAAAGGAAGGAGAACAAAAAAGAATTACTCAGGAAGACATGCTTCTGGAAGCTGCTCAGACAGGTCATTGCCTTTAAATTCCATCACTCTTGCAGCTGATTGTGTGCTGCCTCATAGATTTTGGAAGTGAAAATGTTTTTTTATGGATATTCCAGAAATTAAGAACTTAAGTAATTTGGAACGCATGCTGGCAAGAGAGGAAGAAGTCAAGAAAAAAGCCATTGTGCACAAAGCAGTTTATAATGGCCCTCAGACTCGTTTTTCTTCAAAAGATGGTATGTTCATTGCAACTGCTATATGAATTAAAATGGTGTTACTGTCTTTATTTCCCATCCTTACCATTAGATGTTGTTTAACGGGGACTGGCCGGGTCTTTATATCTATTCAGTAGTTGCGTGTACTATGTGCATTTTTCTTGTCCATAGGAAATTATTGTAGAAGCTACCTGCCTGTCTCCAACTATATCTTTTAACTTTCTGCTACTAATATTTCTAGGAAAATCTGTTATCGAGTTCAGCAAGGGCTTAACATTTAATTCTACGCTGAACACATCAACAGTCCCATGTAAGTGGGTGAAGCCCTTTTTTTCTTTCTTCTTTGATTTTTCTTCTTCTTTGATTATAGCATACACCATTAATAAGCTTCCGACCAACTTTGCATTGGCACACTTTCAGCAAGTCAAATCTTGTGTAAACTGTAAAGTCTTCTATATTGATATTCTCACAGTTTCCTGCAAGAGTCGCATTCATCTGAAAAAATCAACTGAATTTTATGGTCCTTTTTCACTTATTACAATGTCTGTTTCTATTGCAGATCCGGTTAAGGCATTGTGTGCTGTGACGGGGTTACCAGCAAAGTATGTTTCCTTGTATAAATATATGTTCTTCGACATTCTAGAAGACTTCCTTTGATATGTGTCTTGCATCTTAAGCCGAGGCTGATTTTTGTAGTAAATTTCCCCTAGGCCGAGGTTGATTTTTGCACTAAATTCCCCTTAGATATTTTACCTACCTATTGGTTTTGAAACATACTCATTTTCATTAGTGTTTTTTTTAATAGTGATATTATTCTTTTGACATAGTAAGAACCTCACAGGACATTCATAATTTTTGCTAATATT
Source organism: Triglochin maritima (assembly GCA_963682175.1). Lineage (NCBI taxonomy): Eukaryota > Viridiplantae > Streptophyta > Magnoliopsida > Alismatales > Juncaginaceae > Triglochin > Triglochin maritima. Next base: position 331,259 of record OY821782.1, read on the forward strand.
GACTATTGAGTATGACCACTGGCTAATTGCTTGTTTTAATAGATTTATTTTTTAAAATGAAATTGTGGGTTGACTGGTCCTGGTTTTGAACTGCTGGAAGCACCGGAGTTCCAGATATATAATTTGTTTTGGCACTTTCGATTTTCTGCAACAGTGAGCTGGCTATTTGTTGTCTCCTTCATATGTTCCTGATGGTGTCTTGGTTTTATCTCTTTAAGATGTCTTGTAGATGCTCTCTCTATCTTTGATCTGTTCTATGCTTTACATATTGTTTCTTGAAGTACAGGTATCACGATCCAAAGACAGGGCTACCTTACGCAAATATAGATGCATACAAAATAATACGAGAAAGGTTATATCAATCGTATCACTATATATTCTATATTTTCTTCAATTGCATCCATATGCCTTCTATTTTTCATATAGCGAACTTAAGTATACACTTTTGGACATAACACACATGACACATCCATGGAGCATTTGCTGTTGGAAATGAATAACAAGTTTTATTTTGTGACTAATGAGGGGTTGTTTGTGTTTCTGCTGATTTTCAGGTACTTGAACGAGGGAAATGAAAAGAGGAAAAGGCAGAATATGGATATGGGTAATCTTTTCTGGTCACTTCCTGGTCAAGGGTTTCCATCAAAGCATAGATCTGAGAAGGTCAGGACAAATGACATGCGTGTGGGAGCTCGTTTTAGGAGAATACCAGTTCTCCAGAACCGTTCTCTGGATTGAATGAAGGTCAGTCTGATATTAAGTTCAAAGTAGCATGCGTATTGGCCATGTCGAGGTTGTAATTGTTGCTTCCATTTTGAAGGTAGGTAGGTATTCTTTGAAGGAGTGTGATACCTCCATCTTAACAACCATGCGAAGGCTGATTAACTCTTGGAATGAAGGAAGAAAGAGGACCTATGACTGAAAATTCAAGGGGAGTCGTACATTATTACATTACGGATGCCTGCCTGCCTCATTTGTGGTTGACTGACTTAAAAGTCCATGTGTAAACCATAAATTTGAGCTCGTAGAGGCTATTCCGTTCCAAGGGATTGTAGTTGTAAATTGCATCTGTAGATTGTGTTTGGTAATGATTCAGAAAAATGTGTGAGGGGGAGGATTTCTTTAGGAAAGAGGGTGCATGGAATTTGTGGATTGTAAAAAGGAAATGATGATAGAGATGTATTGTTGGATTATGTTGTTTGTTTCGACAGTTGGCTAAATATTAATTAATTAGTTGGATAGTTGGTTGCAATTGAGCAATTATTTTGTGTATTGAACAGGACAGGATCAGTGTTTATTTTAGCCTTAGAATTCAAAACTGGAGGTGAAGCCTAAATTAATTAAATTAAATCCAACAGCTTTGCAAATTGCAACTAAGAATAATAATTAATATGTTATCCGGTCCGGTTGTATATATAAGGCGAGGTAGGGTTTTTGTTGGGAGAGGTGAGGTGAGGAAGGGAAGTAATGGCGGCGGAAGTGGTGGTACGACTACTAAGAAGAGTGTCGCGTCGTAGTGTGTTGGAGAACAAGAAGAATCTGAATAACGTGGTCCTCTTTACCCCATCTGGTTTTGGTTTTGGTTTTGGTTCCAGCAGAAGAAGCATCGTCTCAAAGCTCTTCGTCGGAGGTTTCTTTCTGTTTTTTTTATTTAAATTAGATTTGGGGATTCCGGCCGGTTTCCCCAACTATGCATGCTTACACCTGTGTCCCTCAACCTAAACATCATGTCATCAAACTACTATAATATAATAAATGTTAGGGTTAACACTTCAACAACCATAGCAATATTTCATCTCACAACACAAAAGTGTTCTTTTGATCATCATCATCATCATCATCATCATGATGGTGTACAAATAACATGTGCAGGTCTGTCATACTACACTTCAGAAAAGAATTTGGCAGAAGCTTTCGGACAATTTGGCCAAGTTGTCGATGGTAGTATCTCCTTTTATTACCTGTCTTTACATTTTACTCACCCATTCAACCAACACAAAGTTATAGAAATAAAACATTGTTTCTTGACAGCTAAAATAGTAACAGAGAGAGGTACTGAGAGATCAAAGGGTTTTGGATTCGTGACATATGCGTGCGAAGATGAAGCCCAACAGGCCATTGAAGAAATGGACGGAAAGGTGGTTCACCTCCTGCTAGTGCTAGTGCTAGTAATATGGTTTCTCATCAAATTCTTCTCTAACTTTTGAAGAAAATCATCATTCAGGAACTTAATGGCAGAGTCATACATGTCGACGTTGCGAAACCAAAGCAAGGTATAGAAAGGGATACCTTTCCTATTGCAAGAGGTCCTCCACCTGATGCCCATTCTGCAGACAATGATCAAAATTAATTAGATGTTAGTTGAGGTTGTCGACATCACCATGTTTGCCTATTCAACTCCATCGATGTCTCCAAATATGTTCGAAAATTTTAGGTTCGTTCAGTGATTGGATCCGGTATTCATGTGTTGTACAGTGTTTTCAAAGAGTAAATGACCTTGTAATATTTTCAGGATGTCTTTGTTTGCGTCCATCTAATGGTTTTATATATATGGAGATATTACAAGTATCTTTTGTCCTAACATTCTTAGCTACCAGAAGTTGATGTCTGTATTCTGTTTCTCTTAATGTGAAGTTGGTGTTGTTTCAACATTTGTGTTGACCTCTTCAGGTCTTTTTTTGGGCAAATTTTATGATAATCTGTTGGATGATTGAAGTCATGAACAATAGGTATTGACAGTGGTTTCTATTTTTTTTTAATTTCAAAATTTTAATTATTAAGTTTTTTTATCATCTTTGTTGTTGTTGTTGCTGTTTAAATTTGAGCTCCCATATTTTATAGTTCATCTAAATCAACACTACCTGGGAAGGGAAGGGAAGGGAAGAGAAGAGAAGAGAAGAGAGATGGGCTTGGTTTCGTACAAATTTGAATTGGAGTTGGCAGTTTGTTTGTTGGTATGGTTGGTGGCCTTTGTTTCTAGTTTTACGATCCAAATTTGCGTTAGATATTTATGTTGTTTGTACAAAGGTTTTAAGAACCGAACCGACAAAATTTTGGTTTTGGTTCAACGTGGTCGAATCGTTGATGACATCATCATTTTTTAGACCCGAAATTGGACCGGATCGAATAAATATTAACGGTCGGACCGATTTGAACCGATTTCTGTAGAATTATTTAATATATACATACTAAACATTAAATATAATTCATTTATATTAATCAAATTGATAAATTTGTTATCTTTACTTAACTCGACAAATTTGGATTAATAATCTAAAATCCTCGTATTTTCTGATTTTAAAAAAATTAAGAAAATTTGAATTATTTTTATGTCTGGTCTGACCACCCGGTCCAATCCGATTCGGAAAGGTTCGAATAGAGGTTTGATTTTTTGGCCGAACCGGCCATCGGACCATCGTTCCGGTTGTTTGTACTGAATCAGTCTAACATGTCAATCCTACTGAAAAACATAAAATCTATATTTATACAGAAAAAAGTAAAATGAGTTTTATGTTTTCTGATAGACCGTTGGCTGATTCATTTTTGATGAAAACTATAAAATGATAAAGACACTACTTAACAAATCATTGATGGTATGGTATAACATTGAAGTTAACTTGTTCTTCGAAAATTTTAAGCCCTGATTGACTAACAAGAGAAAGAGAACACTAAATATTAATTTTTGGATTAGAATAATAATTAAGTGAATAAAAACTGGTGGTTGGTTGGCATTGGTTGATTACGTGTGTGATCTGACTATTCGCCACGTCGACTACATATTGTCATGTTTTTTTCCGGATAATAATAAAAACACAACTCAACACACTTTTCTTCCCTCTCTCTTTTATTTTTTTTTTCTCCAAAAAAGAAAGGAAAAAAAAAACTCGAATCCAAATCCAAATTTTCTCCGAATCTGATTCCGAGTTTCCCGATGATGTCGGTGAAGTTCCATCCCTGCACGCTCGCTTCCCCGAGGTTCTTTTTCCTCGATTTTATCTGTTTTTTCTTAAAATTCTAGGGTTTCCGGCCTTCTTTTCGGTCAAAGATTTGATTTTTATGTTGTTTCGAGGAAGAAATATTGACGCCCAATTGAATACCCAGTGTTCTTGCAGCAATTTATTCGTTGTTTCGCGAGAAAATCGTGTTCGGTTTCGTCGTAATCGTGTGTTTGGAGCTTACATTCTTCGTGATGGAAACACCAAAATATGATTAGTCCCACATTCTTTAAAATCAAAACTCAATTTTATCATAACATGAAATGTGACTGTTGGACCAATCAAATATTCAGAAAGTCTTGTACTAGAAATTTTAGGGTCATTTTTCATGAAGTATTAGATCCTTGATGACTCCACTGGAATAATATGTTAACAGATATTGTGCAAAAAGTAGACAACTAATTTTGTAATTTTTGCCGCTGTAAGCAAAAAGCTGTATGTCAGTTTGTAATATCCTGCTTGTGGTACTCCAGGATTCCTAATTTGGTGATTTTCAATGTTCTAAGTGAAAGCATGTCTTTCTGTTTTCTTGTTTGCAGTACTACAAGTAAACATTATCCAGAAAGAGTTTCCACTGCCCACTCTATTTGTAAAGGTTTTGTGATTCCGAACAATGTGTTTGGGCCTCGTGTTACTTCAAAGCATAAATGCCGGATGAGAAGAAGGGTTTTGGAGGATGAGAAGCACACTGTTAGTTGTGGTTGGTTGAAATGTAGATATCAATGGGCATTTTGTTATCAGAAAAATGGGATGCTGTCACGCTATAATATGTTCGCTTCCACGGATGATGGTGTCGCAGTTAATGGAACTCCCCAATCAAGTTCTAGCAGTGACATGCAGGAGATGAGAGTAAAATTGGACCAGTCTTTACAATGGGAAGATCTTGGTCTTGGACTTATCCAATCCATACATGATGGAGCAAGAGCTATTGAACTTGCAATTGTGGAGCATAGCTCATCTTCAAAGACATCTTGGTTCTCAAAAGCATGGCTCGGAGTGGATAGAAATGCTTGGGTCAAGACACTTTCTTATCAGGTATGTCAATTTTTTTCTTGGAGAACTGATATATATATATATATATATTTATTTATTCAGGACTATCCTAAAGATTAGCATGTGAAAGAATTATCTTGAAGAAGTTTTCTTTTAATGACAATCTGCCATACATATTTCTAATTCCCATTTAATGTTTGTGTTCACTTATTCATGTAATGAAAATAACGACTTCCATTGATTTATTGCCCAATTATCAGGTTGCCATATATTCATTGTTACAAGCAGTAATCAAAATTTCATCTAGAGGAGATGGAAGGGACCGAGATCTTAATGTATCCATTGAAAGGAGGTTTGTGCTTTCTAGAATCTGTGAATATTCTATATGCTTCTTTACCTTTTTTGTTGTTTGTTTTCTCTGAGAACAACGAAGAATATGGATATGCTTCTCTTTTTATTGTTATATATATGTGTGTTTATGATCAATCTTCTGCACTTGTGCCTAGTGCAGTTTGAAACAAAATCACCAATAAATTATAGGGTCGTTCTAGGAATAAAAAAACATACATGTTCCACAACTACAAAGAGTCATTTGATAAGAGGAACAGGGAATAAGACAGTTAAGACCGTTGGTGAGGTGAAATTATCATACAAATTGCCATAATTAAAGAACGTGATAGAAGGTTGCCTTTTTGTTGGAATAACCCAAAATCATAACCTAGATATTATATGCTCTTGATAGCTACATGTTGTAGTCAATATTGGAAGGGCTCTAACATTGGGATTTTGCTTCACATCTACGAAATAAATATGCTTGGCCTCATGGAGCAACATAAAGATTGAGGACCGATATGCTTGGTCTTGCATCATATCTTTGAGAATTGCCATGGAGTTGGAATCTGTAAGAACTCGAAAAGAACAAATTATAAAGAGAAATATGATATCACACATAATACTGCCATGCAAGATGGTTCATGTCATTTTTTCATTGATGTTGCATGTATGATGTATCCTTATTTTCACTATATTTTTGTTTATCTTCTTACAGTTTAGTGCGCTTATCTTCTCCATTGGAAAGCTTTATCCGAGAGGAGTTGTCTGCCAAGCAACCTGGTGCTTACGATTGGTTTTGGTCGCTCCAATGCCCAATGCTTGTGACAAGTTTTGTCAATCTTCTTGAAAGTAATCTTAACAGTAGTGCTGCTATAACAGTGTATGTCACATTATTAAGAGGTATTTCTTCCAATGCTTTATTTTATCCTGTGATAAAAACATCATTGATTATTTTTTATCAACAGATCGGAGAAAGGAGTATCATCTGGTCGTGGCAGTGAAAATGACCTCTCACTTCTTACGCTTGCTTTAAATTGCATTGCTGCAGTCACTAAGCTTGGCCCAGCAAAATTTTCCTGCACCCAATTCTTATCCATTCTGCCCGATATTACTGGTAGATTGATGGATATACCAGTAGATTTTCTTCCTATTCAGCAGACATATTCCTTAACAAAAGAGATTGGTCTGCACAAAGAATTTCTTTATCATTTTGGTCCCCGGGCAGCTAAATTTAGAGTTAGCAGTGACAAGGATATTGAAGAGATGACCTTTTGGATTGATCTTGTGCAGAAGCGACTCCAACAAGCCATTGATAGGGAAAGAATATGGTCGCGATTGACTACATGTGAAAGTATTGAGGTAACTTTAAGTGTATAATAAGATATATGAATATGATGATGAAGCAATTTTAATGTTGTAGTTAATTATAGCTATTTTGTACCTTATTCTTTAATTAAGTCTTACGTCACTAAAGATAAAAAGTTGTATAATATTTGCAGAGTGTAGTGAGTATGTGTTAACCTGTTTCTTTTCGTTGTGCTTGTTTTCAGTTATGCATCTGAGTTGCATGTATTAATCTAATCCACTAGAAGAAGTGAAAAATTATATTTGCACTGCAGGTGCTTGAAAAGGATTTAGCAATATTTGGGTTTTTCATTGCACTTGGAAGAAATACTCAATTGTTTCTTTCTACAAATGGTTTTTCTGTTTCAGATTACACGATTGAGAGCATTATCAGGTGAAGTAAATAAATCACACTGTTCTTCCTTTTTTTGAAATTAATAGCTTTCTTCCTGCCAATGGGAACTCCTGATTATTTTTCTACGATGATTAAAGAGGTCTCAGCTTTGTTATTGTTGTTGTTATCCCCATTCTGATTTTTTAAAATTTTAGGTACTTCATTGGTGGAAGTGTTTTATACTATCCTCAGTTGTCATCCATAAGCTCTTACCAGCTATATGTCGAGGTCAGCATTTAATAGAGATTTCACGTAGTAAATTTAGTACGAGCATGTCTTACTCAGTTATGTTCTTCTTCGTAGGTAGTTTGTGAAGAATTGGATTGGCTACCTTTTTATGGAACTGAGTTAACTGCTGCAAAACTACCTCATGATAATAAAAAACAAATTGAGGGGCTTCCATATGACAAAGTCGTCTCTCAAATCGTAGATGTGTGTTCTCATTGGACAAATAGCTTTATCAAATACAGCTTATGGCTTGGGGGCCCTTCTAATGTAAAAGCTGCAAAATTTCTTTCTAAAGGGTAATTGATTAATGGTTACCACTTCTCTTAATGTGTAACTTTACCTTTTGAAGTGTAAATGCTTGTTTTTAAGTTCTCTATAGATGTACACAAGATTTATTGTTATCTTCTCACAATTGTTCAGGCATACCAAGCTGCAGGAATGTAGAAAACAAGTAGGTTATGGCAAGTAAGTTTCAGGAGCCATGTCTGTTATTTATTTTCAGTTGTTAAGTATGCAACTTCAAAATATATATGCAGCCAATCAAAACTTAAATTTAGTTGAATGTTCCACAGATATGATGCTACAGAATCGTTTGTAAAGAATGAGAGGAATGTGTCAGAATCTGATAAATATGATTCATCAGATAAAAATCTTGGTACTTTTAATCAGGTAATTTCAATGGAACTTTTGTTAATGTCAATTATGCCTTCAACAGAAACTATTACACTGCAATTGATGCTACTTGCAATTGATTCAAAGATCTTGCCTGGTGCACTGTATTCTGTTAAGATGATATGTGTACCCATACATAATCTACTACCATATATCTTCTGTATCATTTTAGCCATTCGTATTATTGTTATATTTTTATAGTATCTACTCAAATGATAAACTTGATATATTGCAATTTTAGAGCAAGTAATATATTTCCCCAGACCTATTTCATACTATTGAACTAGCGATTGTCCATTAATCTCTGCTCCATTTATTTCATGCCAGCTATTTATCAATCAAGTATATATACACGGTATTTGTGCTTATCTTGTTATATTCTTTTCTCTTATTCAAAATGTTTCTGCATGCAGGCTTTGGAGAGTGTTGAGGAAGCAATAAATAGATTAGAAGGGTTACTACAAGAGCTGCATATATTTGATTCGAGCACTGGAAAGGAACATCTTAAAGCTGCTTGTTCCGATCTTCAAAAATTACGCAAATTAAAGAAAGAAGCTGAGTTTCTTGAGGCTTCATTTAGAGCAAGGTCTGCTTCATTTGAAGAGGTATGTTTTTCTTCAGTAGAGGCATATTTATGTGTTTACGTAGAAGTCCAAGTTGCACCACCCAGGAGAATTGCTTGTTTAGTTCTTCCTCATTCTCTATCGGTACTGATGGGTCGTTCCCCATTATCCAGATTCCATGTTCCTCTGGGTTCTTTTTATTATGTCCCTAGGATTTTATTTAAGGTGTTTCAATCTTTGTATGTAATTTTTGTTATGTATATTAGATCTCATTCTGAGTTGTTTATGGGAACTTATACCAAAAGTTGGGATCAAATGAGGGAGAAGTTGAAATATATAAGTTGGTTAAAATAAGAGAGAAGAAAACTAGAGACTTTAATCAAGTTGAATGCATTAAAAATGATAATAATAACATTTTAGTTAAGGTTGAGGATATCAAGGAAACGTGGAGATGATATTTTGATAAGTTGTTAAATGGAGAAAATGATAGCAACACTTTTGAAGTGATGGATACAGTTGAACAATCTAATAGATGATTTGTATAGATGATAAGAGAAGTTGAGGTTAAGGAAATCTTAAACGGGATGAAAGTTGGTAAGACTTTAGGACTAGACGATATCATGATTGAGGTGTGGAAATGTCTTGGGGATAGAGTCATAACTTGGTTTATTAAATTGTTTAGTAGTATCTTTGAGAAAAATAAAATACCAAATGAGTGGAGAATGATTACTTTGGTGCCAATTTATAAGAATAAATGAAATATTCAAAGTTTTACTAACTATAGAGGTATCAAACTCATGTGTCATACTATAAAATTGTGGGAAAAAGTAATTGAGCACCGTCTAAGGAAAGATACATGTGTTAAAGAATCAATTTGGTTTCATACCTGAAAGGTCAACGATAGAGATCATATTTCTTATTCGACAATTTATGGAACAGTATAGGAAACAAAAGAAAGATTTACACATGATTTTTATTGATTTAGAGAAGACATATGATAGAGTTCCAAGAAGTGTTATGTGATGGACCCTAGAGAAGAAGAAAATATCAACAAAATATGCGAACTTGATTAAAGATATATATGAGGGAGTTGAAACTAACATTAGAATTTGTGATGATGTCACTAATGCATTTCCGCGTAAGATCGGATTTCATCAAGTGTCATTTTTAAGTCCATATCTTTTTGTTTTATTAATGGACGAGGTGACAAAAAACATACAATGTGAGGTTCTATGGTGTCTTTTTGCAAATGATGTAATACTAATTGACAAGAGTAGGATATGTGTGGAGGGAAAACTAGAGTGGTGGAGAAATACTTTAGAAACAAAATGTTTTAAACTAAGTAGGTCTAAAACTGAATATATGAAATGTTGTTTCAGGTGGGCAAGTGGTGTGCAGAAATGATATTTTTAGATACTGAAGAAGAACTGTTAATACTGAAGAAGATGAGATCATAGGATTAGAGCATGATTGATGAAATGACGACAAGTCTCAGATGTCTTATGTGACAAGAAAATTCCACCTAAGTTAAAATGATTTTTTTATAAAATCGTAATAAGACATGCAATGCTATATGGTGCGGAATGTTAGGTTACTAAAAGACAACATATGTAAAAGATGAGTGTATCTGAAAAGAGGATGTTGATGTGGATGTGTGGTCATACGCGAATAGATCAGATTAGAAATGAAAACATTCTTGAGAGAGTTGGAATTGCTCTAATAGAAGAGAAACTTATACAACACAGACTTAGATAGTTTAGATATGTACAAAAAAGACCTATGGAGACACCTATAAGAAGATGAGTATTGAATTAGATCGAAGAAACAAAAAGAAGAAGAATGTAGACAACGATTAAGTTGTGAGGAAGCTGTCAAAACAGATCTAAAAGATTGGAATGTTAATTGGGAATTGACATTGGATAGAAACACGTGGAATAAGACGATTCACGTGCCTGAACCATAACTCTTTAGAGTTTCATTTCTAGTCTACCCTAACTAGTTTGGGATTAAAAACTTTGTTGTTGTATATTAGATCTCATTCTGTTACATAGTCTTGTGAGAGTATTTGGAATTGCATATAACTTAGTGGTGAAGAAATGGTTTTGATATTTTCTTAATCATTGGCAAAGTGGTCTTTCTTGGTTGAAGTTCATTAGTTTGTAATATATTTGAAAGTGTTAATGGCTCCATATAAGAAATTGTGTTTGTCTTCTGCTGATTGTCCAGGATAATAACAATGGGGCTGCCCAGTTTTCAGTCGATCCGGGGAGAAACCGTGCTGTCTGGAAATCTCAAGATGCTTCCAACAGGAGTGAAAACAATCAGAAGGCTGCAGATAAGTAAGTTAAAGAAGTTGCTCTAATTTTTTTGTTTTTGTTTTTGTTTTTGGCTTCTGCTAATTGCTGTTTATTTGTTCGAAGTCTGTATTTGTCTGCTATTTCTCTCTTGCCTTCAATTCATATTGTTTTGTGTTGCTTAAATTTTCAGGAAATTTAATAAGAATCGTGGCCTGTGGAGTTTCTTATCAAATCATTCCAGCAGAAAAGTAGAGGCTGAACTGTCAACTCCAACCCAAGATGTATGCTTTATTCAAATGTCTTTGGTTGCTTATAATTGAGCATTATCTTGTTTTACAATGTCATGTTCTGTCTGTTATGCAGGAAGGAGAAAACGATGAGCTAACCTCTACTTTTGGCGACTATAATAAAACCTCTGAAACAGACGAGATTCAACGCTTTGAACTTTTGAGAAATGAGTTAATTGAACTCGAGAAACGAGTACAGAGAAGCAACAGTGAAACTTCATTTGATGAGGTTTTTCTTCAGTCTCTTCACTTGTATCGTCCAACACTGGCCAAAATATTTTTCGAAAATGCAATTAACCTAGAAAATGTAGTTGATTTCTATTGCCAATTGGCTGTTAGTTGGCTATTCTGGAGTAGATCCTTAAAGCTTGTTTATCATTCATGTTTCTAAATTCAAATGGTTGAGTTTTTCAATGTTTTGTTGGAGGAACTTCTTTTGATGGTCTTAGTTTTACATACTTCCGAACAGTGCTTGCCCATGCATGCTGGCTAATTGAGAAAAGAAAATGCATTTTTTCAAAATAAATTTAATCCTCTGTCGTCTACATTTTGCATTCCAATCTGATTGTCTTTTGTTTTTTTATGCTCATTTATTGTTCTCATTCTTCATGTGCATCTTCTGATTAACATGATTTCGTATATGGTTCTAATATGTGTATGTTCTTTCAGGAGTATTACTCTATGGACAAGAAAGATGCTGCTGTGGCTGGTTGCCAAAAGTTAGCGCAAGTACCGAAGAAAGAGAGTATTATTTCAAAGTCTATTGAGATGCTCAAGGAAACCAGCACGGTATGTATTTTGTTTTCTGTGTCATTGGCAACATAAGTATTCACCTATATATATGCTTCTTGTTGTCTTTTTGACCTTAATCTATGTTTTGACGATTTAATTAACTTAATCTTAATTATAATCAATGTAGAGTAGTACACATATTGCATAATATATATATTGTATTGTGTTAATTTTTATAGGTGATTAAGACTCAATGAAGAAAATATTTAAGTTAAGACATGTAATCAAGCTCATTTAAGACATGTAATTTGTATTTCTTTTGAGTTTTATAAACTATGTGTACTTTAGCATACAAGAATAAATAACCACTCACATACACATTAGGTTCCTTGTAGAAGTTATACACAAAATTTCATATCAATTGAACTTCAATAGATCAACCAAACTATGACCGGAAAACACTTAAAACAAACATGTTCTACCAGTGTCAAATCGGTCGACCGAAACGAGTTTTTCGTTCGACCGATTGGGTCTGTTAATACTGTCAGCCTAAGTGTTGTACCGGTTGACCATTTGAACCTTTTTTCCGACCGTCTACACGTGTCACTTGACCGTTAGATTTGGTCATTTTTTACAACGCTCGGATTTCTCAAAACCCCAAAATTCACTGTCTTCCGGTCGACCGATATATACCTAGCGGTCGACCAAATAAATCAATTTTGGTTACCCTGAACACTCTGAAAGTTTCCTGTCGAACGTCTCCTAGATTTTGGTCGACCGAAACACATTTTCTCCTTGAATCCATAAGTCCCTGAAAATTTCCGGTCGAACCGATCATTCGATTAGTTCGATCAATCCATCTTTTACGAGACCAAAACCCCCAGAACGGTCAATCGATCCCCAATTTAGTTTGACCGTTCACTTAAGTGAACTTAAGTTAGAGCCAGATTTGATCGACTGGTATGCTTGATTCGGCCGACCGAATTTGTTTTGAACTGTGACCTGCATTTCACTGTTTTGTGTTTTCTACACAACCACTTACCTCTTTAGTCACAACGGCTATAACTTTCCTAGAGCTTATAATTAGTGTTACCTAAACCCTGTTTAGACAACTCTCCTACACATATTTGCCTTCTATATTAGAGAGATAAATCTAAACACTCCAAACCTTCAAATCCACACTTTAGTCATCAACTCTTATCCACTCAAGTGTACTCAAGTTTAGAGAGTGTGTTTCACTCATTTGTTTGTCAAAGAAACATGAATTTCGGTGAAAGCCCGAAGTGTTCTCTCTCAGGTTGTGAGAGGAAGAAATCAAGCTAGCGATGATTGTTCGCCGAGCCTGTGTTGTAAAAGATTTAATCTTGGTCTGAAACGAGATTGATAGTGAAGACGCAGGCGGAACTCGAGGGAGATCGAGCGGAGTTTGCAAGAGAGGAAGTAGGCAGGAGACCGAATCTCTATAAAATCTTCTGGTGCCTTTGTGTGGTTTGCATTGTCTTCTTTACTTGTTTTTGTGTTTATTCCGTTGCATCTTTTGTTGCTTAAGCAAGTAGAGAATTAGTTTAAAAATGATTAGAAGTAAGCCATACACAATCCCACACTTTTGCTTAGGATTATGTATTCTCGGGTACATGCTATATTATGACTTCCATAAGAATATGGGTGGGTGTTACCAAATGTCTCTTGTATGGTTGGTCACTAGTACTCAAAAGATCCTTAGGAACTTACATTGCGTCTTGATTAGATTGGGAATCTTGTTCTTGAGAACCACCAAGAAGATTTGTTTTTTCTTCACTTTTATGTTTGAGCTTCCTCTAATATTTGTATTGTGCAGTACATTTTACTGGGCGGATTCTTTACTGTACCTTCTAACTGTGCTGAGAAAAAAAGGCATCATATAAAACTTCTTCTGAATTTTTGTGTTCCTGTGTGCAGGATGTTTGGCAGGGAACCCAGCTCCTGGCAATCGATGTGGTAGCTGCCACAGGGTTAATCAGAAGGGCACTTACTGGAGACGAACTTGCGGAGAAGGAAAAGAAAGCACTCAGTAGAACTTTAACTGATGTGGCTTCTGTAGTTCCTATAGGGATCCTCATGCTTCTTCCTGTAAGTATAATGGTAGAGTTCCATGGTTTTCCATCTTGGGTTGCTAGAGGTCTTTAATCCTACAATACATGCTGCTAAAAGGAATTAAATTATTTGGAAACTGATGTCCTGGAAAAATAATGAAGATATGGCCAAACAAGCATGTCTAATCCAAGCATTTGCTTTGACTACACACTTTTTTTCTTCTTGCACTGTCATCGACATATTGGTGTGGAAGTGAAATGCCATGCTACTCTCGAAGTACATCGTTACTATGGCCTGGCGGTTTATAGCAGTAATACATATAATGATCACGTAGGAAAGCTACTTCACTAGGGACTTTGTGTCTCCAACTCATACCATTAGTAACCAAGCATTACAGTACATTATTATACCCAAGCCCAATAAACTTATGTAATTTACCATACTTCTGATTTGTTTCTTTGTAGGTTACTGCTGTTGGACATGCTGCCATTCTTGCCGCCATACAACGTTATGTACCTTCTCTGGTATGTCCTCTTACCCTAATACATAATTGTTCCTTAGATGTTTCTTATATTAACCCTTGTGTATTTCTCAGATCCCCTCAACATATGGTCCAGAAAGGTTGAATTTGTTGAGGCAACTTGAGAAAATCAAAGAAATGGAAATGCGTGACATGAAGCAAGACGAGAATGATTCCCTGGTAGCTTAAAAAGCAAATGCAGGGAGTGATCACCTCCATAGGTGTAAGTCACACAATAACATCCTCTGAGCAGTATGTTCCCTAATTTTTATATATAATAATACAAAAATTCGAAATCTACTCGGATCGTGTTTCACACTCTCGATCCGTGGAGGCACGGATCGTGGGTGTAAACCGTGATCTGTCATTTTTTATTATTATTTTTTGCACGGACTGTGATCCATGGCCTTCTTTTAAAAAAAATTATAAAAAAAATCACGGATCGCGGGTTTGAACTGCGATCCGTGATTATTATTTTTTGATTTCTGTTTTTATTTTTTTCGAAATCATTTTTTATTCAACTTTCTTTCAAGATATGTTTTTTAATTGTTATTATTTTCTACAAAAAAATATATTTTTTTTAATTTTTTCCACAATCTACCTTCAAATTGCGTAGATGCCTGAGCCTGTTGAAAAATTATGTTATTTTATACAATAAAAAAATAAATTCTCGTAACAAGAATAATAAATTATTTACAACTAAATATTAAACAAACACTAAAACTAATTAAACAAAAAAATTGGTGACATTGTCAAAATTCGTAGGGTGTACACTCGTTACAAACACTTCGAGAAGTCGATACTGAAAAAAAATTAAAAACAAAATTTAAAAATAATAAAAATTAAAAAAACATATCTTGAAAATTATATATATATATAATATTTAAAATAATTTAAAAAAAAATCAAAACATAAAATCCTAAAACTAAAATCCCTAAACTTAAATAATTAGTTTTTTAGAAAGAAAATAGCACCGATCGCGAATACTTTCTAAAACTAACTAAACTTTTCGAGTTATTCACGTATTTGGAGGTCGATTCTGGAAGTAATTTTTTTTAACAATTAGAGAATACATTTTAAAAGTTATTTTTTTTAAAAAGATTAAAAATCTTATGAAAAAAAGAAAACAAAAATAAAAAAAAATAAAAGTAAAAGAAAATAAAAAAAGTCATGCCCGCAGTCAGGTGTGAACCGTGATCCGTCCAAAAAAATAAAAAATTTAAAAACTAATTATTTAGGTTTAGGGATTTTAGTTTTATGATTTTATGTTTTGATTTTTTTAAATCATTTTAAATATGTTATATATATATTTTAAAATATGTTTTCTAATTTTTATTATCTTTTAAAAAAAATTAAATTTGTTTTTAATTTTTTACTTTATCGACCTTCAAAAATGTTTGTAACGAGTGTACACCATATAGATTTTTAACAACGTCACTAAGGTATCAGTCGTAAAATATTTTCTTAAAATAAAAAAAAATTAAAATTTTCCAGAATTGACTCCGAAATTACGCTGAAAAGTGACGTTGATTCGAGAATTTATTTTTTTATTTTATAAAATAACCTAATTTTTCAACACGCTCGATTATCAACGTAATTTGGGGGTCGATTCTGGAAAAAATTAATTTTTTTAAAAGAAAATAATAACAATTAAAAAACATATTTTGAAAACTAATAATTAAAAAACAGACAAAAAATGATTTCGAAAAAAGTCCACACCTGCCATCCGTGATTATATATATATATATATATATATATATATATATATATATATATATTATTTATAAAAGGCCACGGATCGTTGGTGTGAACCGTGATCCGTGTATTTATTTTTTTTATAAATTTGTCGGATCGCGATGCACACCCTCGATCTGTTCCAAAAAATAATTTAAAAAAAGTGACGGATTGCGGGTGTGAACCGTGATCCGGGTAGATTTCGATTTTTTTTTGTTCCTATGTTTCTAATTTTGAATTTTTTTATTATTATATATAAAATTACGGAGTATGTTTGCATTATGCAATACAATGTTGTACACAATTCTCTGCTCTCAACTTGTAATCCATGTCTCCAGTTTGCTTGGTGTAGCATAAAGAAGTTTCTTTAGTTTTGGTCTTCCTGGAGTTGGCGCCAGTTACCTGCAGTCCTGACTATGTGAAAGCAACTGCAACTCCTGGTGTGTTTGCTTCTAAAATGATTTATAGATTCATACATTTCGGAAACTTTGGCTTTCTTCTTCTTCTGTATTACAATATACCTTTGCTGTTCAACAGAATAGTTTTCTAAAATTGTTTGTTCAGTTCTAATTCTGTACAGTGGGGTGTCATACATAGTTACATACTACGTTTACATCTACAGGGATTTGTTATTGTACTTTGTATCGGACTTCATTTGCAATGGCTTCACCTTTGTTGTGGAGCTTGCAATCGCTTCACTATTTTTCACATTTACATTGCATTTTCTTTCCGCAATGATTTTGATTATGGTTTTCTGCCTGTGCTGCAGCAGCATTGTAAACGTTTATAAGATACATAGATCCACATGTTACATGTACACCCTTTGAATAGTACAATATACTGTTCATATGTAGTCCTTTATAATATTTTTAAATTTTACTGCAAAAGTTGAAAATAATGATTTTTCTTGGGGTCTTCTGACCTTGCTTCTGGCAATCATGCGATAAATTATTTTCGAAAAAAATTGAGAGTAATATACAGACAATATAGCAGAATTTTTTTGAATTCATTATTCTTATTACAAGTAATGAAAGGATAGGGAGACGTTTCGAACCATCACCTAAACCGGTCAAACAATGGCTTAAGACTTAAGTCACAACGGTCGAACAAAAAATCAATGACGGTTGACCGTTTAGAAGGTCTAGGTCAGAAATAAAGACAAATCATTTGGGCAACGGTTGAACGGAAAAAAGGTTCCGTTAGTCCGAAAATAATAGGATCTTCTTACATCCAACCAAACCACAAATAGTTGAACACAAGATCAAGGGTGGTCGACCGTTTAAAAGGTCGATGCCCTGGAAATGTCAAAACTACAAGGCAACGGTTGAACGCACGAAGGACTCGTTCGACTGAAAATAATAGACCATTCTCTCGCCCAACATTAATGCATAACTGGTCGACTTCCCAGAATGCATCGTTCGACTGGTGCTGGGCAAAACCTTGCATTTATACTATGACCGATCGACTGCCAAAGGCATTTGGTCAAAACAGTCGATAGCCCTGAGATCTTGTTCGACCCTTTGTAGTTTCGGTCGACCGGTATAATTGTTTCCAAAGTTGAATTTATTGCCTTGTTTCGGTCGATCGTTGTCTTTTGTTCGACTGTTTATGCTTTTGAGCGAGAGGTGGATTTCACTAGTTGTTTTCGGTCGAACGGGTCCCCTTTGCCGTTCAACCGGTTGGTTGTTATTTCGGTTGGACCAGACTTTCGTTTGGGGTTTCGGTCGACCGTTTCTGCCAAGTTTTGTATTTGTTTGTGTGATTGTTTATGAATGCGTTGGCGTATGGTTTTATATTATGTTTTCATGACATGACATGCATTGAGACCTTTGTTGTGGGACAGTAGATCCCTATGTATTGCATTGCATGGTACCTGGCTTGGCGGAGCGGGAAGCCCGCCTGACGTTGGCCGACGGAGGGGGTATTACAGCTTGTGTGAGCAGCCCCTGTCTTCAGTAGCGAGTGCGCAACGATATTACAGCTTGTGTGAGCAACTGTTGCCTCTCGAGTAAATATCGGTATTACAGCTTGTGCGAGCAACCGATGTTTACAACTTGTTTGTGGACCGTGTGGCCTGTGTGACGGTGATGTTGCTTGTGGACTGTGCGACCCGTGTAGCGGCGGTATGAGCAACGATATTCGATTGGTTTTGGGACCTGGATTGTTGGACGGATGTCCTTTAGGTTATTGTCTGTGATTGCCATGAGATACTAGTATGATAGGATCATTCATTGTACGTAGTATGCATGTAGGTGGACTTGGTATACTGGTTTTCTATATGAAAACTCAGGTATTGTTGTTATGTTGCTTTTCAGGGCCGCAGTGGTTTCTGGTTGGGTGGTGACCGAGGACGAGCACATTTTGGGATCCGATCCTCCAGTCTTTTGTGGTGATTATGATTACATGTACTTTTTTATGTTGTATTTTGATGTAATCATACGTTTGACAACTCTTGTATCCGGTGCACCTTTTGTATATATTCAGTAACGTTCCAAGGGTTGGGTTGTTGATCTTTGTTTATTCCTTTTGAAAAAGTTTAAATTCTGCTACGTTTCTGAGACGTAGTTGAGAGTTTAAACTTACAATAGATCGAATCAGTTCACTCATCGTCGACGGGTTTGGTATTGGGCATACTGCACTTGTTGTCTCACGCACCGGAATAACGTCGATCCAAGTGAAAACAATAGTTGGATGCATACAATATATCAGTGGGCCCATTGAAGCCTTCATGAAGATCTGGGAGCTCGGGCTCCAAAACATCCTATAAATGTATCAATTTGTGGAATTAGTCCATCATTATAAATAATTTTGAATAATTAAAAAAAACTCGCGTTTGAATGGCTACTTTTGTTTTCTTACCTAAAATTTTAAAAAAACACAATTAAGATATTGCATCAAAATGGTACTAAATTTTATTTCGTAGTCTATTAAAGTCATATGAGGGTTACATAAGTACCACATTTTGGTCTTCTATGTGGTGCAAAATCTTCAGAAGTGAGGGGTCTCCTTGGTCGTATAGTTCTCCTACGTCTTTCTTTCACAATAGTTGTTTTTGTGGATGTATTGCATGTTTTTCTTGTTTTCCTCGATGGTGCAGTAGCTGCTTCAGTCTGATGATTGACAAAACAATGAGCTTATTGTTGCTTGCGAGGATCGGGGTGAGAGAGCTTTATCTCCTCAGTTGCTCAAGACGATCCCGTCAGTACATTGTTAGGCGACAGACACGGACGAGTGACGATGTATTTTAGCCTTGTCACGTCCATCACCATGTACGGACCTCGTGGGATGCCATCCCAAGCCGAGCGCAATGCCGGAGCGCTCGCAAGTGGAGCACCAAAACCAGGCTAAGTGAAGAGCTGAAGCGCATGAGCAACGAGTTGGCGAGAACTCAGGACAAGCTCAAGACAACGGAAGGTGAGCTCGCGGAGACGAGGGGAGAGATTGCGTCAATCAGGTCGACGTTGAGATTTCTTCTCGAGAAGGGAGTTACAACAGAGGTAATTGTAAACTTAGTTAAGTTAATAATTTAGTAGTTCATGTGAATTGATTTCTAAAGTTTAATGTGTTATAATGTGCATGATATTAACGTTACATCTCTCTGCACACCGCCGTCGCTCCCGTCGAGACGCGATGATGAGCATGGACCAACGGGTGGTGCGAGGACGGGAGGTTTAATGATGTAGGTCATTCATTTAGTTTATTTTGTTGTTTCTAAGTTTGTTTTCCTCGTTTTTTGTATCGGTGACATATATACTTTGTGAATCGGTTTTTTTTGTCTGAAATGAATGAATGATTTATTGAATGTATTGTAGGATTTCATGTTTAATTATACATATATATTTTCGAAATTTTTATGTATAATAAGGATCAATTACAATTTTCTTTGATTTATTTCATGCATGCATCGATTTGTTTTAACATCTAGTTTCAAAACTCTATTAAAACAAACATGGGCTCCGAAATTCATACCTAGAAGTTCTCAAAAACTTCTTGAAGATTCGGAGACGTTGGGGATGCTTCTCGCCGCGCCGGATGCCTCCGAGTATTCACCAAACTCTAAACAAGATCGGAGAGAGGGAAGCTAGTCTCTCGATCTCCGATAGAGTTTAGAATCTAATTACTAACCCCTCTTTAATTCCCTTGAGAAGATGATCTCTTAAGAACTGAAACTAAACTTAAGAATTAAGGGATTTTCGTGGAGAATTATGGAGAGAGAATTTTGCTCAAGAAAATAATGAATGAAAAATCAATTAGGTAATGAGATAAACTTGTATTTATAAGTTCTCTCCAAATTACCTATTCATGTGCAACCCATTGCCCATGATCTCATGCAAAATTCCATCTAACCATCCATTATTTAATAATAAATAATCTTAGCCACGAATTAAATCAATTATGGACCAATTCCATGCATGATTTAATTAATTCTTAAATTAATTCTGCATAAAACCGTCTGACCGGTCGACCGTTCGCAAGGTCCGGTCGACCGTTTAGACTGAGGTTCGGTCGACCGATCGATATATTCGGTCGACCGTTCGCAACAAAAAAATTCTTCGCAATGTTCGGTCGACCGACCGAGAATACTCGGTCGACCGAAAACGAACAAACGAAATTCTCGTTACGATCGACACACATCCGGTCGACCGAGCAATCATTGCGGTCGACCGTGCAACATTCGGTCGACCGTTTATGGTTTAGCGGTCGACCGTTTTTGCTCAGTGCATGCAGACTTGTCAAATTTCGGTTCAACCCCTACAAAATTTGACATTTCGGGACTAGTAGTAAATTCACAACTTATGTAACATATTATCCTATGTAATGATTAATCATTACACCCCATAATATTTACATCACATATGAATTTAATTTAGATTCTAATTATGTTATTAACCACAACATAATTTTGATTTTGCTTGTTCACCCCATGTGTCATATTTTCACATGAAACCCGACACATCCTATGAACTCAAAATCCCATTTCTTGTTTCCCAGTTTTGTGGTGTGACCTATGGGAGGATCTAGACTAAGTTGGAAGTGATATTAAGAGCTTAAGCTATAAGCGGTATCTAGCTACACATTATAACTCCCAATTAGTTAGATGTCTTAATTCCACTCGAACCAAAACCCGATCCACTTAGTGATGGAGTGCACCACTTGTGTCCGTCCCTTGCCTCATGATATTAAGAATACACACAAAGTAGTATTGTGTCATCTTTGTATTAGTATTCATTTCTTGATCTCTTTAAGCTAGTTATAAATATGTGATTTAACTCAAATCACATTGTGCACATTATAACTTTGCTTTAACAAGGGGCCCACTAATATCATCACTCAATTAAGAGGGGTAATGATAATCTTTTGACTAACTATCTTCTCCAACAAAAGTAGTACTTAACCAACCAATGTCTTTACACTACACTTATCGATAGCTCAAGACACTAGTCTAATTAAGTATTCCTTAAGTGATCGGATACAAGTCTCATATCAAAGGACCAAAGACAGAAAAATATTAATGACACAGAAACACATTTCTATAATATTTTACTTATTAGGTCTATTCAGTATACAAAAGTAATATTTTCCTCTTTTGCATACCCGTGTCGTCACTCACTTGTAGAGCTACAATGATCTATGACCAACACGACAATCTTAACTCGGTAATTAATGTCCCATGTTAATTACCATGATTGCGAATGTCTTTTGTTTTATGCAAACCAATATCTTTTAGAGCTCTACGGTTAAGGACCAAGTGTCTCTTCCTTAACACTTCTAAAAGACGAATAATATAAACAAGGAACAAAATGATTTCTCATTCAATTCATAATAATTGACATTTAAAAGTAAAACTTTTAGAACACATTCCCTTCATGTATGTCATATTGTGAATGAATGTGAATGGTTTGTTGTCTATGAACAAGGGAATTCGTAAGCCGAAAAGAGCCAATAGGCTCTTTTTTGGGTTCTGGACAGTGCATACACCGACGGATTTGTATCGTCGGTGTATGCTGACGGATAGTTCAACGATGGGCATTTTTTGTCGGTGTATGTGTAGGATTTCATGTTTAATTAT
Organism: Triglochin maritima; assembly: GCA_963682175.1. Classification (NCBI taxonomy): domain Eukaryota; kingdom Viridiplantae; phylum Streptophyta; class Magnoliopsida; order Alismatales; family Juncaginaceae; genus Triglochin; species Triglochin maritima. Next base: position 353,494 of record OY821782.1, read on the forward strand.
ACATATTTATTTTCGAAATTTTTATGCACAATAAGGATCAATTTACAATTTTCTATGATTTATTTCATGCATGCATCAATTTGTTTCAATAACTAGTTTCAAAACTTTATTAAAACAAATATGGGCTCCGAAATTCATACCTAGAAGTTCTCTAAAACTTCTTGAAGATTCGGAGACGTTGGGGATGCTCCTCGCTGCGCCGGATGCCTCCGAGTATTCACCAAACTCTAAACAAGATCGGAGAGAGGGAAGTTAGTCTCTCAATCTCCGATAGAGTTTAGAATCCAATTACTAACCCCTCTTTAATTCCCTTGAGAAGATGATCTCTTAAGAACTAAAACTAAACTTAAGAATTAAGGGATTTTCGTGGAGATTTATGGAGAGAGAATTTTTGCATAAGTAATAATGAATTAATTTTTGGAGGTAATGAGATAAACTTGTATTTATAAGCTCTCTCCAAATTACCTATTGCCCATTGCCCATGATTTCATGCAAAATTACATCTAACCATCCATTATTTAATAATAAATAATATTAGCCACGAATTAAATCAATTATGGACCAATTCCATGCATGATCTAATTAATTCTTAAATTAATTCTGCTGAAAACCGTCTGGACCGGTCGACCGTTTGGAGGTTCGATCGACCGCTCGAACCATGTTTCGGTCGACCGTTCAATAACTCGGTCGACCGTTCGTAACAGGAATTATTCCATCTCGATGTTCGGTCGATCGTTCGAACAGATGAAAATTCCCTGTTATCGGTCGAGACATGTCCGGTCGACCGTGCCCGATCGGTCGACCGTTTACTGCTAACCGGTCGACCGTTGGAGCACTGTTTTTTAGACTTGTCAAATTTCGGATTTAACCCCTACAAAATTTGACATTTCGGGATTAGTAGTAAATTCACAACTTATGTAACATATTATCCTATGCAATGATCAATCATTACACCCCATAATATTTACATCACATATGAATTTTATTTAGATTCTAATTATGTTATTAATCACAACATAATTTTGATTTTGTTACAATATACCATATTATATTATATATATAATTGCATAAATAAATCACATGTGCTTGAAAGAATAACCATAATATTTCCAGATGTGATGCAACAAAATAACATCGAAATTTTATGTGACATAATATGATAACTTAACGGGATGCATCAAATATTAGATTTGCAAAAATACATCAAATATGATTGAAACGAGTGTTTCATCACAAGAATAATATGATATAATATCCAAGCATTTTTCTTTTCTTTTCTTTTCAGTGCACAAGTTAAAAGCAATAATAATATGTAGACTTTTATAAGAAAAAATACCCTTTGCATGTTTTCATTATTCCAAAAAGATATCTAACTATGTCAAGCAATATATATATTTTTTCATTTGTATTCTCAAAAGCATCAAGTTGGATTTTAACATCCAAAATGTGACAAGTAAATTTTTTGTTCATTTATCAAAAGACGTATATTTTCTACAATCAAGATGATCAATATCATATAACATTCTTCATTTTTGTTCATTTTTGTTCATTTAACATTCTTCAACCATCAAGATGATCAATATCATATAAAAGATTACACAAAATAAAATAGATAAAAAGAAATGTTTATAGTTTCTAGCAAAACAACATGCATTATATATGACATATGCAAACAAAAATTATGTCATTATCATTTGAATGTTAATTCATCTAGTGATATTCCAAATATATGATCAACTTTTGCAAAACAAAGTGCTTATAAACCTCGATTAATACATATTTATCAAATAACGTACTCATATGCATCTATAAATGTTATGTGCATGATTTAAATATTACTATCATACTAAAATAAAAGTTAATAGTCCGCCATCTAAGAATATATATACAAAACATAATATTTCAAACCAAGATTTTGTAATAGAAATTTGTAAACATACATCACATTTAAGAATATAATATGAGTATAATTTCTAGACATATAACATCACATTTAAGAATATAATATGAGCATATTCAACAAGTAAATAGATTAATAATATTATAAATTGTAAAAGACTACCTGGAGATGAATACAACCTTATGTTGTAAACTACCTTAATCAAACAACAAACAACTAGTGTTTGAGTTGATCACATCGAGCGAAGTCGTGATGATAACGTGTTGTAAAACAACGATCAAACAAAAGGACAAGAAGTTGAAGGAGGATGAAGGAGTTGTATTTCATCTCATTTTTTGTGTGTTCTCAATACACATTACAACCTCATATATATACATATAGATGTGTGTAAGTTACATAGTCTACATTAAATAATGATGTAAATATAATGCACATTACAACACATTTTAATAGAGAAGTTATAATAGATTGGTTGGAAGATGAACCATCTTGGAAGGTGAATCATCCACTATACACAATTTTCACAACAGAGAGTAATATAAAGACAATATAACAGATTTTTTTTGAATTCATTATTCTTACTACAAGTAATTCATGAACCTCGAGAAGAGAGATCCACAGATCACAGAGGAAGCAAAAGCGAAGTACCATAAACTTCGCAGACTTTGTTAAGGGAAATTTTCATCATTTATTCCTCACAAGTGCAGGACACATTGCTCTATTCCTCACGAGTGGAGGACACATTGATCAGTCTCTCAGTTCAAGGAAGCAATAGTTCTTCAATCAGTTTTTGTATTTGTAGTTTGAGAAGACAGAATTTATAGCGGTGGAAGCCACCATCAACCACAAGATTATGTCCAGACACAGATCATGGAAGAGTGGTGTTCTCTTGGAATTAGGGCTGTGTAGAAACCGGGTTGGTCCGGGTTCGGTCCGGACCAGAACCAACCGGTCCAGACATTTTGAAAATTAGGTTTCGGACCAGTCCGGTTCGGTTTTTATTTTATTTTTTATTTTTATGGTTAAAAACCGATCCTGGACCGGACCAGACCGAATCCAACCGGTCCAGTCCGATTTTCGGTCCAGACCAGTTCGGTCCGGTCTTCGGTCCGGACGCCGGATAAAAATCTGGTCCGGTCCGAACCGAATGCACAGTCCTACTTGGAATCTTCAAGAATTGTGAGTGAGATCACTTAACCTCCAAAAATTAAAAATTATGTTGATTGGATTGAGTAGATCCATCGGTGAATCATACATATTAATTTAAATTTCATAACATACCAAAAAATATTTGTAATAATGACAACTTACCATTAACGAATGGGAATGACTTAGGGTTTTGATTGCCTAAGCATTGTTCGGATATTCTAGAATAAATCAGAAACATAAAATTAAAATGGAAAGGAAAGTAATTTCTTCAAAGTTGTGGGGGGGGGGGGGGGGGGTAAATCCAATCCTTATAACAGGAGTCCTCCGGCTTTCACCCAAAACCTTAATCTCCTGTAGACCTCCACTGCCGTCGTTCTCCCAGCCACCGTGTGTCTGCACCGACGACCCGCCGTCAGCATTGTCCCGTCGTTCCTCTCCACTACAAACCTTCCAGCCCCCCTACCCTAATTAATTCTCGATGGAAAGCGAGGTGTTTCTTCCTCTAGACTTTCAACTACAAATCCTAACATGGCTCCCTGCGATAGTGGTCCTCAGGTAAGGTGGATGTAAACCAATCAAACCATTTTATTTATGTATAAATATGTCTATAAAAAAAACAAAACAGGTTTCGAGTCGTCTGCAAAGCATGGAATGTTGTCACCCGATCTACGTTTTTTATCGAGCAACATATGGCGAGATCGTTGGAATCCCAAGCAGACCCATTTCGTCCCACCAACTTCCTTTTCGTGCCCCGCAGTATGAACGACAACAACACAACCGTGATGACGTCGTTGGAGTTGGAAAAGGAGAAGCATCGGAAGAGACTTGCGGCTTTCCCTTCTGATCATCACTTCATGTCCTCGTGCAACGGTCTGTTGTTGTTGCAATGCCACGACAATCGCCACACATGCATCTTCAATCCGACCACCAACGAAACCTTTGAGATTCCTCCTCCCTTCGACTACGACGACAGCGTCAAGGTTTGGAGCATGGGGTTCGGTTATGATTCCATCAACAAAGAGTACAAAGTCGTGGTGTTTGTATACAGGTTAATTCACATGGTATATTTCTTCATGGTTTGCACCATCACTCCTCGTGGGGACATCTTTCCGTGGAGATCAATACATGAGGAGACACGATCACATCTTCCCAAGATGTCGATATTTCCAAAATTACGTCAAGTTTTGCTATATGGGAAACTACACTTCTTGGCGCGTGAACGACGACCCAACTCCACCACCAAACAACTCTTTCCAATCGTTTTGTCGTTCGATCTGCATAAGGAGAAGCTTGACATCCTCTCGATGGCGAAAGTAGAGCCTAGACCATGGGGCACGACAAAGTTTAATTTAGTACTTACAGAATTGGAAGGATGTTTGAGCGTGATCAGTAAATCAAACACAAGTGTGAAGGTGTGGACAATGACGGAGTATCCCAAATGCACATCTTGGACTCTTATGTTTGAGTTCTACACCAAATTGAGGTCGTTCCACCAGACTGTTTTTAAGCATGATGTAATATATTGTTTTCCGAAAGACGGAAAGCTCTACATATGTTGTGGCAATGTTATATTGTCTTGTGACCCGACCACTGGCTATTGTGTCAAAGTCGGCTCCAATCTTCATCTTCCGGTCGTCGGTTTTCCTTCTGTCACCACCCTTATCTCTCTCCGTGCAGTTGTTTCTCAGGATCCCACCTTTTCAACCCTACAAATTTCAAAAAGATGAAAACTTTTTTTTTAATGTTATGATTCCAAGTAGTTTGCTCTTGTTTTTGTCTTTAATGTCAATCAAGACATTTTGCAATTTGATGTTGGTGACAGGACATTTTTATGATGTCGATGTCTTATTTTATGATATGGATCGTTCTGTGAGCAACAATTCCTTTGATTTTTAACCATAAGTGAGTTTTGATGGTCTTATTACGAGTGAAGAAGAGTTCAAGTGTTTGGAGCTCATTTAATAGTGTGTTGATTGTGCACCGACTTAGATGGAATTCATCTGCTTATGATAAATATTGCCCTGTCGAGGATGAAAATCAAGAGTTTTGTGTGTTGCCATTTTCAAAAACTTAACATACAATCCGTCATTCTTCCAAAATGACACGGACCTTCATCTCTTGTTTCTTCTTAATTTTTCACCTAGAAGTTACATCTGCCAAATTGATAGAAACCAAAACCAGACCTTAAAAAATGTTCACACTGCTACAGCTAACTCCTGTGATTCCTAGTAACAAAAGGATCAGTAAAGACAACTCTGTTTCAAGCAATCACCGACTTGGATGGAATTCATCTGCTTATAAGAGAGAGAGAGAGAGAGAGAGAGAGAGAGAGAGAGAGATAAATTGTATTATAGAGGAGTATTTTCAGAGTATATGCTTTGTTTGAAATGTGGGACTACTCTAAAGACTTGAGATACAATCATACAAGTAATCAAATGAATAGACATAGTAAGCAGCCATGGATGATGATGATTGGGCTTGTCTAACACAAACCAACACGACATCTAAGAATCTCAGAGAAAAACAAAGATAAGCCTCCACTCAACTCCTGATGATTGGATAGCGCGAACTCCTGGCGTAGAGGAATTGAACTGCACACAAATAGATTACTGTTAATAAACTACCACGCAAACTCTCTACATGTATGTATGATGGTTTACATTGTAGCATATTAGTACCACAAATTTGGAAGAGTAAATCTTCTGGTTGGCCTACACGTTCTGGAGCATCCACAAACCTGAAGACACATTAACTTGTTCAAATTACTATCAATACCAAAACTAACTAGTTTCAGGATAAGCAGGAGCGGTGCCACGCGAGGTCAACTTCGACCCTACGAGATTTTTGTCAACACAATCTAATATAACATATATAGTAAGGAAGTTATATTTCCAAATACTAAGGTAAAAAAATTGAAGTACTAACTACAACTCCGAGTACCAATTAAAATTGACTTCTTTATGATTATGTAATTGGTGTAATAGGCTGACATGAGTAGGTCTAGTCTAGTTAAAGACTCCATTTGCCCACCTAAAATATCCATTTACTCAATATTTAAATTATAATTATGAACACTAGTTGGGAGTATAAACTTACAATCGAATCAATTCACTCATTGTCCACGGGTTTGGCATTGGGCATGCTTCACTTGTTGTCTCATGCACCGGAGAATCAACGGTTGCGGTGTTTGAGCTAGATCCAAGTGAAGAACTCGGATGCATACAATCAGTTGGCCCATTGAAACCTTCATGAAGATCTGGGAGCTCGGGCTCCAAAACATCCTATAAGTGCATCAATTTGTGAAAACAGTCCATCATCATAAATAATTTTGAATATGTGCACAAATTAAAAAAACTTACAGAGGTGTGTACATGGTTGGGTGCGAGCGTCACCACTGGCATTTGAATGGCTGCTTTTGTTTTCTTACCTGAGTTTTTACAAAATCAATTAAGATATTGTATCAAAATCGTACTAAAATTGATTTCGTATTCTATTAAAGTCATATGAGGGTTAGGTAAGTACCACGTTTTGGTCTTCTTTGTGGTGCGAAATCTTTAGAAGTGAGGGGTCTCCTTGGTTGTATAATTCTCCTAGGTCTTTCTTTCACAGTAGTTGTTTCTCTGGACGTATTGCATGTTCTTCTTATTTTCCTCGGTGGTGCAGTAGCTGCTTCCGTCTGATGATTCACAAAACAATGGGCTTCTTGTTGCTCAATGACAATATGCTTTTCGGATGTGCTACCAAGGGCTCTACTTCTGAAAACATGATCACTTAAGCCATCGAATTCCAAATCAAACTCTACTCTTTCACTATAAGCATCATTTTCTTGATGTTGGGACGTGTCATTCTGGTTGTTCGATATTGTAGGAGTTGCACTGCATGTAGATGTAATTGGAATTTCATTTTCTTGCCGTCGATAGCAATCAGATCTGTATATATAGGTTTTTCAAGACCGACCCAACATCTCTCCTAGTTGGCCATGACGTTTGACATGTGCCCGACAGTATTAACACATTCACCATCCCAACTGGTCTCCATTTTGTTTATCATAACTCATCGTAAGCATCATACCCTAACCCATAAATATTGACAGCGTAACTACTCGAATATATATATTTCCAATTTAGTTATCAATATCCAGGTTTTCCTAGTTGATTTTTATGATTTGCTCAAAACTTGTCGATGGGGAAATCAAGAAAAATTCTAAATCAGGAGGACCAAGGAAACATACGAAGATTTAGTCAACGGAGAAGCATACTTTGCCTTCAAAAGGATCAGTTTCTCGGGATACTATCTGCTGGAGGCTAAGGATGATGAAAGATGCTGCAAGAACTGGATCTTTATTTTTATGTGGACTTGCTGCAGGGCCACCATGTCCTCGAACAGTTACTGCAAAACGAGCTGAGGCAGCGAGGACAGGACCAGGTTTGGATCCCACGAAACCAACAGGCTGAAATGGCTCAACATGCAAACCAAATATGCCTTCAACACCATCCAGAGCACCTTCATTTAGTACATGGTAAGCACCACCGAAACCCTCTTCTGCGGGTTGGAATACAAGCTTCACCGTGTCCTTCAAATTCGAAACCAAATGAGGTCATTACAATTCAAAAACTGGAGCGCTGAATTCGCCAGAACAAGACAATATGATCTCTCTTTTTGCCTACTAACATGTGGGCAGTTATTGATTTCACCTTGAGCTTGTCCTTTTGTTTCTGAAGCAGCTTCGCAGCACCAAGGAGCATTGTTACATGAGCATCATGGCCACAAGCATGCATCTTCCCAACAACCTTGCTCTTGTGCTCCCACTCCACCAACTCCTAAAATTGTTTCGAACATTTCAAATGCCAAAATTGTTTTAGGACTACCAAGTAGATAGTAGATACAATTTTAACATTTTACTTTGGATCATATTAATCAGAAAATCAACTTTATGGTAGAATAAAGTTCTATTATGCCTCCCTTCCCCTTCAATTTTCACAAGCAACAAAGCCTCCGGTGGAGATACATGAGATCTTATTTAGTATTACTAACATCTTATCATTAAATTATAGTTTGGGTTTCATGAAAAACCCAACTTGTGAACCCATCTTATAATTAACTCCTAAAATAGTTCCAAACATTTGAAGTGTCAAAATTACTCTTGGAGGACTACCAACAAGATAAATTTTGAACGTCTAATTTTGGATCATATTACTGTTGGAGGAATACAGACTAGAAATCAGATACAATTGGTAAACTAAAGTTCTACTTTGTCTCCCATAATGTCATCAATTTTCACATGCACACAGAACTTATGAAGTAACATTATCATCTTATCATTTTACTACAACTTGGGTTTCATAAATAAAAAAATGCAACTTTTCCAATCTTAAGTACTCTCTCTGTATCATAACAACAATCTACCAACTCAAAATTTTGGAAATCCATCAACTACCCAATCGAGAACAGACCCCAAAACCCCGAAAAAAGGCAAAAAGATGAAATCTTGAGTAGAGAACCTGCAAGGGCAGGACGTCCATGTCGGCCCTGAGGCAGAAAAAAGGTCCATCTCCGGAGCCAATGGAGACGACGACTTTGGTTCGGGCGACGGGCCACGAGTAGGAGATCCCGAGGCCGTCGAGCTCGTCCCGCATCAACTGGCTCGTTTGGAACTCCTCGAACGCCAACTCGGGGTTCTGGTGGAATCTCCTCCGAGTGGAACTTAACCAGGAGAACTTCGGGTGTTTGGTGGATTCCAAGAGGTCTTGGGTCAGAGAGGTGGAGATGGTGGAGAGGAGAAGTAGAAGCGAGGAGAGGAGAAGTAAGAGGAATGGTGGAGTGGAAGCCATTATTGGAATGAGGGATTTTGGAAGAGAATGCAAAAAAAGAGTTTTGTTTTGGGTGTTGGAGAAAGACATCGGATCTGTGTTCTTTGTGTTTCGTACATACTAATGCTGATTATTATTAATTTAATTAATGAAGCTAGGGCTGTCCATTTTGACTCGGCTCGAACGTTCGACTCGAATTCGACTTGAAAAAACGTTCGATTCTAGTTTAACTTGAAAATGAAAAATCATAATGAAAAATAAAAAAAATCTTCAAATTTAGTTCGGTAAACGAGCTGCTCGAACTCGAAAAAATTTGATGCTCCGCTCGATAGTTCGCTTGAATTTTTTATTGTTTTATTCATAATTATTTTTTTGTATTTGTTAATAACATAAGATAATACTTATGAATCGAAAATTTGCTCGACTCAACTCATTTACATCCCTAAACGAAGTTGATGACAATGGTACTCGTGTCTGCACCTAGAAGGATATGGTATTTTTATGAGATGAAACGTCTAACAAAATAATTGTTAATAGTTGTTTTAGTGGTAGCAGCCGGAGTAGATGTTTGATTGAGATGTGGTGGTAATTTGGTTTCAAAACTATGTGCAAATGTTAGATCACGATCATCATGGCTCATGCTTCTGTTCCGCGTGTCATCTTATAAAAAGGATCTTAGAATAACTTAACTACTTAACGAAGAGTATCTTCAACAATAAGTCGCTGGATCAAATCTTCTAAGTTGCAGGTTTGCGACCAAGTTTGTCTGCCCTTCAAGTTTTTTTTAGAAAAGGATTCATCATTCATGCCAGTAGATCGGGCATATTTACGACTAACATATGTATCATGTAATTCCATCTCAATGATGATGATTACAGGAGTCTGTTAAGTTCCAATATGATTCTAATTACAGCAATTCAACAACTAAACAAGCACACAACATCGTTGACTTTGTAAGATCTTCACCGTCCAGCTAAACAAGACTTGTTGCCGGAGATGCCAAGACAACTACTTAATGATCATAAACCTATTATGATAACAATCAAACAAAATAAGTGTGAAATATACGCATATGCGAGACTAATCTTGAGATATCAAGGCCAACCTACGAAAAAAGTGGGACGGAAAGATACTTACCTTGATCACACACTGGCTGTAATCTCATCACTCACTAGAATTGGCGAGTCCCACCATTTTCAGCATGTTGCGATCTTCCTTGAACCTTTCTAATACTGAACCTTTGGCAACCTCAGACTGCTCATTTTGCAAACCTTTCAACACAATTCCCCAACATTCAATTACATCAGGCTGCATTCTGCTTGTAGTCGAGAGGCAAGGGCTATCAAATGTGCTGCATGTGAATGTGTGGCCCTGTTCTAGACTCGAGGAAAGGAAGAGACCAAAGTGGTTGGCTTGTCCTCCAAAACCAATACCATTGGGAATGCTGTCAGAACTGAAATTCACTGCACACTTGCAAGGGAAAAAGATAAAGTGAATAATTTGACTATTCAGATGTTCAATACAGGAATTCACTGTTCTTCAGATCGATGGCTTGTAGTAACCACATTAAGAACTTACCCATTGCAAGTTACTGTTAGCACCAGTAGGTCGGAAAAAAGATGCTTGTGGGTACAACTGAAACAAGAAAGATTTCATATCTCCATAAAAATCGCTATGCCTCTCCCAAGGCTGAGAAGCATATCCTCTATAAATGCAACCTTCTTTATCTTTAACAACAAGAACAGTCTTCCCGCTTTCATTCCTACACGTGTAATAAATTGGTTAGCATTTTGCTGTACAGATAATTTTCTGTTGAGAAACTTACTTCTATACTCTTCTTTTTTTGGTTCTCTTATCATCTGTTTTGATCGTAGGAACACCTACTTGATTCTAAGCTATACGCCGATACCTAAGATTTGGTTCTACACACAAATTTGAGGTCCATGCTTGCCAATACATAAGCATCAGAAAGGACCAATTCACAACATAACCATCTGCAACAAGGACTACTATGAAAAGAAATTTGATTTAGATTTTGTAACCCTTCAGAATAACCATTCAGATCAGGGAATTAAACTTGGGAATAATAGTAGGCTACAACATGATCCAACCAGACACCAGGGATGACTTAAGTAGCAAGAAAAATTGAACAAGAAGACTGATTTGCTACCACAAGGTAATATTGGATTCCTGAAGCAAAAGAGATGTTTCTACCATCTTTTTCGATTATCAGCTAAGAATTCCAAAAACAAATATACTTACAATATATTGGCCAAAAAAGTGTTGAAGCTTAAGCCATTAACAGCACTGTGATACAAGAGCTTCCAATCTTCTACCTCATGCTGAGAAAGGGCTCCCCCAATATGCCATGCATATTCTTTCTTCAGAATCAGCATATGAGAACTTAATGTTTCTGGATACTGTAGCGTGGGTACCTGGAAACCTGGCCTCTCTAAACAGTGACAAAGAAATTAGAAGTAAGGGCAATGCATAGTCTCGTGTTTACGCTACAAAAATGCTTTGCAGTTTATTGGCATTTTATTTCCCTGTTCACTCATGCACCAAACAAACAATGACACTTCAGTTTCAAAAATTAGAAACAAAATTACATGTATTACTATCTATCATACAAACATTTCACATGGTAAATTGGTAATATGCCAAAACAAATGGTTTTTTTTAAAGAAACCTGGATCTGGTGGTGTTAAGCAAGCTCCCAAGGAATTTCGTCACCGATGGAAGAAGGCTACACCAGTTCTTAAAGTTCGTTAAAGACATATTTCCTGGGTTTCCATTATCTTCCTCTGAAAATATTGCAGATTTCATAAATACCTCCACATTTACATCAGTTGAACCTGAACTAGATTCAACACTTCCTAATGTAAAATGGTATTGGATATTGACTTTATTACTTCTTCCAGATCAGATCTGCAAGATTAAATAAATCATAAATAGCAACAGTTTATCAAGTAACAACAATGTAGAAGCAAGATGTGGAAATAGCAGATGTGGACCATAAAATGCCTAATTGCCACAATAACATTAACCAACAACTTAATCCAACTAAACAAGGATCAGTGACATGGACCTGTTCCTCCCAATTATGGCAGAACATGAGAACAGTTCTCCAAGCACGTCTGACAGCCACAAATTGAGTTTATATGAACATACAAAAAATTAGTTTATATGAACTGAGGAAAATGGCTATTCGTATTCACTTCCTTCAATACTTGATGTTTCGCAAAAAAAAAAGAAACAGGAAGGTGCATGGTTGATAAGCTTTCTGACGTTGCTAATACACTTACGACAGGATGAAGGCGACCAAGAAAAATCTTCAATAACCACAACAACTATGAAACCACAATTGCAGTGCCAGGTGAAAGTGAAGGTAAAAAAGGCATAGATAATGTTCTAGTAGTTCAATTTGTTATAAAAAATCAAGAGCTTTCATGCTTTGCCAACATCCAAAACAAGAACCAACACTACTGACAAATGATGGACATACCTGTCTAGGAGGCCATCACCCGTGACATCACACAGCTTGTAGATGAACTCTTCAATCTCTTGTTTAATTCCTTTCTCATATGTCGCCTGCAGATGAACATGCATATTTGTTAAAACACTTATATATGCCCTGCTGTGGAGCAAAGCTTAACAGCATGAACTCAGAAATAACCAAGTTTTCAACCTAATAAACTTAAAAGCAGAGTCCAACAATTTGGGTTCACATGAAATTCAATCTGTTTGGAATTACATTTTGATAATCAGATTTCCCAAAATCTAACCAATCAGCTCCAAAACATACACTTGCCTGGTATGAAAAATCCAAGTTTTTGAAACGGACCCTAAATGTTGCATGTCGAGAAAAAGAAATTAAGTGTATATTAATTCCCAAATCCATAAACCCCACATTTTCACAAACAACATTAAACTTAAATGTGTGATTTGAACTAACATACACTTCAAAGCACACATCGAAATCCTTAAAAAAGTAGAAAGAAAAGGCAAAGCAAAAAAGAAAAGAAAAGGTGTGACCTTTGCGATGAGGAGATCGTCAAAGGTGAGCTTCCCATCCTTCCTCCCCTGCGTGACCAAATCGAACATCCTCTCCCCCAAACCCCCTCTTATCCCAAAATACCTCTACAAACAATCCACAAAGACTCCAACTTTGAACCAAAAATCACATCGAAATTTCAATCGAAAAGGTGGGAACTTTACTTGAAAAACTTGGGGGGAGACAAATCGAGCGCTGGTGTGGGACTGCGCGGCGAGGGACGTGAAGAGGGACTTGAGATCGGCGAGCTCTTGCTTCGTGAACGCCGTGCTTGGGAATGGGGAAAGGTGAGGTCGAGATTGAGGAGGAGAAGTTTGTTTGTTTGTTCTTACCTGGTTGCGACGGCGAGGTTAGGGTTTGCCGGCGACGATTGGGCGGCGTTTCCGTTTCCCATTCTGATTCGTCTTCTTCTTCTTCTTCGATTTCGTTCGGATTTTCGTCGATTTTGCGTTTTGGGTCCTTGTGTTTTTGAGTTTTGGATTTAATTCTTACGTGTAACGGGGTTTTGAGTTTCGAGCTTTGGGAATTTTGGCTCGAAGGAAACTTGTCACTTGTTTTGTTGGATATTTTCTGTGTGTTGGAAATGAGGTTTTTAGTTCATTCAATCTTATTTTTTTGTTTTGCGATGGGTTGTTTGTGTGGGCTCCTTGACATTGGGTTTTTTGTGTTTTTGCCGATACAAATGAGTTTGGTTGACGGTTATTTGCTTAAATACGTGTGAAAGATACCAAGATCATCGAGACTAAAGATCGTCAACACCCGAGTAACACCCATGTTCTAAACAATTTCTTCTTACAAATGAAATGATAGGAAAAAAACTTTAGGAAATTGGCGGGTGCTGTTGAAGTACCTGACAAATACGGGGACTCGTTAGCAAAACAATGAGTTATTGGTAGAGTAAAAGATGTCGGTGTGGAAGACGAAAACACCGACTTTCTTCTTCCCAAACCCTAATCTCCCACCCAAATTTGCTGATTTGGAGACTACAAACCATAAAATTCGAAGCATTTGGGGTCTCCTTCGATTCCACTTTCTCTCGAAACATTTCGAATCTGTTCTAATCCATGGTACGTTTGCCTTTCCCTCTCAAATCTCACCTTTTTCGGAGATTTTTCAATTTATTAGTAAAAAATGCTCCTTTTAGGTTTGCGGCGGAAGTTTAGATTAATTAAGCCCCGTAGTTGTGTATGATTATGCCAATTTAGCAGAGAATTTGTGACATTTAGGTGTTTGTTATTTTGTTATTGTCGACTATATTATCTCTGTGTCAAGTTGATTTTTTTTAAAATTTCCAGCATATAATTTGGAGCCGGTGGCTTCGGCCCAATTTGATATGCGAGGTTGTTGTGGTTCAATTTCGTAGTTGGATTTCCATATGACTTTGTTTTAGTCGAAAAAGGTTTGACTTTTAGATGTGTAGCTTATTTTAGTTTGGCATTTCAGAATGTAATGTGATTAGGCAATTGAGTCCCTGTTGCAGGATATTTCGTCTCTTAAGGGAAAATCAAGTGCTTAGTATAATATTTATGATGTTTTGGCCTATTCACTTGCTAGGCGTTGGTTATGACTTGTGAATTGGTTTTCTGGAATGCAACATTGATAGTTAGTAACTTCTAGTTGATTTTTGATGCATCACAACTTGTACTTAATATTGCTGGGTGACGATGCTGCTGCTATTCAAGGTTGTGAGTTTGGCCTGTTTGGGTGGCCATTATCAGTCTTTACAGTATTTCTTGGCATAATGTGAATTCTGAACTGCTTATGGTTTTATAGAGATGATGTTTTGCTCTTTCATTTTTTTTAGCTGACATCTTATTGACATCAGTAAATGCTTTTTCAGGGTGTGTAGGAGCTGCGTTAGAAGATGTCTAGGCCCATGGTTCTTGTTTTTTTGTTTGTGATACTCATCATCACGTCCCAGTTTGAGTGGAAACGACAACTTGTAAGCGAATTGGATTCAAGTCCAAATGTGTCCCAGAAGCAGCAGAATGTACATAAGAAGGAAGAAGCTGTTAAAGAAAAAGTAAGCATCCTGACTTGATCTTGTGTTCTCACAACATTTTGGGATATAGAAATAGAGATGTACGTGGATGGATTGTTCCTATTTTTTTTGTGTATTGCTTGTAAAGTTAATGGTCATTATTGCTTATTACCAATATTTCAAAGGATCTCTCATAGTACCCAATTTGTTTATTCCCTTGATATGTTATTGTATTTTGCTTTCTAGTGGTTGCATATAGAAACTTCTATTTTCGTCCAAACATTAAATGTGCAATTGTGCAAAATTCTAAATGGTGATTCTAGATTGCTCCAGCTAGTCGGTACTCAGTCAACGATCGACTTTTTTTCATATTAGTTGAATATATTCAATAGGTAAAGTAAATTGTTTTTTTCTCCCATTAATCCTTGGATAATACCTTTTTGCCTTGATACAATCATGGAGTGAAGTCATCTTGTGAAACACGGTGGTGTTTGTAATATACCACAATGAACATATGAAGATGCCCTCCTAGTAGGCTTTTAGACACTCCATGAACTCCTCTAGAAATTTACCTGGAGCAAGAAAAGCAAAACAAAATATTTACTTGAGTAGGCTGAGTCGTTGTCTTGTGGTCTTGCCCACTGAGACTCCCTTTTTGTCCGCCTTAGTGTTCCCCTCCTACTTATTTGGCAAGACTTGCCCCATTCTTGAATTTATTTCCTTGATTATAGGAAGCTGAGGTTCTTTCCAAAATTTTAATGTTGAAATAAAACAGACTAATGATGTAATATTCGTTTGGCAGATAATATTGTTGCAAGAGAAGAAAATTCAGCAACTCGAAGAACTTTTGCAGAGTGTCCAGGAGCAGTTACTCCAATGCCAAAGAGTCAATAACGTGGCTGAGAATTATACGGTTGCTTCGTTAAGTACTATAATTGATGGTATTGAACGGCAGCATATTCCGGAGAAGTCATAATTCTGAAGCCTTTTGTTCTGTGATGTTGAAGATGTATTCGGAAAAAACTTTGTTTTGTAAATTATCTACTTCCATTTTGTGAATGCTTTTGCAATTCTACTTGTAATCAGTTTAGCAATTCACAAAATGTTGGATGGTACTCACCTGATCTTTTTTACATGGGAATGACCAATGCTCAATTACTGTAGGATGTTGTTTTGAATGGATAGTTTGCTTAATGGTTGGGACCAGTTGGGTCGCTCTAAGTAGAATATTATACCTTATCATTCTTCCTTTTGATTTAACCGATATGGTCTGAACTGAGAAAGTTCTGTTACATATTTGATCTCATCCAACATACATAGTTTTTGTTTTTTGTTTTTTGCTAACTCAATCTTCTTTGGCAGTACAGGTCACACTTGATGACAAGTAATGATCATTGTGATCTCTTGACTCTTGGTAGGCTCAAAGTGGCAAACTCCAAGTTTCAATTCAGTCAATCCTATTTGGCAAGGACGCAAGGTAATACCTTATTACATATCACTAACTGGTCATGCTGGATGAATGTAGCTAATATCATGTTGTCAGTGTTACCATCAGACATGCATTTTTCTTTTTCTTTTTTGGAACTTTGAGAATGTTGAGTTGGTCATTGTACCAAGATACTATTACTATGGTGCTTACCAGTTATCCGCTCTAGAGGGCTACTTTGTAATAATTTTTCTATTGTGACAATGACACACACACATATAGAAAAGCCAGGTTATCTGTTATGGTTTGTAATGTTGTAAAAAGGTAGGTTATTGGCTTGTTATTTGTCTTTGAAATTGATACTTGATAGTTTAGGTCAAATTAAGGTTTACACTTTGGCTAAATGGTCCTACTTGTTCAAAGTGGGAAAGAAAACCTCATCAAATGAATCTGAGCAATAGTGTAAGGTTGGTGTCGATGTTCCTACTCGAATTTGTTTTATAAGTGGAACTTCAATCAGAGGTCGACTCTCCACCAACTGGAATCAATCAGGAAATATTTTTGATAAGTTTTTTATAAAAAAATTAGCTGGGGTCATGATGATTTCAGTTCAGATTTGACGTGACATCTGAGGAGATTCATGCTTCATGGAGACATCACAATCAAAATTTGTCTGGTGCAGGCAATCTTGTTTTTATGCACATCAGATAGATACACACACAAGATGGTTCACTGTTCACTTGTTCAGCCATGTAAGCTTTATGCATTCCATATTCTTTATGATTTTTTTTAACAAAAATCCCTTGATTTCTTGTTTAATTACGGGTCAAACAAGAAACAAGGCAATCCTTGCTCGTGCTTATTCTCTTTTAGGGTCGTGTGAACTTCACTGTACAGATGCTAATATTGGTTTGTAAGATTTTAGATATAGGTTACCCTTCATGTTGAACTTCAATCATGATCTCTGACCAATGGGTATATCTTTTTCTCAGGACAAGATTGTGTTGATCTTGTTCATCTAAAAGAAAGTCAGGAGTAGAAATTAACTTGCAAATACGACCAACATCAACTCTAACAACAAAATATTTAAGATCTCGTTGTTGAAAACATACAATGTATATATGTATGTATGTATGTATATATATATATATATATATATTAATATACCCTTCTAAAGTATAGACGAATTTGACTTCTAACTTCTATTGCATCAACAGTGTAAACATAAATATTGATTTGTATATGAAAATTTTGTCTCATATTCAAATGGGTCTATCTTTGAGGGATGCAAGTAAAAACTTTTTATCATCAGGAAATCTATACCTCAATATCTATGTCCATTTCACACTTGAAGCGCACATACAGATACTAAGTTGTTTTTTAGCCTAAAATCTTGTATATACAGTGCAGATTCATTCTTGAGTTTTGAAGCTGTTCACTTCAAAATTCAAATGACTGCCAACTTCTAACAAAATATGAACTGAAGCCTGTTGTTGTCAGTATCCTATGATTATACAACTGCTGTTCAAGATGAAAGCACCAACTTTGCACACAACAGTAAGAAAGATATAGGATATTAGATTGTTTTCAGTAGGAGAAGTTTTCACATGAACAGTGAAGTTTTACTATTACTAATCCACCCATGCATTTACTATATTTCTTGTTGGTGGATCCAACCTTAGTGCATATGAAAAGCCATCTCTCTGGCAGGCCGAGGAAGGTAAGAGGAGAGGAGAGGTAATAAATAAGCTCATGTCCAAACCACAGACATTCATAAATAGACAATCGATGGGGTGTCACACCTGGGGAATTGCGTGACAAGTGCTCCTAAATTTAATGCACCCATAACTTTCGAATCCATTTGAATATCACATACTTGTTAGGGCATCTTTAACGGTCTTGCGACCCCCACGACTCGGTCGTACAACCAGCATGGATTTTAAAGAATTTTTTTTTGTTTTGATTTTTTAAAATTTTGTTTGAATCTTCTTTTTATTTTTTGAAAATACGTTTTATAATTGTTTTGATTTTTTAGAATTGTTTTTAAAAAAAATTAAAAAATTTCCAAGATGAACTCCAAAATGACGTGGAGGAGAGAGATAGGTTGTAGTGGATCGTAGTTAAGAGTTGAATAGTTTAGGAATGAAAAGAAAGTTGGTTGGAAGAAAAGAAAACTGATGTGGAACAAGAAAAAAATGATTTAGAAGAGAGAAGAAAAAGAAAACTCATGATCAGATCGTCCGGATTATAATTACGGAAGACCTTAACAATGACTACAATATCATCGATAAGAGGTTAAGCTACAATTATACATGGTGGTTTCATAAGTATACAATCATGTTCTGGTAAAAAGTAGCTTGTGTAATAACAAATAAGTTGAAAATTGCTATTTGGTAAAGCATGATGCATGATGTTGGAGGGACTAGATAAGATGAAAAGAACGATCAGATTATGATTTTTTTATATTATAGTAGTTATGTTTAACCGGTTAATTTTCAACGTAAGTGGTAGGTATATGTTGGGGTCAAATGCTCAAAACTTTGAAATGGCGTTCATTAACTCACTTCCATCAATCTCATCAGTCATCATCAAGAAAGAGAAAGGGAAGGAATTCCATTTTCCCACCAATAGGAACTGTGTAGCATGAACATAGTTAACATTAATAACAAGACTAAAAACAAGTCTTATCATAATGCTGAATTTTTTCCCCATTTGGTAAACTGTAAACAAAACAAAGGGTAACATCCACAACACACCAAAAAAGGATTAAACATATTGAATTGGGCATTGAATACCCCCTCTAGACCATGAATGAGCACATGAGTTGTTGGGTCTACCACCTCTC
Organism: Triglochin maritima; assembly: GCA_963682175.1. Taxonomy (NCBI): domain Eukaryota; kingdom Viridiplantae; phylum Streptophyta; class Magnoliopsida; order Alismatales; family Juncaginaceae; genus Triglochin; species Triglochin maritima. Next base: position 372,659 of record OY821782.1, read on the forward strand.
TCTCTCTCTCTCTCCCTCCATCCTTTTAAATATATAACACCACGAGGCTCCAAAACCACAACCCTCCCTCCATTAATGCCACATCAACCCTAACTCCTCCCTCACCTCGACCCACTTCTACACCAATCCCTCAACATGGTTAACAACAACACCAAGATGGGCTTCTCTTCCATTTTCAAAACAACACCTTCTTCAACCATTCCTCCTTCTCTTCCTACTTCATGGGCATGGCCATCATGCAAACATCCAAGAACCAAATCCTTTAGAGCAAGTGGAGAAGAAGAAGTAGACGTAGTAGTAGTGTACAACACTGTCAACTCCATCTACTTTTGACTCAACTGACTCAGACCAATCTGAGTCTATCTCCACTTCATCCGATTGTGCCGGCACGGTCATTAACGGTCTTCGATCGGTCGACCGCCTTTTCTTCGAGCCGGGTGGTGCAACAAGTTCTATAATACAACCTCAACCAAAACATGAAGAGGCAATCAAGTGTAAAGAAGTAGAAGAAGAAGAAGAAGAAGAAGAAGATGCCATCAATTGTCCACCACCTTTCAAGGAGAGTGTGGCTGAGGAGATGGAGTCAGAGAACCCTTACTTGGACTTTAGGGTTGCCATGGAAGAGATGGTGATGGCTCATGGTTTGAAGGAGTGGGAAGGGTTGGAGAAGTTGTTGCATTGGTATCTTAAGGTCAATGAGAGGACCACACATAGATATATTGTAGGGGCTTTTGTGGATTTGGTGTTGGATCTTGCTTCTTCTTTTGCAACTCCAATACCATCTTCTTCTTCTTCCAATTCTTGTTCTAATACTTCTTGTTCTTGTTCTTCCTCTTCATCTTCTTCTTCTCCTTCCTCCTCTACTTGTGTTAAGTTTGTTGTCATGGAAGAAGAAGAAGAAGAAGAAGAAGAAGAAGAGGTGGAAGAGTTAAAGGATCGATGTTAAGGACATATATGCATGTTGATTGAAATCTGCATTGTTTGTCTTTTTGGTGATTCATATGTATAATTATTAAAGTATAGCAACATTTTTGTCTTGGTCTCGCTATATATTTGATCCATTGGTTAATTGGTTGCATATTGTGTACTATCTACATTTGAAGTTAAATTTCATGATCAAAGCATATTCTACATCAAAACACAAAAGGAAATTCATGAATGATGGCAATTTGATGTAGCTCAATTGATAGCCATTTTGTTCATCATTTAAGTTTATATATAAAAAGTTCCTTGACTTGTCTTCAAAAGAAGTTGTGGGATTCTAAAACTCTTCTGTGAAGTTGAGTACGTACATTTATTTAATAAATTATATATAATCATATTGGGATGGAGAAACTTCATAAACATTCATGGTTGTGATCACAGATAATGTTTCAGATCTAAGCTCAGAACATATAACAAGTCTGACAGCTTTACAGGGTGTCTAACATAATGTCAACCCTAATTATTATTTTCAAAAGGTTAAATTTCAACTTTGAGTAACGTTCACAAAACCAATCATACAAAGTGAAGTCAAACATATATTTTGTACTTGTTGTCCATTCACAAATCAACTTTCAGTTGAAACTTGTACAAACATTTTCATGTTGTGTTTTCTACCAGCAGCTCTTCAAGTTAAAACTCTTCAACAAAGTGCTTTTCCTTGAAACTAATTTTAAACTCTTCAAGTTTAAATTTCAAAATAGTCCAAAGAAATATACAAACCTTGTTGGTTCATGACTTGTAGTTTTAAATTTCTTGGATTCAAAGAACAATTAAAGTAAAGCAATGGTTTTTAAGAAAACCATGCAATGTTTGAGCTAGTTATTATGGGTACGATACGACCACTTTTGGTGGTACGAGGAGATGTGTTTTGTGCATTTTGAGCTTTGCACACACTAATCATCTTATTTTATTGTTTGTCACCACCTTTAACAACATTACGTTAGAAGTACGTAACACCCAATGCCAATTAGTTACAATTATGATTGGATTCATAGAACAATTAAAGCAATGGTTTTCTTTGCATGCTTAATTTGTGGTCAAAACTTACGTCCAAAAGGAAGATTCCATTGCAATTATTTACTGCTCCCTATGATTTAAGTAAGCATTAAAAGAATTGTGAAGATGTTGGTGCACAATCAAATACACAATTAATGAGATCTCTAAATTTACTGTCCACTAATTACTTTTCGGTGACTTGAAACGACCGATCAATTGTGCTTTAATTGATCCATCAAATGTGATTTGTTTCTGGAGGATTTTTGTGTTCGTTTTACATGCGAAGATTTCAAGATAATTTCATTCTTACCCTTCTTATTTTTTTGCTATGAAGTATAAATCGAACACAAATATATAAGTATGCATGTTTATGTTTTTTTCCCCTCGAAAGCACATTTTCCTTCCAATATCTTGGTTTGTGGAACTTGGAGTTATGATGATGATGATGATGATGATGATGATGATGATGTTTAACGAGGTCTGACATTTTCGATATCTTAACCGACTTTCTACGATAGTTAGTTTCCTGAAACTGAAAGCATGATAACTTAATTATGATGTTGGTGTGTCATCACCAATTTCCATGTATATTAGAATCATGTTTTTTACTTTTTAGCACATCAATTAAGGTATCTCTTAAAATTTGAAATAGAAATAAATATGGGTAATGAGAGGGAAATTAGTAATAAGTTGGTATGAAATGTGGAACACCAGTGGGCTGTTGGGATGGGAGTAATGGGCCTGACTATGATGGGCCTGGTGGGCTGATATGTGTTTCTAATGTTGTATTAGGGTGGCCCATTTACAGCCCACTAAGGCCCTATGCCACTTAATTACATGAATCATGGTAATAGTAAATAATTAAATATAAAAACTCATATTCTTATATTATTATGTAATTAATTTGTGATGTATAGTTTTTGAGTTTCACATGATTCAAACCAGACTATAATTATCTTTTTTTAACTTCTACCATATTACAAGTAAACTTCAGGATAACCCCTATCTAAACAGAGGTGATTCGTATGCCATTTTTTTTTGTTTTAACTTAAGTACTGGAGATTCTCAAATCTCAAGTTATCATATTTCCATTTTCCATATCTATGTTGTCTGGTTGGGACCGGAAGACTACACCATACACCTAGAAGTATGATATGATCCTGCATGAGCATTAACATGATATAAAAAACATCTAATCATCCCTGCATGTCAATTATCAATAATCAACAGTGCTCATCCTAAAATGCCAAGAACAGTTAGTTCTATAGGATTTCAGTGACCAATATATAAAGTAATAATGGACAGGACAAGATAGTAAGTACCACTGTTATGCCCACATATGTATTGACCACATATGTAAGTTCTATAGGATCCTAAAATGCCAATGTTATGCCCACATATGTATTGACCACATACGTACAAACCAAGAAAATCTTGTTGATTAAATTTGACATGAAATTGATCCACATCATGATCTCTCCAAGCATGCAAGCAACTGATCCTGGCATGTAAATGACTTGTAAGGTTACGTACTCAAGTGTAGATAGGAATACTACTGTACCAGTATTACTCATCATGAGATATATTTACAGTGGTTCCTCACTATTCACTTATAAAGTCGGCAAAGACATGTCCATTCATTGCTTGAATTTATCTATCTGACGACATGTTGGAAGAAAAGGTGAAGTCACAATTAAGCTATTTGGTGCACCCAAACAAAACAAGCAACCTTAGATATCATCATTGTGGTTTACATACACTTTTCATTTGGATGGTGAAATTTATGTTTTGTGTCTGAAACATTATAATTATACAGCTTTTGACAACTGGGTCGAGTGAATGGCATTTTAAGGTTTCTGTGTAGCGGAGTCCTAAAGGAGTTGCAGTCATGACCGACATCTTAAATATTCCTAAATCTTAAATAAAGTACAAGAGTAAAACCTCCTTCAGTTCAAGTCCTTATATATCCAGTTGAATTATTATTTTTCTTTTTTCAACGCCTTCAATTTGATTGCATTGTGGTCCAAGAAAAACAGATGGTGCTGACTGCTGACAAATTAATTGAGTGCCTTCAGGATATATGAGATTTGCCTTTCCACTGTATTGAGAAGCAGTTGTGATGAAATTGGCAAATATAGTATGACTTTGATGTGTTACAAAGGAAGCACTTTGAGTGAGAAGCACTTGCTTGCTGATCATATGTAGATCCCAAACCAACCCATCCCCAAGTGGGGAGAGATCCAAAAAAATTCCCTTTCTTTTGGGCACTTGTATTTGTATATATGGAGGTTCTATATATATAGAGTTTGCCAAGAAACAAAGGCAACTTAATTTGGTTGTATATTTTCAGACTTAATATTTAAGGCTTCACCCTCTTCCATGCTCGATCTTGTTGACTGGGACACTAGTTTGTAGAGAAATCAATTTATAAATATTTAAACAAGTCGGCATAACGTGTAATCGACCTTTTTTGAAGTAACTTTTTTCAGAACAAGAGAGTAAAAGTTTAAAGACTTCTCTATATCAAACTATCAAAGAATTTACTAGAAATACACACGTGCATAAAGTGGGAAGGCTTGCTTACCCATGCATGGAACATTTCATTTCAAAGATATTCCTATCATACAATCCATATATAAAAATACCCACACAATCTACTCCACTACAAGCTTAATTTATAACTGAAGAAAAGTTAAACAAAGTAAACACAATCAAACATCAGAAATTAAGTCCGAACCATCTACGTACATCTAACAAAGCAACGAACATTTACCAACACACAAACAACAAAATCCAACACCGAAGTTACAAGTGTTCAGTTCACCCAACCCAAACTCCAAAAAAGAGAGAAGGGTTCGTAAAGGGCTCCAATCACACACGTGAACGGAACAGTTGTAGCTTCTTCTTCAAACTCTTTCTCCACCTAAAACTAATTAATTCTACGTACCCCTAAACTATAACATGCTAATTAAACTACTGGGATTAGATTCTTGATCTTGACATGCATGCAATTCCAAATAAAGATACATAGTTTTCATTACTATGAAAGAACCAGTACGTAATTAGATGTTGAAGTCATATCCATATTCATATCCATTATGGTGATGAGGGCGGTGTTGGTGCTTCTTATTGGAGGCAGCAGCGGATGACGAAAACACTTCATTCCAAATCTCAGTGAAGGCACGTAGAATGGAGGCATGATGGTATGAGGAGTTGAGGGTGAGGAAGCTATGCAGAAGCTCACGTAGGTCTTCCCATGCATAAATTTCCTTCTCAAGTATCATCTGAAGCATGGAGTCTTTGAAGTCGTGGTAAGGATCATCTGACTCCTTCACCACTGCCACACTCTCCTTCACACCTGAGGCTGAGAAGTTACAATCACCACCATATTGATCTTGTTGTAATTCTTCTGGTTGTTGTTGGTATTTCTTGTTCTTGTTCTTGTTCTTGTTCTTGTTCTTGTAGTGTTTGGTGGTGAAGGAAGTGGAGGAGGCAGAAGAGTAGTAGTCAGGTTGGGAAGTGGAGGAGGAGAAGGTGGTGGTGGTGCTGAGATTGGTGGAGGGGGAAAAAGGGTAGTAGGAGGAAAGAGGGTGGTGGTGTTTGGATGGAGTTTGAGGCTTTGGTTTGGGCTTGGGTGGTGTAGTACTTCTTGTGGTGGTGAAGAAGGAAGATATGAGCTTGGTTCTTCTACAACCACACCCCATGTCTACCACCATGGGGTGCTTCTTCTTCACTGAGAACTTTCTTCTGGGAGTGTTGGAAGCCATGTTAGTGGATGGATGGATGGATGGATGGATGGGGTGGAGGAGGGAAGGTCTTGGGATGGTTTTATTTATTTATGGGGAAGGGGAGTGGAGTGTGGATGGATCATATTCATCGTCATCTTGACCTTGGAAGTTGGAAGTTAAAAGGGCCGGCATGTGAACATGCACGACCATGGTTTGTTTTTAATATCTTGCTTTTGCTGTAGATTTATTACAACTTCTGAAATTAAACAATCACTACCAAATCAAGTGGAGGTATCACATTCACAGTGACAGATTTTTTAGACTTAACAGGTTTCTAAATCTCAACAAAACGAGTCACATCTTAAGGTTAAGTTCAAATAGAAAATAAACCTCCAGAAAAAAATAGTGAGCCAACATTTTACATGTAAAACTTTTAGTTTTGTGTATCACATATCAAACACATGACTCAACTGCACTAACTGGTATACATACTTTTGGTTACTCTGAACAAAAGATCTATCTGATGAAATCTGCCTAATGAGATCCACCAAACAGACCAACCAGCTCATTAATTTAGGTGATTAAGTTTTTAATTTTCAAATTCATTCATATGGTTGTATAGTAAATAGGCAGTGGTTGCATGTGATAGAATAAATGTGATTATAAAGAGCTTCTCAGCTTTGATTGTGTGGAAGCTCCTTCCGGCAAGAACCATAGATGCTGCACAGTGGGTTGAATTAAATCATCACATTATTTAGATGACGCCTTCTCTATAGGCTGAATTCGAAGTTTCAAAATAGGAATGCATTAAGTATATTTAATTATTTATCATCATGACTTGTATTTATTACCTCCTTCACCCATACAAATATATATAGGTCACCAGACTAAGCTAATAATATATCAGATAAGTTTGACCAAAGAGCAACTTATAATATTTACATATGGACAACTACATACTTGGGATCCTACCAGCTGTTAAAGAAATAACCATTGGCATTGATCTTAAGCAGCTGGCATACACCATTTTTTTAGGTTTTTTTCTTCTAAACTGGCGAATTAATCTTCTAATTCCATACCCATCTGATCAGTGTATTACATAAATCCGTTTAGAACTTAGCGGAAAAAAAGACAACATCATACAGTAAAAATATCTTCATACTTCTACTACGTCATCAACAACCTTTCCTACAGCCTTGTTAAACAGTTGGCCCTGCTGAAACCATAAAAATCCTACCCAAGTATGCAGAGACCATAACCCAAAATTTGTGAAATTTAATTACCAGGAATCTAGCAGTGAAGCATTTCAGTGAAATAAATTGCAAATAGTATTACTGTAACCTACAAGTTTTTTTTTTTCTTCTTCTTTTCTCAAACTATATGCCCAACAAATATAGATCCTCATTTTTTTTAAAACAAATAACAATCATAGATCCCCCTCCAAAGTATGTCATAATGATGCTATCATGGGCTTGGAGGAAGAAGCTACAGCTACTTCTATGTAGAAGAGTTGTACAAAATACGTTGATCGATGTAGACATGTATAGTTGTCAAAAAAACAGGGATGGTGACAAAAATAGGGATATATAGAAGCAACGACAACACATGAACAACTTAAAAACCAGAAGCTTGATTGCTTGACCTCGAACCACAAAGCTCAGTACAACCACAGCACACAAATTTAGTCACCACTCTGCAGTGTTGGTTCATCGAGAAACATAGATTAACGTTAAACCATAATCACCAGAGGACTCCCAAGACATGTTGGGGATCACAGAAATTAAAGACCACTAAGACCGTCTCTTGGATCAATGTTCACGCCATTGACCACCATAGCCGCTACTTAGCAGACTTAGAAGTTAGAACTATTGTTGAAATTAGAACTATAGTTGAAATGGACAATTAGCATTAAAAACTTCAAGAAAGAATCATGATTTGCAAATAAATTGCCCCATTTACCAAAATATTATCTAAGTTTTTTTCTCTCTCTCCTCGTCATATATTCCACTTCACAACATTTATTCACTATTTTCTTCTCAATCACAACATTTAATATAAAAATCTTACCGTCAAATCAAGTTTTCACAACCCTCCAACTCATTTCTCACAAATTATTTTCTGAAATAAAATTATTTTAAAAGAAAATTCAAATTAGTCTCAACGTGGGACTGGTCCGAATTTTAAAATTACAAAATTTTATATAACAATATGGGTGTCTATTTGTAGATCTTAAAAAGATTAAAAAAATTGTGATTTTAAAAAAAAATATAAATTTTATTTCACAAGATAAATACATTACAAACTTACTTTTCTTTTATTCATTAGTGGATCCCACGGCAAACAAAGACAAATCCAAAAAAAACTCTCTTCCACGTGTCAGAACACCAATTACTTTCTCTCATGCTTAGGACAAGGTGGTGCAAACGTTTGTTTGTACGGTTTTTTGAAGTTATACCATTACCCTTTTTTTTTTTAAATTGTAGCCTCGGCATTTTCTAACAGCATTTTAAACCATCCCATTGATGATGGTCTAAAACCATCTAGGTTCTACATATTGCTTTTAATTTATTATTAAATTACAGCCACTACCTACTGCCAAATGAAAATCAAAGAATCATGGTTTTAGTAAAAAGGTGTAGACATAAGCCCAGATAAAGGCCAACCAAATAATGCACTCATTTTGCAGTGCTCTCAAGTGGAAATGCAAACTGATGTACAAGATTAGGACACCTAACCAGAGTACTTAAGCAGAAAAGGCAGAGACACCACTTGGGAGTTGGGTATATCCAACAAAAGGGATTCCTAGCTTAGCTTATGCTAAATTAAATATGACTTGTGCAGAAAACGCACTGAATGCCATCATGCCTCTGCAACAATGGGGCACACAAAGCTTCCTTTCGGTGGCATGTTTGGGGTAAAAATCCAACATGTAAATTATGTCACTAACAACATTACAAAAAGGACCTACCCACTTATAAAGGAGTTTGGAAGTGTGATTACCTTTTACCCTTTGGGGCGTGATTTTTAACAAAAGCTTCCACTTGTTTTTGCCTCCAACTGCCCTGCTTCCCCAAGCCTTAACAAGATTCCTTCTTGGGGTGCTTGCTTGCAACAACCTTGTGAATCCACTTGTCAAATCAATACTAAAAAAACCGGTTGCTTCGGTCGACCGATCCAATAACCGTATCGCGAACGGTCGACCGAAATTGAAGTACCGGTCGATCGAAAAACGACAGTAACTTTTCTGGCTTGCGTGAGTGCATACACGGTCGACCGTACACTTAAGTTCCGGTCGACCGAAATTCAACAGACACTTTTCTCCCAACTCCTCGAATGTTTCCGGTCGACCGAATCCAAGGTTCTGGTCGACCGAAAACTGACAGTAACTTTTGCCCAGCTCTAATTGTGTGCCCGGTCGACCGAATCCTAGATTCCGGTCGACCGAAAAACGACAGACACTTTGTTGGGCAATCAAACACACATCCGGTCGACCGAACCACTCCTTCCGGTCGGCCGATCGTCTGTTTTTCTGGCCTAATACTTTAAACACATATTCAAGGTAAACAACAACAAGACTCATATAACAAAATATACTAAACCTTTTTTTTTATAATTTAGCACCTCTACACCCCCACCTCATTTTTATCTCAACATCTGAAACATAAGAATGGATTGTTAGGATTCGATCTGTGGTCTTGACATACTAAACATAATAAGTAATGCGGTCCTCAAAAAAAAATCATATTGGAGAACAAAATGACATTGGCTAATAATTTCCATGTTTCTAGATCTCTGATCCCTACACTGTTCTGCCAATTGATTTTGAAATGTAAAATTCACTTAATGCCAGGCACGGAATAGATCCAGTGTCATTCATGTAAGTGCACGTAGTCTACTGTTATTATTACAGCTGACAGGTCTGGTCCTCGACCTTTTATAGGATGTTACATCATTTACAAACTATTTTTTGAAATAGAAATGTAATAATGGAAACATGGGTACCTCAGGTGAGAAGATCATGTTATGTGGTGTATCTAAGCATTGCTCCGTACATGCCCAATTTTCAGCAAAACATGACTGGCCCTCTACGTATCAGGAAGCTTATCCATCTGGGGTTTCTTGCCTTTTCTGGCAGAATTTGTTTTGATTTCTTGACCACGTCTGGACTTCACATGAAACCCACCAGCTTGACCCTGCCCAGTCCACTGACATTGTCAAAGTCAATATCACCCAAAATTCCAAAAATGCTAAGACAATCACTATGTTCCAGTATATCACAGATTTTAAAAAAAAAAAACAGAGAACATGGACCAAAGAATTTAGAGGCATCTGGTAAAAATCATCATTTACGTTCTTGTAATTGGGCTCCTTCAGCTTGAATGTTTGAGTGTCTTATAAACACCCTGGTCGAAGTAATGTGTAAAGGAGCAGTAATTGGACAGATACATGGTTTTTACATCTCATATTGAACCGGCTTCAGTGCAACATAAGGAATGTGTGTGGCCCTCCATTTCAATTGTAAGAGAAAAACCAGGAACTTGTCTAGAGACCTGCAATGGGCGAAACAATCTCATTTACAATCAAACCTTGTAATGTAAAACACATGCATTTGACGTGAAGCGCATTCAGAATACAAAAAGGCACTGAAACACTAATAGAAGTACTACAGTTCTAAAGGAAGATCTTCAAGTGGAATATAAGCATCTCAAGGAATGATAATTTCCACTAAAACCATCTTGGTTATGCAGGACCTTACGACTCGCGTCTAAACATTTCATTCTAGTCCTGCTCTTAAGGCATGCAACCTTTGTGTTTGTGTTCTATATAAAAATTCTGGAAAGTATGTCAAAGTACTCCAATGGTCATCAATGTCAAACAGGAAAGCAACTTCCGACTGTTTTTTCTTCTTCTCATGAACACCCAATCTAGACATTCTGAAAGCTATAAACAATTTAAAAGATCACCAAAACGGACAACTCCAGTTTACCAAACAAGCAGTTGAGAAGAGTAAAGTGATATTTTCAAACGGATACATACTCATCTGATATATTTTTATCAGTATATACTCATTTGATATGTTATCTAATGCTCAATCAGTAGGTCATTCATAATCAGTGTACAGACTAAAAGGATAACAATTTCTCTTCTTGTAACGCCCCGAAACAGCGGAAAATTTAAAACTTTAAACGGATAAAGAATTAACACTGGGGTCGTCACCAAACCACGAGTACATATATATATAATAAGGTAAACTGTACAATACAAGAATCAAGGATGATTACAACCCAACACAAAAGATAACAACACATATACAAGAGAAAAATCATCCACCTCGAAGAACAAAAGAGACAAGATCTGGTCTGGGTGCTCCTGTCCGTAGTCACCACCTCCTACTGACGCGTACGACCTGACATAAAACATGAATATGCCTGAGTTTCCCGTGGAAAACCCCGTATGCCAAACCCCTAAAATATGAACATAAAATGCGTAATGAAGCATGAAATGGAAATGCAGTAAAAGCACATCAATCTCTCGTGCACACCAGGCACCGCCGGAAAACATCGGCAACAACAACACCCGTGCATACAAGGCACCGCCGGTCAGAATCTCGGCCACAACACGTGCACACAAGGCACCGCCGGAAAATCATCGGCCACAACACGTGCACACAAGGCACCCGCTCCTCAGAGCCACAACAACCACGTGCACACACGGCACCCGCTCCTCAGAGCCACAACACGACCCTCCTTTCAGGCCGGCAATGTCTGTACCGTCGCCCCAAAAAGGCCGGAGACCCGTTGCCCTCGAGACGGATCCAACCACACACGGCACAAGCATCCATATGCAAAACAGTGCCCAAACGGTCGAACGGAAGAACCCAAACGGTCGACCGAACACCACAACTATTCCTCAGAAAAACCGAAATAACGTCCAACCGGTCGACCGACTCTCAATCCACGGTCGACCGAAATCCAACAGGGAAAAATCATCTCTCGCTCAAAAAGCACTAACGGTCGAACGACCCTCAGATCACGGTCGACCGAAAACAACTAGGGAAATCCCCCAACAAAACCGCACTACACGGTCGACCGAAACCACACTCCCGGTCGACCGACCAATAAGTTAACTTAAACGTCGGTCGGACGAAGTCAACGAGCGGTCGACCATTTAGATGGTCAACGCCCCCAACCGACCTACAACAGTGCTTTCGGTCGACCGGCAAGGGGGACCCGTTCGACACATTGAACCCAACTTTGAACATACACATGTTGGACTTGCGGGGGAGTGTTGAGAATTGTCACACATTCAACAATCTAGACTATCTTGTGACTTGAAAGATCTAGGGTACCTCCATGCATCACAAATTGGTTTTAGAGTTGGACGACAAACTTTTGATAGTGTCTTCAAAAGTACACCAACTTTCTATTGTTTACAATTAGCGAGCAGGATCTTACTGGCAGTGATCAGAAAGAATGTATCATCTTATAATATTGGTCATTGTTGGTTTGTGGAAGAAATGTCAGAGCGGGTTGGTGATAACATTCAAGATTGTCCTCAAAAGCCATTCTATGGTTTTGTATATGAGTATGTTTGACCACTTCCCCCACAATGAAAGCATAGGACTACATACACTCAATAATAATTGCAAATATACTTGGTAATTAAGGAATATACTTGGAAACTCAGGTTGGTACCTGAGAATTTTAATCACACTTACTTTATGGTTGATCTGTTCCTGCAACGAAAATGCCCTTCCATTCTCCCAATCCTGTAAAGATGTATCATGAACCCATACTGAAGGGAGTCTAACAAAAGTAAACATATTAAAAAAAAACACTGATTTTCCTGGCATAATCCCCTCTAAATGAGGAATTCACATTTCCTTCTATAGCAAAACTTTCAACATACTACCTTCTATAATAATAACACAAAAGGTGTGGCAGTAATGTCCTCACAGGAATAAATCTTATGATTCAACTTTGATCTTATATATATCAACACGAAAATTAAGTGGTGAACCTTACAATTTAGATTAGGAACTTACTTTACCAGTATGTGATATGTGCCCAATTGCTGTGAAAACAAAGATAACTGTCTGTTAGTCAATCATCAGCAACAATCTAACAACAAATGCCCCAAGCAAAGTATCAACCTCTTGCCTGTCACAGATGCTTTTCCGTCAAGGAGCTTATACAGTGCTTCAACAAAGTCTTTGTAATATGATATGATTCCTAGCACATCCAAACAAAAGAAGGTTAGAGATTAACAAGGAGACCAGTTGAGTGAGATTAAGCTGACAGAGCAGTAGAGGAAACACATATTACCTGGATTACCAGGTATAACAAGGATGTGTAAGGTGGGCTTTTCAGAGTGTAGTTCAAGTAATTCAGTAGAAAACCTGCGATTAAAAGTATATGCGCTATTTAAGGCCACCAAGTTGGCTCAAAGTTTGAACTTCTACGACATGGATATGTAAGGAGATGTGTTAAGTCCCTAAACCGGATTAGGGTGGTTTAAGGGGTGATTAGGTGAGGGTTGACTTGGAGGAGAGAGGAGGTATGGTGGAGTTGTTGTGGAGGTATGGATTGGAGTGTAGGAGTATGGTGTAGGGTGAGGGTGAGGTGATGGGGGTAGAGTATTTAAGTTGGGTTTTCTCTCTCTCTCTCCCTTACTTGCTCTCTCTCACTCTCTCTCCATTTTTCTGTCCGGCGACCAGCGGAGGAAGACGGCGCGGAGGCTCCGGCGTGAGGAGGTCGCGGCGAGGAGGAGGTTGCGCGTGCGGAGGTGCGGAGGCGCGAGCGTTGCTCCGGCGTTTCTCCGTCGTTGGTTGAGGTATGCCGCTCCTTAGTGTGGTTTGTTGTTGACCCTCATGTGAGGGATGCGTTGGTCGAGTCGGGGGAGGTCGGAGACCTCTCCGGCGACGCGTTTCTTCGTAAAACCTCGGCTGGCGCGAGGTTGAAGACGACCAACGATCGACCGGATCCTTCGGGCGGTCGACCGTTTTAGCACTGTTTGCCCGACTTTAACCTTCACCGGTCGAACGATGCCTTGGGGCGGTCGACCGGTAGTGCATTATTGCTGGTGAGTTGGGATTTTTCTACCTGTTGTCGGTCGACCGGTCCTTGTTGTGTTCGACCGGAACTTAAGTGTACCTGTTAGTGTTGCTTGATTTGTTCGACCGATTTCATGTGGCGTTCGACCGATCATTTGGTGTTCGACCGTTGGAGGGTTGCGTTCGACCGATTATATGACTTAGAATGCTAGGTTGACCCTGTCTGTTATCGGTCGACCGAGACCCCTGAGTCGGTCGACCGATAGAGTGGAAGTTAATGTTGACCAGACTCCGGATTTTGACCTCGTTCGGTCGACCGGTTTTAGACTTTAGTTCGACCGTTTGGGAATTAGTGTTGCGCAGTGAGTTCTACCGATTCAGACTTTCGGTCGATCGAATTCCTCGTGGAAACGGTCGACCGGTTAGACTATTTCGGTCAACCGAATCTGCTCAGAACTGAATTCCTGGTTCCCTTTTTGAACGCCAACTTTGTCCACGGAAACCCGTGTCCTCACCTTGTGCGTGAGCCGGGAGGTGACGGTGGGCGCGGGATGCGTGCCTGCCCAGGGACCGCCGTTGGGAAGAGTGTGGGTGTTCGGGACGCGTCACCTCCATGTATGGACCGTGACTTTTGAGATGATTGTTGGCACTTTGTAGTATAGCAGGCCTGAGGGATCGCGGATCCCAGTGTTGATGTTGTGCGGGCACGCAACTGGCGTTGGGTGAGGTGACTACCGGCCCACGGGCTACGGAGGTCGCTGCCCTGCTTTTATAGCGGCGCGGTTGGTGTTCGCGGCTCGAGGAGCCTGATGACCTGGCAGACTTCGGTCTGGACCGTCCGATGCTGTGCCGGACGTTGTGATGGACCACCGATGCTGTGCCGGTGATGCCGCCGAGGTTGTGCCGGCGATGATGATTGTTGGGCCGAGGCTGTGCCGGCTTGTTGTTTTCCTCGGCTGGGCACCTACCGAGATAATGTTGTTATACCTTCCGGGCGACGGCCCCGTTGGTCCCTGTGGCCCCGACCACTGAGATTTACAGATCTGTTTCTATCGGCGCGTAGACGTGACAGAGGCTCCCTGTCGAACCCTTGAGTAGTGTAGCTGCGTGTGGGGGGTGCGATGTCGCGGGCTACTAGACTGCATGTGCCTGCAGTAGGTCTCTTCAGGAGACCCGATGATTGATTGTCGGACTGATGTCCTGTTTTACCCTTCGGGGGAACTGTTTTCCATTTCTGTTGATGCCATGACATGCTACTAGTATGATAGGTTCATTATGTGATGCATGCATATAGGTGGGTTGGCATACGGGGTTTCCTTCTGGAAACTCAGGCATTGTTGTTGCACCTTTTTCAGGATCGCAGTAGGTCCGGGTGGGTGGTGACCGAGGACGGAGCGCTTTGGAGTCGGATCCTCTTCGGCAGTTGCTAGACCGTACGACTACTTGTATTCTATTCCATTGTATCAGTATTGTAGTTGTACTTCTTTTGGAAAACTCCTTGTATTTTGGGTGCACCCGGATTTATATATTTATATATTAGTGACGTTCCCGCGTGAGTTGTCTGTTATGTTGGTTATTTTGAAATTTTAAATCTTCCGCTGTTTCGGGACGTTACAACTTGGTATCAGAGCGGTCGATTCCTGTGTCTTCGTCTAAAGAACCACCCTTAGGAGTAGTGCTAGAGGCATGCATTAATTTCGTAGCTCATGCATGCATTGTTGCTTATCTGTTGATTATTGTGGTGACAGATGGCACCTAGGCGCGTGAGGAGTTCTCCACGCGATCGTGATCCCAGTGACGACACTTCAGGTGCTCAGTGGGACAGGCTGGGCGAGTTTCTGGAGCGTCAGGCTGCTCAGAGCGGGGTGGGAGCTGAGCACGATCGGTTCATGCGTCAGCACCCGCCGACTTTCGATGGCAGGAGGGCCCCAGAGGTTGCAGAGGATTGGGTCTTCAGGATGGAGAAGATCTTCCGCGCTATTGGAGTAGCACCTGGGAGGATGGTGGAGCTGGCCACCTATGTGTTTGATGGCGAGGCCGCCAACTGGTGGAGATCTACGTCCACAGTTCTGTTTGATGACCGTGTAGATGTGAGCTGGGAGGAGTTCTTGGAGGTGTTTCATGAGCAGTACTTTCCCCAGCATGTCAGGGATCAGAAGAGGGAGGAGTTCATGTCGCTGGAGCAGAAGGACATGACACTGACGAGCTACATCAGCAGGTTCAACGCTTTGGAGCGTTACTGCCCTGAGATTTGTGTGACCCCAGAGCAGCGGGCGAGGAAGTTCGTGAAGGGACTGAGACAGCCGCTTCGATCTCGGGTGATCAACAGCATGCCGCGGACCCTTGCTGATGCAGTGAAGCATGCTACGATCATCGAGCAGGACCAGAGGGAGTGTATTCAGGAGGCGCGGAAGACGCCAGTGAGCACCGGCAGCAGAGTAGCTGGTCGTGGAGCAGGGAACTCGGGCAAGAGGCCCAGGTTCGATGGTGGAGGAGCACGTCAGTCAGGAGCGTGCACTTACTGCGGGAGGTTCCATCCAGGGCAGGAGTGTCCCCGTCGGACTGGAGCGTGCATGGGTTGTGGCCAGATGGGGCATTTTGTCCGTGAGTGTCCTCAGAGGCAGGGAGAGCCGAGCAGGAGGCCGGGACCACCAGCAGTAGGCAGAGGCGGAGGCAGCCGATCAGTTGTGGCACCGGGGCAGAGCAGGAGGACTGGGCGAGTCTTCACTATCCAGGCTGAGGAGGCGAGGGACTCCAACACCGTCGTGGAAGGTACGCTTTCAGTTTCTGGTTCAGTAGCGCGTGTGTTGTTTGATTGCGGCGCCACTCACTCCTTCATTTCGGAGAAGTTTGCTGGCGAGTTGGGTCGGACCCCTGTGCTGCTGACTGATGTTTTGGAGGTCAGCACGCCCATGGGAGAGGTGAGCACTGTGGGGAGCTTTTTCCCCGGCACCACAGTTGCTTCGGGAGACCACGATTTTCCGGCAGATCTGGTCTTGTTACCGATGGTGGACTTCGACGTCATACTGGGGATGGACTGGCTGTCACAGTACGACGTGCGGGTCTTTTTCCGTGAGAAGAAGATCCTGATTCCGATGGAGGGCATGCCAGATGTTCTGATCAGAGGTGCGAGGAGCAGAGGGGGTCGTCTGATTGTGTCTGCGGTTAAGGCACAGAGACTGATACAGCAGGGAGGCAGAGCATTTGTGGCCACGCTGGTAGTTCCTGATCCTGAGACGAGGAGGCTGGAGGACATAGAGATTGTGCAGGAGTTTCCGGATGTGTTTCCGGCGGAGATTCCAGCGTTACCGCCGCACCGAGAGATCGAGTTCGGCATCGAGCTGGTAGCGGGTACGACACCTCAGTCGAAGGCACCGTATCGTATGACACCTGCTGAGTTGACAGAGTTGAAGAAGCAGTTGCAGGAGTTGATGGAGTCCGGGTTCATTCGACCGAGTGTTTCTCCATGGGGAGCGCCTGTGCTCTTCGTGAAGAAGAAGGATGGGTCGTTGCGGATGTGCATCGACTACAGGATGCTGAATAAGGTTACCGTTCGGAACCGGTACCCTTTGCCCAGGATTGATGATTTGTTTGATCAGTTGCAGACGGCGAGAGTGTTCTCGAAGATCGATCTGCGTTCGGGTTATCATCAGTTGCGGATCAGGGAGGCAGATGTTCAGAAGACAGCCTTCAGGACGCGGTACGGCCACTACGAGTTCTTGGTGATGCCATTTGGACTGACGAATGCGCCTGCAGCATTCATGGATCTGATGAATAGGACCTTCCAGCCGTACCTCGACAGATTTGTCGTTGTATTCGTAGACGACATTTTGATATACTCGCCTGACAGGGAGCAGCATCGAGAGCACCTGAGGATTGTGCTTGGCATCTTGAGGGATCAGCAGCTTTATGCCAAGTACACGAAGTGTGAGTTTTGGTTGGATCAGGTGGCTTTTCTGGGGCATATTGTGTCAGCGGATGGGATTTCAGTGGATCCGGCGAAGGTCGAGGCAGTGACTCAGTGGAGAGCCCCGACGAGCGTGACGGAGATCAGGAGTTTCGTTGGACTGGCAGGGTATTACAGACGGTTCATCCAGGATTTCTCCAGACTTGCGTCGCTGCTGACAGCGTTGACGCAGAAGGGCGTCAAGTTCGTTTGGTCCCAGATGTGCGAGGACAGCTTTCAGGAGCTGAAGAGGCGATTGACGACAGCACCTATTCTGACGCTACCGAGTGGCAGTGGAGGCTACGTGATTTACAGCGATGCATCAGGGATAGGCTTGGGTTGTGTTCTGATGCAGCATGGGAAGGTGGTCGCGTACGCTTCGAGGCAGCTGAAGGTGCACGAGAAGAACTACCCTACTCATGATCTGGAGTTGGCGGCGGTAGTTCACGCGTTGAAGACCTGGCGGCACTATCTGTATGGCGAGCAGTTCGAGGTCTTCACCGATCATCAGAGTCTGAAGTACTTGTTCTCGCAGAAGGAGCTGAATATGAGGCAGCGCAGATGGCTCGAGTTCATTAAGGACTACGACTTCACCATTTCCTATCATCCGGGGAAGGTGAATTCGGTTGCAGATGCGCTGAGCAGGAAGGTGGAGGTTTCAGTTGCGAGTCTGTGCATCCAGGAGTGGAGGCTACTCGAGGCCTTGTCAGAGTGGAGACCGTTCACAGAGGGTACAGAGGGAGCAGTGATTGCTGGGCTTCGGGTGGAGCCGCAGACTGTCTCACGGTTGGTTCAGGCTCAGCAGGGGATGAGGAGCTAGCTGGTCTGCTACAGTTGGCTTCCAGAGATGGATCAGATTTCAGTGTGGGGGTTGATGGTGGTCTGAGGTTCAGGAGTCGGATTTGGGTGCCGAAGGTTGATGGGCTGAGAGATGACATCATGGAGGAGGCACACAGAGCCAGATACACCATTCATCCGGGGAGCACGAAGATGTATAAGGACCTGCAGCGGAACTTCTGGTGGAAGGGCATGAAGAAGGATATTGCAGAGTTTGTGGAGCGATGCTTGGTCTGCCAGCAGGTGAAGATTGAGCATCAGAGGCCAGCAGGACCGATGCAGTGTATTGAGCTTCCTGAGTGGAAGTGGGAGCACGTGACGATAGATTTTGTCACGGGATTGCCGAAGACGAGGAGATTCCACGACGCGATTTGGGTGATAGTCGATCGACTGACCAAGTCGGCGCATTTCTTAGCGATCAGGACCACGTTACCTTTGGAGGGTCTGGCTAAGTTGTACGTGGAGGAGATAGTCAGGTTGCATGGAGTGCCAGTGAGCATCATCTCCGATCGAGATCCTCGATTCACTTCCAGATTTTGGGGGAGTCTGCAGCAGGCTTTGGGGACGCGTTTGAGATTCAGCACAGCGTTCCACCCGCAGACGGATGGTCAGTCAGAGAGGACGATTCAGACACTGGAGGATATGCTGAGAGCATGCACACTGGATTGGGCAGGGCACTGGGATGAGCACCTGCCGCTGATAGAGTTCGCCTACAACAACAGCTACCACTCGAGTATTGGGATGGCACCGTACGAGGCATTGTACGGGAGGCCTTGCAGATCACCGGTATGCTGGAGTGATGTGGGCGAGAGGCAGTTAGTTGGGCCAGAGATCGTGCAGATGTATGCAGAGAAGGTGGATGTGATCAGGAGGAGATTGGCCACAGCGCAGAGCAGGCAGAAGAGTTATGCAGATCGACGCAGACGAGTGCTGAGTTTCGAGGTGGGCGACCATGTGTTTCTGAAGATTTCCCCAGCCAGAGGTGTGATGAGGTTTGGGAAGAAGGGGAAGCTCAGTCCGAGATATGTTGGACCGTTTGAGATCCTCGACCGAGTTGGAGAGGTTGCCTACCGGATTGCATTGCCGCCGCAGTTTTCGGGTCTGCATAATGTCTTCCATGTGTCGATGCTGAGGAAGTATGTGGCAGATCCGTCGCACGTTATTGAGATAACAGTGCCAGAGATTCAGCAGGACTTGTCGCTCGAGGAGAGGCCGATCGAGATTGTTGATCGCATGGTTCACCAGCTCAGGAGGAGGACCATTCCGATGGTGAAGGTCAGGTGGCAGCATCACAGCGAGCGCGAGGCCACTTGGGAGATTGAGGAGGATGTCAGAAGGCAGTATCCAGAGCTTTTCGGTGAGTAGTTGCTTGATTTCGGGACGAAATCCTTTTAAGTTGGGTGGATTGTTAAGTCCCTAAACCGGATTAGGGTGGTTTAAGGGGTGATTAGGTGAGGGTTGACTTGGAGGAGAGAGGAGGTATGGTGGAGTTGTTGTGGAGGTATGGGTTGGAGTGTAGGAGTATGGTGTAGGGTGAGGGTGAGGTGATGGGGGTAGAGTATTTAAGTTGGGTTTTCTCTCTCTCTCTCTCCCTTACTTGCTCTCTCTCACTCTCTCTCCATTTTTCTGTCCGGCGACCAGCGGAAGAAGACGGCGCGGAGGCTCCGGCGTGAGGAGGTCGCGGCGAGGAGGAGGTTGCGCGTGCGGAGGTGCGGAGGCGCGAGCGTTGCTCCGGCGTTTCTCCGTCGTTGGTTGAGGTATGCCGCTCCTTAGTGTGGTTTGTTGTTGACCCTCATGTGAGGGATGCGTTGGTCGAGTCGGGGGAGGTCGGAGACCTCTCCGGCGACGCGTTTCTTCGTAAAACCTCGGCTGGCGCGAGGTTGAAGACGACCAACGATCGACCGGATCCTTCGGGCGGTCGACCGTTTTAGCACTGTTTGCCCGACTTTAACCTTCACCGGTCGAACGATGCCTTGGGGCGGTCGACCGGTAGTGCATTATTGCTGGTGAGTTGGGATTTTTCTACCTGTTGTCGGTCGACCGGTCCTTGTTGTGTTCGACCGGAACTTAAGTGTACCTGTTAGTGTTGCTTGATTTGTTCGACCGATTTCATGTGGCGTTCGACCGATCATTTGGTGTTCGACCGTTGGAGGGTTGCGTTCGACCGATTATATGACTTAGAATGCTAGGTTGACCCTGTCTGTTATCGGTCGACCGAGACCCCTGAGTCGGTCGACCGATAGAGTGGAAGTTAATGTTGACCAGACTCCGGATTTTGACCTCGTTCGGTCGACCGGTTTTAGACTTTAGTTCGACCGTTTGGGAATTAGTGTTGCGCAGTGAGTTCTACCGATTCAGACTTTCGGTCGATCGAATTCCTCGTGGAAACGGTCGACCGGTTAGACTATTTCGGTCGACCGAATCTGCTCAGAACTGAATTCCTGGTTCCCTTTTTGAACGCCAACTTTGTCCACGGAAACCCGTGTCCTCGCCTTGTGCGTGAGCCGGGAGGTGACGGTGGGCGCGGGATGCGTGCCTGCCCAGGGACCGCCGTTGGGAAGAGTGTGGGTGTTCGGGACGCGTCACCTCCATGTATGGACCGTGACTTTTGAGATGATTGTTGGCACTTTGTAGTATAGCAGGCCTGAGGGATCGCGGATCCCAGTGTTGATGGTGTGCGGGCACGCAACTGGCGTTGGGTGAGGTGACTACCGGCCCACGGGCTACGGAGGTCGCTGCCCTGCTTTTATAGCGGCGCGGTTGGTGTTCGCGGCTCGAGGAGCCTGATGACCTGGCAGACTTCGGTCTGGACCGTCCGATGCTGTGCCGGACGTTGTGATGGACCACCGATGCTGTGCCGGTGATGCCGCCGAGGTTGTGCCGGCGATGATGATTGTTGGGCCGAGGCTGTGCCGGCTTGTTGTTTTCCTCGGCTGGGCACCTACCGAGATGATGTTGTTATACCTTCCGGGCGACGGCCCCGTTGGTCCCTGTGGCCCCGACCACTGAGATTTATAGATCTGTTTCTATCGGCGCGTAGACGTGACAGAGGCTCCCTGCCGAACCCTTGAGTAGTGTAGCTGCGTGTGGGGGGTGCGATGTCGTGGGCTACTAGACTGCATGTGCCTGCAGTAGGTCTCTTCAGGAGACCCGATGATTGATTGTCGGACTGATGTCCTGTTTTACCCTTCGGGGGAACTGTTTTTCATTTCTGTTGATGCCATGACATGCTACTAGTATGATAGGTTCATTATGTGATGCATGCATATAGGTGGGTTGGCATACGGGGTTTCCTTCTGGAAACTCAGGCATTGTTGTTGCACCTTTTTCAGGATCGCAGTAGGTCCGGGTGGGTGGTGACCGAGGACGGAGCGCTTTGGAGTCGGATCATCTTCGGCAGTTGCTAGACCGTACGACTACTTGTATTCTATTCCATTGTATCAGTATTGTAGTTGTACTTCTTTTGGAAAACTCCTTGTATTTTGGGTGCACCCGGATTTATATATTTATATATTAGTGACGTTCCCGCGTGAGTTGTCTGTTATGTTGGTTATTTTGAAATTTTAAATCTTCCGCTGTTTCGGGACGTTACAAGATGGAAGACTCAAATAGTTAGTGTCCATAAAAAGAAATTCCACACATGACATCTCAACCCAAGACGTTGCAAGATCTGACATTAGCATACTTTCAACAAAAAAGACTACAGGTCTCACCTTGAGACGTTGCAAAATCTGAGATTTGCCTGGTTCCCATGGAGAAGAGGAGAATGTTGCCCCCATCCATTGAACTACTTGGTTTGCCATCAATAGATGATATCAACCTAAAATAAAACAAAACGAAAATGATTAGGAAATCTACAAGGCAATGCCATTTGTGCCAGGACATGAACATTGGGATAGATAGTGAGTACAAAAATAAATCATGACGGCTAAATATCAACACTATTGCAACTGACACCAACATCTGCATTTTACATTTCAAAACCTGATAGATAGACAAAAACAACAAGTTCTGATAACCAAATTCCACGGCATCAAAGACTAGTAATGAAGCCTAAGAACTGCCGCACAATTGGAAGATCATTCAGTAACATCATTGCAACCAACATTGAAAACCTATAGACTATAGTACTAATGAGTTCCAATGACCAAATTCCAAAGAATCGATGCTGGTAAGGAAGCCTAACAACCATAGCACAGATGGAGATCATTCACTCACATCAAGATAACAGACACCAACATCTCTAGTATACACTTCAAAATCTAAAAGACAAAATCACGAGTTCTGGTCTCCAAGTCCAAAGACATAAACACTATCAGTGAAGCCTAAGAACCACAGATGGGAAATCATTCAGTGGCCTCACAACAACCAACACCTAAATCTCTAGCATGCACATTGAAATTTCTTACATACGAAATCACGAGTTTCGATAACCAAATTCCTAAGACATCAACACTTGCAATGTAACACCCAAAATATAGTCTAACATTGCCTATAAAGACATATTGGTTTACAAGCACGACAAAATCCAACTCAAGTATTTTGGCAATTGGGTCAGTAGACTCATGGATGAGGGAGAGGAACGGGGACGGGATGATACACACACAGATGGTAACCAATCCATTGCAGCCGATACCGACATCTACATCTTACATACTCCAATCACCGGAAGAAACTCCATTGAAAGTGCTTATGGATCTCAGATGAGGCAACACAACACTACTCCAATTCTGTGAAATTTGGTTGGTCCAACACCTCAACAAAATCTAAGCACTTAGGTAAAATGTAGTGAATTCAACTCTATTATAGAGTGTTGCACACATTTTTGTGTTTAACAATGTAGGACTAATTGTTCAACATTTCCCCGCACGCGTGAACGAGATTATTTTCTGTGTCTATGTGTGGACAATATAGGTTGAAGTTGGCCCCCACAGGTCGATCGGCTTGCTCTGATACCATGTAAAATTTGGTTGGTCAAACACCTCAATAAAACTTAAGCAATTAGGTAAAGGATAGTGGATCTAATTATAAAGTGTTGAACGCATTTATGTGTGTTTAGCATTGCTCAACAGATACGATCGTGCTGAGCTACACAATTTCAACTAATACAAACATCTCTGGTCCACGTTTCGAAGCCTAACCGGCGTATACAATTTTTTTGAAAAGATACGATTTATAACCGTCACAATCACAACGCATCCACAGCTTACGATCGGAATCCAAACCGAATTCCGGTTTAAAAAACTTAAGAAGCTTTTAGAAGATAAGAGATCGTTACCTTACCTTCTCCCTTAATTTACATTCGGAGGAGACGAAGATGTGAGATCGGAGGAATAGTGTAAGACGAGGTGGAGACCACAAACCCACCACACCACTCACTGACCATTCACATTGATTGCTCTCGGGAAGACGAAGCTTCTTATCGGGTCGGGCATCTTTGTAAGTTTCCTTTACGTACTAACAATTAAGTGACAGTAAACTATGAATTGATGTTGATTTGTGCTAATTGTAATTTCATAGGAATATCCAAAGTTTCCCTTGTGCACTTACAATCAAATAATATGAAGGAAAAAAAAAACTGTAAGCTATGTATATGCATGTATGCTTTGGAAGCCTTTGTACTTTAATTTTGTATGAAAAGGAAAGATTAAAAACAATAAAGAACCCCCAACCCCATATGCTTTGATAATGATTAATGGCTTTGCAAGTGGAGCAAAGCTGAGGTTGATGCAATGCAATCAAGATCTCTCCGAAAATCCAAGTCCCAACCACTCTCCCAATTTTCCACTAACCATTCTAACAACTATAATATCTACTTCTCCAACTAACCCAACTTAATGTACTCACAATGTCACATGACACTTTACCCATCCATCTCATGGATTAGATGGACTTCATCAAAAGAATACAACCAACTAACAAAAGTGTAACACAACACGAAATTAGGTAACTATTCATTCACATGTGTTTAGTGTCATTAGCTTAATAAATGACATAAGTATCCCGTCTATCGTCTGCAGGAGCAAGAGGAAGTCAAGCCATAGTAGTAACGTCCATACCGGTGCAGCCAAGAACATCCAAATGTAAACATGATTTGATGCATTTGCTATAGTAAACACTAATTGAATGATTTGATGCATTTGCTATAGTAAACAAACATCTAAGAAAATTGCAAAGTAAACATCTAAAATTCTTGTCTTGGGAGATATGAGTTTTGGTCAACATGGGACAAAATGTAACTACCAAAAGTTTGTTGGGGGAATTTACGATTTTTTATTCACAAAATATAATAATTACTTATTCCACCTCTCTCTCTCTCTTTCTCTGTTTCTTAGATGCTATTATAGCGCCAAATCGTCTCTTGGAAGCAACCGCTTCTCTCAACCTCACTTCTCCTCATCATCATCATTCGCTCTCACCTCCAAAACCTGTTGTTCTACTTCGTGGGTCTCAAGCCTTCCTTCTTCCCATCCTCGTCCTTGTCTGCAAAAAAAATAAAAATAAAATAAAATAGGTTCCTGTTTTTTTTTGTTCTATGGTCGGAGACATTGATCCGACAATTATTCCCTTGGAAGGTCGGAATCGAGATATAAGAGGTTCGTTTGGATTTGGGTCGGTGTCGGTTTTTGGGTTCCGATTGCGGTTCGTGTGATCGAGCGAGCCAATGTGGTTTGATTTTGCCCTGTTTGTTTTTTTTCTTTTTTTCAAAAAATAAGTTCTTTTATGAATGTTGTTTGGGTTAATTACGATTGAAATTGAACACCCAAAATCATGTTGATTGTGATAACAAGTTTTGATGATGGATTCGTGTTGTTTTTGTTGTTTGTCTCAGATTTAGGTGAAAATGTTGGGGGAGTTCATCGCCCAAATTCTAGGGTATGCAGCTCTTCCTTTTAATTAGTTAGATAATTTTGTTGTTTTTATATTATTCGATTTATAAGATTTTATTTTTGTGCGATTTCAGGTTGGTTCTGGGATATGTGTACCCTGCTTTTGAATGTTTCAAAACAATTGAGAGGAATAGGCATGGTTCTGAGCACCTAATGTTCTGGTGCCAATACTGGTAATGCCTCTCAATTTTTAAGACACTTTTTGCAAAAATTATTTTGTGGTCGTATTCTATTAGTTAGACAGATCACGTTCTCGAACGACTGTCCTTTGTTGTGTGACAAATAAGTGTAGAGTCTCGACCAACTTCATAACGGACAACGACCAGTTGACACTTGAATTTGCATTTGGTTACTTACTAAGCTTTATAATGATATTGTTTCAGTTAACTTGGCATAGTCAGCTAATTTAAGTCAATGTCAACATCTCTATCTACTTTGGTTACCAATCAATTCAATAGCTCTTTACATCAACATGTCACTACTTCCAAAGTACTTAATGGTATGGCTGGAATTAATTATTCATGTCAATGTTTACTAGTACATTTTTATAAATGAAGCACTGTTACATACTGATCTTAAAAAAAGATTGGTTGAACCACTCGTGCTTTTCTGGTTGCCAAGTCCACTCTAGCTGGCTTGTATCCTAAGATTCTAACATGTCTCATGGTTGCATTGCTAATTATAAGATAATAGTCAAAGTAGTATAATATTTTCTCAACTTTCACATTCTCTTCTTTGTTCCATTACCAAATTATTGGCTACCACTCAAAACTATCTTCCAATCAATAATTCAGTTCTGGGTTTCCCTACTTACTGGTAATTAACGAACATTATCTCACTATATCAGTAAAATGACTGGTCTGACAACACCAAATATCTAGTGATGTAAAGAATTTACCTGAACTCCCAATATTACCTAATTATGAGAAAACTGAAACTAATCAAGTCTCTGAATGTCGTCACTACAGGGTCATAATTGCAATACTGACTGCTTTAGAGAAATTCGGCGATATATTCGTTTCTTGGTAATCGTCTAATCCCAATCACAATCCGTTGCCTCTCCAAATTTCCTGTCTTGAATTTTATCTTACCATGTTAATTGTAACCAGGGTACCTCTCTACGGAGAAGCGAAACTCGCATTCATTGTCTACTTGTGGCATCCGAAAACAAGGGTAATTCAACAGCCAACCGACATGTTTCATTCTAACACTCTAATGTTAAACATGTTCTTATACTGCCTATGTTCCTCCTCAATGTCAGGGAACCATTTATATCTACAATAGAGTAGTGAGGCCATTCATGGCTCAACACGAGATGGATGTTGAGAAGAGATTGCAAGGAATGCTGACTAAATCTATAGACTTGCTTCTGTTCTACATTAAGCATTTTACCGACAAAGGGCAGTCGATCGCGTTTGAGATCCTCAATCACATCCTCTCGCGTTCCATGTGCTCCTCAACCACCCCCGAGGTTCGCAAATCGAAAATTCTCTAATAATCTGACACAAATTTTTTATTGTATTGCCGAAAAATGCAATGAAAATTAAGCCGATTAGTGTTCTGATTATGTTTTTTTCTTTTGGTCATTCGACTTATGAAGAAGGTAGATAAGATGGTGTCTGAAGGAACAAAAAGGCGAATGGCTGCGAGTCCACCACCACTGGCTTCTCCTAAGCCTTCTGGGTGGAAAGGGAGGTCAATATTTAAACGGTCAACGTCAAGTAGAAATTCAAGGGCAGTAGATATGGATGATGATGATGAATTTCAACTAAGCAAGATTGAAGAAGCACTTCGGGCTGCTGGCGTCAACCTCAAGGAGATCAGCAGACCAAACACAAGAAATAGATTTACTAGATCTCAGACATTTAGATAGAATTGTTTTCTTTTTTTAAAATATCATTAAGATAGATTCTGTACATTGGTCATTGGTGTCTGTCTGCTTATGTTTCTTCATAAGTCATGTTCATAGAATTACATGAGAATAGTTGGGAAAGTAAACAAATCTGTTACTGAAAAAAAATAGAACAGATATGTAACTGCACTTCAAATTTGTTGGATTTGGTGCAAATTTAGGACGGTATTTGTTTGGTGTCACGGCATTCTGCTAATTTTTTTAATATATTTCATTGCTTCACTCTTTTTTTACGACAATTGTCAGAATAAGATGCCAACTGAGTCATTTGCGGTTGGTCTTGAGGAGTCGAGGTGTGGACTGGGAAAATCAAGAAACTATTTTAAAAAAAACTTCGAAATATGTAATGCTATTTTTTATATAAAATGTACTTCAAATTCTTATCGATTGTTACCATTTATCATGTAATCAAACATCTGATCCCCCTGTAATGGGTCAACTATCTACCACTTCAAAACAAAAACAAAAACAAAAAACAAAATAAAATAAAATTGAGGCAAGAGACATGTTGTGTGAAGACTGAAGACCTACATGACCACATCCTATGAGAAGAATACAGACCCATTAGACTTCCCAACCGATATAAGAGGAATCAAGTCAGTTGGAGATCAAAATTAGATATGTGATCATGATTGTCTCTTACAACATGAACAATTATTACAATTTTCAACTCTTCTATTCGATCATGGGTCAATTGGAAGCAACCTATTTGCTATAACAAGGGTAAGATTACCTAAACTCGACCTCATTACACTAGTCGGGGTAGTACCCTTTTTGAGTCTTTCGTGTAACATTGACATTCACGTCTCCTATTTCATCTCTAATTATCACAACAGAATTCTATTCTTGCGCGTAAATTGTATCAAACAAATTTCATAATGCAATGATTGCCATCGATCATTATGATCATGTAAATAGATATTCATTGAAATTACACTAAGTCCGAGGAACCAAAACATGTGGACTCAAGTAGGAAGAGTTGTTGCACCACCCAAGTTTCTAAAGACACGAGAGAACATCATATCTACATCCAATTCATATTTGCACTAGCCCAAGTTGGCAACACACCTCATCTATCAAACACTTCCACTTACACATCACCCCACTATAATAGTAGCACTTGTGTTGTTGTAACAATCATAGTTCTCTAGTGAAAAAGAATGATACATGGCCCACCCAAAAAATATCCTTGTTTTGTTTTTGTTCTTTTGGTCAACCTGCATGTTATGTTATTCCCACAATTAGAATATAAGAATTTTAGATTATGTTTTTGTGTCTCATTTGACTCTAATGATGGGATGTTGGTGTTAATACCTGCCACTTTGTTGCGGGTTTGGAGCTTGTAGAGTGACTTTGTGTTTGTAGGAGTTTTGCATGTTCCAGGTGATTAGGATTTTTGTAGGTGGATGCGCACCTTCTGTGCTCAACTTCTGACTTTGAACATTGCAGGTGTTTGATTTTATGCCACAGACAGCATATTTTATCTCAGTGAAATGGAGCAGGAGGTACATGTATTGTTTGTTGTTATTTGCACTAGATGTTACAACTAATATCTAATGTTTGTTTGAGAAGGGTTTATTATCTTGGTGTTCGAGAAGGGTTCATTCCTTGATTGCTCAAATTTAATTTTCCATGCATGGTGTTTTTATCTGCCATTGGCTGATGGTATATATCTGCTCTTGATTTCGGAAACATTAACATTTGGTTCTGTTCATGAACACAATTCAGGGTCAAGTAAAAGAAGAATATTTATTCTCTCTCCATAAATCTTTCAAAAGAGACATATATTGTTGGAGAACTTATATGAAATATGTAACTTTTACCAATATGATATCACTTAGATAAGAGACTAAGAGAGAAGTATTAGAAAAATCAATTAGTTGCTCTTAATTGTTTTCAAACAACAAAGATCCTTTGATTGGTGGTCATAGACTACCCTCTGTAGAACATTTTTTCTAGTGTAATTTTTTTTATTTTCTTATAAGAAAGTATGGCGAACAGCTTATCTGAACGGGGCTAGCTAGTATGGTATTATATGTAATCAAACACGCCATCTAAGAAACGAAAATTTGGTATGGAAGAGCAATTCAAAAGGAAAATAAGCTCAAATTTAAATGTCTTGAATTGTTAATGCATCACCACAATGTTGATTAAGTTTTGAATCTTCTGATAGAAAAAGGATCCGAACAATTTGTGTACCTTCCGATCCTTACACAGCAGAGAAAAGGTCAGAAGGTGGGACTACGCTTCCAAGTCGAAAGATAATTTTATCAAGCTGGATTAAGATGAGAATTGAGGCATGGCATGCCTTGGGCATATGTTCCTATATTCATTGTAATGGAGCAGTGAATGGTCCACCTTCCACAGCAGGAATTCCAACATCCGCCACCAAACAAAAGCGAATGCTGAGAAGCACAAATCACTAAACCAATGCCATAATCTCACGTACGGAAAGAGCCAAGCAGAGATACCTTGATAAGGCTCTGATGGAGGCACAAGAATGGAATATGAAAATGACTTTTAACTGGCTGGGGAGTCTTCACTATATCCCCAATGTAAGTTTTATTTCATGACTAAAACCATGTCATTGTTACCATCATACCAAAAAGGTTAACACGACAGAATATTAAACGGAATGGAATGGTTCATTCTCGAAGTTAAGAAATATACAAAACAGAAACGAAATTGAGTGCAACATGGTTGCTCCTTTGACTGGGAATTGGTGATTATAGTAAGAACAACTTAGAATGATCATGAGCTGGCTTCGAGAATGTGATGGTCGTTTTCAGATTCTAATCCTTATTCATTTTTAGATGATTATGAACTTGGAGAATGCCATTGAGTTGCTTTTGTATTACTATTCTAGGAAATAATTGACATGCAAAAAACAACAAACTATCATTTAGTTGACTTCTCAACCTCCCTTTATAAAGTTGGTAACTTATACCATGAGATAAGTGTTGTACATCAACATTTTGTAATTTCATATTAATTAATAGTATTATATTTGAGTGCCTAAAGTTAAATATGGTAACATTTTGAGTAATTGACTTGGATATGAGATCCACTCACTGTCATATTCAGATGGTGAGATGTTTCAATTTGGATAGAATTTTTTCAAACCATCCTACCACAGTGCCACAAATTGGTCAGGAATGTGAATCTACATTCGGCCTTTTGTCATGACCGATAAAAGCCTTCTTGCAAGTATATCTCCGATAGTTTGAATTTACATTGTTATCTTACATTCTTAACCTAGTCGAAAATTCATTACTTAGTCATCTAGGCCTGTCATATCTGACTCCTCATTTTGAGTGTCAAAACTTTCTGTGTCTTCATAGTTCTTCAGTATGTCATTATGACGATTCAGTGGACGGGGTTATCAGAAGAAAAAGGAGCTCACCCACAACTTGGTTTCAGTTTGCAAGTGAACAATAGGGTCCAGAGCACCATCTCACAGCAGTCCCACTGAACAATACTAGATGAAGAACCAATTTGCCGAAGTTTTCTTATCCTTGTTGACAAGTAGGATCAATATCCTTTCCACTTCCACATCTTAGCTAGCCATCACAATCCTCTCCATAAAGTACTTTACAGCAATCACGCCTCGTTCTTCTCGCGTTGCTTGGAAAAGCTCAAAGGCAATTACCACAAATTCAATGATCCATCTTCCCTAAAGGTTCGCATCGTGGCATTTTCCTTACATTTTATATTCCTTGGAATGTCATATATTGTGTCATATTTTGTCTCTATATATACCTCCCTTTCCAACATCTTTACTCACTCAAGTGTAGTGCTACTAAAACTTTCAGTTCCATCCCTTAGAGATATTTTTACTCCACTAACTAATGGAGTTGTTTTTCATAGAGAAACTAAAAGATGGAGTGATTGGAGTATTGAATAAGGTGAAGAAAGTTGCAGTAGATGATCCGAGAAGAGTCATCCACTCTATCAAAGTGGGATTGGCGCTTACATTTGTGTCGGTATTCTATTATGTCAACCCTTTGTATGATGGATTTGGAGTGTCAACTATGTGGGCTGTGATCACTGTTGTATTTGTTATGGAATATACTGTTGGTAGGTTTTTCAGTTACTTATTTGATTCTTAATGTTTACTTTATTTTAACATATGTCTGCTCCTTGGCATACTTTACGATACTTTTACATTTTATAGGTTTATCTTTTTCCTCTGCTAAAATGACTGCACTCTTTTCTGACTGATCTTTTATAGTTTGTTATGTATCATGATATCATATGTTTTGTCTAATTTAGGTGGAACCTTGGGGAGAAGTTTCAACAGAGTGTTCGCAACACTCGTTGCTGGTGCACTTGGAGTTGGTGTTCATCATTTGGCTGTCCTGTCCGGATCAAGAGGAGAGCCAATTATTCTTGGATCCTTCGTATTCTTACTAGGTAAGATGTTTGTGCCGAAAATTCAAATGCACCTAACTCAGAGACAATTAATTAAATGAGTATATATTAGTCAAAATGGGGAAGCAAATATAAATGATTGTTTTGTTAATTGTTGCAGCTTCTGGGGCAACATTCTCGCGGTTTATACCAGGTATCAAGGCGAAGTACGACTACGGTGTGGTCATATTCATCCTGACATTTAGCCTCGTAGCAATTTCAAGTTATCGAGTGGACGAACTTCTAACGTTCGCTCACCAGAGACTCTCAACTGTTGCCATAGGCGGTGCTTTATGCATAATAATCTCAATCGGTGTGTGTCCAGTGTGGGCGGGAGGAGAGCTTCATGATCTCATTGCTCTCAATTTGGATGAACTTGCCACACACTTGGATGGTAATAATACACAAATATAACAACTATATATTTTTGATAAACATTTCATCCAACTTTAGAATAATTTCCAGGATTGGCATCAGATTATTTCGAGGAAAAAGGATTGGAGAATAAGGCCCACCTTCATCAAGCTTATAAAAGTGTTCTGAACTCAAAAACCAACGAGGAATCGCTGGTAGGCCATCACTTCTTTTCTATCTCCTACGTGGAATCTTAAAGTCCAAGTTGATAGCAATGACAGAAAAAAGGTTACCCATGAAAGAGTTGTCTTTGAAATCCATCTGTGTTCCCTTTCTTAATAAAGCAAAGTTCTTGTCTTGATGGATGTATGAACCCATGATCACCACTCGTGTTTATATCACTGTCGATATCTCAGTATACTTTTTATGCTTACTTAATAGGGAAAGTGTGAACAAAGAGGTTCACATAATGATATATCTTTATTGAGATGCTTGAAACAAAATGATTCCCAAGTACATTTCTTGCCACTTTGGTCAATTTTTTCTCTAGAATTTGAAGTTGGAAGCTTCTATTAGACTTCGATTTATAATTTGATACATGAGCAAATATGGTTTTGATGCTGCAGGCTAATTTGGCTAGATGGGAACCGGGGCATTGCAAATTCAGCTTTAGGCATCCATGGAAGAAGTACCTAAATGTTGGAGCCTCGGCTCGTCAATGTGCTTATTACCTTGAGGCCCTGAATGCTCATATCACCAAATCTAAAGTCGAGGTAATCCCTGGAAAAAATATACATCATGCTTTTTATAAAAAAGTGGTCCCTGGGGATTATCGACCATGAAAAACATTGTGAATTACTAGTCAGGATTACATAACATCGTGCATCAAAATGCAGGCATCATCAGAATCACAACGAAAAATTCAAGAAGTGTGCAAGGAGATGTGTTTGGAGTCTAGTACAGCACTGAGGGAATTGTCTATCGCCATTCGGACGATGACAATATCGATGATAGCCGATACACATGTTGCAGCATCCACCGCCTTAATCAGCAGCCTAAATAACATACTTTTACAGGGTGACATGCTGTCTGATGTCCTCCATGTTGCCACCATAGGATCCATACTAACGGAAGTGGTCATAAGCACACAGAAAATTGCAAAATCGACTGAAGAACTCGCCCTCTCTGCAGGTTTTAAGAATGTGATCGCACTCCCCAAGGCCACAGTGAAGCCAATTTCAGAAGATGAAGGCAATAACCATGTCTCTATTAGAGTAGAATGATGCCAATCTCACTAATGCACATTAGACTTGGGTTTTAACTTTTAAGGTTAACTAGACTAGTTGGTCCTAAGTTGCCGGAAACTAATTTAATTGTCGTTAGACGATAATGTCTATTGCAATCATAATTTGGGATGCCAAAATAATGTCTTTGGCTTTTATGGAATGTGTATTCGTATCTAGTTTGTACTATTGCACTAGAATTTTTTTGTGGTGAATGGCTGACCAAAGATCATCATTTTCAGTTTCTAAATTTACTTTTTCAGATGCAAATGCTGAATCTACTTATTTCAGAAACAAACTCACTTTTTAATTTGTACAGTATGCTTTTCAAGAGGAACCGTCATTTGGGATTAATCTTTTTTCTATTAATAAATCCGAAAAAGTGATATTTAGGTAATACTACAAGATCTTGAAATGGAAAGAGTGGTTGCAAATGAATACGAATGAGCAGCATATCAACTTTCCTCCTGATCACCTTATCTTTCCCCCCTGCTGTCTCAATTCTGCTTATAAAGAAAGTTAAAATTGGCCCACTTATCTTTCTCAAATAAAAAATGCTGTTTATTTGTGTATTACATGAGCTAGTGTTCTTATTATAACTTTAATGAAGTTATGTCATTTCTATTAAGTTCTTCATTATATCATTTCTAGCAACTTGAAAATTCCAGCCTATATCAATTAAACAACACCACTGTTTAAATTCTCATGAAACATGTTAGCAACTTGATGTTTCCAGAAGTCGAAATTCAACCAAACAACTTGGTACTACAATTTCACCTATGGCTTCACCACCCCAGCTGTCTTTTCTCAAGAAAGCAAAATGGAGGTTCTGGTTGGTGTATAGGTCAACCTATTAACATTTTTATTGCAAAAGAAACCATCACCACCAAGCTATAATTCTATAAAGAGTTCCACTAATAACAACATGTTGGGACACACATCAGCACTTGGATGTTTACATGTCTGTTCAGCAACACCAGGGCTGAGAAGCCTGCCTGTTGGACTCATTGGAATCCTTCATTGTCATCAACTAGAGAGTTGGTAGGGTGGAAGGGTTGTGGTCTCAGTGGTCCGTTCCATTCAGATTGAAGTGGAGGTGAAATCCAGAAGGATAACAGAATCTATAACCTCAGGAATTCTCTGAACATGAGATTCTGAGAAGTGACAGATGAGTCATTTTGTTGCAGAATCCACTACGGAGTACCAAGACTATCTTACCCACAACAGGGACCACTTCAAACCAACTTAACAGAACACATACCATGACTTCGGTAATTGCTATTGTTGGCCCCGAATAGGTGGGATTAGGAGAGTTTTGTCTGATAAACCAAACTCAAGCATCTTGAACACCAAATTCATATTTTTATTCTGCAGTTTCCCACATGCTTTTCCTCTGCAGTTTAACAAGTGCTCCTTGCAACTTGCAAGAAATAAATGCATATCATCCACAAGACTTCCACATATTTAAATATTTTTTATTACAAGAAAAAATAGGACTTCCTCAAGACTTCTTTGCTAAACTAAAACACACAACATTCGTGGAGAATTAACAAAAAGGAGCTTTGTATTACAGTATCTCAAGTTAGTTACAAAAATAAATAAATAATAAGAACACGTTAAGAGCTCCACTCACCCCGCCAATATTTACAATCAACTCAAGTTGATACATCAGACGTATTTACAGTGTGTATCCTTACAATTACCACCCGTAAGTAGGATTTTGCACGTGAGGAGGAACGAGATGTAAATCCTTGCTTTGCTGCATATCATAATCCCTACTGCCAGGAATTGCTCCAGTAGCCAGTCTTAAAGCTTCATTTCCTGTTAGACAGTAGTGGGCAAAAGCCAAACCTCCATCGACAACATTGGACAAATTTGGCATAGAAACTGATTTTTTGATGCTTCTGACATCCCGTGATTGGATATCTCCAACTGAATCCTTGTTATTTTCATGCAACACGTTGTCCAACTCTGAGAACTCCAAAAATCTCCAAGTTGCAGCTTCCCATGAAAGGTTATACATCTGTTCAGGGGTGAGAGGTTGAGGCTCACAGTCCATTGCTTCTCTTACTTTCGCAACAAAATCCTCTGATGTTCTATAAACAAGGCAGTTGGGAAATGACCTGAAAAAATCATTTGAAGGGTGATCCGCACAGACAACAAATTTTCCCATAGCAAGGGCCTCGGCAGTGGCTGTGCAAAGGACATCGCTGATGCTAGGGTTTATGAAAACCTTGTAACTGCAATAAAGACAAGAAATCTACTATCAATCTCCAGAAATGATGATTAGAAAACAAATGTATCAGCACTTAGTAGGAAAGTGTAAGTTACCCATGAAGTAAATCATCAGCATGATCTCTTCCTTTGAGAAAATTGAGATTCAGCTCCAACTTTCGAGCTGCAGATTGGACATCATGTGCATCCTCACCGTTTCCATATACATCCAACTTGAAGCCATCAAGATCGTTTTTGTGCTTGGCTAACAAATCTAGGAGTTCACGATAACCTTTCGCCCATACCATTTTGCCCAAGAAATATGCTCCCTTATGGAATGATTTGTGTCCAAGCTCCTTATCAGCAGCAACTTTCTCCCCAAGCTTCAGAAATTTGGGGTTCACACCATGAACGTTACATACAGAAGACTTAGGTAGATCCTGTGTTGCCGCAGAAAGACGAAGAACCTACACATTGATAACAAGCGAAACACAGATCTTCACATAGCAGAATAGATGATGTAAATCAAGAGAAGCCTAGGCATACATTTAAGATCTAAGTACAGAATTAGTTATCAGGACCAAAAGGAGAAAAAAGAAGTAGCTCATCAAGATGAAAGGCAATGAAACCTTGTGGCAATATGCTCTAATCAGCATGTTATTGATATGCTTGACAAAGAAGGCTTGGACTGCACCATTTTTCTCCCTCTTGATATATTCCAAGTAATTGGTGTGGACAACTCCAACAACATGATTAAACTTGTCCGTCCAGCGTTTTCCATGATGATACCAGTTTAGGTGTTCTGGTTCTTCAAGTATTGCAATATCAGCTTCATTGCCAGGAATAAACTGCGAAGTGTCGCCAGCAGGAATTATGCTCCGCCTTTCACTTGAGAACTAAATTAATGCAAAGGTAATCAGTGAAATCCATCAAATTTGAAATGCAGGTGCAGGGCACTATAGTAGGGAGCGATACCTTTCCAGGGTAAAATGATATTTTGAAATCTGGTTTGAATCCTACCCTTTCCTCCAACCAATTTCTAATATAAAGTTCATGTTCTTCAGGGGAACTAAATGTGAGACTGTTTGGATAGACCAATTCCTGATCAGACTTACAAAGCCAAGGAACTAGCAAAGTTACATTTTGTTTTGCAGCCTTAGCCAGATAGAGTGCTCGAAAAAGTGGATTCACAGCAGTTCCAGTCATCCAAGGAAGACTTGCAGTTGTGATGATGGAGATATGACGTTTCTTATCGATGGAATCATGCTTCTTGGAGTCCC
Organism: Triglochin maritima; assembly: GCA_963682175.1. Taxonomy (NCBI): domain Eukaryota; kingdom Viridiplantae; phylum Streptophyta; class Magnoliopsida; order Alismatales; family Juncaginaceae; genus Triglochin; species Triglochin maritima. The sequence continues at coordinate 409,546 of OY821782.1, forward strand.
AAAACTCATCCTCATAGTGATGTCCAGTACTTCGGAGGACACTTTCTATTCTGTAGTCCAATTCGTCATTTACAGTATCCATATCAAGACATCCTGTTGAAAAAGACCGTGAAAGAAGCTGGTTTTCCCTTTTGCTGCACAGTCCATCCACTATTTTGTCTTGTATATCTATACAGAAGTAAATCTTGTGTCAATAAAGTAGATTAATTGTATTTACTTGCATGTATGAGTTGGCTTAACCGACCACTCAGATACTGCTTTTTAGAACAAAATTGTGGAAAAGGGAAGTTAAGGCTTGTATAATAAAAACAATTCTAATCAGTGAATGCTTTAGTACTTTTATATTTCAATCATCTAGAGAATGAAGAAAGCATGCACATCAAAAGTAATACAAGGGATAATTGCTGTTCTGAGACATTTCAAGGATTAAGTACAAATATTCTCTTGAAGACTTGAACAATATTTAGATGACTGTCGAACAGTCTCCTTACTTTTGTCAAAATCATTGCACAGGTATATAATTAAAAAAGACTCAATTATCTCTTGATGATCAAAACTAAATGATATGAAATTCTCACCATCACCACAAAATCTAAGATTGTAAAGTATTTCCAAGCCTAATACATTGACACCACTTTATAGAGAACTAGGCCAGACAACCCATGTCAACAAAATAATAATTAAAATGTCAACAAAAGCTTATAGGAATTTACCCTTAAACAAATCATTGATGGATCACAAAGCAACAAAGAAGACAACATACAAAGAACAAACTGAGAGTGTGAGCCAAAAACAATAACCCGAGTATCTTCTGCATACCTCTTTTTATACCAAGTTGATCAAATAATGGACCCGATTGCTTCACCAACGAAGCCAAAAGTTCTGGGATATCCAACGGGAGAACAACCTGTGGTAGATATAAGGGAGAGCATTAGCCTTTAGTAAACACTAGTCAAACTCAGACAGGCTGCAAGGACAAGATGCACTCTGAGTTTTTCATCAAGATCTCTTGATTTGATTTTTTTAATTCAAATCCGTTGAATTTAATAGCTAACTAAGATCTTCATTTGTGATCCATGGCATGCCTATCTTATCCAAGATATATATATGTCTCCTTATCCTTAATGTAATTTCACTTTGCAGTTTGAACTAATCAGAATTTCTCTCATGCATCCTAATCTTTTCAGCATGTCATGTTTAAACAATACCAATGATGCTATCAATTAAAATTTAAAGCCAAGGATATAAGACCAACCTAACCTTTGTATCTTCAGCCTCCCCACAAAGTGATTTCTGCAGAAACAAAATAAAACAAAAAATAAATATCTTTGATCCTGAAAGTCCTCAAATCATTTTTTCGAAGACAAACAAAGAACAAAACTAACTACATAGCCAATTCAGGTGCAACTTAAACCCTGATGTCATATGCACTGGAGTTTGGAGTTTGGAAATGCATTAGAAATCCATTTGGCCATCAAAACTGGACAGGAACGTAAGAAATTTTTTACCATGCCGATGTCACGATGCAATGGGCATGGCATTGAAAATTGTATCATATAAAATCTTGACTGTTACCTCGTTCATGCATGAACTGAGAACAAAACATTATTTTTTCTTAGGGTGTATTTGCTTTTAGGAAAATTACACTTCTAGAATGACTTCAATGTGATTGATTCTCCAAAGAAAATTAAAAAAAAACCTATTAGTAGAATTCCAAAACTACAAGAAGATGCATTCTCATCTCACTACAACATGGATAACTTTCTTGCACTACAACATAAACACATTATATGAACCAGAATTCCGGAAACTAGAGTTCCATCAACTAATTTCACAGTCAAACACCACTTGTTCCAAACCAATTATACAGATACAGCCACGCACGAGTTCAAGCACAATTACCGGTAATCCAAAACGAAACTACATTCCACCAAACTGAGTTACGCGTACCAAGTTGGACTTGACGTTGCGATCGACCTCCCCTAAGCTCTCCTTCAACAACCTGATGGGCCTCCACTCCCCTCTCTTCTCCTCCACCTTCCCTCTCAGCCTCTGGATCCGCTCCCAATCCCAATCCCATTCCCACTCCAACTCCTCCTCCGTAACAAACCTCCCCCTTATTGCCGAAAGATCGATCTTTAACCTCGAATTAGTCCCCGAATCGTACCTCCTTCGGATCCTCTCGACGATACCGAGCTCCGGAGAGGGGGTGGAGGCGGAGTTGATGAGGGTCTTGAGCTCGCGGTCGGCGACGTCCTTGAGGTGGTTAGCGCGGGCGCGCATGAGTTGGAGGTCAGCGTTCCAGCCACGGGAGAGGAACGAAAACGCCGCCTTCTCCTTCTCCGGGGACGGACGGGAGTCCATCGGATTCTAGGGTTAGGGTTTGGGATTTGGGGTCGAGATGGAAGGGTTGAGGTGGTGTTTCTTTTAGTGGGGACCACACCTGCTGATGTGGAAAGATTTGATGACGTGGACTTCTTCTTGTCAATTTCTTATTTTGATTTATTATTATTATACTGTTATGGAAAAGTTAGAAGTTTTGTAATGGAAAAGTTAGAAGTTTTTAGTCATTCCACTCATGTCTTCCCTCTTAATTAATTAGGAAGTAAGATATTTCATTCTTGTTTCGAGACTTTTATGATCATAATCTTTAAATACATTCTTAACTTTCATTCTTTACTTAAGTTGAGTAGCCAGTGGCTGAAGATTTATAAGTAAATGTATGATGAAAACATATGCATAAAAGCTTAAGTTTTTTAATTTTAATTGATGTATATTATATATCAATTTTGATTAAACACACATAATGACTAACATAAGCGACCTCTTGAATATAATCTGATGATTTAGTTAATTATGATTTAATTTGCTCGTCATGTATGGGTAATGTAACATTTAGTAGACATGATCTCACACACGAATGCCTAACAACTCGACGGTCCATTCTAGAGATGATATAATAAAACAAAAGTAGATGTAAGACGAAGCAAATTACCCATCCATAATACCCGTACTCCGCGTCAACCAAAATGGTCCGAATCGAATCAAAATTTATCCGATTTCCCAATCACAGACGACAACAACAAAAAAAAACTCCTAAATCCGCTTCGAAACGGAAATTTCATCGCGAAAGCCGACATGGGTTTGCTCTCCAACAGGTTTCCGTCCACATCCCCCCATCAATTCCGCTCTTGAAACCATAAAAATCGTTTCTTTCGTTGTTTTTTTGGCCTAAAAGTTGTGATTTTGGAAAACGGCAGGATTGGGAAGGAGAGATTGGAGGCCGGAGACCACATCTACTCCTGGAGGGCGTACGTCTATGCCCATCATGGTCTGTCCCATTGATTTTTCCATTTTCTGCTGTTTTCTGATTTGGGTTCGATCTAAAGTTGTGATTTTCGAGTTTTTGCGTGATAAATTGGTCTTTGGAGTCAAATTTGTAAGTTCAAATCAAAGTTGTGAGCTCGTGTGGATGTCGATTTATTTGGGTCAACTATTAATTGTCCTCTGGTTTTCCACGGCAGAAATTTGGAATAAAAAGGTATTTTTTAAGTTTTGTTGTGTACATTTTGCTTCATGGGTGCACATCACCAATGATCTTTGATGCCTCTATTGCCTTTGCCCATTGCATGGACGTCAATTTTGAGTTTAAAGGTTGGATTTTTCTAGTTTTTTACTGTTCAAATTTAGTATTTTTTAGGCTTATAATAAGTGGAAAGTACGATCGCAGTACATGCTTCGCGTGTTTTTGCCCCGCTGCTCCTATTGTTTTGGATGTGATTTCCGATTTTAGTGTATGTATGTATCCTTCACATGCTCCAGTAATAATGAACTGTCAAAAAACAAACATAATGGGAAAGAGAAATCATGTTTTACCTAAAGAGGCCACCTTTTCCCCATTAATTCGGTTCATTCAATAATTTGATGTGCAAATTTTTGGAATAGGCATCTATGTGGGTGACGACAAGGTAATACATTTTACTCGAGGACGAGGTCAAGAGATCGGGACAGGAACTTTTCTGGACATTCTTGTCAGCTCCAGCCACAAGCACTCTGGAACATCCTGCCCTGATTGCGCAAGCAAGCTCCAGGACTCCAATGGAGTGGTCATCTCTTGCCTGAGTTGCTTCCTGGATGGCGGAGCTTTATACCGCTTTGAGTATGGTGTTAATCCAGCCCTCTTCGTCGCCAAGGTGCGAGGCGGCACAATGACGTTAGCCGAGTCGGACCCCAATGAAATTGTGGTCCACAGAGCTAACCATCTGCTGAATAGTGGTGGCTTCAGATGCTACAATGTATTTAAGAGCAACTGTGAGGATTTTGCTATCTACTGCAAGACAGAGTTACTGGTGATCGAGCAAGGAGTGATTGGGCAGAGTGGGCAGGCAATTTCGATCATCGGTGGACCTGTGGCAACTGTTTTCTCGACGCCCATCCGCCTACTGACTACAAATGTTTACGGGATGACAGCCACTGCCATCGGGATCTACTGTGCTAGCAGGTATATGGCTGATATTGGGAACAGAATTGATGTGGTGAAGGTGGTGGTTGAAGATTTATCAGCGAAGCTCAGCACTGGAAGGGTTCTGCTCGTTCAAGAGACCAAGAATCCTAACCGCACCGGAATGCTAGTGTCATTAGTTTTGAAGGACGAATAGTAAAAGTTACAGCCTTATTGCGTGATTTATTGAGTGTGGATTGATAAGCCGTAACTGCTGAATTTGTTACTTCTGGTGCTTGATCCGTTTGTATATCATCTAATAACTTTGCTACTTAATATATCTTGACTGGATTTGTTATCAACTCGAGCTCCCCTTGCTGTAAAGAAGATCTGTTTAACTTCCCTTGACCAAGATTTAGAAACATCCGACCATTTATTTATTAAATATGAACTTAATAATACCCCAACAGATTGTCATAATTTTGCTAATAATATGGTAAAAAATGAATATGCACAAATGACAAACCAAAATGGCGGTGCCCATTTCACCATTTTGACCCAAAAAATTGAAGACGTCTTAAATATTGCTAATGATACTGTTATTTAGAAAATAAGAGCATAATGAAGGTCAACAAAATCCTCCGTCCCCAAAAGACTCTTTAACAGTCATAGTATTGACAACGGTTACTCTAAAAACAACATGAAAATTTGAATCTTCAACTCTCTCAAACAAGCAGAACAGCGTTTATACAACCATCATTTTCGGGATTGTTGGTAACCTGGGCATATTTACCTGCATGGAGTAAAGAAAGATTAGTCACCAAATTTATAAGGAAACGAAAACATAGAACAAATAAATATGTTGAAGTGTAAATGAAAACTTACCCCACACAACTTTTCCACCAGGGGTAACCAGCCCAAGTTCACTAACATTAACCTGTAAGATATTTTTTTAAAAGGGTTAAGTAACCCAAACACTCAGGGAAAAAAATTAACACCCGCATAAAAACATAGGAAGGAATTTTCATTACCTCGATGATGGTTCCTCTGGTGATGACACCAAGAGAAGTGTACATTGAACCATTTGGATTTTTCTTTATTCCAATTATTTCAAGATTAAATGTGCACTTAAGCTCAGGGTGAGTCACGTGGGCCTTGTTAAATCGCAATCCCATTGGACGAATGAAACGCTCGTACTTTGGAGGCTTTCTAGTGAATCCAGGTCCCACAAATGTGACCTTAGTAACCATTCTCTTCCACTGCTTGGCTGATAAGTAGCAAACACCAGAAATTAATGGTAAGTAAGATGAAAATGTATGTGTGAAACTGCTTCACTGACTAGGAATTTTCTTAAAGGTCTGATTCTGTTAAGAAAGAAGTAGCCCATTGAGAAAGCTTTAGATGAAAAATGGATGATGAGGAACATCTCAATAAGCTAGCCGAGGCATCAATGCCTGTTTTCCTTTTTCGCTAAACTAAAATAATAATTGGCGCAAATAAAATACAAAACGTGAATGGAAAAACTGAAGATGCAAAACCAAAAGGCCTGGAACACTTAATTTTTGTTCATAATGACCGAGTCGACTTTAGATAATACTACATAAGTTATCAGTTCATAAGGTTATTAGTACAATACTACAATTCAGGCAAACATTGCTTACTTTTCCTTTTGCCAGTACGAACAACACGGAACATCTCATCTTCGGCAACAGGTCTCACCTGAAGAAAATGAAAGATTGATCAAAAGATTAAAAACTCAAAAGAGAACAAAAGCAAGTGACCAAGTGACAACAGTTGCATCACATGAATGGCAAAGTGACTGCTAAAATCCCTACGAGCATGCCAAATTCTAATACCCGGTGCTAGTAGAGATTAACATCTGTATGAATAATGACTGTAGAAGACTAAAGTAGACTTACCTTTGGTAGAGGAACTTCCCATTTACCAGCCCTCTCCTTTCTTTTCTGCTTGATTGTGTTACTCAAGACCTGCAGGTGTTGAACATGATAATGATTTAGATAGAGGAGATCGTGATTCATAGAACATACTGTTATACAATACAGGTGTGTGGTTTAACAATTTCAATACCCTGCCAACAAGCCAATGGATAATTGGATTCATGTACATGAATGCCACTAGTGATAATATTTATAGAAGGTACCTTCGCTCGAGTTGTTTCGTCACGATCCAATAGGTATGCTGGAACAGCTCCATCATGGACTGTGTCATCCACCTTGCGTCGAGTTGATTTCTCATCATGCATAAGAAGCCTGTGAGAGTAAAAAAATAAACAGCAGGTTAACCTTTTGCATCGTCATTTTTTTCCAAAATAATCATCATAGCAATATAATAGACGGTTACCCTTTCCATCACCTAAAAAACAGTACAACGCATTCATCCAACAAATTTTTCGTTCGGAAATCTATGAATATGACACAACTTTTTATAAATTCATGATCTACTTAAAGGAGGATATCACAGGTCACAGCAGCATGAAATATCCAAACCACTCAAGAAGAACAAAAAATCTAAGATAACTGGCAGAAAGCTAAAAGGCGTAGTGCTTCTTGTGCTACAATGTTGTGTCTGCGTAAATCCCAAAGACCTAAATTGAACCTTGCAGAGGATAATTGTTCAAAAATCAAAATCAAGTGAACCACAACCTAACCATGTTTCTACAGATACAAAGTCTAGACACATCAAGCTTTGTACTTAAAAAAAGCTTCTTGTGCAATCACTGCTTGTAATGTTGGGAGACAAACAACTGAACTTAAGTTTACTAAGATCCAAAAATTAATATTTCCATTGACAACATAATCCCACACTAAACTATAGCCATATTCATTAAGTGGTATCCGACAGACAGCAATTGTATCAACAACTACACTACAAAAATTCAGTTCTGACTACGGTAGGAACTGAGTGTGTCAGTCTTCGGTTATGCTTAAACAACACTTGATCTCCACAACACACCTTTTGGGTCTTGGCATACAACATTACAAACACTTAAAACATCATAGTTCTCAGAAACAACTACGTTTCAAAATCGACAAAACACGAACAGGGACTCACTTAACTGCCCTTCCAATAATCTACCCACAAACTAAACCTCTGTAATATCAACAAAAAAAACAAGAAAGCTTACGTTTTCTTCATTAGCGCCTTCTCCGCGTAGCGCTTCTTGGCAAACATCTTACCCTTAATACCAATAGCCTGCAAACAAACACACACACACACAACCAAAACCATTCAAACCCCACATACGTATCCAAATCCGGAAAGAAAAATGGTGTAAAAATCGGACCTTTTGGGCAATAGCGGATCTCTTGTGGACCTCACGCGCCTCCTTCTTCCTCTTCCTCTCGAAGTGGTCATGGCGGTACCCATGCCGCTTCCTGTGAAGCTCGATGTAGTCTCCCTGCGGCTGCAAGAACGAAAAAAAAAAAAAAAAACCCAAATCGTCAGAGCTTGATTTCGGATTTGGATGGGTTGGGAGGAGGAAAGAGGAGGAGGAGGAGGAGGAACCATGGCGGATCGAAGCGGGGCGGCGAAAAACCCTAGGGTTTTGGTTTGGGTCGAGTCGAGTCGGGGGGGCGATGGAAGTTTGGTTATATATGGTAGTTACTAATCGGGTTGTCGGGTCGTTTGCAAACTTGCTTGGTTTTTTTCTGTATTTCATTTACCGTAATACTAATAGATTTTAAATACGAGGCAAATCGGATGCACTAGCAGTAGTAGCAGCAAAGTTAGTAGGAAAACTCCCATTCTATTATATTCTATTCTATTCTTTTCTTTTCTGGAAAGAAACTAAAGTCAAATAAATAGCAAAACAAGAATAGATCCACCCGAAGTGGCTCGGTGGGTCCCAAGTGGGTCGAACCCAAAACTTTGGGCACGCACGCATGACCCACCAACCAACCAGTAGACCGACCAGCCCTAACAAGTTGGTCAGCGAAACAACCTTTACAAACAACCTCTCTTCTTCTTCTTCTTCTTCTTCTTCTTCTTCCCCTAAAAGTGTATTGCCTATTCTGCCACCGCCACCGCCACCGCCACGACACCCCACCACCAAACCCTATGATAGCAGTCAAAATAAATGAAGTGACGTGGCCAATCGTAATTGGTCTAATACACTTGATGAAGATTGATGACTTGGCATATTTTGATTGGGTGTTTGGGGGTTACATGGATTCTATGTTAGTTAGAGTTAGTTTTAGTAGTTAGAGTTAGTTGGAGTTAGTTAATTGAAGTGGTTGTTGTAGCCTATAAATAGGTCATCACTTGTACTTGTATAAGCATCCATTTTGAATAATGAAATCTTAGTTTGGTTATTGTGTTTGTTTGGAGTTTTGTGTCACTCGAAGAGCACTAATTGTATCGGTTCGTAGTTGGTGATCGCATTCATGAGTCCGGTCCGGAGTGGATCCGTTGTGGGCTAACAATTTGGTATCAGAGCCTCCTCTGGACAACTATGACGAGGAGATCACTTTCTTTAGAGGAGATTCACCCCTACCAATATTGCGGCGACGAAGACGTGGAGTTTTGGATAGCGTACATGGAGGAGTATTTTGCTTCCAAGCAAATACGAAAATCTTTTCAAATCCGTATGGCGGGTTATTATCTCGTCGAGGAGGCGTACGAATGGTTTCGGTCGTGGTACCGCAATCATTCAAAAGATTCTACATGGTTGGATTTTGTTCAAGCGTTGGTATTTCGATTTGGGAGTAAAAACGAGGAGCAAGATGAGGCCCAACAAAAGGAAATTTGTACAATGCAAGAAGATCTTATGCTCATGTCTCATATGGGTGAAATGTGTGCAATTCAAGAAGATCCTATGCTCATGTCTCATGTCGGTGAAATTGGTGCAATTCAAGAATATCCTAGGCTCGTGTCTCATGTTTGTGAAATTTGTGCAATTCGAGAATATCATTTGCCGCCACAAGAGCGTCGAATTGAAGCCGGAGCACTTGCATCCCGTAGTCAACCACCAGTTCATCAACATCCTCATATTGATCAAAGAGCATGCACAATCATGCGAGATGTTGGCACGTCAAGAATTGAAAGGAAGGGAGTTGTTACCGTGGTTGCATATTTTCTTGGGCTATCTACAGTAAAGGCCATTAGAACAGTACAAAATCACGTCAAGATCCAGCGTTTGCATGAAAGTCTCCATGTCGAAGGCGAAAGACCGCCGGCCGAGCCTCCGCCAAAACCCATAGTCTCCTCGGACTCACCGACCAAATCTTTCTACTCTTCCCATCAGAGCATCAGAATCATTGGAGGAGCTGTCACAACGGCCACTCCCACGACAAGGACGATGGGATCTTCAAGCTCGGTCTTGTCGCCATTGTCGTCCTTGTCGAGTACCATCTCCCTAACACCAAGATCCCACCTTTCCACCACAAATCGCGTTAAATCGTGGTTCTGGAACGACCCATCTCGTCGATTTGGCGAAAGAGGTCGCGATTGGGCGTCGATGGGGTGCTCTTTCTCGGGGTTGAACGCTTTGTACGAGGCCGTGAACGGTGGGGCGGACGTCTGGATTAACCAGAACCGATTTAGGATCGTGAGGCAGCTAGGAGAAGGTGGATTTGCCTTTGTTTACCTCGTCAAGGAGATCGTCAGAGATGGGTCTGTTGGTGGCTTGGCCTTGAAGAACCAATCTCATGTTTCAGATGATGATATGTATGCGTTGAAAAAAGTGCTGATTCAAACTGAGGAGCAGCTGAAGCTTGTGAGACAGGAGATTCATGTTTCATCCCTGTTTAATCACCCCAATTTGCTTCCTCTTCTTGATCATGCGATCATTCCAGTTAAGAGTGCACAAGGAGACTCGCAAAATCATGACGCATACTTGTTATTTCCTGTTCATCTCGACGGTACATTGTTAGACAATGCTAAAGTAATGCAATCAAAAAAGGAGTTCTTCTCCACAGTGGTGGTTCTTCAGATCTTTCATCAGATTTGTGCAGGATTAAAGCATATGCACAGTTTTGGTCCTCCATACGCACACAATGATGTGAAACCTGGTAACGTCCTCATTACTCACAGGAAAGGACAATTTGAATGGTGGGACTAGTGCTACGACGACGGCAAGAAGAGTTGCAGACAAGCTGTTTGACAAAATGCGGAACTTGGCGATAACCATCTTAAGATGTGGAAGTGACGCTAATGATGCCAATTAGTCTTGGAGACAATGCTCCTAGTGCTGCAAGGGAAGTGTTCGATGGAATGCTTGTGAGGGTGGCTCCAATGTTTTGATACTTCTAACTTACGCTCTCAAGGTGTTCGATAAAATGCCTGGGTGGACGTTGCTGGATGTGGATGACGAGAAGGGCAGGAATATATATCTATTGATTGAATCACCAACTTCAAGGTTGACCTTAGATGTGTGCCTCCAAATTCACAACTATTCAGCCATGGGAGTCGTCGAGAATGATCAAGCCTCATCCCTTTGTTTTGAAAACATGTAGCTTTTGTGATGCGATTGGTTTCCTTGGAATTTTGGGTTTCGTGGATGTTTCTTTTCTTCTTATGCAGCCCAACCAAGGATTTCACAGTCCACCTGAGAGTCGGCTTACCCAACCTTGATATCAAATTTGCAAAGAATGCTGCACACAAGCTGCTCGACGAAATGACTATATGGGTTACATTCATCACAATGAGGCTACAATTGAACATGACAAGGTCTGGTGGTAAGATGGAAGATTGGGCCGAACTTCCATGCCTTACGAAGAAGATAATCGAGGACGTAAAGGGAAACAATCCCTAGCAAGGCCACCATGGGTTCATCATCCAAATTCGTTGCATTTCATCCACAACCTTGGGGACAAGGTTGATTTTAAGGGGGAAGGAGTTGATAGCAGTCAAAATAAATGAAGTGACGTGGCCAATCGTAATTGGTCTAATACACTTGATGAAGATTGATGACTTGGCATATTTTGATTGGGTGTTTGGGGGTTACATGGATTCTATGTTAGTTAGAGTTAGTTTTAGTAGTTAGAGTTAGTTGGAGTTAGTTAATTGAAGTGGTTGTTGTAGCCTATAAATAGGTCATCACTTGTACTTGTATAAGCATCCATTTTGAATAATGAAATCTTAGTTTGGTTATTGTGTTTGTTTGGAGTTTTGTGTCACTCGAAGAGCACTAATTGTATCGGTTCGTAGTTGGTGATCGCATTCATGAGTCCGGTCCGGAGTGGATCCGTTGTGGGCTAACACCCTAACCCCTCCCAAAGCTTCGCGTCCGGCCTTCTCCGGCCCGAGTTTTGGGGTTCGTTTTCAGAGCTTTGGTGGTGCTTTTGTGTGTGAGACTGGAGTTTTGGTCGGTTTTTTGCGTAAAGTTTTGTGCTTTCGGAATGTGGGTTCGGTTTGGGGATTTGGGTTGTCGTTTGTTTTGGGTTTTGGTGGGTGCGTAGAATGTGGGCTTGGGGGAGGGTGTTTGTGTGTTTTTTGTCTTAACTTTCGTGCTTTTGGATTGTGGGTTTGGTTTGGCGATTTGGGTTGGCGTGGGTTTTGATGGCTGCTTTGGTTGGAGGTGTTGGGGTTTTGGTTCTTTTGATGGGTGTGGAGAATGTAAATAGATTTCGGTCGCTGTTGTATCAGTCTGATTTGGTTTTCGGGGTTTGATTTCTTGCTTCTGGGGTTTTAGGTGCAAAGGGTTTTGGTGTTGAGCTTCTTTTTTTTGTAATGGGATTTTTCATGTATAGTTTGAGTTAGAATATGCACGGCTTGTTTGTTTGATTGATTTGTTGTTGTTGTTGAAGTATTTATTACATTTTTTATTCAAATAGATTGAGTTGGAATATGCACTGCAACTGTCGCTTGTCTTTGTTAATGGCTTTTATGATAGAATAGGTTTCAGGTTTGGGTTGCAGAGTTTGTGAATGTTCTATGTTAGAACTAGGATTTGTTGTATTCAGTTTTGTTACACAGTGGGCTTGTTTGGATTAGGGAACTCATGCTTCGAGAGTCATTTTCTATGTTGTTTCTGTTTTATGTTTTAAGTACAATCAAACATGTTGATTAGATAGTATGTTTTTCTTTGGAGTCTACTTAATGATCGGAAGAAAATACCATTTTCTAATTTCGATAAGTCATTTTGTTTTTAAAAAGCAGCATTGGACCTTTTGAAGCTGGTTGTTTTATGTTTCATTGGTTTATTGGTTTGCAATTTGTTTCTCTGCAGAGGTTGATCAGCATTTAAGTCGATTGAATTAGTAGAAAGTGTTAAGCCGAAGAATCATATTAGGATGTCACGGCTTTCTCAACTTCCTCCTCGGTTCCCAGTTCGAAATGCTGGATCCTCAACCCACCTTGTGAATCTCATCTCCCCCAAAGAAGATGAGTTGGAGGTACCAAAGTGTAGGCTCTCATCCCAAGGTTCCATGTTCGAAGAGCAGCCCAAGTGGCTCGATGATCTTCCCGATGACTGTGGAACGAGTTCGAAGTTGACCCCCCTTAGGAGAACAGTGAGTGACCCAGTAGCTACTCTTGAGGGAAGCTCGATATTTGATTTTTCAGCTTTCCCAATTGAAGATGATGTCTCTTTTACAAGTGATGCTTCTGGTGGACTAGACGCCGATTGTCTATATGGTCCAAATTCTCCCAGGAACACCAACAACTTAACCCCATCGGAGAGCTCGGTGGTATCTGCTGTTTTTGAGAGTGTCAACAGCAATCCCTTTCAGTTTATCACCATGGATGGCCTAGGCAGTTGTGTAAGCGAACGTAATGCTGGAGGTGAAAATTTTGTTGCAGCCAACAACTTAGATACAGAGAAACAATCAAGAAGGTACCACTATCTTACTTGTAAATTCACTAACCAATATACAAGTAAATGACTAATTGGTACTTCACTACAGATGAAACAGTCAAGTGTGATATATATTTCGTAGTTCATGATATTTTATTATCCTAAACAATCTTCTCGTATGATTTACTTTGTTAAAGTTGGTTCGGTGGAAACCTATTTTTTTATTTATTTGTTATGTCATTTGTTTTTAGGTGTTTTTATTTTTATTTTTCTCAAATCAAAGTCATTGTGATTGCCTTCTAGTTGCGTGTTATGTGTCTTAAGTTCGTATCTGTGAAATGTTCCTTACATTCTTCTGTTTCAGAAATGATTTCTCCTTCACAAATTTCTTCCGTGTACCAATATGTGATCTTTTGAAAAATAATAACCTCTCTTATCAACTTTTTATATATTCCAGACTACCGGTGAATCAAAATGTCCAGGAGGGGAAACAGACAGCGCATATTGGCACGTAATATATATCATTTTCAGTGCTCTTTTGCTATCTAGGAACTCAAAATGCTCACTTTCTTCCATTTCCCCTTTAAATATTTCCTTAATTATTGTTTGCATAATCTTGTCTATTCCGCTTGTATATATGGCCACTTAATTTTATTAAAAATATTTTTCATTCAAACTCTTTCTTTTCTTTCAAGTTTCAAATGTTGAAGAAAAAACATATGCATCAGGTTCACATTCTGTTTGGATTTGAACATATCTTGTTCTTATGCTTACACCACTAACCATTCAGTTTTCAGTTTTGCCATGATTTGCTACACCAATAATATCTTATTATCTTTTGTTTTACCGATAGAAAATTACTACTAACCTTTACATGTTGAGCAGTTGAGTGACATTTTTTTGATGATTAATGAGCCTCAGTTGAATATTTCCAGGCATAATGGGCAGAGATCAAGAGTACGCAAACTTCAATACATTGCTGAACTTGAAAAAACTGTCAATGTTTATCAGGTATACATCTTATGCGTACCAAAGCCATTGCTAACATTTAGCAATCATACTTGTATACTTATATTGACTTCTTCTATTTGCTAGACTATGGGAGCTGAAATGGCTGCCAAGGTTGCTTTCCTCTTCCAGCAAAGGGCCATATTGTCCTTGGAAAATAGCACCCTAAGAAATAAGATGGCAAGTCTTAAGAAGGAAAAAGTTGTCAAGGATGGTAAGTAAGGCTCGTAAAGCTTTGAGTTTCTACATTTTACCAAATACCAAAAAAATGTGCATATAATGGTAAAAGAATCGCCATTTTCAGATGAATTTTGAGATTTCATACGATGCCTTTGTTTTTCCCCCTCAATGACACAGGACAATATCAATCCCTGAAGAATGAGGTGAACAGATTAAAGAGCAACAATGCCCGTCGAGCTAGAAGCAAAAGCACTATGTGTTTTCCACTAGAATCAGTCGACAAAGAGTCCCTACCAACCAATTGGTCGACGTTGAACATTGAAAAGCTTAGCCTGAAAGAGAAAGCAGCTTCTTCTCTTCATGGAATTGGAAATTAAGACGATATATTGGTCCAAACTAAGCTGAAGAAAATCCCAAACTTCAACAAACATATTAAGTTTGACACCCTTTTAAACACATGAATTGGCAGATGTCATTCAGCTCATTTTGCATCAATCTGACTTCATGAGGTTAACTTGGGTGAAAGGTTCATAGGTTTGTGCCTACAATCATGATAGGCATCATGTTAAAGACTGTTGACTGTTATCTTCTAACTTCTAGTCATATTCCTGTTGATTATGATAGTCATCTAATATTCCTAATTTTGATATGCTGATAGTCATCTTAACCATTGGTTTGAATCAAAGGTGACGTATCTTCAAAATGGACCGATTCAGAAGCATTTTAAATAATGAAGGAATTAGTGGTTGCAGCCTTGCTCTGACTTGAATTTGTTCTTTTTATTTTTTAGTCCTTCCATCAGTTGGTTTTATCAGCTTGCGACCTGGCGTGCAACGAGGTATATTAAGACCATCTGTCGGATGGTCTTTTGGGGTCAGGTTGGGGGTCGACCCGACCTTGGGCCCCTTAACGGGGGTCGGCCCAGGTCGGGCCGCGACCTGGATCGGGGACCCGACCTGAGTTCTGACCTGGGTTGGCCGAATTTTTTTTGTTTTTAAAAAAATAAAGATTAAACTTTAGTTTTTTTATTTGTTAAATAATACTTAATTGATATGTATATGTTTTTATATAATTAGAATTAAATTCTGAAAATTAAAATAAACGAAAATAATTAATGAAAATTAGTAAATAAATATAAATAATTAATCAAAATTAGTAAAAAAAAATGTAATTAATTAAAAAAATTACCTAGCAAAATAGAACACATGAATTTACCCAGGTTCACCTAAAAACGAATTAGTAATCTAAAAAATCGGTAGAGAATTACTAATAAATCTCAAACGAGACCCCGATTGACCTGTTGGAGTGACCAATATTAAATATAATTTTTCAAAATTATTTGGCAATTAACGTAATTTAATTAGATTAAGTTATCGTAGAAATAATTTATTTAGTAGTTTGTGTATTTTTGTGATTAAAATAGAAAATGAGGTAAAAAAAAATTATGTGGATGAGAGAGAGTGTTGAGAGTGGAGTTGGGGTTAAGGAGTGAAAAATAGGTTGGGTTGGGTGGTGGGTTGCATAGTTTTTTTTGCTGACGTGGTGGAGAGAGAAACTGGGTTGGAGTAGAAAATGGAGTTGTGGTTAATGGTGCTCTAACAACATCCCACGACCCGGTTGGTCCGGATTTTTTTTAAAATTTTTGTTTTTTTTTGTTTTGGTATTTGTTATAATAATTAGGGGTTTATATTTTGATAAATAGCTAGGATTTAAGTAGTTTTAAATGATATTTTGATAATAATTAGGATTAGAATTTATTATATTTTGATAATGTTAGATTTTGAAGATCTAATTTTTTTGGTGTGTTATTTGGTTTATATCGTGTATTTGTCTAAAACTTAAATATACCAACTTATCTGAAATAGGGAATATTGCACTAAATTAAAAGTAGAAAAACAATAATTAAACTAAAATAAAAATAAGGAAGATAAGTCTTAAATTTAAATAAAAATTACAACTACAAATTATGAAAGATAAGTTATAATATGGAGAGAAAAAATCGACAAGATAAGACATCACGTACATATTGTACATTGTCAATCTAACAAGATAAGACATCACGTGTGTAATGTACATTGTCAGTCCGACAAGATAAGTCGTGTATTTGGTTTATACCGTGTATTTGGTTTATCGTCTCGGGTAATGTAAGTTTACGTTTGTTTAATTTAATGTAATATTTGATTTATTAATATTAATGATATTTAGTATTTGATAATTATTGATGGTTAAATAATAAAAAATGCAATTTCGAATTATAAATTTTATTGGTATTTTTATTTTTCAATTAGATTATTAATGTTTTTGGTAAATATAAATGATTTTGAAATAGAATAAGAGTTGATAACGAAATGAATGATGTGGAAGAAAGAGAGTAGGAAGACCTAGATCATGGTAAATTGTTGAATAGTGAAGGGAAAAGAAGATGTTGATTATAATGACGTGCAGTAAGAGAAATGAAGAGAATGTGTGCATGACCTACATCATTAATATAATTTTCAGGAGTGAAGAGAAATGACCTATGTTATTAGGATTTATGCTCTAAGAGAATTTTCGTAAATAAATACATATTTTCTCAGATGTCCCCTCGCCATGATAATTATACTCTACTATGGATGTCCTTATAAAATGATACATAAATCTCATAGCCCTTTGGAGGTTATATTACATACTATATTTAGAGAAAGAAAAAGGAACTACTAAACG
Source organism: Triglochin maritima (assembly GCA_963682175.1). Taxonomy (NCBI): domain Eukaryota; kingdom Viridiplantae; phylum Streptophyta; class Magnoliopsida; order Alismatales; family Juncaginaceae; genus Triglochin; species Triglochin maritima. The sequence continues at coordinate 426,633 of OY821782.1, forward strand.
TCGCCCCAAAACTACTTAAATCGTCCCTTGAAATTACCAAATTGCCCTTAACAATATATTTAATACCCATATCGTCCCGTGTTTTTAAACAAGGTTATTGACTCAGTTTTACTAACATTCCTAGTACCAACACCATGAAAATGTCTGGCGAAACACCTAGATCAGGCGAAGTAACAGAGGCGGATTTTTTTTTTCCGACACGGGCGTCTGGCTAAGACGCATGTACCATCGTGGAGGCGTCTGGCTAAGACGCCTCCACCATCGTTGAGGCGTCTTAGCCAGACGCCTCCACCATCGTTGAGGCGTCTTAGCCAGACGCCTCCACGATGGTACAGGCGTCTTAGCCAGACGTCCCGTTTTTTTTTAGTTTTTTTTGTCAAATTAAAATTATACAGTGTGTTATCTCAAATTATTTGACGTTTCTTTGCAAGTTTTCGGTGGTAACCGGTCGGATTACAATGCGTTTTTTGCAAGTGATGAAGATTCAAAAAAATTCCAGATCCAACATTTTTTAAGATCCAAAATCCCCCCAGCGGTAAAACATCATCACTCACAAATACCACCTCGACAGGTCGTGCGGGGGTGGCAAGGGGGCAGCGGCTCCTGGAAATTTTTTGGATTTTGAAATTGTTGGATCTGGAAATTTTTGAATTTTCGGTGTACCGAAGGGGTATTGGTCATCCGAATATAGTAATTATTAACTTATTAATTAATTAATTTAACAATTATCTAAATTTATAATCAATTATCTTTTTAAAAAATTAATAAAAAATTACGGGCGTCCGAAGGAGCCGCCCCCACGTAGGAGGGGGCGTATGTGTAAGACGCCTCCCCATGGGGGAGGCGTCTTACACATACGCCTGTCCCATGGGCGGGGCGTCTGGGTAAAACGCCTCCCCTATGGGGGAGGCGTCTTACCTAGACGCCCCTGCTACGTGGGGGCGGCTCCTTCGGACGCTCGTAATTTTTTATTATTTTTTTATTAAAAAGATGTTAGATATTTTACCATATTCGAGTACACTGGGGCGTCCGTTGTCTCATTACTGACCTCCAAAACATTATTTTTTATGATTATAAGAGAAAGATGAAGAGATATGTGTGATAGGAGTGTAAAATGTCGCGTTATAGCAGTAGAAATGAGAGAATGACAAAATGGTAATTTCAATGGACGATTTAAGTAATTTTGGGACGATGTTTAGCAATTCAGAAAGAAAAAGAGACATAAGTCTACATTCTTATCTTGAAAGGAAATAGTAGGGAAATCTTCACTCCTGAAAATAGAAGGAAGCTACGAGATTATGGTTATTGTCACAACTCACAACTAAGAAGAGATATCTCTTCTGTGATAGCGAAGCGAATTACCCGACGTTGTTATGACGTATGAATCAATCAATGTTGACTTAAAAAATAAGTCGTGTTTTGTTATCTAAAAATGTAAACATTAGGAGGACCGGAATGCAATATTGACCTTATCCGCCCAACGGAACGAGAACCTTCCGTGGATGTGTTGACCGGCCCTAACCGATGGTACATATCGTAATTCGATCAAATTCCAGACCCAATTCCCCACCCCAACCACCTCAAAAGCGAAATCTTGCGTCACAAGTAGGAAATTTTTTCAAAATAATATTTTTTTTAAAAAAATTTGCCAAAATAAACCTCCACTAAAAATAATTATCAAACTAGACCCGCTGCCACCACGTGGTGACACGTGGCGGCGGCGGGTTTTGTTTTTTTGTGCATAAAGAACTCGGCATCACCAGTGCCGAGTTCTTCTTGGACTAACTCGGCACTGGTGATGCCGAGTTCATTCTGGGAATTCCGGGCTAGTTCCCAGATCAAACTCGGCATCACCAGTGCCGAGTTATTACAAGACGAACTCGGCACTGGTGATGCCGAGTTCAACTTGGTTTTTTATTGGCCAACACTTGACAATTTTTACTGATGTGATTCAAATAGAACTCGGCACTGAGAGTGCCGAGTTCTATATAAGAAACTGTTCTCCTGGCGCTCAGATCGTGCATGAGACGATTGACGCGCCAGGAGAACAGTTACTTAAATAGAACTCGGCACTGAGAGTGCCGAGTTCTAAAGGCAAAACTCGTCGTTACTAACGCCGAGTTCACTTAAAAAAAAGTGAACTCGGCGTTTCCAACGCCGAGTTCCGTCGGGCTATAAAAGCAGCCCGACGCCCCCAACTCTCCCCTTCCGCCGAGTTCTCGAGTTTTGAGGTTAGGGTTTCGAATTTTTTTCGTTTTTCACCGTTTTCTTGCATTTTTTATGTATTAGGATGATATACATTGTTGTTTTAGGTATGATTGTGGTGTTTTTGTTGGTTTAGGAACCCGTTTTGGTGCAAAATCGAAATCGAATTTGGGTTTTTAGGCAAAACGTTTTATTTTTTCTTTTTTAGTTGATTATTGAATTTAGTTTTGTTGATCATAGTTCTACGGTAGTCATCTTAAAAAAAGTTCAAATTAAGTATGATTATTGTGATTAAAATTAGATTTTTTGTTGTTATTTATGTTTGAATGTATGTTAAATTGAATGAATGTAAACCTAAAAGTGCTTTATTTGTGTTTAAATGTATGTGACTTTGAATGTATGTGAGTATTGAAGTTTGTAGTCTTGTTAGTTTTCCCAATTTACCAATATGAAAAATATAGGGGATGTTCTGTCAAATTTTTTAAAAATTCTCTGACATGATTCGTAACGTTGTTTATTGTAGTTGATTTTATTGGAGAGATTGTTCGACGTTTACAGTCATTTGCTTCTACACTCGATTGAGGTAATTCTCAACTTTTAAAGTCATTTAAACTCGGCATTCTCAACTTTTTAAGTAGTAAGTAATGAAGAACAACCATCTCATTTTTTAACGTGTTATGTACAGATGGAGGTTGGTGGTTCCAGTACTGGTTCAGTTAGAGGTAGCTACGCTTCACAGGGTCCGGTAGACAGATCAGTGTTGGTTTTGCAGGCCAACCACAAGTCAGACTTGTTCAAAGATTTTGTAAGTATTTTACATTTTCAAATTAAATATTTGCACGTGAGTTTCAATATTCTGAAAGTTATCTAAATTTATGCAGAAGGATGTTGATGGTGTAAAATGCGTTGAGCATGGATCGAAGCTCAACGCATGGCAGATCACTGATGAGAGGATGTTGTTCCTGCTAGATATGGCAGGGTTTGACACAGTAACTCGGTTGGGCAGAGTTCAGTTGGATCATACGTTGCTGGGGGCGATGGTCGAGCGTTGGAGACCGGAGACTCATTCATTTCACCTGCGACATGGTGAGATGACGTGCACATTGCGTGACATCTCGATGATTACCGGCTTGCGCGTAGATGGATTGCCGGTGTGCGAGTCTCAGGAGTACGATTGGTCAGAGGTTTGCATGGATTTATTGGGTCAGGTCCCCGATGATTTGGGTCGTAAGGGTTCCGTAACTTTGGGTTGGTTGCAAGCTCAGTTTCAGCACTTGCCTTTTGATGCTGACGAGGAGACAGTTACACGACACACCAGAGCCTTCATTTTGTTCCAGCTGGGATGCAGTATATTGGCAGATAAGAGTGGCACGATGGTTCACTTGAAGTACCTATCCTTGCTTGGAGATTTGGCAGTCGCATCGGAGTACAGTTGGGGTAGTGCGGCTCTGGCCCACTTATATCACATGTTAGACGAAGCCTCACTGATTCCGACGAAACATTTGTGTGGTTTTCTTACGTTCCTGCAGTTGTGGTGTTGGGAACATCTACACATTGGCAGACCTTTGAAGAGGAGACCTTTAGCATACCCGGAGGACGACAGGGCACCATTAGGTGCCCGTTGGAGACGACCAAGAACATTCAAGGGTAGTGCGAAGACGACCACACTTGATTTTTATCGTAATGAGCTGGACGTGCAGGAATTCGATCAAGTGATCTGGGACCCTTATGCAAATTTGCTACTTAATCAGTTACCACCATTATGTACGGAAGGTTCAGAGATCTGGACGAGTCGCACTTGGCTTATAAATTTTGGTGAGGTGGTTATGCATTGTCCAGACCGAGTGATGAGACAGTTCGGTCTACAGCAGCACATTCCAGAGCCAATGGAGAGACATGTAGTGAAATCGGCTCAGGGGAGGTCGGATGTTAATTGGTTGGTGGAAAATCACCAATTCATTCAGCATTGGTCGCACCGAAGAGATCATCTACAGTTTGAGCGACCACTCCTAGGTGCCAATCCTGAAGAGAGCACACGACTGTATATGGAATGGTACTGGAGCATCACCGTCCGTTGGATAGTTCAGCACGTCTTGGCTCCAAATAATACATTATATAGACCTCGAGCGGGTAGAGAGCGAGAGATGGTAAGATTTAAACATTTATTTTAATAATGACCATGTATTGAAATTGTGTTTTACTGTTTCATAAACTTTTAATGAACTGTAGGTGCATGGGGTTTATGAGTTTCACGAAGAACTCCATCAAATTCACCAGGTGATCAAAGATCACAAGACAGGCTCTTCGATGGTTGGAAAATTAAAGGAAAAAATGAAGGCTTGGCTTATGTGTTTTGGTGCTGAAGAACCCACATTACATTTGAGTCAAGATCGCGTGGTTGAAGAAGAAGATTCACAGTCTCAAGAAGACGCTGGCGGTCTGACTCAGGATACTGAGAATGCAGCACGAGGAGGGGGACGCGGCAGGGGGAGAGGACGTGCTCAAGCACGTCCTAAAAGGAAGAAGAGATTGAGAGGTCACTTAGGATAGATATGTAGTTGTGAATTTATTTGATTGTTTGTATGGTACTTTTGGATGTATGTTAAAATGTTGAACTTCATATTCCACTCGTAGTTGTATTGTATTTTATCGTACTTGTTTGTGTGTCGTGTTCGAATTGTGTTTTCGTTGATTGTGTCGTGGTTGAATTGTTTTCGTTGATTGTGAAACAGGAAATGAACAAAAAAAACTCGAGTTCTTAAATCAATGAACTCTACAAGAGAACTCGGCATTGTAGATGTCGAGTTCTCTTGTTGTGAACACGGCATCACCCCTGCCGAGTTCACACCAATAGAAATCGGCATCTACAATGCCGAGTTCTATGTAAGTTTTTTATTGGCCCACTTGATATTCCACTCGACTTGAGTTGCCAGGAGAATAGTGATTCAAATAGAACTCGGCACTCTCAGTGCCGAGTTCTATTTGATTCACTATTCTCCTGGGCTCATATCGTGCATGAGACGATTCACTATTTGAAGAAGGAGTTATTACTTGCACTTGTGGATACATAATTGCAATGCACGTCCCATGTTCACATGTACTAGCAGTTTGCAGTGGCAGACATGCAAATGTCAACACTTCACATTTGGTGTCCCCGTATTATGAGGTTCAAATGTACAAGGAGGCGTACAAACCGATATTTATCCCAATTCCTGATGTGAGGTATTGGCCAGATCGAGGCACCATCACAATGAAGCCTCCCCAAACCAAAAGACCTCCCGGTCGGCCTAAATCAACGCGAATCCGAAACGAGATGGACGAACACTCTGGAAGAAAGGTAAGGTGTGGGAGATGCGGCGGTATAGGGCATAACCGAAAGCGATGCAAGGAACCTATATAGCAAAATATTTTGTATGTAACTATTTAGTGAGACTTGTAATGTATTTGTAATGTATTTTGTTATGACTTGAATGAATGTACGACTTAAATCCTTTTTAAGAGTTGATCAATTGTAAGACGATAATTGTAAGACGAATGAATGTAATGTATTTTTTAGGACCGCAAATTTGCCTACTTAAGCCTATTGAATTGGACTTCTGCCTATGAAACTCGGCATCTAGAATGCCGAGTTCTATTGTAGACATGGGCCACCTGGCCGTCACCCATTTTCACACAAGATTTGAGTGCCAGGAGAACAGGACCAAATAGAACTCGGCATCCCCAATGTCGAGTTCTATCTGAATCACTGTTCTCCTGGCAACTCAATTCGACTGGAATGTCAAGTGTTGGGCGATAAAAAATCAAATCGAACTCGGTATCACCAGTGCCGAGTTCTTCCAAAGCGAACTCGGTATCACCCGTGCCGAGTTCTATCTGGGAGAACTCGGCATCACCAGTGCCGAGTTCTATTTGAATCACCTCAGAAAACGTCAAGTGTTGGGCAATAAAAAATCAAGTAGAACTCGGCATCACCAGTGCCGAGTTCGTCCAAAGAAAACTCGGCATCACCAGTGACGAGTTCTCTGGGAGAACTCGGCATCACCAGTGCCGAGTTCTCTCTGGGAGAACTCGGCACTGGTGATGCCGAGTTCTCTATGCACAAAAAAACAAAACCCGCCGCCGCCACGTGGTGGCAGCGGGTCTAGTTTGAGAAATACTTTTGTTTAAGGTTTATTTTGAGAATTTTTTTTAAAAAAAATATTATTTTGAAAAAATTTCCTCACAAGTAAACCCACCTCCTCCTTCCACGCTGTCCAATACCCAAACTACCCCTCTAAGTCTTCTTTATTACATCCCCACCCCTCCGACAACTATAAAAACCCCGTCCAAAACCCTACCCGCCATGGAAAGATGGAATCCTCTCTCCCCGTCGTCTTCTCCTCCGGCGCCGGAGACGGCGAGACCGACGTCGGGACGATCCTCGTCGACGCGTCCACCGACTTCCACCGGTTCGCAGCCAAGATCGGCCGGCGGATCGGCGTCGACCCGCACCAGATCAGCCTCTCTCTCGTCCGGCGCCGGAAGGGCCGGTGGAAGACCCCGATCGACGAGACCTCCAACTTCACCGACATAGCCAGGGCGAAGGACGTCTTCGTTCTCGCCGTCCTCCGCCGCCGCCGCCCCAAACCCCGCCGGAGCCACGTCGACGCGAGATCCGATCGGAAGATCGAGATTCTACGCCGGCCGCAGACGTACGGGATGGTGGATCCGATTAGGGATCCGATTGGGAGGTTGTACGAGACGGCGTATTTGTCCGGATTCGGAGCTTTTCCGCCGGTGTACGACTTCCCGGCGGCGCCGGGGATGACCGATTCCGGCAGGTTCTGCGAGGTTTGCGAGAGGGAGTGGGGGTCGGGGAAGACGCCGGCGTTTCACTGGTGCGTTTACGACCCTATCGTGTTCGGATTCCACACCGCCGCCGGACCGATTCAGAGACCCGGAAAGGTGCGAGCTTTGGTGGGTTAGATTGAGAGGAAGTGGTAAAATTTTCGCCTTTTTGGTGCAGAAACGGAAATTCGGTTTTGGGTTTTTAGTTTGGGTTGTGTTTATGGTGAAATTGGATTCTAGAGTTGTGTTTTTTGAGGTATAGTTGAAAGTGGTATAGTGTTGACACATTAGGGTTGTGTTACTTATTGTTGATTTGGGAGAAGCAAAGCAAATGGTTGCGGCGTCTCTGGTTGGGAATTGGTTGGATGTGAGAAATTGGAGGTTTTGGTGCCTCTGGATTATTGATTGGTATTGGTAAGTGCTGGAATGCACTTTTTAATTAAAATTAAATTTGGTTTTGATGGTTGTTTAGTGTTGGACTGTGTTGTGTTTGACCTTTTTAATGATGTGTTTCAGAAGATGTTTTGTTTGAGAATATTGAGATTGTGACTCTTTTGTTTTTTTAGATTAAAAAAAAAATTCTCTTGAAATTTGCTTTTGGGTGTAAAGGTTAATTAGAATGTGGTAAATGTGATGTTTGGATGGAAGAAAAAAATCATGTGTAAACGTTTTTGGTCCTTTGCTGTTATTCCCATTGTTTTGAAATCTGACATGCTTGTTCAGAATCAGAAACAAAGTAAGGAGTTGTTTAATTAGCAATGGTTGACTGTGATGTGTATGAGGTGCATGTTCTGAACTGAAGTGCCATTGTTGACTATGATTTGAGGTATGATGTGCTGCCAATTTTAGCTAAAAAAAGTTAGTATATCTAATCTATTGTCATTTGTGCATCAATTGTTGGATTGGAGAGTGTTGGTTAACTTATCTGGTACTTCCACTGTCTGGCTACACCCATTTGTTGTGGATTGTCTTCAGGGAAGGAAGCATTAATGGAATGTGCGGTTGCTTTTGCCTCTCTTTTGGTGATTCACTTTTCCTGTTTCGTTTTGTTTGCTTTGTAACAACTGACAAGCCAACAATAATTTCTTGTCTTTTTTTGTTGTTGTTGTTGATAAAGTGGTGATTTTCATTAAACAATACTTTCTTGTCGTGGGTATAAGAAATCGCATTCGTTCATGAAACACTTAAATTGCAGGTGGCAAGAATCCAGATTTGATTATCTACGCGCCATACTATGTAAACAGTAAATATGTAATGTAATAAATCATAGTTATGTATTATATAATAAAAAAATCTTCGTTGTTGGATTGGGATTCGAACCCCGTTGGTGGATTGCCATTATCGTCCCTTGGTAGTTTATTGGTTGGTTGGTCAATGCTAATATTCGACCGCCATCATATCTAAATACGACCGAATGCTTGACGGCATGCACATTATCGTCATTTCTTTTTCTAAATCATCTTTCAATGTCATAATAAGAAGAATATCTGATGAATCTGAAATCTTATATTATTGTGTATGATGTCATCATTTTGGTTCTTATCTCGTATGAACAAATGCAAAATGATAACTTCTCCCTTTCCAACTCATACCAAAGTAGTTCATTTAAGCATCAACAATCATCAGTATCTCAATTGTACTTTTCCAAATCAGAACTCTTAGTTAGTTATGATCCTGGTCATTTTTATCTCTCCCCAACTCATTTGGGGGGCACATTCGTTAAGAATGCTCTTACGAACGTAGTCAAGAGTAATATGAAATTCTGACCCAAACTCTTTGGCCACCTTTAACGGGTGGCCTTTCCTGGGCGTGCCATGGCACGCCCAAGATGACCTCCCTTAATGGGAGGTCAGTTCCTGGTGGGATCTCACCAGGAATGGTGTCCAAAAATTTTTAAATTCCTATTTTATTAATTGTAATGTTAATTTTATTGTTTTAATTTCTGATAATAGTAATTAATATTAATAATATTTTCTGATAATATTAATTAAGGTTAGTACTATTTTATGTTAATATTAATTTCTGTTAATCAAGATTTTGTTGCTATTTTAATTATTTATCATTACAACACCACTTCTTCCTCGCGCACAAAACACACCAAACCAAACATGAACATCTCCCTCTCATCACGAACTTCCACAAGTGGGGCCCCCACGATCGCCACGTTTGACCCCAACATGGGCCCCCACCTCTTATGTCTCCAGAAAAATAAATAAAAATAAAACTACTTTAAAGTTTAAACACTATTTATTACTTCACATCACCACACCAAAAAGTACTAAACCTCCACTTATCCCATTATTATCTCCATAACTCTCTAATAATAATCCAAACCAATAAAGCCCCGCTCTTTCCCCTTTAAAACCCCAAAAACCCCCCACTTTTTTCGCTACTTCACTTCTTTCTCTCATTCTCTCTCAATGGAGAGTTACCACTACAAGCACCACCACCTCGTCGGCGCCGACCACCTCCGGCTGCCACGTAGGGTGGAGTGCTCACCGGAGTTGTCTGATGTGGACAAGTTGGAAAGAAAGCTTGCTGCCTTTGGACTACTAGACATCACACACTCTGTGCCAATCAACACCAACGAGGTACGTGTTCAGGTTCTTGTCTACACTTTGTTTCATTTTATTTTATTTGAAATTTGAGGTTTTGGGTAGTTTCGTTTTCCACTTTTCTGGACACCCTTTTGTGATATGGTTTCAGGGGTTTAGAGGTTTTGGGTTGGAGAAGAGAGTGGATGGGAGTTGGGGTCATGTCTATTTGCCTCGAGTTATGGTGCCTTTCATGTCTCAGGTAAGAAACAACACTAGCATAGTGTCTTTGTTGTTGGTTTTGATCTTTGGAAGTTAATAGCATTTTGGGTTTTCATGGTTGGCATGTATGGTTAGTTATGGTAACTGTTACCTTCTTAATTATTGTGATATGTAATATGGTTATGAATTTATGATATCTGATCTGTTGGTCTCCTGCCTTTTTGTTTCTTCCATTTGGGTTAACTTCATCTCCAATTCAAACTCTTTGGTCAACTGTGATATAAAAAAAGGTGCACCAACTTTGTGAAAGTAAAGATCATTGTCTCTGTCTCACTCAAAGTGTTTATTTTGCTTTTTTTTTTAAAAGTTTGTTTGGTTTGGTTTGGTTTCAGAGGTGCGGCTATGGTATTGATGAAAGTTTGATTTGGAGAAGACAGCTCCAGTCACTACAGCAAAGATGTATGTTTCCACCGCAAGTTGTTGGTTTGAGGAGGAAGGGCAAAGGCACTGGGGTTTTTCTTCCTCGAGTGGTTCAAGAGGATACATGGAAATCCAGTGAGTATTTTATTTTCTACTCTAGTAATTAGGAGCGAAATTTCTAGTAATAATCATTATCTTATGTTATTAACAAATATAAAATAATAATTATGAATGAAACAATAAAAAATTCAAACAAACTATTGAGTAGAACCTCAATGTATTTCGAGATTACCGAACTAAATTTGAATATTTTTTGGGTTTTTATCGAGATTCTTCATTATCAAGTTAAACTAAAATCAAATGTTTTCCGAGTCCAACTATCGAACCGAATTAAAATTGACATCCATGCATAGTTACTGGGACTATGCATGGATGTCAATTCTCCAACATTATCAAACCGAATTGGGAGTAGCATAAATGACTTGTCATTCTCCAACATAATTTTTGTAATTGTATTTGACGATGTGGCTTTTTATATTAACGAAGAACCACCGATTATCAAAAAAAAAATACAACATAAATCCAAGAAAAAGATAACATTTCCCCATGTTTTTCCCCTACAAACTCTGCCGTCTGCATTTTACCTTTACTAATCAGCAAAAATCTTCCCCTGAGGGAAATCTGGTTAGTGGTGAGAATGAGATGTGAGAGTCGCTTGGGTTAGAGTTCTGGGTAATGAGGGTGTAACTTGTAAGAGTATTCAAGTTAAAAATATATTTAGGAACATGTTAATTAAGTTTTTCATTCAAAGGAAGTATCATTAGTCTTTGCTTGCAGAAAGGAGGAGCAATAGTGCTGATGTTCAGAAAAGAAATGGTGCTGATGTTCAGAGAACACAGAAAAAGCAAGAAGAGACGGAGGAGCTCAATAAAAGCTATAATGGTGATGAATTCGACCTGCCCAAGGAATGGACATATTGACTGACACATCCTGTTACGACGATGATAGCCCTCTAAAGCCACCAACTTTTGTCTTTCTTAGCTCATGTTTGGATCGTACTACTGTTGTCTTGTCTGACATGTTGGGGAAATTAATAAAAGCAATAAATCTCCCTTTTGGTGGTATATAATCACTAATCAGATGTGATGTGGGGATGTTTTTTTTTATCTATTATACTGCAGGTTGGCAGAACAGACCCAACTTGCAAAATCAAAATACAAGCAATAAAAACATCATAATTCAAGGAGGCCACGATAACATAGGAATAGGAATTTAATATGTTTTGGTCAAATTAACTTGATACACATGATAACATCCGATAAGATATTCACTTCAAAAAGAAAGGGAAAAAAATAGAGAATGAGTACCGAGTAGACTACATATATGAGTTTAGAACAAGGAAAGATACTCTTAAATACATGGTGTTGTACATTGAGAAAGAACAACCCCAATAACCATCCTATTCAACCAACTAAATTGCTACAAAATTATGGACATGGCTTAGCTGCAATTATTTGTGACCAGTATTTCTTTCTTACCAGCTGATCTACATAAATACATTGGGCTGCTGATGCCTCTCACCCGTTGTGTAACCACCAATTAATGACTAACAGTCAAAAATTGCCTGCGATGATGTCAAACTCCACGTAGGAGTAGAAGACGCTTGTTTTTTGTTGTAATGGATAAACTGACAAGAGAAGGTTCAGACTTCTGCAAAGCAAGACTAATGCCTGTGCAATACCTGCAAGAAAAGGAAGATAGTTAATGAAGGATGCATGGAGAAGGCAGAACAGAGGAAAGCAATCTGGAAAATAGATTAGCACATCGAGAAGGCAGAAGCAGCAGAATGTTTAAGAATGTGTCTATCTTGAGAATCGCGGTTGCAAATACCATTAAGATTACCGTTGTTTGGTTCCTTGTTGTTCGACTCCACTGTGGCGGACAAACCTGTGCAGTTCAACATGGTTATCCCCTTGTGGTTTGCTTCCTCAACTCTTTATGAATCATATGAATTTGAAATATAGTAAGAATCATGTCAATAGCAAGCCAAATAACACGGGAAGGAAACCAGAAAGCGTTCAAATTATTCCAAAAGAAACCAAACTTAGTAGTTTTTTCTTGTCCGTGCTATGTTGATCATTACTAATTCCTATACAATTAGATGAGATTGCAAATTTTGATACAATAACCCAATTCCTTGTGAAACTAGAGGAGCACAGTATATTATGTAAGTGAAACAATGTGGTAACGTACTGAAAATAAAATACGATTGTGATGAAAAACCCACCTGAGTATCACTTCCATCCCGACTCATTTCTTTATTCTTAGACTCGATATTAGCAAATTTCTGAACAGGTCTTTTCATGCCATTTTGGGCAGACATATCTCTTGATCTCATATTTATACTTTTGGGTGCATCAGGAAGAGTAGACGACTGCACCAAAAAGTAATTTAACATTAACATTGAATGCAAGGAACGACAAATGGTGAATTAAGAAAGGAACACCAGAAAGCAGGAAAACAGACAAAGAACCCTACACAATGCTTTCGCCACACATGCTACCACAAGTTCCTTAATTCGTTCCTTCGAATTGGTTTCACGAGAAACTTTAACATCCCGAAACATCACAAAATTTGAAATTTTAAACAATAAAGATATTTTAAGATAACGACAAACAAACGAGAGTGTTACTCATATAAATCAACAGTCGGTGCACCAAAATACAACAGAGTTTGTCAAAAGACATGATTACATCACTACAACAAATGAAAACAGGTAATCATGACGACCTTGAAAAGTCTGAAGAGGATCATGATCTCAAAATATGTACGCCAGCTGTCATCACCCGACATAACATACTACGGTCATGAAATATGAATCAAACAACGATGTCTGAGTTTCCCATTAGGAAACCCCGTATGCCAAACTCGCCTAAATGAATGCAACAGTACGGTAAATGAACCTATCATATTAGTAGCGTTATGTCAACATCTGCAATGCAACAAATCCCTCCTAGGGTAAACGAGACCTCAGTCCAACAACACAAGTACCCTCAAAGAGTCAACAAAGACATCAGTCCAGCAACAACAACGGGTCTCCATCGGAAACCTACTGTAGGCACATACGGTCTTACGGACAGTACGCGACGCACCCTACATGGGACTACTTGAGGCAAAGGATCGGTGATGAGCGTCCGCACTTCCGCGCAAAGTAACCACGTGGTCTACATCACCCCCAACGGAGCAGTAACCTGGTCGGTCAACATCCCAAGATAGGTGCCCAATCGGGGATCATCGCTGGAACAACATCGACGACATCGCCGGCACAACATTGGCGATACAACATACGTCTGGCACAACATCGGACGGCAAAACCACAAGCCGGAACATCGTCGGCACCATCATCGTCGGCAAAAACCTCGGCGGCATCGCTGGCAAAACCTCGGCGGTATAACATACGTCCGGCACAACATCGGAAGGGTTCAGACCGTAGTCTGCAGGGTCATCATGCTCCACGAGCCATGCATCAACATGCAATGAGATCCGCGATCCCTCAAGTCTACTGCTCTATAGAGAGTCAAGCAACAACTCGTCACACCACTGTCCATCACGGAGGTGACGCGACCCAAGTGTCCACACAGCGGTCCCCGACCAGGCACGAGCAAGTACCCGCAGTCACCTCCCGGCTCACGCTGTAAGCAAGAACACAGGTTTTCATGGACAAAGTTGACACAACACAAGGACCACGAATTCAGTTCTGCGTACAAACAGTCGACCGAAAAAACCTAACCAGTCGACCGTTCCCAATAGGTTCGGTCGACCGAAAGTCTGCAACGGTCGAACTCTTCTGCGCATCGCTTAAGTCCAAACGGTCGGACAACAATCTAAAACCGGTCGACCGAATACGAGGTCAAAATTCGGAGTTAGTCAAAACCACACAAGACTATTCGGTCAACCGACTCAGGGGTCCCGGTCGACCAAAAACTATCAGGGTAATCCTAATAGTCTACGTCATATAACGGTAGAACAATATATATAAATCAGTCGAACAACATGCATAATAATCAAGTACACTTAAGTTCTGGTCGAATCAAAAGCTAGGGACGGTCGACAGAAAGTCTCTAACACACCAGCACACATGAAACCGGTCGACCGCCACACGACATCGTTCAACCGGTGTTGGTTAAAGTTGGGCAAAACAGTAAAACCGGTCGACCGCCCGAAGGCACCGGTCGACCGTTGGTCGACAGCAACCTCACGCATGCCGACAACAACTCTCCGACCTCCCGCGACCGACCACAACTTCCCACCAACGTGGGGAACAACAACCCAAACTACTAAGCCGACATACCTCAAAGGAAGACGGAGCACGTTGAAGTTCGCTCAACGTCGACGCCCGACAGCAACCTCCGCACCCACGTGTCTCACGTCCGTGCCTCCTCGACTCCAAACTCGCCTCCACACGTCGGAGTCGTCTCCACCACCTCTGGATCGCCGGAAAAGGAAGAGAATGTGAGATGAGTGCTGGCAAGGAAAAGGGAAGAAGAAGAAATGAGAGAAAACGTTTTGGTTTTTAAAACCAAAACTCAACTCAACAGTTACCCTCTCCCTCATCCACAACACCTCAACCCATCACTCTCCACGCCTCCACTATTCACGTTCCCTTTCCCCTGCAAAGTCTTCCACTAAACAAGAGATTATCTCCCTAGACAAGGTTAGGGTCCCAACAGAAAGTCTACAACACCTTTCAACATGCATGCAATTGTACACAACACTTACAGAATCATGGGAGGGCATCACTGTCACGGAAAGTATCACTATCAGTGGGTTACTCAAGATTGAAGAAAATAACAATATATAACATGTTATTCACCTGAAATGTTCAGGTAAAAATGCATAAACAAAATGGAAAGAAAAGTTGGGAGTTGGAAAACTAAACAATTATCAATTGGTGGAATATTTACCATGCGGTGGTAATCCCGAAACCAACTAATTAATTAATTTATTTTTAAAAAGAAAAAGGAAGAAAGGCGCGAAGCGAACAGCTCACACTCCCTAGTCCGAAGTGTTTCCAACGAATGGAAACCCTAGACGGGAAGGCGAATTTCGTCAGGGAATCCCTCCGCCAGAGCGCCGCCAACGCCGATGGGGTTGTTTCCATTCTCGGCCACTTCGACCTCCGCCTTTCCGCCCTCGAGGCCGCCATGCGTCCCACCCAGGTTTGCCTTCGGAGGATTCTCTTGCTTTTGCGATGTGGAGTTGGACTGGTTTTGTTGGAAGACTTGGAGTCGTTTTATGTGGATCGTGATTCTCTTCTTCTTGGATTTCGGAATTTCTCGTGTTTTTTGGTGGATGATTCTAGAAGAAGTTGAGTTGTTTCGATGTGGTTTTTCCTGGATTTGGACTGTGTTTCTGATGCAGATTGTGAATCTTTTGTTGGATTATGTGTTATTACGGTGAATTTGGAGTAGTGCTTTTGAAGGAGTTGGAGTGGTTTGATGTGGTTTTTAGTGGATTTGCAGTGTGGAGTGGTTTGGGAGAAGTTAGACTTGCTTTTGTTGGATTCAGGAAGCGCTATGCTCTCATTGTTGGTGGATACAGAGTGGTTCTGGAAGAGTTGGAATTGTTTGGATGTGGTTTTTTGTCGTCCTTGTTGGTTTGGGTAATGTGTTTTCAATGTTGAGGGAGTTGGACTGGTCTGGAAGTGTTTGAATGATTGATTTGATTTTTGGCTGTGTTTGTTTTGTTTTGGAAGGTATTGGCTTATGTGGACGTGGAGTGGTTCTGAATTTGAATCTTGGCGGGTTTTGTTGTATCATGGAAGGTGTTTAGTGTGTGTAGGTTTGGAGTGTTTATAAAAGAGTTGGACTGGTTTTGCTGTGTACTTTATTTGGATTGGAAGGGTTGTGTTGTTTTTTGTGGATATGAAGGAGTTTGGAAGAGGTGACATGGTTTTCATTCTTTTACTGGTTTTTGAAGGTGAGGACACATGCGATCCGGAGAGCGCATGAGAACATCGATAAGACCTTGAGATCTGCCGGGGTTATTCTTGCGAAGTTCGATCTGTTGCGAGAGGTTCGTACTTTCTTCACACGTATTAAATTCATCTTTCTAAGTTGTGTTTATTATTGTGGAGCTTCTAAAATTATGATGAATATAGATATAAGTTTATGGTGTAATTTGTGGTCGTACGAAAGTTTCTCTAAATGTCATTTTCCTCTTGAAATTAAAATATACAACACTTTGGTATAATCATGGAGATTTAGGACGTCATGGTACTGCCTGAATCATGAATAGTAGTCAGTAATATCATTGTGTGTGATACGACTCATGGAATTTCAGCAATATATTTTTGCATTTCTAGTTTTCATTGGCTTGGCATTGTCTTATGCTCTGCTTTTCTTCTCCACATCCCTGGTAAAAACATTCCCTCAAAATTTGGAACCCTAGACATATACCATTCACATTCAAGATTCCTCAAATAGCACATTGTTGGCATGAACCTACCTGCTCTGCAACAAGCTTTGATTTTGGTGGTCTGGAGGAAAGCGAATTTCGACACACATTCCTTTTCCAACTGAAATGTCACGGTTTTTATGGAATTCCTCCGTATGCAAAATAGCTAAACAAACACATTGTATTCCTCTTTCTGCAATAACTTTCTATGAGTTTCCCATCTAATACTCAGATCTTTCTAAACACAGGCTGAAGCTAAGATACTGAAAGGACCTCACGAGGATCCAGAAAGTTATCTAGAGGCAGTTTATCAATTAAGGGGCATTTTGGAATTCTTCAGATTAAACAAGAGTTTCAAGAGCAGTGACGAAGTGGTCAACAATGCTAGCAATCTTCTTGCTAAAGCTAATTTAGATATAGAGGAGAAGTTTAAGCAAATTTTGTCTAAATACAGGTTTTACTCTTGTCAACCAATAATGTCATATAATTGGTTCTCCAATAACATGTGTTGTCCCTACACGAGTTTCTACCACAAATTTATCATATTTAATGGTCTTGTACTTATTTAGTTTTCCATAAGGGATTATTTACATTTTGTTGTTACCTACACAACTCAATTCAAGTTTTGGTAGCATGTTCCTTTCTTGAAAGTATCCTTACTGAATTACCAACAAAGAATGTAGATCAACATTCTTTTGATCTACATTCTTTGTTGGTAATTGGTATTGATCTACATTCTTTGTTGATAATTTAGTCAAGATACTTTCTTTGGTGCACTTTTTTTCTTTAAAAAAATTGACTTAAAAGCACTCTTCCTTTTGTAGCATCTAGTAGTTATGCGGTTTTTAGCAACTAAACAATTCATTGAGTGTAAAAAATGGTGCAGCTGTAATCTTTTTCATCCAAAAACCATATTGCTTAATCCAATAAGCTGTGTATTTGGTGTTTTATATTTTAGTGCACAACTAATCAACTGCTACCCATTATCAATATGTTTTTTTCTTTTTTTCTTCCAGTAAACCTATGGAGCCCGATCGTCTTTTTGATTGCCTACCCAATACACTGAGACCAACTGGGTCGCCTGGGCATCCAGGTGATTCTAATGCTGAACTTCCAGATGCAGTTATTAATCAATCTCAGATTTCAGAAACAGCTGCTTACACGCTTCCAACTCTTATACCATCAAGAATGTTAAGTTTGCTACATGATCTAGCCGAACAATTAGTTCAAGCTGGACGGCAATCCCAATGCACAAAAAATTATCAGTAAGTTAATTGAACTGCTTTTGGTTGTCATTTTTTTAAAGGTTTATGTATGGTAATTGTTGCTATATTAAAAGGTTAAAATTGTGAGCAAAATCTAGCATAAGAACATTCTGGATTGTCCAATGTTGAGACCATTCTCAACACTTTGTTGCTCATGCATTCTCTAAGTTGTACAGGGAATACCGTTCTTCTGCGTTGGAACAGAGCCTTGGGAAGCTTGGAGTAGAAAAGCTCACTAAAGATGATATGCAGAAAATGCAGTGGGAGGTCCTAGAAGCTAAAATTGGAAATTGGATTCACTTCATGCGAATTTCTGTAAAAAATCCCTCTAGTTTCTCTGATGAACTTTTGTTAATTATATTAAATTTCTGAGGATTGTTTGGAACAGGTGAAGCTTCTCTTCGTTGGGGAAAGAAAAGTGTGTAACCAGATATTTGAGAATATTTCTCCTCTTAGAGAGACATGTTTTGCTGAAGTGACTAGGAATAGTTTTATGTTACTTCTTAGTTTTGGTGAGGCAATTGCTAGAAGCAAAAGGTCACCAGAGAAATTATTTGTGCTCTTAGATATGTATGAGATAATGCGGGAGCTTCACCCTGAGGTAAATACATAGTTCAAATTCACAAGTTAGTTTCTATTGTGGAGATCTTTTACTAACCATGTCCTTCTCTATTTAATTTTATTCGTGAATATTGCTTTACCATATAACATAGGGCGGAGGAACGAGTTTTGAACCTCGTACCTTTTTCTGATTCTGTGCGAAATATCAACATAAATCTATAGACAGACTAGCAATGAGTCTTTACTCTTTATGAGCCAAACTACAATTAGCGTTAATTTTGCAACAAATATTTTTAATGTCTTCTTTTTGAGAATCAAATAAGAAGTTGAACCTTTTCATTTACTCCGTAAGATCAGGATTTCTCTAATAGATCCTATATACCTACTTGTTCATCTTAAATGGGCAACCTCGTTATTGGAAGCCATGATCGTCAATCAAAGAAAACTAATAGCCTTAAATGAAATTTTCTGACAAATGAAGCATTTTCTCAGCCAATTGGGACGGGGCACTGTTGATACTTCATCATTCATATTTTTTTACTATGTGATGAATGTAACCTTCTTATTGGTGTAGTGTGCCTATTGTATTGCCATAAGATATTTGTGTTCTTCAAAACATTGACAGGTGGATGTAAATATCACTATTTTGAAGGGCTGGAATCATATAAAACGTACATATTGTAGTGATTGTAAGCGTGTTGAGGAGTGGATATTATTTAACGTTCTTGAAATTTGATGGACTGTTGCAAGTTATAATTGGTAAAACAGCAATATGGTTTTTTTAGGTTGAATGACAAAAATAATTATCCATAATAAATTTTATTTCATTGTTTATCATGGATTGGTAGTTATTTAGGGGTCTAAATATTTTGTGCCTTTCAACTAACATCCAGATCAAAGAAATATTTGATGGCAAAACTTGCTTTGATATGCGGGAATCTGCACTGAATTTGACAAAGCAGTTGGCTCAAACAGCTAAGGAAATATTTGGTGATTTTGAAGAAGCAGTTGAAAAAGATGCTACAAAAACTACGGTTCTTGATGGGACAGTCCATCCTCTCACTAGCTATGTTATTAATTATGTGAAGTTTCTTTTCGAGTAAGTCATCTGTATCTTCTCACTCGGTGCATATTACTGTGTTGGGTGTATTTTTGTTAATTTACATATCCTTCATCGTTTTCCTTTTGTGAGTGATTTTGACATTTTACTGGAAAAGCTATTATATTTCATCCAACTTTCTGCTGCAATTTTCTAAATCGGAGTCCTTAGTAATCCTAGGTTCTGATTGATTTTGATTTTCCAATGGAAAGTTACTTTTCTTTAAATTATTATTTTGCTGCAATTTACTAAATCTGAGGAATTTGAAATCTTAAAGATCAAAGATTCAAGTGTTAAATGTTTTGGTATTTTTATAAATGTGAACGTAAAAGACACAAAGCATTTGTTTATTTTTCTTTACTAATAAATTCCATCGGTTCCTACACAATTCACTATAACCCTTGTGTTTTTTTTTTGAATAAGTAGATTAAATGTTGGAGAATATTTATTTTTTATCTGAACCAAAAAAATTGCAGTTATCAAACTACATTAAAGCAGCTTTTTCAAGAGTTTGATACCAATGGCGGGTCAAACTCCCAGCTGGCCTCTGTGATTATGCAGATAATGCAAGCTCTTCAGAATAACTTGGATGGAAAATCTAAGCAGTACAAGGATTCTTCTTTGTCCCACCTATTTTTAATGAATAACATTCACTACATTGTGAAATCTGTGCGCAGGTGAAGTAACAATTTGATTTTTTTTCTCACCAAAATTTCCAGAGTAACTTAGGAGTCTTATTTTCCATGTTGGTCTATTTTAGATCAGAAGCAAAAGATTATCTAGGAGATGACTGGGTACAAAGACATCGTAGAATTGTGCAGCAAAATGCAAATCAGTATAAAAGAGTTGCCTGGGCAAAGGTGCTATGAATTACCCAATATAATGTGATTAAATGTATTTGCCAACTTTTTCCTGTGCTTCCTTTAGTAGCTATGATTGTCTACTTAAATTTAGCCACAGGCTGCCTTCCGATTTTAATACTCGATAATAGGTGCTGAAATACTGACCAAATAGTTAACAGACATTACAAGTGTTAGAATGTATGATCTCTATGGTCTCTATGTCATAATATCTCATTTTATCCTACTGATAAGTATATCAAAACCAACCAGTAGGCAAGTTGATTACTCTTGGTATTTAAGTTCTTTTTGAAGAAGAGACCATAGGAAGATAGGAAACTAAAGTTAGAAAGGAGGAATTTTTTAACCAGATCGGTCTAATTTTCATGACATTAGTTAGGAAGGGAACAAAATCTCCATTGACATTCATGATACAAATGTATCAACTAAGATTTACTTATAGTAGCATGTGGAGATCTGCAAAATGTAAAAATAAAAAAAATAAAAAATCATGTATGTGGAAGGGGCTCAAAGATGAGTTGCCATGGACAGGTCTTTGGAGGTTTTAATGGTTGTGCTTTGGTAAATTGGTCAAATATTCTTAGATAATGTACTACCCCTTCATGAAGTGCTAATGTTATTTTCTTGTAATTAAATTGATTATGAAAATGTACTCGAATACTTTGTACTACTATTTGCGTATAGATAACATCGTCATCTGTAATTGCCTTCACAAATTAGTAGTTTCGGAAGTGGAACCATGACATGCATCTTTAGAATTTGGCTTAGTGGTACAAGTACCATATTACTGTCGACACCTGAACTGCACTCATCTTTAGATTATTTTGCTCAGATTCTTCAAACTCTCTCCATCCAAGGTTCGAGCTCATCAGGTGGTAGTGCCATAGGAAGTGATGGTGGAAGCAGCAGTGTTTCAAGGACATTGGTTAAAGAAAGGTTTGGATATACACATATTTTTCTCACACTGGCAACATTCAGATTCTAAACAATCATCTATGTGGCTGTTGATCAAGCAGGTTTAAGTCATTCAATTTTCAGTTTAACGAGCTTCATCAAAGACAATCCCAGTGGACAGTACCTGATCCTGAGTTGCAGGAATCCCTGAGACTTTCAATTGCCGAAATCCTCCTTCCAGCATATAGATCTTTCATTAAAAGATTTGGGTACGAGTAAACCTTGTCCATACTAAAATATAGTGGAGTTTGTTTGTTAATAACGCTGAATCCAGTCTCACTACAGTTGTTTACTATGTTTAATCATCTAAAGTGAAAGTAAACTGTGTAAAACTCTTTGCTCAAGAAAAGAAAAGAAAAACTGTGTAGAGCTCCTCTCTTAATATTATTGATGATAGTATGCTGTACCCTTCAGGCCACTGGTAGGGGATGGAAAGAACCCTCAGAAGTACATCAGATACACTCCAGAAGACCTTGATCGGTTACTTGGAGAATTTTTTGAAGGGAAAAATGTCCGAGCAGAAAAGATAAGCACAAACTAGAAATTTTACATTGAATACCCTCATTATTGTAATTTCCTTGTAGTTTCTTGTAGAGTTCCATTTTCTTGTTGATAATAAGTGGTATTTAAGGTTTTTATGTTGTATCTGGTGTCTTTTCTTTTCAATTTTTTTCATTGCATTGTACTAATATAATAATGACAAATTAAGAAGGTTGGCCCTGTATTTAAGCTAATGACCAACAAAATTGTTCATTTTAGTTGTTCCAGTTTTGTTTCTAATCGTCTATATCTTCCTTCTGGTTCAAGAAATATGGCCATGAAATATCTTTCGAATTGAAAGATCATGCTCAAGTTGTGGTAAGAAAATGCAGGTAATGAAGCTGGTGCCGAGAATACTTTTTTCCTTGAAATGGGCAGTTTATGAGGTCAGAGGCCACTATTAATTTCTCATCCTTCCTTTTTGCAATGATCTTAAAATGCCTGTGTAAAAGTTATGCCATGCAATTTTTTTAAATATGTCATTAACCATTTGTCTTGCCTTGCTGCTATTTAATTCTGGTGATCCTTCATGCTTGCTTGTTGCATGCCCATTACACATTTACACCAAGTGCTTGAACTCGTCACCATCTTTCCTGTAATTTCATTATGATCCCGAATTCACACTGCTTTGTCTTCTTTCTGGTCATGAGGGTTTAGGGATCTTATTATTCATCTTGCCCCAAAAGATATGTTTACTGACACCATGAATAAGGAGAGAAACCTATTTTGTTTGTCGTGTTCGTCAGCACTTGAGTCACTTGCTGATTGATCCATTTTTGAAAGAGATCACGAGCTTCTCTTTATTCTCGTCAGCTTTAGTATATCTGATAGAGGAAGTGATCTTTAGACCTTTATTCCCTATTTTACACTTATGTTGGTGTTCCTTTAGCTAACGTCCTTAATGGTGGGATATTCATATGCTTTACATTCAAATCAGGAGCTTTGAGGAAGGGTTTTGCTAAGAATCCGACAGGATAAAGTCAGTAAGTTACAGTATATCATTAGTATAAAGTATGGTCCTTTTGAGATTCCGATGTTTATACTGAAACCATTCGTCAGACTAGGTATATCCTTGGCTTCTATTGTCTGCAAAGTCATTGGTATCTTATTTTTCTCTGCCCTTTACCTGTTAAAAGTACTAATCTATAACATGGTTATGAAATTACAAAGCTACAGGCTACTTAATTGGTTCAGGTAAATATCATGAAAAAGCTATTGGATCTATAATTAAGAATGCTCAGTTTCTGTCTTTAAAGAAAGAGTTATTCGGTCGTACTTAGAGAAGTGTCACTATCTACCATTGTTGATACAAGTTAGACTACATTTGATTTTACTACCAATGAGATTGTAATCAACAAATAATTATGGTGGGTGAGACTACAAAGAGGTAGTGTACAGCCTACAGAGTGCAACTACTTCCTTATTTATTTCTCCCCACAGGGTGAGTTTCTGAATGTAGTGGTCTGAGCTCCCTTCTCACTTTCACTCTCCACAGTCACCACCACCACCACCATCATGTCGACGAGGGAGGATTGGGCAATCCGTGGGTGGCATATCCACCACGGATTTCTCCGTCGTCTATTATTGTTTCTTCTTGCGATTGTCATCGTCGTCCTCTTTGTCATCTTCATTGTCTGGCTCGTCCTTCGTCCCAAAAGGCCAAAATTCATGCTCGAAGACGCATCCATCATCAACTTCACTCTTTCTTCCAACACTACAAGCGTCCTCTCGTCCGCCATCCAAGTCACTATTGCATCCCGCAACCCCAACAATCGCATCGGCATCTACTACGATAGGTTAGATGTATACGTGGCCTACAAGTCACAACGCATCACAATGCCCAGTGCAATGCATCATCAAACCTACCAAGGCCACAAGGACGTCTCAATGTGGTCTCCCCCCTTACTATCCGGCGTCTCTGTCCCCGTGGAATCGTATCTGTCGACGTCGCTACGGCAAGACGAGAACGGTCATCACTTGCTGTTGCACGTGAGGATGGACGGGAAGGTGAGGTGGAAAGTGGGTAGCTGGATTTCCAGGGCATACCATCTGTTTGTCAACTGTCCGGCACATTTTGTGATTGGCAATGGTAGAGGTGTTGGCTCTAGGGGGACCAAATTCCAACAGCTTTCCACCTGTGAAGTCCAAGTTTGATTATGATGGATGACGATGATGATAGTGTTTTTGTTTTTGTTTTTGTTTTTGTAAGAAAGAATCATATATATCTGTTTCCAATATATGTATATATATATGTATATATGTATATGCAAGTTGAGGTTTAATTACTAATTTTGCATTATAAGATGTGTTGTGTACTTAAACCAACTGAGTTAACATCATTTACTGTCTTATCATTTATGCACGTAGAAAGAAATATAAGAACATAGTGTAGGATTATGTAACATAATAATATCACAGGAGGTGGTGGGTGTATTGGTTGGTTGTGAAATGCATATTTTGTTTGATTGGTGGATTGGACTGAAACGAAAGATGTGCCCGCGGGACTTAAGTAAATGGGCCAAGACTGAGAGGCGTTGCGTGGTAGGTTGAGGTTGTACTTGTGCTTGTTGTAGCGCCACATCGCGCGGCTTCCTAACAACCACACATTTGTGTTTTAGAAGAAGAAGAAGAAGAAAAGAAAAAACAAGAAAAGAAAAGAAAACCTATATGCATTTCTGGATAATGCAATTACAAAAAAAAATGTGGATCTCAACGCTCTCATCAAGCTAAAGGTTTCTCAAGGCAAGATCATCCGTCATGAGGATTGGTATGTAGAATAAAACCCTTGATGTCTTTCAAGTTGAGAACATATAGTCACTTGTATGAGACGTGCTGTTCCTGTTTCTCATATACTTCTGTTCAGTACTTCTCATTAAGTATTTCTACCTTTAACTGGTGGTCTGTCTAGTCTAGTTCAACTATATTGAATTTTTTGAAGAAAAATACGACCAGCATCTTGGGTCAAGAGGTCCTTCTCGTAATGAATATTACAATCTTAACATGAAAATTTCAAAGTGCATTGCAGGTGGAACAAGCAGCCTCTGATGAATAAAGACACCATCAAGATTCCCTTTGTGGGACAGGTTGCGGAAATCGCACGTCGAGGTTCTATGTTTGTCACCCATGTTTTGATGGGCTTTGGGAAAGATCCCACTCCCTAGATACTTACATAATCTTGCAAAAAGAAAATTGTTGGCTTCATAAGTTTTCTTTTTCCATGCTGGAGAGTTATTCATGTCAACTCTTCTTTCATTTGGGCACAATTGCCATAGAATTTCTTCATGTATACATACTGTCTTGTATAATTAGTAGTTTGTGTAGAGCTTATGGATCGTCAATGTATTGGAAACAACTTTTGAAAGCTGAAACACATTTCATATTGTTACGTCATCTCTCTTTGGAGTAGCATCTTTTCTTGTTTAGTAAAGATGACGTAACTTAAACAGAGAGAACGGTGATGATAACCACAAAATATAATTTTGACATGATGTGACACCACTTTGGAGAGGATTGCCATCAGCATGTTTGAATCGAGAAAAATACCCAATAAAGAATCCACCGTCTAGAACAATATTTATGACCAGTGGTTGGATTATTTGAGCACCCAATTCAAATGGATGCGAACCCGAATTAACTGGTCAATTTCCAACAATACATCTATCAACCACCTCATTTTTAATCTGCGTAACAAAGTCCTTTCACATTTGAAAGGTCAAATATTCAACCTTTTCTTCTTCTGAAACCATTCTTATTATATCACGTTCATGTTATTTGGTTTGGTCTGCATGCAATGATTCTGTTGCATATCTGTTTTGTTTCTCGTGTTTCACCTTGTGTAGCAAATAATGATGGTGATGGAGAATATGAGTGACAATAAATGTCTTAAAATAAAGCCAAGCAGAAACGTAAGGTAATAATTGATTTCATAAATATCCTTCAAATTAATAAGCGAAAATACCATGTTAGATATTATTATTATTCATTTTTACAAACATTCAAATGTATTACATGTTGAATCATATTTGCAGCTTAATTGGCACTTAGTTCTCTCATCCTTAATGTGATGCCAAAATTGCTGAACTGAAGCTTCAAGAGTAAATGTCTATAAATATAAATCTACTTTTTTTAATGTCGTAATCAAGGTTGAATTGGTTACCAAAAGTTCAACTGAAATTGGAATGTATCAAAGATATTAGAAAACATTAAAGAATGCTAATGATATTCTAAATTATTTGGAGCGCAGAAACGTAATTATCCTAAAACCTTTTGAGACTCACTGATAAGGAAGTGAGTCAGTGAGTGGATGCAAAAAAGATAGAAAGGTATAGCAATGTCATTACGTAACTTCTTTGAACCAAACATCTACTCTTTGGCGTCAAAACATGAGTGCGTTGTTTTTTGGCCCTTTATTATATGTTCATCTCGATAAAGGAAATGATATTAAACCATACAACTAAGTTCCCAATTCATGAATAAACTTTGTGTTTACAAAAAAAAAACTCTAACCAAAAGGCTTCTTCATCAATTACTTGACATGGCCACAATTGCGTGCCCACATATATAGTGTAGTATATCAATATCCAAACACAAAAATAATTCAATGGTGATCATATCATAATATGCACATAAATAACCTAATAGTCAACTAGTAATTATTAATTGTAATCTCCATTAATCCATCACTTGGGATAGGAAGCAAGAAAGTGTGGAGCAATGCAAGGTGAATCTCTCCAAACCCTAGAGTGCAACCTAAGTATCTCCTTTGCCTTCTCTTTGGTCTTCTCTCCACATTCCAAATGCAACACATAGTAAAGCTTGGAAACAACCCCAAGTTGGAGCATTTCCTTCACCAACGCCGGCGAGGCTGAGTACTTGCCGACGGAGTATATCACCCTAACCGCCCGCTCGGTCGCGGTATTCGACACACCGTCGATCGATTTCGCCACCACTGCCAACCCAGCCGCGTGCCTGAGGAGCTCTGCTCTCCCCTCTGCGCAACCGCACAACAATTCCAACACAATGATGCTCATTTCAACTATCTTTTTATCCGTCGACTCTTCTAGTACAAGTTCCACAATCGCCCGCACCGCACCGGCACCTGCGGCTTTTATCCTGTTCTTACCCCAAGGGCATAATTCTCCCAGTATCCACAAAGCAGCTTTGGTTGTATTGCGAGATATTTGGTCTTCTATGATCTTGATTATTTCAAGGAAAAGACTGTCTTTGACTGCGATCAACCGAACTGGACTTACCGCAGCAAAGACAAGTTTAAGCAGGAAGAGTGCGTAAGTTCGAGACTGGGTGCAATTTGATTGTTGAAGGACTGCAACCAAAGCCGAGACAACATCGTCATCGTGTTTTGCAAACACGTTTCGTATATTATCGTCCGAAACGCGTAGAGCGTTGAGAAGCGCGAGTGCCTCGTGGGTCGTCGTTGTCGTATTGTCGTCGTGTTTTTTGATCCTTTCGACAACGACCGATAAAAGAGCCTCCACGGCTCCAGCCGCCTCAGCGCACCGCCTATTGCGGTCGCTACACGCCACTAACTCCCGCAACTTGCGAAGCGAATTAGCGGAATCGGAGTCGTCTTGAAGGAGAGAGAGAACGGTAACACGGTCGACCGGAGGACGAGGAGTAGGGAAACGCTCTATACCGGTCCCTTTAGAGGCGTTGGCGGCGCACCAGGCTTGGGCCAGGCGGCGGAGGGTATGGTTGGGTGTGAGGTCGGGGTCGGAAGGGAGAATTTGGTTGGTGAGAGGACATGTAGTAGTCTTTTTATTGGCCACGGCGGTGGCGGTGGTGGAGAACAACCACTTCTCAATGCTCTCCCTATCGTATGTGATTCCGGTGGGTAGCGTCACCGGATCCTTCATAATTTGGAGGCTTATTGGGCAAACAAAGTAGGTTGGAACCTCAACTTCTTCCATACCTTAGCTTAGATGTTTGAAGATATATGTTAATTCTTGAGTTTGTTGGTTTGGTTTGGAGTTTTTGCAGGATTGATTGGTGTTATATATATATATATATGTGTGTGTGTATGTGTGGTTGGAATTTGGTCAAATTTGAGGTGGAGTTAGGGAAGTCTACGCGTAGTGGATGATGAGTTCTCGGAAGGAAAGTCGATATGGTTATTGATTCATGAATAAGCGTCGAAGTTGGACTTCGAATCAGTATTTGACTTTCTCTGACTTTGACTGCGCCTACTTATTATGCATACTTCTCTTCAATTGATCGTTGCATGCATGCAACCGTGGAATATTATTCGGATCAGATTTGATTTTAACCTTTTGATTTTTTTTATTTTTTTTGTTTTAATAATTAGGGGTTTATATTTTGATAAATAGTTAGAATTTAAGTAGTAATAGTGGATATTTTGATAACGTTAGATTTTCAAGAGCCAATCAAGATAGACATAAGATGTATGAGCCGATCCCAACAATAACGTTATAATTAAAGTACGAAAATTATACTAAAATACACCATTTTCTCTAAAATAGGGAGTATTGTACTAAATTGAAAGTATAAAACAACAATTAAACTGAAATAACAACGATTGAAATTTTAAATTGATAATTAAAATAAGAAAGATAAGTCTTAAACTGAAATAAAAACCACAACTAAAAAATAAGGAAGATAGGTTATAAACTTGAGAAAAAAACGACGGAGTTCTACTTAAAGATTTGGTCACTGTTTTTTTTTCCAAATTAATTTCATCTTGCGGGGTCAGGATGCCGAGTTCATTGCCCTTCAGAAGTGAAATATAAAAGTTGTACTTCATAGAAA
The DNA here is from genome assembly GCA_963682175.1 of Triglochin maritima. NCBI lineage: Eukaryota > Viridiplantae > Streptophyta > Magnoliopsida > Alismatales > Juncaginaceae > Triglochin > Triglochin maritima. The sequence continues at coordinate 455,359 of OY821782.1, forward strand.
CCAGACGAGTTTGTTCTTTCTCCATTTCCAACATTATTTTCTCTCGCCGAAAAGTAATTTCATCATGTTTGACCGAGGCGGCAACCTGAAGAGCCTGTAAGCGTGCGTCGTTGTCCGAATACTTCGTCACCGCTTCCCTTTTCATTTTAGCTTAGCTCCCTAAACAAGATTTCCATTTTATTAGTTTCCCCAATATGATTTTAAGAAAATTATATTCTCAAACAAGATTTCAAATCGATCAGAGTAGGCATCACGCATGTACTATATAGTGTCAGTCCGACAATATAAGGTATTACGTGTGCACTATAAATTGCCAGTCCGACAAGACAAGAGTAGGCATCACGCGCGTACTGTAGTTTGTGTAAATTGATGTAATATTTGCTTTATTGATATTAATGATATTTCGTATTTGATAATAATTGATGGTTAAATAAATAAAGTATATGCAATTTGGAAATACGAGATTTATTGGTATTTTGGTTTTTCCAAATAGATTATAAATGTTTTTGGTAAATATAAATGATTTTGGAATAGAATAAAAATTGATAAAGAAATTAATGATGTGGAGGAAAAATAGTGGGATGACCTAGATCATGGTTAATGAGTGAATAGTGAATGAGAAAAATGATTATTATTTTACAAGGAATCGACAAAACGAAAAAGATAAATAAGATTATTTTTCTTTAAAGTTTTTTCTTGTGGAATTTAAATAAACTTCGGTTCATGATGACGTTGTAGAAAGAGAAAGAAGAAAGAGAAAGGAAATGATCTAGAGCAAGACTAATGGTGCTCTAATTAGGAAAGACATATTCGAAACTAAGGTTGCCACTCGACAGAGATTAAAAGACCTCTTCTCCTCCAATATTAGCTGCTATCTGCAACAAATTGATATATTTGAATTTATTGGAGGAAGAAGATAAGACTCAATAAATAATTCTTCAAGGTGCGTAAGTCAAATCTATAAAAAAAATTGTCTTTTCTGTGGTCCACTAATTGAGAAATTGCTTTAAATTAATTGTGACAAACTAAATGGGTCGTGAGTAGGATGTGGAATCTGATTTGATCTGTACACTGAAGCCTGATTAAGATGAGTATGCAAGTGGAGGGACACACCAATCTGTCTAACTATATTATTCCCATAAGATTGAGGTGATATCAATTAAGATTGCTTAAGGAAAGTAGAAAAAGTGCAAAATCAATTGCTTAAGATAATCATCTAGTATATTTTTCAGAAAGTTTTTCGAAATTTACTGTAATTAACTATTCCTCTAGATTAGATTTCTTAGACGTGATCCTCAATAATATAATAGTTTAGGATATGATTGTAATACTGGACCGACCTTATGAGTCCAGGTTCAGTCTATAAACCGATTAGCAATCTCTTATAATAATTACTCAATAGTCAATACACTGGAATAAATAAATAATAAATAGCGTCACCTTTTATTCATCTACTCCACCTTAAATTGAAGTCGAGATACGATATTTTTGTCGCAACAACTTTAACTTCAACTCATTCTAAGATAAGTAATTTATCAAATATCATTTTTTTTCTAATATCTCATCATACTCGGGCTTTCATGGAGATTACATTTGCTTTTAAGCTAGTATCTTAGTTATTCAGACATTAGAGGAACTTATGGAAGGTTATGTTCCACCCTTAGTTATTGTCGTTGTGGGTTGTATAACAAGGTGATAATAATTTAAGATTATAACTCTTATTATTAATTAATATTAGTAGCCCAGTTTTTACCCTTGAAAATTTATCATCATTAAGGTCATCACTAACCATGACCTGGACGACCCGTTCATCAGCTCTCTCTCTCTTCAAAATCAGCTTTCTCTCTCTTCCACGTCAGCTTTCTCTTTCCTCAACCCACCTTCTTCTCTTTCCTACACTATTCATCTCTTAACCACAACCCAACACAACCCACAACAACCTATCTCTCTCCTCCACGTCATTTCGGGGTCCATCTTGGTAAAAATTTAAAAAAATCAAAACAATTATAAAACGAATTTTCAAAAAAAAAATTTATAAAAAAACTCAAAAAAAAAATTAAAAAATTCAAAACAAAAAATCAAAACTAAAAAAAAATCAAAAACTAAAAAAAAAACCCGGACGCGCCACGTGACGCGTCCGGGTTGGCTGACCTGGGACGACCGGGTCGTCGACCCGGGCGTTGGAACGCCCGGGTCGACGACCCGGGCGAAGATGACCTGGGTCATCTTCGACCCAGGTCCCACGACCGGGTAAAAATCCCCGTTAAGGGATGGCCTAAATCCTATTCAAATTATAAACCCTAATATTTGTTGCCACAGTATCCAAGACAGACAGACAGACACAGTCCCAATAAATCTTGTAGATGATAAGAGCTTCACGCAGAGTGCCAACCGAGTGGAGTGGGTGTGGGTGTGGTGGGTTTTTAGGTTTTATGATATCTGTGACAAACCAACGGTGAGTAATACTTGGATTAGCTCTACACATTACCCGACAAATATTACTAAAAAAATAACTCATTCAATGCCACCTTTTCGGTCTAATGCTGACTTATATATAAGTTCCAAAGCTGACCAAATCACTCAAAAGGGTGACTAGGCGATTCCAATATTTTACTTATCCTAATTAACTTAATACAACCCCTAATTGATTAGGTAAAGTGTATGCTATTTATTTATTTATTTGAAGTTAGTGTAAATGTGAATGCGATAGTTTAAAAGGTATGTTAATTTTCCAAGTCAAATTCATGATCTTGGGTAGATTAGATTGCTTGCCTTATGATCTGAGATTAGTTTAGTAGTGAGAGTCAAATTGTACAATCTTCAAAAGGCCAAGTCTCCCATTTTGTAGCTTGAAATATACAATTCAAAAAATACTTAATAAATGATTGTATTAGTTCTAATGTTCTATCTTATCTCATCTTAGGTTTTAATAAAGAGATGTAGGTTGCAATGATGTAGACTCCTATCTAAGGGGAAACGATCAAATCCCACGGCTAACCTCCCATGTTTGTTCCTTGTGCTGATTAAATTAATCTCAAGGGAAAAGAAGTTTCCAAATGAGAATGCTTCAATGGTGACATTAACTTGACATGGAAATGGAAAACATAACATATATTTGGACGAAGTAAATGTAAATCTTACTGAATCAATTGCATGAACAAGTCTGCACACCCATAACATGAAAAGTAGAAGAAAAAAATAGAAGCCACATAAAGAATTTTATATTTTTATTTGATTCCACTTAGAAATTCACTGTAACACTTTAATAACTAAATGATTTTAAAAGTCAATTGAATGTCAGTAACTAGAAAACAACTATTTTCAATTTTTCTTTAATATGTAAATGATTTTAAAGTCAGAAATAAATTTCCTTTACAAGTTTCTTTTTATTTATTTCCTCATTGGGGCTGAAGATGATGATACCAGAACTGTTTTGAGAGGCTCAACCCAAGAAGGCCTCTTGTCAGCCCCACTGTTCTCTACATCATGTTATCTTAGTTATGTCTTCCTCATTTTAGGTTATGCAGCATTTATAAATTATTTAGTTTATATTATCGTCACTTACACACCTAAAGTTTGAAACCCAAATTTATTCGTTTGCAAAATTTTCAATTTTTCATCACTGAACAAAAATGCATAATTTTTGAGCTTAATTATATTTGACCTTTTTGTTCTAAATAATTTTCGATATTTTCTTCACTTTCAAAGAATATACGTCTTATCAGTCAAAACCAGAACGACTAGCTCTATTATTATTGCTATTAATTATATGGTTTTTGTGATGGATTATGCCATGTTTCCTCACGAATTGATTATTCGGAATTGTTTGCTATGGTCCATACAATACTTCATTCGAAATCCTGTCCAATTAAAACTGGTGAGTTTCTCACATAATAAAGAAGATGAAGATCACAATTAATTATGATAATCATATATAATGTTGCGTGTAGAAGGTTAGACCAAAATAATAAATGGTATTTCATATTTAGTTTGTACCGAATAACTTTTATTTCCACTACTTTGATTTGCTATCACACCAATTCCACCACTTCAGGCACAACACAACATAAAAAAACATAATATTTGTGTTCAAATATATAATGAAATAAGCAACATGTAGACGTAGTCATATATATAATCAATATTATTTCCTTTCACATTTAAAACATGTAACAATTGTCATATGTATATGTATATGATCTATTATCTATAACACAGGACAAGATGAAAAAGGCATACAGATATAGGTGGGGTGGGTTCATGTCGTAGAAAAAGGTTCAAAAGTTGAAGCAGAATAATCGAGTCCACTCCAATTCCCACAAAATAGGCTCGAGCAAAGCAGGCCATTTTGCCAACATGTTCAGATTGTTGCATCCACATCGAAACCGGACCACTCAATATTGGACAACTTGACCACAACAAGTCATTCTCATTACCCACACCATCCAACAGTACCAATTGATCATCACATCCAACTTTCCCAACAATAACTCGACTACTATTCTCATGTACTTGGTTAAGGAACTTGTTGTATAGAGCTGCCAAGTCGATGTCGGTCGACCCATGATCAGTTTCGTTGTATAGGCCATCATGGTGATCCAACATCATATCCGGACGTAAGGTTCGATTCATGGGTGGGCGTATAAAAAACCTACCCCTTCGGTTTCTACAACGAACACCGCCCCCCGCCCCCCCCACTACTGGAACATTTCGTAGAGAGCCACCTGTAGCAAAATATATATCCATTTCAAAACCAACTGGTTTTTTACAAAACAATTGAATGGTTTTACGTCTTTATATATGCTAACTTATTTTGAAGTATACCTTTGGTCCAATACCTTCTGCAACCTTTACAGAAGTACTGAGGTTGAGATAGGCTGTAGTTGTTGTAGTAGCAGAACTTGGTGTTGGAGGAGTCGCAACGCGGACACTTTGATGCATCCTCCATGGTGGTGGTGGTGAGGAACTTGTTGGCCGACCCTAATGGTGGTGGTGTGTGACGAGGGACCATTATGAAGAGAATAGGGTTGGTTAATGTTTAGGGTGGAGGAGAATGTATTAATGGTTGGTTACTTAGGGACCTTGTTATATATATATATATGATGTAGAGGGTAACGTACGGTTGGGGGTTATGGTGATTAGTCCACGTGGGGACTTGGGGAGTGGGGAATTTGAAAGTTGAAGTGGGAACATTTGCATTGGTGCAAGTGGGATAGAAGGAGATCTTGTTCTTGATTCTTACGTGTATTTGAATTAGAATTACGAAGTCGACGTGGAACCGTATATGTTCTTAATAGTTTCAAGTTGCAGGTTTGCAACCTTTTGTAGTCTGCGTTCTCTTAGTGAGCTAGAATGAATAAGTGAAGTTAAAGGCCACGCTCGATGGTTTCTTGGATCAACAATAACCTCCAAACATGAAAAAGGCTGCAGCTTGAAGTTGTGGAATTTAAGATTAATTCCTACAATTATTACGTAGAGATCAACTTGGTGCAGATAATCAACTAGCCATGCTGCTTCAGGGCTACAGCATATAACCAAAGACATCACACTAGTGAACTCTTCCTATTTTCGTTCAATTCACCACTACTACATATTATTAGATTAGAAGAAGAGCAAATAATTGTAAGCACAAAACGTTATCCAGGTTACAAACTGCTCTTCCTTCACCAAACAGAAAAAACTTGAAATCAATATCAACAATAAGAGGACACACCATCATTCCATCACCACCTCCCGTCTGAGACGTGACCTTCCACTTGCGCAGTGCCAGCAAAAGATGCGCAATTTTTCGTAGGCCTGTCTGGGGCAGGCGTAGAGTACGCAGAATAATAAGGTGTATTGGGTTCAGCAATGGTGGCACCAAACATAGGTGGAGATTCCCTGCGACACGAGCTGCGAGTAGTTGAAATTTGACGGTGAAACCCAGGCGAATCATGCTTTCGGCTTGCAGCACTTGGGCTGGGCCAGCTAGGCCGAGTTGCAGAAGCGCATCGCCTGTTACCAACATTGTTTGAATGCCAAAACTTATCCTTCCTACCTAAATGTTGCCTGAACTTGGAAAACTTGTTTTTCCTTCTCCTATATGGTGCTCCATTGTATTCAGCGTTATTTTTGTGATGAAAGGAAGGCTGCGACTCATCTTCAACTCTGGGCTTGTGACCTCCTTTCATGTGTTTCATAGAGCTCTTCCAAGGACCATGGGCATCTCTATAGTGTTCAGAACAGTTCTTATAATGAGGGGAAGGCTGAGACTTATCTTCAACTCTGAGTTCATGAGCACCTTCCATGCGTTTCATAGACCTGTTCCAAGGACCACAGGTGCTTCCATGTTTGACATGATTTTTGTGGACAGCAGAAGGCTTCGGTTTATCTTCAACTTTGAGTTTGTAACCACCTTTCATGTGTTTCTTAGAGCTATTCTGGATGGTATATTGCATCTCATTTTCATATTTGAGTTTGTGACCGCCTTTCATGTGTTTCTTTGAGCTTTTCCGAAGACCACAAGGTCCTTGCAGATCTTCTGACTGCTGTTCAGCATGCTTGAGATGTTCTTTCAATTGCTTGATCTGATTCAATAGACTAGCTGGTGAAAACTTGGATTCTAGCTTGTAACAGCGTATACATTCAACTATAGCACTAAGTTGAGAAATCTTTGCCTGCCGGGGCAGCTTCACACAATCACGCATACATGTTCTTATCAAACATGGTACTGGGAATTTATCAACAAGTCCAGCTTCACCAATGAAATTTAGTGCTTGGAGTGGTTCGTCCTTCTGCATCAGTTCATCTATCATATTTACCATTGTTTCACCAGTAAGCCCAAGTTGTATGGCAACTGCAGCAATCTCATTCTTATGAGACAGGCTCATCACTAATGTCCTATAAAGTTCTCTCTCCTCTTCCATGACAATTCCAAATGTTGCGACATGGACCAAGAAAGTGTGGGCATACAGAGGAGCAGTACTGGTTGGTCTCAAAAACCACTCTTTTCTTGCATGCTTCCATGAATTTGCAAGTCTCCTTGCACTCTTTTGGGATGAAGTTGATTTTGAAATCCATATGGAGGCAAGAGACTTCAACATCAACACACAGAACCACTCACAATTGTTAATTTTGTCTGTGTTATTATTCCCTGAAGAAAATCCGAACCACAGCGTGTCCAACACAAACTTGGCAGGATCGGCACAATCAACAAGCAAGGAAGGTAACTTGGGGCATAAAGTTGCCAAGTTTGACCTTTGAGTTGATGCAATGAGTTGCCAGAATCTACATGACTCCATCCTCTCACAAAGTTCACGAACTTCAGCTTCCAAAATTTGTTCTTGAGGCAGACCAGGACAAGTGATGGCCACAGAGTTGGCATCCTGCTTATCTGCAGATAACAGGTTAGCAGAACATTCCACCTCAGCACTCTTGTCTCGAGTACACGGAGACGCAAGAAGATAATTCTGGAGCATGTGATCACTGCTGTCCAGGAGTGCTCTCTCCTTATTAGAATTCTCAAAGGTTAGTGGTTGCTTACCGTTATTTCCCTAAACATACGAAATGACAAAAAAATTAGTAAAAATGCAATAGGAAAGGAATAGTGCAACACCATGAAAAGGTTGGATAATAATTCCCTTACAAATTATACATGTTGTAAGCCTATGATTTGAGCCAATTAGTTTTATGACTTGCTTAGCTCTTAGCGCTTCCCACAGGACTCTGTGATTGACATGTGGGCAAATGAATGTTTTTACCACTTTGCCACTCACCACACCAAACCACTATCAATCTAACCTAGTAACCTCTATTACTTGCATTCCTTAAATTAAGTAGGATATCCCTACAAAGGTTTACAATCTGGCAGTGTCCTATAGCATAATTGTCTAATAAATTTAAATTGATTTTTAGCTATCCTGAGTATAAATAAATTAAAATGATCAAAGACTCTTTATCGTTTAAACCACTCAAAGACATGATACAAACAAATGATACCATGAATCACAGTAACAGCAAAAAACTTCAATAGGCAATAAAAAATTCCTTCATGCTCAGTCAGTCGAAGCAATGCACTTTTAACAGAAACGTGATGGATAAAATACAAATAACTGTAACATACTCTACCCAAGCATACATGAAAATTAATTAAAATGATCAAAGACTTTTTTATTGTTTAAACCAATCAAAAGACACAATACAAACAAATGACACCATGAATCACACTAACAACAAAAAAGGTCAATAGGCAAAAAATATGATGGGTAAAATACAAACAACTGTCACATACTCTACCAAAGCATTCGTGAAAATTACAAAGGGTCATCACATAAGACAGTCGAAGATTTGTTTTTTTTCATCACACATTCTTTGACATGAATACTGAAGATAGAACTCCATTAACATACTACATCAAAGTGATATAATGCTTCTTGGATTTCAACTACGCTATTTAGATAGAAAATTTGAGTATAGGGCACAAGAGAGATCAAAAGATAAAGATCCATGTATTTCTATACTAATGATAGAAACCACACTCATAAAGAGTCTGAAAAACATTGTGAACAAAATTTCTTGGGTCCATTTACCTTGGAAACTACAATGGAGCCTTCAGCTTGTCTTCTCTTAAAGACTCCCCATAAATAAATATTTCCTTGAAATCCTACAAATGTGCAGTGCACGTGCCAGAGTGACAATATTTTAACATAAGATCTTAAGTATAAATCCCTAATAATAACTGAGATACAGTTGGATAATGCAATTGAAAGAACTACTCTGTTTCCCTCCCCCTAAACAGCTCTAATTCAAGTACTATTGATCAAAACTGTGAAACAAAAGGGAAAGACATATACGTGTTCCTGTGAATATAACAAAATGAAATGCAGGAAAAGGGATATCATAAATCCCTCGTATTGTAAAATAGAACTTCAACTTACTTTGATTCCTTGGCGGCAGTTCTATTGAAGGGAGGATTAACAGCTCAGCGTACTCGAGGGTGATCATCAAAATGAGGTCCTCTTTTATCATTCCATTAAGTATTTTTTCATAAATCAGACAGGACCTGCAACAGAGCAAAGCTACCATCAGAGACCAATGCTGCAAAGCTCAAAGCCGACGAAGGAATAAACATACCTTTCACTAGAAGGAAAGAAATAGAGTGCAATGTTATCATCAGTCGGAGGTGATCTTTTGAAACTATCAGGCCAATATTGAAACTTAGATTTCTTGTCAAGATAAAGAACAGGAGGTAATGATCTTGCTCCAGAACATGCCTTTTCCCCTGCTTGATTAGATAAGTGTGCTACTAAGGGAACATCCAAATCACCTGACACATCAACGTGACCCCTGAAAACCAATCGCCGCACAGATTGATGACTAAGTGCACACACAAGTTAAAAGCATACTAGATAAAGTTCAGAAGAATAGAAACAAAATAAAATGATGACACTAACCTCCAAATGGGATCAACTACTGGCATCGCACATGCAAGCTTGAAATTATCCACAAATGAAGAATTGTATGGAATGAATTGATCCTTGTGAGCATCAGAAAGTCTCTCAGGCATCTCAGAGTTTAAGAGATCATGCTGCCCAAATCGTGTATGATTTAGACAGTGATCAGACAGGTTTGGTAGCATAATTTCAGAAGGTTGACTGGAACCATGTTTAGCAAATGTATCATTATCAAAATCACCGGTAGTATCTGCAAATTCTGCAGGAATGTCTTCCTCTGGAAACTCACTATTCAATATCAATCTTCTTCTCTTGGAATTGAATGTGGCACCATTAACTGCATCTAGCTTATTCACTATTGTATTCGGATCTGCAGAAAATGGATGCATCTGTTTGTTCACCAGATCACATGTGCCCATTGTATTACATGCCCCCTTGAAAGTGGAAGCTTGCCGATCTTCTGTAACTACATTGTCTTTCGAAGGTTCATCATCAATGACACACTTGTAATTTCTTTTTCTTATCTTACATTGATCGACTGAGGCATAAAAAGGCACAATCATCTCTTCGCCCATGGATGGAGAGTTTCCAGGAACTCCTTTTTCTTCACTTGTGATTGAACTGACAGACTCGGCAAGAGCAACAGCATCAGTAGCAGCAATTCGAATTTCTGAAGCCAAAGGAGACATACTCTGTGGCAGGCTACCTTGACCAAAATTATCTTCACAAATGATAGCATCATCATCCAGAAAAACTTTTTGTCTATTTCTTTTTATGATATCAGTCTCCACGAAGGAAGGGTTTGATTTAGGCATGGGAAGACTCCTAGAAAAACAGTGCGTACCATCAGCTTGCGTACCATCAGCTCTTGGGCTAGACACATTTACTTCAGAGTCGGATGCCTTTTGGCACTGATTACGAAAAACAACTTGGTCAAAAGTAACCACATTGCCTGATAAGATTGTATCATGGTCAGTAGTATCATCCGGTGCAGACATACTTTGGGAAGACTTTGAATGCAAAGATATATTATAACCATTCCCACTCATGTCTTGACCATCTTCTGATGTTATAACCGTTCTCACTAAGTCTTGACCATCTTCTGAAGTTTCAACTGAAGTTTTACCATTAATCAACACTGACTCATTTCCAAAAGCAACAGCAGGACTCACTGGAACACATTCTTCACAGTACCAAATCACATTATCTTCTGTTGGTATAACAGTCATGCAATAACTGAAAATGTTCATACATTAGTTTACTATGTAATTACTAAAAGTACTTAGCAGTTATTTAGAATTGTTTGTCAATATATGCAAGACCACGTGATCCAAAAGGTTCACAAGTGAAGGGTTCAATAAATACATCATACACATACTGACCAACAAGAAGAAATTGTGAGAAATTTTCTTCCTAAATTTTTAACTAACTTCACGAGAATGATTAATTGAGATCATGCCACATAACCATAGATGCATACATGATTCATGTTCAAGCTATATTGTCAATATTGAAAGAACATGGTGGTTTTGCATGCATATCAACACGTTATCTACCTCCAGTAAGATTTTTTTTTGGATTCGCAAGTACACACTGAAAACATAACTTTCCATTTTGCCTAAGCTCATGTTAATAAAAGGATTGAAGGGTTTAGGCCAACCACAAAGTTAAACACCAACCTAGGCCCAACAACCATCATGTTTCGAAGGAATTCATAAATAAAATTCCTAATGTAATTCTTCCTACAGGATACATTGAAAGGAATTGTGTCCACCAATCTTTGTCCTCAAAAGTGAAAGATTAGAGCATACCTATGTTGTGTAGCAACATTGCATTTAGAACAATATATGAGATAATCCACAAAACCAAATACTCCACACATTTCACATGGACTTTCCTGCAATACAAAAGGTCAAGAAACAATTTACACGATATTATTGTCAAAGTCATCAAGTCAAGCAGAGGTTAGCTAAAAAGTTTAAGAACTACTAAAATGAAAGGAAAGCCAACTCTTAGATAATAGAAATATTATTTTAAATAACACCAAGGGTTGATTACTTTTGGGTTACCTAAGTAGTGGAGGGGAGTTTAAAACTCCACTTCCATGACTTCCCTCATTTTGAGTGGAAGTGGGGAAGTCAGTTAGAGTATATATTCAATAAGTGAAGTGAAGGTAAAGAACCTAATATTTTTTATGCCCTTGCAATGAAATGCAATGGTATCACTTGCAACAAAAATGCATATTAAGAAGCATTGGCCTACGGAAACAAAACTAAATTCAATACTATTGAACGTATGAACTTGCATAATTCACTCTTCGGATCTACTCATGTACTATCGAGAACAAAAGGCCTTCCTCACGGCCTAAACAAACCACAAGATGCAAGAAAGAACACATCGAGAACAAAACGCACCTTCTTCTCCTTCTCCTCCTCCATCGAGTCTGCCAACGAGAAGAAATGTAAAACGAGGGAAGAATCCACACGCAAAAGAAGGAAGGGAACAACGATCGTGGATTGGAAACCCTAGAACGGGAAGAGGAAGGAAAGGGTAGAGCGGGAACTGTTTCGGGGATTGACGGTTTCGGGGTATTTATAGGGAGGACGTGGAGTGACGAGTGGGACCAGATAATTGACACGGTTTGTCAAATGAGCCATAAAAAACGGAATTTTGGGGAATATAAGTAAACTGGACTTTTCATTTCAGGAAGGTTTATATTTTTATTGTCGACCAATTAATTATGATTTGTTTCCATCAGTTTCTGTTTTGTTTTCAAATTTTGAGACTCATGGATTATTATAATTTTATTTATTATAGTTTATTTATTTTCTTATTTGAACCTTGTAATTTTTTTTTTGGAAAAAGAATGATTTGCAAATACGAGATGTACAATTCTAGTTACATTTGGTTGAGTTGGGAGGTGAATGACAAAATTCAAGTATTTTAGATGTGTCATTTGTAAATTCAATCAAATATTTACAACGTGTCATTTGATGATTCCAGACTTATAAATACAAATGCATTTTAGTAGTTGATGAGGGTGCAAAAAAGGGATTTAGGTATTTAAGATTTGGAAATCTAACCAAGTTTGGGTAGTTTAGGTGGGGATGATGTGCTTTGTGTGTGTGTGGATGTGTCATTTGTGATTGCATCAGGTTTTTTCTGGAAATTTTGAGTCAACATTGTGGTATACAATTAGGTTGTGGTGGTTGAAACTTGAAACCCAAAAATTGTGCCTCCTACACCTTAGAATGATAACTACTTAGCTCATTCAATACGAAAATGTTTGCATCTTAATTGTGAGTTACGAAATAGTAATATAAAATGGTCCTCGAACGTAATTTTCCCTAAAATATATAATTCCTCGGAGAAGATTCCAGAAACTTCCATCGATGGCCCGCGAAGATTTGTTTCGCTCTCGCTTTTGGACTTTGGAGAGGTCTCGTCGGCGGTAAGATTCCGATCTGCTGTCACCCCGTCGTTCCGTTCCACTTGGACGTCCGTATCGGTGGCAGATTTCTCTGGATTTCGTTTGGTACGTGCGATATGATCAGTAATTTGGGTTTGATGATTCGGAGTAGTTTGACGTGATTTGTGAGTCTGTGCGTTCTAACTCGGATTTATTGAGTTTGATGATTCGGAGTGGTTATGATCTGCAATGCGTGTGCGTTACGTGTTTTGGAACTTGGATTTGGCTGGTTTGAAGATCCTAATTAGTTGTGATCTGTGACCTGAGTGCATTACGCGTATTTGGGACTCAGATTTGTTTAGTTTGATGATCTGCAATGTGTGTGTTAACGTGTTTCGAACCCAGGTTTGTTGAGTTTGATGATTCCAGATAGTTATGATCAGCGTTGTGCGCGTTACAGGGCACTATTTGCCGATTTGTTTGATTTGATGATCTTAAGGAGTTGCTTGATGTGTTTCTTTCAAGTGGACGGGGATTAAAATGATCCGAAAGAAGTAGTACTGGTGTGGTTCGGAGATAGACCTTGTGACTTTTGCAGCGAGAATCTGTTTTTACGATCTATTTGATCCGGACTAGTTCACACTACTTACCTTAGTTATCTTCTGATGTGATTATTTCACTTGTGTGTGTGAAAATGTGTGGTTTAGTGGAAAATCGTAGCAATGTTATGGTTCTTTTGGTAATCATCAGAAATGATTCCCCTCACATGTGAGCGCACAATGGTGACCTCAGAGTTTCACTTGCTCACTAGTTTTGGTGTCACCATATCCATGTTTAGTTGACAAGATTATGGGTTGTGGAGACATGTCTAATTGAATTTTATTCTCTCTCTCTCTCTGCTTTCGAATGCTGATGCATATGACAGGATGAAGGCAATAGATAACATCGTATCAGAGAATGGAATTCTTAGGACATATAGGTTTCTGTTGCTTCAACTTGCGAGATAAGGTTGTCAAGAGGACACTCAAATCAAAAAATTATTCATGATTCATGATGAAATTCAAGAAAGATGTGTTTTCCTAACTTCAAAGTACATAAAAGTTTTTCGTACGTGCTAGGTTGTGATTGTTGCATGGCATACCAAAAAAGTGCAATACATGCTGAAGAGCAGAGCAACATTGCCTGTAGGCCCTTCTGCAAAAGAGTACCAGAAGTGCCAATTGTGGCAGTGCAACATTGTCTAGTAGACTCATAAGATTGTTGTGTAGCTTATTCTAGCTTGAGTCGTTATTTGGCTTTATATGTTAACAATATTCGTCGTAGACTGACAAGTGACAAGTAGAGCATTTCCCTGTGTTAGAATGTCACTTGAAGAAAGGGCACGATTGACTGGCAAGGATTGCCATCTTATCTCTTATCTCACTAATCCAAGCATACACAACTGCAGGATTTAATCCTTTTCTTGTTATATTCCTTTTGTAGAATGCTCGATATGGCTGAGGAACATACAATACAAATGCTATAGCAGTTTCCTGCAGTCATTCTGTCACATATGTCAATTCACTTGGCGAAGATGATGCAAGGAAAGTGAAGCTGAAGATGAAACTAAACTGATTTAATTTGCTAGAGGCACGCGGTTAGTGACCTGCCCATGGAACAAGGTTAATTTTGTCTGTTCTTCTCTGGTTTTTTGTTACACCAACCACTCTCCACATTTATTCTGAAAAGTACATTTGTGCTCATTGTTGACAAACTCCAATTATCAAATGTGTCCATGTAACATACCTACAATCTTTCAATCAGTGGGACTATTAAGTTTAAATCAAACGTTGCTCTCCCTGATTCACTGTCTTACAACCACTAGGAGACTTAGGACATCGATCTTCAACTTGTGACTTAGTTTACACTTTCTTTTCGTCACTGGGACAGCTGGACCCTGTTCTAAACTAAGGTGGACAAATTGACTCCACAACCTGCCCATCAGGTAAGCCTATGGAGATTAAGATCCACCTATCTTATGGCTCAGAGGCCTGTCATCACTCTTTATTCACATAGGAAAAACTTTTATTCACATAGGAAAAACTTCATTCCTACATTCTTTATGCGGGCTGTGTTTGAAGTCATAAAGTGAGAATTAGAGCTACCTTCATTTTTTTACAATGTTCTTCAGAATAATATATATTACATGTCAACAATTCTGTCTTCACCACTAGTAACCTATTTATTGCTGATACTTGACTTCCCACCAAATGAAAGCACTGATAATGTTTCCTTTGGAAAGTTGTATTTTTTAACATATACCTGATCATATACAGATGCATGCTGCCGGTGGCTTTGTGCTACTAGACTCTCTTGAATCTTGATCATGTATTGAAGAGAGTTTGACAGGAGGGGACTTATGAGGTGGGTTTGGTCTCTCCTCGTTAATAGGTTTGATAATGTCAGATTCAGATGTGTAATGATCTATATAATTCAGGTACATTGGTTTTGGATTATATTATGCGAGGAGATCATATGGCAAAGAATATAATATCCGGTATGCAAATCTACTTTGTTCCACCTGGTTTAGTTATGCACAAGCCTACAACCATGTTAGGTACGTCGTTCATATCCTTCATTATCTACTTGCTCTTTATTGTTTTTTGTGGAAGAAGATTCTATAATCAGAAAAATATATGATCTTATTGCTTAGGTAGGTCTTCTACGTATATATAGAGATTACAATGATGAAATAATGAAACATTATCAGAATGTTTCATATGCTCACTCAGCTGAACTACTGTCAAATATTTTCACTAAGGGTCTTGGTGTTAATGTTTCTAATATTCTAACACTCCTCAAGTTGAAACTTATATATCTAACACGTCCAGCTTGTTACATAAACTATTAAAAACATTAACACCAAGACCCTTAGTGAAAATATTTGACAGTTGTTCAGCTGAGTGAGCATATGACGTAGCAATCACAACATTCTGAACTATATCACAAACTTAACGACAATCAACTTCAACATACTTAGTACGCTCATAAAACGTTGGGTTATTCGCAAAAAAGATAGTTGTCTAATTATCGCAAAAATCTGCATGAGAACCTTGACAGAGTCTCAAGGTAGATAGAAAAGACAATACCCAAACCATCTCACAACTTGTTTGTGTCATTGATCTATATTCTGATTCAACACTCGATCAAGATACTAAAAAGAATGTGTGTTCTAAAAGTATTATTTTACATGTTTTTTATTATGAATTGAATGTGTAAATATTTTGTTCTTTGATCAATGTATTTGTCTTTTAGAAGTGTTAAGGAAAAGACTACTGGTCATTAACCGTAAAACTCTAAAAGATAATGGTTTGCATAAATTAAAATCGATTCATAGTAATGGTGATCAACATGAGACATTAATTACCTAGATAATATTATCGTCTTGGTTAAAAGAGTATTGTAGCTCTACAAATATTTTAACAACATGAGTATATGAAATAGAGATTTCTTTTTTCATATATTGAATAAACCTAATCGATAAAACATTATGGAATTGTGTTTGTGTCATTAATGTTTTTATTGTTTATTTGAATCCTGAGATATTAGATTTATATTTTTTGACACGAGGACTGTATGATTTGATTATTATTAGAAACTATCATTGCGTATAGTAATAAACATATTAGTTGGTTATATATGACTTGTGCTAGAAAAGATGATATGTTAAAAGATTATAACTGTCTCTTTTAACTGAGTGATGATATTAATGAGTCACTTCATAAAGTAAAATTATAATGTGCAAAATATAACTTAGATATAATTACATATTTATAATTACCTTAACAGATCAAAAAAGAAAAAATAAATAATACAAAGATGACATATTATTACTTTGTATAATATTCATAATATCGTGAGGCAATGGATGAACACAAGTGATATTATTTCCTTTCACTAAGTGGATCATGTTTAGTTCAAGTGAACAAAACATTTTTGTTATTTGCGTAACTATAATGTGTATATAGATATCACTTATAGTTTATGATATAAAATGTTTTTATATAAGTCACACCACAAAATTAGGAAACAAGAAATATAATTTAATATTTTATATGATGTATCGAAATGAAATGCATGTAGTAGAATAATAAAATTAATATGTCGTGATTACGACATAATTAGAATAAAATAAATTTATATGAGATATATATATATTATGGGATATAATCTTTTGACATTATATATGATAGTATATTACATAATATAATGTGATTTATAACATTATAATATATGGATTTGCTAAACCAAAACTCAAATTTTGTTGGATATTAATCCAAAATTTGTGAAAACAAAAACAAGTCAAAACGGTAGACCGTTTCGTGACCGGTCTACCGAAATCTTCGGAACGGTCAACCGGATGGAGATCGGATAAACGGGTGCTTCGATGAAATTATCTGGAACTTTCTTGGTAAGAGAACGATCGACCGACATGAAACGTGGTTCGACCGACATGAAGCGTGATTCGACCGAAATTATCAGAGACTTTTCCTGATAGAGAATCGGTGGACCATTTGGCATTCGGTCCGAGCAAAATTATCATTAAGGTAACTAATCGGTCGACCAACTAGGCTTTCGGTCGACCGTTTTGTCCATGTTTTTTCACATATTAATAAGAGATTTTTTGCTGATTAATGACTGAATTTAATCCACATTGGTCAAATAAGGTTATAAGATGATGATGTGTCAAAATATGATTTGTTTAGAGGAGAGATTAACAAGGGATCATAAATAAGTGGTTTACACATGATGTGAGTTTGATGATGCCCTATAAATAGGTACCTCCTCCATTCCCTTTGTTAATGAGAATGCAAAATTCTCTCTTCCATCCAAAAATTCTCTATCTTAATTAAGATGTTGGAGATTAAGTTCTTTGGAGCATTGAAGGAATTATTAGTTAGATTCTAATCTAGTATTAGATATTGATTGGATAACTTCGATCTCTCTAATCTTGTTTAGAGTTTGATGAACACTTGGAGAAAATTCCGAGACGCAACTCAACTTCCGATTGGTTAAAATGATTTGACAATCCTTTAGGTATGATCCTATATATATATTGTGTTATGTAGAATACAATATATATATATATATATACAATAATTCTCAAGTGAGCTCAGGGCTTAATTTAGAAAAATTAAGCCCCCACAATATCCACCACTCATTTCAAATTTTAAGGTAGATTAAGAAAAAAACGGTTATGTTAATGAATGATGAGATTAAATGTAAATAATATCCAATGGTGAGATTGTAAGGGGCTTAAACTAAATTTGATGAGCCCTGAGTTCACTAGAGTTTGACCCTATATATATATTGAAATACAATTAGAAATTCTTGTACATAAAGAATTATGATCCTATATCAGAAGACCCACTGCATAGGAGATATCAGGACGTGACTGTCAGGGTATATGTTTGCCAATAAGTCGCATTTACTGGGTTGAATCTTGAAGAGATGGTGACGATGTCACCCAGAAAGGTGGTGACTGCTCGACATGTGTATTATATGGTTTGCATCCCAGAAGACTTGTTTCTTCAAATATATCCTATACATATTGATGAGAATTAAATTTATACCGCAAGTGCACGACGTCAATGAAGATGTGGCAAGTACGGGTCGAACACAAGGAGGGAGAGATATTGTTATTTCTGTGATTTTCGAATTAAGGGAAGGAAGAGAGAGAAAACATGCGTTTGGTTTGAGATTTTTGGTTTTTAATTTCTTAAGCAAGAACAACAAAAACAAATTAAGAGTAAAGCAAAGAAGGGTGAGAGTCCAACGGGTGGAGGTTTAGATTTCGGGTTTTGATTAGAGAAATCAGAAACTTATAATAACATATTAGTTATAAAGCATTACATGATAAATGATTTAACACAAACTCAAGTAATCAAAATATCCTAACACGAAATTAAAATAATAACCTTATTCTCTTCTCATCACCCTAAATCCGGCACCCCCACCCTTTGGAAAGAGTTAGAAACTCATGGAAGGAGGGAAGGAGAAATGGTCCTAGAGAGATTACAAAAGAAAACTAAAAACACAAAATAAAACAACAAAACTTTATTACTAAATTATGGAATAAAAACTAGAACATAAGCTCAGGACCATCACAACATCGTTTCAGGGCTATTTATAGCTGATACAAGGGACTTACGTATAAAATAGGAAAGTACACGCATCAACACGCAACCGGTAAAAAATTTAGAGCATGTATCTAATTTGGTGCGGCGGATTCGCCACCTTTTTAGCTCCGATTTAATCCGGATTTTGTGTGTTTATGGTATGATTTCAATATCCTTTGCGCATCTGGATTGATTCTTTCCTTGCTTTTGAGCTCCGACTTTATTTCTTTATATATTTGGAGATCCAGATTGATTTTTCTTTAGATTTTCTCCATAATAATAAAAGCTACTCGTAATTTTCAATTAGGTCCTTGGCCTTTTGCAATTAAGTACTTGTCTACTTTTGTGCTTAAGTCCTTGTCCTTTTTGTAATTAGGTCTTGAATGTTTTTATGCTTGGATGCATTTCCATTTGAAACCCGATAATCTTGAACTTGATCTTTATGCCAGAAATGAGTCTCTTGCACGCATTTATGCTCGGGATATGGGTAATTTGCATTCAGGTCCCTGTATTCTGTAAATAAGACTAAACACATACCTTAGTAGCATTTATTGATATAAAATTAATCTAAATGAAAGACATATGATGCAATGTATGCAATGCATCACATATTTTCTATGTGAGTCGTTTTTCCTTTGGCATATGCAAACTTAATATCAAGAAAATATCTCGGTTTTATCATATCACTTGTGACAAAGTGCTTCATCAGATGCGTCTTTGTTGTCTGGATGTCTTAGCTATTACTTTCTACCAGTAAAATGTCATTAACATATATTATAAGCATCACACAGCTTGTAGAAGTGCTCTTATAGATCATTGAGTGATCGACAACAAATTAGTGAAAACCGTCTGCAATTGCCACAAATAGGGGTGCGCAAGGTCCGAGTCCGGTCTGGAACTTTTGAAAAATCTAGTTCCGGTTTGGTCCGGTTTTTGTTTTTTTATTAAAAAAATCCAGTCTTGGACCAGACTGGATTTTTCCGGTCCGGTCCAATCACCGTTCCGAACCAATCCGGTTCGGTCTCCGTTTCGGACCTCGGAATAAAATCTGGTCTGGTCCGGACCGGATGCACACCCTTAGCCACCACATTGAATTTCTCGAAGCAGGCATGAGGCCTCTGCTTGAGACCTTATATTGTCTTCTTGAGGTTGCATATAATATTCTCCCCCAGAGCAACATACCGTAGTGGAAATTCTTCACTAACGAATCTGTACACAACATGATAATAACAACAACAAAAATAACGACAGTAATCATCAAGAGATCATACCAGAAAGGTTAACACAACCCACAACTTAATCAACCTCGCCGAATAGATAAAAGTTCAACACTTGAATAGGAGAATCATCGATGAAGGTTGAAAAATTCACTGAGTGTACATACATGGAGAGAACTTCTTGAAAAGAGTGGCGGTTGTGAACTGGTGGCCTAAGGAATGGCTGAGTGATACTGGGAAGGTTGGCCAGTGGTGAACAATAACCGACGGTGGTGGTGGCTAAGGTTAGGGTGTGGGTGGCAACTAGGGTTAGAACCTAAGCTCTGGTACCACGTGGAAAAAGACACTATTATCGGAAATATATGATCTTATTGCTTAGGTAAGTCATCTATGTATAGGTAGAGATTACAATGATAAAATAATGAAAAATAATTAGAAAACATTAATAAGGAAAATCCTATCAACTAAATATTTAAATTTAATTATTTCTAATATCTAATATTCTAACATTTTCCTTGTTAGTTGTCCCTGAACTTTAATCTCTCAAGGTGTTGCCCTGTTGGGCATATTAAAATTTGAAGTTTTTTGGACAATTTAATTAGCTAATAGATTTTCAGTGACTTCATTTAGCACCAGCTTATTTTGAAATAAAAGCTCACACTTTGACCAACCTAATGCATCTACTCACCTTTAAATTTAAATACGTTGGATCTGAAACAAATCAAATGCAAGAAAAAGTATTGAGAATAAGTCTTGTATGTTGGAAAAAAATTAGAAAAAGGGCTAAATGAAACTTAATTATTTCTTTAAAAGCATGTTACTTCGGGAAAAAAATTGGAGCTGATGTAAGCCAACCAATTGTTCTCAGCTAGTTGGTTCCAATTCGTGACCGATGTAAAGGGTTCTTGATTTCAAGCACGCTAAATTTGAACAATTCAACGATGGAATGGCAGTTCAAAAATAATTACATACATTTATGTTCGGCATAATTACTTCTTAGGCCATCAACTATGGTGCCCCAAACCCTACTCACACATTCTCTCTCCACTTTGTCATCGCATACATTTATCCACCAAACACAAAAATTCCTCAACTACCAAGTCTCAACTTTTCAACACACTCTTTCATCTAAATCATTTTTTTTACTTTATTTTTTAATTTTTCATAATAATCCACAAACTACATAATAAATTATTTTGCAATTACTTAATCTAATAAAATAACAAGTATTACGATTAAAATTACAAAAAATATTATTGATAATTAATAATTGATTCTGTCTTGTACAAACAAGAAAATACCCAATATGATAATATAATGTGAGTAGTAACATGAATGAATTAGTTGTAGTAGCTGCGTCGAGAGGAGATACATTGTGGCATCTAAGATACCGGGTTAGATACTACGCATGGCCAAAATTTTTAAAAGAATTCTTTTTTAACCAGCAAAATAGGATCCTCAGCGGGGTTTGAAGGTGAAGTAAACCACTAAGGTAACCAAATTATTAATGCTTGTTTTTTGGTTTTGTCCAACCTATTCGTTTTTCAATTAACTATAAAATGTGCAAACTTCTAGTCCCATATCGACTAACACAACAAACACCTCTTATGTCATGGATATAAAAGGATTTGCAACCTATGCTTACAAGCCAAATCCTTTGAATGAGACTTTCTCTTGCTGAAGTTCTCGGGTTAAATGAATTCTTATGGTATAGTAGTTGATATCATGATTTGATTTCTGAAATTAATTAATTTTTTTGTTTATGTTCGGGTTAAAAAAATAAAAAATTGAACAAATAACGAATGGTTGGGGGCACGTGGGGCCCCAGGCCGTCTGGGGGCACGACCCACCCAAACTTCCGCTCCCGTTAAGGGGACGGATCCGGGCGCGCTCGGAAAAGGGCACCTGTAGTGGGTGCCCTTAGTGTGGTGTTTCTTTATATTAAGCAATTGACCATTGCACCTCAAAACTGAAGGACTAGAAGTTCAATGGCTACTAATAAAATTTTCTTCAAGTTGTACCTTAATTTTAGGGGGTTAGTGATTAGTCAACATTGAAATTTTACATTTACATATCTTAAACATTTTTGTCATAAATTATTGCTTCCATTTTAGCCCAATCCAGTACCAGCAGGATATTGCTAGGCTACCATCATATTAATGGACGTTTGACTTCCGAAAATAATGTGGTTTCATATTTCTTAATCTTGTAACCACCAGAGGTAGTTGGTTACTATTTGTAGTTGTTAGATTTAAAAAAAATTGCGCAAACGACAATATCTCAAACAACCATATCCAGGAACGCATGTAACAAAGTAACGAACAGACGCACTATTTGACAACTTCTTAAACACCGTCTCCTATGCATGACAAGATATTGGTACCCACACAACTTCTAACCATTAAGGTTTTAAATATGATTCATATGTTTATTGTCTTAGGATAGGAAGGGAAGGCCACCGAATCCGATCCCGACCAATCAAAACGGAGTCTCCTTCACCTGCCTGAGGCCTCTGAAGAGGTGGTGAAGTAATAAACACTACCAAATCTACAAAGTCATGCACGTCTCATTCAAACCAATTACACTACCAAACTCTTAAGATATATAACAAAGTGATTAATGACTGATAAGTGGACGGTGGTGGGAAAGAACACAAAATCTACATGGGGCCTCCTTCACTGTTACCGACACATCTAAAATAGAGATCCACATGGGGATGGCCATATGTTGATCGGGTCCTCAAATCCATGGAGTAAAAATAATTTTACTTTGTGTTATTTTATTGTTTAGTAAGGTTGTCCATTATTTGCTTCATTTTGTGAAGCGTTTGGCATTATTTTTTGAGAAGTCAAGTTCACATTGAAGAATTGCAACAGGTGCATGTCTTTTCAGGGCTAAACTTCCTAAGCTAATACAATTAATGTTACCGCTTAAATGTCTCAAAATACAATAAAAGTCCACTTTTGACTAAAGGGTGAACGTACTTCGAGTTTAGAAGATGTTAGGGCACCCTTAACGGGGGTGCCCTGGTCGGGCGCCCGCCCGGGCGCGTGGCCGGGCGGTGGGCGTCCCGGGCAGACGCCCGGGCGCCCAAGGGAGGGGGACACGTGTCCCCCTCCCATTGGTTAATTTTTTAAAAAAAATTTATTTATTGGATGTTTTGTTATTAATGGATTTGGTATTTGTTATAAATGTGGGGTAATAATTTTTTGTAAGTGATTAAAATTAAGAAATTGATAGAACCAACAATTTCAAGTTAAATAGAAAAAATATTAATACAACAATACCATAAGAACAATACATTAATAATACTAAAATACGAAATACAACCAACCACATGAAACATAAAGGAAAATACAAACCATACAGACTACTACAACCCGAAATACAAACTAAGGGAAATACAAACCATACGAAATACGGACTACAACAAACTACACGTACCCATTCTCTTCTGCCCAGGCGAGAAGTTTATCGATTACTTTTTGATCCTTCTCCGTCGGGTTGTCCTTCCTCATCAGAGAGTGAAGCATGTCCAACTTATTTTTTATTAAATGCCTCTGGAAATTCCTTTCCGCTAACTCCTCTTGCTTGGAGAAATCATCTTCTCTGACTTGGGCGGTGTATCGCATCTGTTGTGCAAGTTCTCTAACATCGGTGTCTCTTTCGGGGCGTAATGCACTCTTAGCCTTTTTCTTAGCCTTCTTCACACCTTCTGGGCGTGTAGACGACTCCGGTATCAGCTCTTCTGTATCCGAGGGTGATTGCGTCCTCGAGCCGTCCGTGCTCTTTCTTTTCCCAAGGCTTCCTGACTGGGGACTATTTTCATCGTGCAACTCCGGGGACTCCCAGTCAACACACACGACATTAGCTCCGGAGATCACACTCTCCCATTTTGGGTACCTACGCAACATAACCCAAGCATCAAAATAAAGAAATTTACTAGGCACATGAGTTCGCTCGTAGATCACGTGCGCTCGTAGATTCACGCGGACTACTTTTCTTTCACGCGTGTACTGTACATTCACGCGGACTACTTTTCTTTCACGCGTATACTGTGCAATCACGCGGATTACTTTTCACGCACGCGTATACTGTGCATTCACGCGCGTTTCGAAATTCAAATATTCAAATTTTAAATATTCAAATTTCAAATATTCAAAATTTTGTGGTTTAATAGTGATTAATATTGTTAATTAATTAATAGTAATAATAAGTATATCGTGAATTAGAATTATAATGTAATTAGAATTAGATTTATATAAAATGTATTTTGTTAAATGTTGTGTGAGAATTAAATTTGTTTAATTAAGAAATGATGTGGATGAAAGAGAGTGTAGGGTGGGTGGGGGTAGCCTGGGCATGGATAATGGGGTTTTTTGGGTGGGTTGGGTGAGCTGACGTGACAGAGAGAGAGAGTGCAGGGCGCCCGGAGGTAGCCCGGGTGCTGTTATTTCTGCTCTTATAATCCTCTAAAATATGCTTGTGTACTTGTGTTTATACTTGTTATGGCAAATATGATTGATGATTCTCGTGATTTGTGGATTCGTCTTTTCTTTAAAAAAAGGGTTGTTCATCAATTCATGCACTGAAATCAATGCACGATTTGTTAGTTCAAACGGATCGACATGTAATATAACCTAAGAGCTACACTCGGGCGCTCAGGAAGGGCGCCCGAGTTGCCCTCCCGTAACGGGAGGGTGCGCCCGGGGTAGGGCGCCCCGGGTGCATTTTCGGGCGGCAGGGGATAGAATGTAGGGGTTTGAGTTGTTTCTGAGTGTAGTTAAGAAAAATTTAAGGAGGTTGGTTTGAAATGACGTGGCTGTGAGAGAAACCAGGAACTGCTCGGCGATGTTAATGATACTCTTAGGTAGCAAACACAATTGTGTGACTGGTTCTGTAATGATATCTCATTCTAGCTTGCTGTGCCGTACTGAAAAACAAATAAGGTAATATGACATTTAACGAGTTTCATCCTTGCATAGTTGCATTCGTACCAACCGATAAATTGGGAATTTATAAGACCCACACATCCAGGGCCCTTCGAACTTTTTGACTAGTTTTGTCTAAAAGTCGACTATTAAAATGAGACTATCTATTTAAGAACCAAAATTAAACTTGCAAATTAAGAAAATTATATCATTCCACTTTGCATTCCAACTTTGTCCCAAATTATGGGGATCTTATGTAGAAATAAATACAGAATAAGTCCTTTTCCGTTCTGCAACTTCTTTGAAAGAAAATGAGTTGTTGAAACGTATGTGCTTCCTTCAAAGTCTGCGGCATATTTTGGGTGTGAAAGGATTTCCTTTTGGAGAAATATAAATGGGTGGAATTAGTCAACAAATAGCAGCTTTGGATAAACTAATCGCCTAATAAGTAATGATGGGCCTTGAGAACGAAAGGGACTTAATTTTAGTTTTTTCTTATGGATCTACCTTCTTTTGATAAGAATTATAATTTAATGTCAGATATATGTCTCCTATGTGCAGGATTGATTCTATCTCTTCTCATTTTCCCCACATAAGTTTTACATATGGTGTATTCCTTTTATTTTGAAATGATTTTGCAAATGTGACTTAGAAATTTTCAAATCGAGAACTTGTTCTAAGACTATGTTATGTGCTAATTAATAAGAAGTCTAGAACCTTTTCAAATTTCACTTTAACATAACATTAGGTGCATGTTGTGCACTCAATTGGCAGTGGGTCACACATTCTCTCAACATTGATGATCTTTTTCACAGCAACACCTGAAATCTTAATTTTATAACCACAATCACCAACTTTGCACATGGTCAGACATCATATATTCCATATTTCCTAGTGTACCTTTATCTTTACACAACAAGCCATCCTGGGAACATTCTTATCTCTTCTTAATGATAGCTTGATAGTTGCATAGATGGTTGCATCAAGGAACCACTTACACCATCTTTTGAAGGTTATTAAAAACGTGCACATCCATCAATATTCATTGCTTAGGATCAACAAGCTTGAGCTGAAGTTGCTTCCGAAACAATTAAACCCCAACTACCCAAGAGTTTACTTTTCATACCATCATATCACCAAACACATTTTGACATAATGGCAAGTTTTAGCAAATCAGATAGAGACAACAATGCAATGTGTTGGTGTCCCAAATATGCTAAAGATGTACCTTGGCTACCAACTACATTACTAGGTACATGACCTATATAAGTGCAACACTAATCAATTAATATGACATAATGAACAAGTTGACATGAATGTAACACCAAAATTTCGCTTCTATATTTCAAACCACATGACAAGTCTCCATCACAAAACCTTTTCATACTGTATTCAAACACTATACATACACATAACATTATTAATATCATCACGCCATGTTTTTATTTAATTCTGAAAGTAGAAGACAAACACTGTCATACATTCACACCAAAACACAAGAAAATCAAGAAAAATATGGTCTATATAGTTATGTCATCTGACTCATCTCTAGATATACATACCATTTAACTAATTATTAACCATGCATGCATGGTTCAATCCGCATGCGGTATTGCTAGTATATATGAAACTTATATTGTTATGATCAACGTATACTTTGCCTGGGATTGTTTGATACATCTTAACCTTTGTATCATACATTGAAGAGAAAATAGAAAGAAAGAAAAATCGCATGCAAGATACTCCTTGCTTATATAGAATACTGAAAAGTGGCAAAATGTTTTGCTCTTTAATTAATTTGTATTCTACTCCTTCCTTCAACTCTTGATCAACTTAATCTATGGTTTAGGTGACCAACCATTCCACATGAGATTACTCTTTCCATATAGAACTCACAAAAACTAGACAAAATGAAGAGGGAAGAAAGAAAGAAAAAGATGTAACCTTAATTAAGTATCCAATAAACCCAAGAAGAAAAATAATTATCATGTACAACATTACCCATTACAACTCCCACTTCATGGTGTTCTCCAACTTTCCAATCCAATATCATTGTGTTGCTTGGATGGCCCAGAGGGTGGAATTGGCATTCCTCTGGGCAAGAACCCAAGGAAGAAGCCTGAGTTGGTAGGAGTGGGTTGCTTTACATGGAACACTTGTGAGTTTCTTGAGCCTTGGCAACATGAGATGACAAAGACAAGGAGTAGAAGTAGAAGTAGAATCTTCTTCGTTGTACCCATATCTCCACACCAAGTGCAAAAGTTGAAGCTACTAATAGTGAAGCAAATGAGAAACAAGGTTGAGATGAAGAAGGAAGAGAAGGGAGTTATGTGAGGAAAGAAATAGGTGTTGTGTTGGGGTGTAACAACACTAGTTGTTATTAAATGTGGAGTCTTTGTTGGTTATTTGTGCTGTTGGGATGAGAGATGCTTGGAATAAGAGGAAACATGGGGGTGGTGGGAATTAAATGAAGGGTGGAGAGAGAAGCCATAGACTGGGAAGATCTTGTCCACCTTGCTCTTTGGGTTTTGGTATTGTAGTAGTGGACTAGTAGTGGTGGGTAGGGGAGAACCCACCTTTTTGTTATTTATACATAAATTCCGGGTGACAAGCTAATATGTTATTGATTTTCTTAATTGAATGCAAGGTTAACATTGAATTTCACACTGCCTTGGGCAAAGTCTTACAGCAGTCATCAAACCTTACTTCCTCCTAACTAACTTTATTTTTTATTGATTTTTTGTTATTTAATTTGTCCTTTTAATAACCTTGGGAAGTATAATATAATTCAAGGTTAATTTTCTTGGTGATGATATAACTATTAACTAGTGTTCAACTCCTAGGAATAACTAAATGGCCATTGATTCTATGCGTAAGAACTTGTGTAAGTGTAACTATACTGTCTTTCTAAATCTAGATATGAACTAACCAATACATGGTGATGTGTTTTCTCCACCTTTAGTAACTTAAAGTCAAGTTACTTTTTATAAAAGTCCACAAATGGCAAGCTACTTGAGGGTTAAACAAAAACTTACCCTACATAATGAAATGATAGATACTTTGAACTAGTCCATCCTCTCTCTTTCCCACACCTAGGAACTATGGCATAAAGGTGTTGTTAGAAAGTATGCATGGAAAGAAATTAAGAGAAGGGGAGGTGGAGAGAAGGATGGCAAAAGCAAAGGCAGAAGAGATTAAGAAATTGGTAATGTCTTCAAGTTAGGTGAAGTGAAGGGTCCACAAGGATTTAATGGCCGACTAAGGAATTGGAACTGTTCTTTCATCCTTCAACATGACATCTTGTCTCGTGGGTTTCTGTGGTAATCTATTTGGTGTGATGAATGTCCTCTCCCCATGTTCATCATTTTTTAGTACGAATACTTAAGTTTGTGCAAACAGTTGTTCAACAAGACCAAGACCAAGACCAAGACCACCTTTTTTACCATATTTAACCTTTTTTTAGTATTCAAATTTTAAGATGGTATATATGTAGCTTTCACTTTTGATGTCCCCAATTTTTATGTAAATGTATTAATCGATGTGTACATGTTATGTTAATTATATATATAATAAAATCTTGTAACTTGAAAAAAAACCTCATACTTCGGTGATCTTGAATTTTTGATTGCCTAGCATTTTCAGTTAACTTAAATATCATGGTTTGTATTTCAAGCCAATGCATTTATTGGTTTACCTTGGTTTCAGAGAAAATGACATTAATTTCCATTCACACCCTTTTCTATTTTTTATCTACTATCTCATTACTATTATACTCTATAGAAAATAGAAATATTAGACTTTTTTCGGTCATGGAATTGAAGAAGTTCTACTTGCATCTTCCTTCTCTGAAGGGTTTTTGGCTTTTGGATGACTCTTATGTGTACAATGATGATCTCTATCTGGCTTAACTCATCCCATGCCTTTTGAAGTGATGGTCCATCTTTTGCCAAGAAGAATGCATGTCCATTTCATAGGTTTTTGTGCAACAAAAGAGAGAAAACAAGCCAAGTTTGATGGTATTGGTCGTTGAGTGCGCCCTAATCTTCGGCAGAACCCATGATCTAAGCTTCTTTGGTAGTTTCGACTTCAAACAAATCAATCAGAAGCCTTGATTTTTGTTTCTCTATGTTGCTGGTAATTAACAAATTAAGCCAAAAGGCTATGAGTTTTATATAAGTAAACCTCTCTTTACATTATAAAGATGCAGACTTGTATACTACCTTAGATAGTGCACATATATATATATATGTGTTGGTACTTCGGTAGCACGAGGTTGAGGAAAGGGCTGGTGTGTTGAGTGGTGTTACTAGATTAGGGGGATCTTGGTCATGGAATCATGTATGGACTTCACGTAGGATCTCAATATTTATTATATATATATATATATATATATATATATATACATACAGGAATTCTCTAGTGAGCACATGGCTTAATTTTTTTAAATTAAGCCTCCACAATATCCACCACTCATTTCAAATTGTAAGGTAGATTAAGAAAAAACGGTTATGCTAATGAATGGTGAGATTAACTGTAAATAAGATCCAATGGTGAGATTGTAGGGGGCTTAAACTAAATTTGATGAGTCATGAGCTCAATAGAACTTGACCCTATATATATATATATATATATATATATATATATATAGTACTTGTATTTAAGGTTATTAAAGGTGTGAGTATGTTTGATATTGTGTTATGATGATATGAGGTGTGTGGTCGGTTTACCATTAAAATCGAGCTTATTGATGTATACATTTTTTTCAAGAACATTAGGGTCGGGTCTTTTGACTGAAGCAACAACTGTCTTCAGTTGTCATTTGATTTGTTTATGTGTGGTCCATCAGGTGAGAGAACAACTCTGAAACTTTTCTCTCTTTTTTATGTGAAAATTTGAATTTCTTGTTGACCATGAATTCTTAATAAATTGATGCGCTCGTGTTACATTTCACTTTTATCAGTAAAAGATTTATGCACGATATGCGTTCTAAAGTAATGTACACTTCTCAAAACTGCATCAGTTCCAACCATTTCTGGAAAAAACCACTTTTTCTATTCTTAGTATTATGCTAAAACCTTGCGTAATTGGTATGACAAGAATTGTCTCTTACTGTATTCTCGGCATGTCAGTATACATTATTTATGACAACTTATTCTTGTCAGGAAAATTGAATAATGTGCCACCCTATAGATTATGAAGTTATTTAACAATTCAAGTAGACGAAGACAACGTCATCCTACATAAGAGGCGGCTGATGAACCTGCATAAGAATCTTACTCACGGGGCGATAAGAATAAAGACTTATAGGAAGCTTTATGTATTAGGATTGAAATTCTTCATGATATTGGCATACCTGAGTTGCAACACTGAAATGGAAAAGAGCTAAAACAGAAGAATATACGCCTGTATACTATTCCCATAGGTGATCTTGTTGTGGAGGTTAAGATACAAAAGGCAGAGCTTAGACAATAATAAATAAATAAACTAAGAAATATTAACTTACAATGTGGGAGAAAAAAATACATCATCATTCCCAACCTCCTCCCAGAAAAGGAAAACACAGGGAAGTAGCAAACTTCTCAGGCGACGGTAACAACCACACTGAGCAATTGGGATAGGAATTCTCTACATTCTCAACACAAATTAGGAGAATGCTTCCATCCCAGACTTTTGGGAAGCTTGGATGTTGTACTTCTTATAAACCTTTTCGCGGTTCTCTGACCACCAGGTTTCTGCTTGATTTTCACCAAATCTTCTCCGGCTACAATATTGCCAACAGTTTTAATCAGAAAACATGCACTCGTCAAACAACTAAACGGTAGCAATACACAGAAACCAAAAAACAATAGAAATGTGCAGTATGTATCTAAAGCATATATAAATTATTTACATGCACATGAGCAGGCAAAATGGCTTTTGTTGGTCTACCTTGAAAAAACCAACCTTGGCAAGACCATAGACTCAAATAATTACAGAATATAAGTAGACATGCTAGTGTCTAAACTTCTTGTGCTTGACTAGTTATATAAATTGATAAAGACAACTAGGGGCCATGAAATACTCTTGATATAACTATTGAAAAACATAAATGCATAATACATTCCAATTGAAGCGTATTAAGTAAAAGAATACCTGAAACGAACCCGTTTGAGATCTCGTGTGCCATCCCGAAGAGCTAAAAGGGTAATATATACACCAGGCTCAAATTGCTCCAGCCACTCTGTTTCAACTTGATTATCATCAGATGCTGCAGGAAGTTGAGGCTGAGGCGAACTCACAAAATTCTGAGGGACCTCAGCTCCCCTAACATTTGCTTCTGCTCTATCTCCAGTAACAGTTGCTCGTCCATTATTCTGCTGATGTGCCATCATAGCATAGAGTTCTTGTTTTCCATCGAACCTAGGGGTTTTCTGATCTTGAATGGTGGTACTAGATTGGTAAGCATCGCCTGAGACATTGGCTTGATTCAACATTCTAGTTGAATTAGGGACATTTACAGCAGGAGAGGACCCATAAGAACCATTGTCTGGCTCACCTCTTCGTTGGTGGCTATTTCCTTTCATATCTGTGCGGTGAGCAAGTTGCGGTTCATGTGCCACAGCTGGAGATTTGTTGTCATCACTTTCATGGACTGCAGAAGGAAGCTTTTCAGCCATGTCTTTGAGCTGCAAAAGATTTAGAACCACATAAAGAGAATGACATACACGTTAAAATACTGGTTAAATAAAAATTATGAAGAACCACACTTATGGTAAGCAAGTTGTCAGCATGGATATATATAGATATCATTAGGGTTCAATAATGTTATGCTTGCCACATTCTTTCTCACCAACAAGGTATCTAATGATTTCAGGAGACTTGCCTGGTACATTTTATCAGTATTCTCTTTTAAAAAAATAATATTAGGTTGGGCTTCTAATGCAAAACTTATTCGTAGTTAGCAGCAACGGTACGAAGAATATCCCTAAATTGTCCATTGTGCGACTATTACTGACACTCCCCTGTACATGTTACTTTTCATAAATGTAGCACATATACGTTTAACAATGATATAAGTGCTGGACTGGCTACATATTAAATTTCCGATTTCCAACTCAAATTCAGATTGGTATTGAAAAAGGATTTACCTAAAATTTTGTATGTTACAAAAACAGACTTGTGCATCTTAATATAAAAGGAACTTATCAACCTTATCTTTAAGGAATAGACCAAGAAAGAACCATTAATGTCCTGCATGGTTTTTGGCATGAGCTATGAGTTTGAATCTTAGAATATCATGCAAGATGATTGGCAGTATAAATGCTTAAAAGTTGGGTCGACTGGAACTTATCTTTTGTTTGGAGCCTTGGAGGAAATTTAGACAATAAATGAGCATCACAAATGAAATAACTTGTGCTAATAATCAGGAACTCACGTACATCAACAGAATGCAAGATGTTGTTTACCTGTGAGGTCAATGATTTCATTACTTGTTTTGCAGCTTTGGACTTCGCAGATTCACCTGTTGCAAATGTCAAGGCTTCTTGAGCCTTCATTGCTGATTTTTGCAGCTCAACTTCTTGGTACTTGCATTTCTTTTTCAAATTCTCCACCTTAAATCAGAGATAGATGGCACATCAGGATCAAAGAGTGAAACCAAAAGAAAACAACTGAAGAGCAAGGAATACCTCTGCCCACAAATTCTTTACTTCTTCTTTCAAATTTTCATTTTCTTCCTTCAAACTATCAAAGGCTTTGTTGTCGTTGCTTTTATCTTGTTGCTTCAAACCATCAACAACGCTACTAGAGAAAGTACCCAAAGACCCAGAAGTTGGGGTCACTGAACGTGGTGGGGTAGTGTTTCTGGACAAAGGTGACACAGTCCTAGAATTGTTCACAGAAGATGATGTTAATGGAAAGCCTGTTCTTGGGCCCATTCGATAAGTATCTGTCCCAGAAGGGAAACCAAAATCCTTCAACTGCAACAAAGAAGCAACTTGAGGTGTTGAAATCAAAGAATATGGATCTGATCTCTTTCCATTTTTAGCTGCTTTGTTGTCCAGATGCATGATGAGATCTGCCTTTGCAACTTTTGTTTCTGGTTTCTCATATCTATCTTTGTTTTCATTTGAAAGGTAAGGTGCATAACCCCTTCTGTTGTTGAAGCCACTAGTTTCCGCAACTTTAATTAATTTCATATAGCATGAATCACACACTCGATGAGGCTTGGCAGGATTAGGAGACAACGCTGCTCTCAAGGCCTTTTTGGAACTGCATGAATGACAAAATACAAGACCACAATTGTAGCAATTGTGTTTTTTACGTGTAAAGCCAAACGCCAATCTGCAGGAAGAACATTGAGACTGTTCAGCACCTGAAACCCATTTGTGTTGGCATATGGCAGCTGTAAAGTTTGAACCACATGTGATTTGTTTAACAAGCCTATCCTTCAATGCTTCAACAAGGGTTGGTGTTTTTCGATCTTCAATATCCCCATGCCCTAGCCTTCCATTGGCTCCTTTTCCCCAAGTGTAAACCTCATTCTTTGATGTCAATATTACGACATGGTAAGAACCACATGCAACCTCTGTAACAGATTCCCGAGCAAGCCTGTCTTCAACTAGGCATGTTGATTTCCCATCAGAATGGGGATTGCCAAGCTGACCATAGACAACACTCCCCATTGTGAAAACATTTCCGGATACTGTTAAACCAACAGTAAGACTATGCCCACAAGCCAACTTGTGGAAATTGTGATCAATAAGGGAAGGCACACAAGTGGGTTTTAGACGTGGCTCCTTATCACCTTGACCAAGGCGATACTTGTCACCATCTCCCCATGTGAAGAGCTTTCCTGACGACATTGTACTGTCAGACTGTGTTGTGATAACTTCTACAACTGCAGCCGTGTGCCAAGCACCACATGCAACAGTAACCGTCTTCAACCCTATCAAAGATGCTACTTCCCTTGGGAATGCAACACTTTGCTTGTTACCGTGACCTAGAACACCAAATGTTCCATCACCAAATGTGAAAAGCTGCCCTGCTGAAGTTATCAGGGCTGTATGCCAGATGCCGCAAGAAACATAAGCAACTTGAAGCCCTTCAAGAGGTCCACAAATTCTTTTAGGTATACAATGGCTAATATCATTACCATGACCTAGAAGGCCAGCATGGTAACTCCCATCTCCCCAAGTATACAGTTCACCAGACAAATTAATTGAGCAAGTATGGAACTCCCCACAAGCAACAAAATCAGTGATGGTGGCAGCTAAAGATTCAACTAGTTGAGGTTGAATGACATCTGTCCCAACTCCATGGCCAAGACGCCCCCCTGATTCCTCACCCCATGTGAAGAGTTCTCCTTGCCGTGAAATCAAGGCAGCATGCCTCACACCACATGCAACATATTGAACATCTAAAACAGTATTTGATTCCAACGACCGAGGTAAAAGAACATCTGTTTTTCCACAACAAGAGCTAACTAATTTATCATCACTCTTGGTAGAACCTTCATTTATTATCTCTCCCCATAGATAAACGTCTCCAAGGGAATCACATTCGTCAGGTCCAGATCCATGACTAGAGGTGCTAGGGGCACTACTAGAGACACTGACTCTGAAAGCATCTGAAGAAGCTCCTTTAATGTGCATATTTGTTGCATTTGATCTTTCGAAAGGTACCGACTTTTCAGAAGAACTGCTTTTGCGGATATTGCTTGAGTGCAGACTGCTGCTATCTGGAGAGTAAATGTCTGACGGCGTACAAGTAGAACTATCACTGAAACTAATTGAACTCAAGTCCCTACTCTCCTGTAAATTCCAATTGATGGGTGAAGAAATAGAAATTTAAAAACAGATGGACGAAAATGGATAAAAAATCATGGTAAAATTGAAGGAACCAGGATTCTGTAAGGCTTCTAAATCAGTCCCAACGGCTGAGACACAGTGATTTAGCAACAACTTAATGATGTTATCACATTTATTGAAGCTCTTCATAGATTCACACAGTACACCAATGAATGAGTAACGACCATTAGCAGCTACAATCATACAAACTTCAACTGGAGTGCGACATCTAATATATCTTTAGCTTATCAATATATCAGTTTAAATATAACATAAAACTTCAAACAACAGGTCACGACAACAAAACCTTTTTCCACGTGGGTATGATAAATTGATAACATCACGTAGTTTATTTTCATAATATAGAAACATGAACAATTTTAACTAATAAAGAAACTAATTTTCTTCTTTCTAAAATGAATGTTATTTATTTTACTTTTAGTATTACAAACATAATATCAGTATACAAAGTTTATTGCGCTGATTGAAAATTGAAACCACAAAAAAATAAAGATGGTAAAGAGAAAATATGGCTTCAGTTCATATGTAGCATTGATGTGTGCAGCAAAAGAGTAAATACTTCAGCGAAAAGAATAATTACATCAAATTGAATTCCTTCGTCATTCCATCCATCAATTTTTGAGCGTCCACCTTGACCAGAACCAATCAACACCTTTAAGCCAGCAAACCAAACCTCTGCTTCAACTTTATCTTTGCATATCTGAGGCCAATACATGTAATTAAATGGATTTAATATAATAATAAAAATGAAATTATGCGACATTTGATCTAAAAAAGCATACAACATTTAAGCCTACCAGGTCAAGGGATCTCTTCCCACTGTCATATATGAGAGAAAAGGATAAGTATTCTTTTTCACGAGCCGAGTATCTCTGGAATACAGCCTGAAGAATGATGACACAAGTTGAAGCAACACCTTTGTATTGATATACTAAGACGAGCATGAGGTATCGCCTTATTGGTACTCTACTACAAACTATAGTAGCTTAGGTCAACAATGTCACAACAAAATGGTAGTAAACATGCACTTACAGTTCTCTGCCCAGGAATAATTTTCACAACCGTAGCTAATTTCAGCACCTTTTCTCCACCACTCGAGAGCCAGATTAAAGATGTTTCGTCCTTAGGAAAAACAATATCATTCCATCAGTCAATTGTGTTATAACATCGTCTAGACGACTTTGATCAAATGCCACTGGCCTAATTGGCAAATTGGTCCCAGATTTTGATGAAAACCAAAAGATATTGCTAGTTTAAATCCCCAAACAAGTAAATCCATTTTCTCAAAATTTAACGGAAATGATCCCTCCACGCCACCCTACCTTAGCAGTCTATTAATATAAAAGGTTTACGGTAATCTTTGTAAACATTCTACTGTTTTGAGCATTGTAGTATGATAAATACTTCACGAAGCTAACAAATTCAATATGGGTCAAACAGATAAACTCTATTACCAAAGCTATCACCCTCAAGGGAAAAAAATAAAATATAATCACGAAAATTTGTCCATATTGGATAAAGTGAGTGACAAACTTACATTAGAAAGCCTAAAAGGATAAAACTTAGGCTTCCCTTTACGACCATACTTTAACAGCTGAGCACCCTTCTTCAAACCAACAAGTACCTTCAAAGCAAAAAGTGGAAACTGGTAAATAGCCAAGAAAAAAACCAGAAAAATACTTACTGATTAATGAATAATGATCGGGAAAATCCTTAAGAATTAAGCATTAAGCAATAAATCAATATTACGGGTCTGTGTTTCACTTGGCAGAATAGGTGTTAAAGTTCAAAAGCAAAATACTGGGCAACACTCTCAACGTTGGTTTGAATTTGATAGATGAGAACACTGCGACAGCAACCTGGTGTGCCTCAACAAACTGATATTCCACATTCTAACATCCTATGAAAGAAAAAACTGACACCAAAATTCCAAATACACTTAGCAAGCAAAAATCATCTTTTCCCTGTGCAACAACATCCAAGGATGTCCCCGACATTAAAGCTACAAAAGATATAGGTAATGATCTTGGATTATCAGTTTTCACCAGAATAAACTGTGCAACCAAATCATTTACTCCATTGAACTAGGAAAAAATGAGACTGATTATTTTATCTAGGCAGCAACATGAAAGGGTGCAACTACCCTCCGAACATAACGAGCAAGTGTCCAAGTAAGCTCTTGGGTTAGGCAGCTTAGGCTTCACTGTCTCTAAAAATCATATGGGATTCATCTTCTACTCCATTCAAATTCAAAATCCAAAACAACTCAGATTCTACAATCCACTTATCTTTCACATCTATGAATCAATGCGAAGAGATTCAAACGCCTGAACCAAATTGTTCTGTAAATCACATTGCAAGAAAAGTAGTTCTACCACTCTTTTTTATTTTTTTTAATCGATCGATATAGTTATTCTACCACTCTTAGATTCCAAAAATAGCAATAACAAACACTCTTAGATTCCTCACCCCATGCAACTTGTTACAATCTACCCCATGTGTTTTCCAAATGAAACAAAACCAGCAGCACTCTCAACTCCAAGATCACCGAAAACAAGCACACACACAAAAAAGGAGTAATCCATTTTCACAAATCACACCAAAAATCATATTTTCCATTCCACCACACAAACGACAAAACAAGTCCAAGTAATCTCCACTGACGCATACAAATATATACATGTATATATATAATACAATCCAAAAATAGTCATTCCATTTCAACATACGTAGACTTAGAGGAAATCCAGTACAGTGAAGACGAAGAAGATGGTGACGAAAGAAAACCTTGTCGAGGTCAGAGGTCCCAGAGGCAAGTGGATCTGCCATTCCATGTGAGAGCTTGTTCGCCTTCGCGATGGTGCCGGAGCTCCGGTCGTCATGGATTCCCGATCTTTCTCATCAATCTCCCCTCCGGCGAAACCCTAACCTTCCGATCCCCCTCGGAGGTATAAAATAAAATGGGAAAAAGAAAAGTTGGCGAAGGGTGTCGGGAAGCGGGCGGGTGGTGGTGGACTTCTTGTTTCTTTCTTGCGACCACTGTCTGTGACTGTGATTATGAGCTAGGGCGGTAAACGGGGTGGGTAAAACCCACCAGATCTGTCAACCCGACCTGTCTAAGTCGGGTAGCAGTGTAAAGAATCCGATCTGCGACTGTCTAATAAACGGGGTGGGTAGCAGTTGTATTTTCTACCTGACTCGTTTATCCAATTACCCGCCTAAGAATTTAATAAATTAAATAAAAAATATTATATATATACTTATATACCTTTTACATATCTCTATTCTATAATCTCTAATTTACTAATAGTGTTATAAAATTAGTTATTTATAATTTTACGGTGTTAATCACATTAGTCATGTTTAAGGTGCTAATGTGTCATATTTTTAATTTATGGTCTTTTGCAGGAAAAAACATATAAAAAACCATTTATCCATCTACCTGCCCCCACATGACCCGTTTACCCAACCCGCCCCACCTGCGTAACCTGTTTACCCGATCTTAAGCGGGTCGGGTAGCGGTTTAAAAAAATTCACCCAACCCGACCCGACCCGCCAACCCACCTACCTTAGACGGGTCGGATAGCGGTGGGTTTGAAACCCGCCCCAACCTGACCCGTTTACAGTCTTCCTGTGAGCGGTGGGCACGAGGTCGAGGACCTTATAATCGGTTTTCGCCACATATCTTAATAACGATCCGAACGGTCTTAACCGCAATATAATAATTTAGCGCACATACATAAAATATTATAAAATTGCCTCCTATATTAAATTAAATACTGATTCACGTTATGACTTGCCTAATTTTCAAAGGATAATCATATTAAGTACATCGTCACTGCAAAAAATGATATTATTTTTGTCCGAAGTGGATAGTTCGTTGCTATAAATCAAATGCTACCATCCAAAAGTGCTTGTGATCGTACACTTTTTAAAAATGTTTTAAAGACCATAAATTAATTAAAATCGCATGGGTACTTGCTATGAACTGAAATATATATTAAAATGTCTTAAACGAGAAAGAAATATCACGTATTACCTTTTCCACAATATTATTATGCTTATGTTTATATACACATCCGGTGATTTAGATGATTATGGAATTTTATTGGATGGAAGAAGAAGGGAGACATAGTGGTCCATTCATGGGCACCAACCTATGCATTTTAATAATCACATCGTGTAGTAATCAAGGGCAACAAGATATAATCTAATCTATGTTCACGTAAAAGATTGTCAGTTTGTTTTGTTGTCACACCAACCACCACTGGCAGTTAAATATTCTTTAAAGTTTTCGGGATTATTGCATGCACACCTTTCAGTTTGGTTTCTGACTTCTATACTCCAAATCAAAGTATGGTCATTATATCCTGTGTCTCTTACTCTTGACCGAGTCCATTAGTATTTAGGATTCTATACGCATTCTATTTATAACAATAAAAATTAATATTCGTCGTCGGAAAACTACTTAAATTGTTCCAATAATTATCTTTTTGCTCTTAACAAATCATTTAATACTTATTTCGTCTTGAGTCTTTAAATAAGGTTTGTGACTCTGTTTTACTCACATTCCAAGTATCAATACCACGAAAATGTCTGGCGAAGCGGTTGGATTCGGGAAGGTAACAGATACGGTTTTTTTTCCGTCTCGGGTGTCTGTCTAAGACGTCTCCCCCATGGTGGGGGCGTCTCGCTAAGACACCCTTTTTTATTTAAACTTTTTTTAATTTTCTGTTAAATTTATGACGAAATCTAAAGACAGAAATCCCGATCAACAGTTTCTGATTCAGGCAGTGCAGTATCATTACTTACATTGGATTATGGCAGATGAAGAAACTAATGTCCTCACTCACGCATTTTTGTCACATCCGACATCAGTTCAGTTGTTGCGTACATATCCTTTCGTAATCTGCATGGATTCGACGTATAAGACGAACAAGTACAAGATGCATTTGTTTGAGATGATTGAGGTTACTCCAACAAACATAAATTTCCTCGTCGGATATGCGATTTTGAAGGATGAGACCAAGTCTAGTTACCGGTGGGTGTTGGAGAGGTTGCAAGATCTGTTATTGGATATTGTTAGCCCGACTGCAATAACCTTGCTTTGAGCGACTAGTAGCAGAAGTTTTTTCTGAGTATGCTCATTTACTTTGCACTTGATGATTGACATCAAGAAAAAATAGGTTTGAAGAGATGAAGCATAAAAGGACCCAAAAGTTGGGAAAATGACTGAATTGTGAGATCTAGGGACCAAGATGCAAGGGAGAAGGACCTGAATGTAAGGCAGAATGACCTAAGAGCAAAACAGGAAACTCCACACCATCATGGGGAGTATTTTGTCAATTCGATTCGGGTCGGAGCTCCACTAAACAAGTTAGATGCATCCAAGACCAAGAAACAATCCAAGGAAAGCCCACAACAAATTCCAACGCGATCCGACGTTTTTGGACCGCCAATTGGCGGTCCATATTACTCAGGATCCGCCCAAATTTCTCCTGGACTTGTATTAATGTTCGTTTTGGCTATTTTTGGTATTGGTTTAGTCCCACATCGGGGGATTGTCCCCGATTAGCTTTTTCCATGCTTATAAATAGAACTTTTCACCTTCCATTGTAATTACCCATTGTTTGGTGGCATTCTCTCTACTAAGGAGTGAGCTTTGAAGCAAAAACTCAAGGTGGAGAAGAATGCTACCTTCAATGTGAGTCATTTGTTAATAAAATAATTCTTATAGTTTCTTTTAATCTTGTCTTTTAATTTGTGCATGTTTGTTTAGTCTTTCCTTTCCTTTTATGTTTCTTTAATGCTTCTTGCCTTCTTAGTTAACTTTCATTTCAGTATTATGCTTTCTTTTGCTAATATACTTAGTGTAATGAGTAGTGAGTAGTTCCATCCCCATTTGGGGGGTGGAGAAATATGTGATATAATTATGTAGTGTATTAAGTGTGTGTTATCTTTATCCCTTGAGCTTTATATGATTTCCATAACCATCTAATGGGTTTTCACTCTTATCTTTGATATGCTAATGCTATTGAATGAAGCTTAGCTTATGCTTTGATTAGTGGACCTATTTTATGGGGAATGATAAGGTTAGGATATGGATGAAGTTAATATTGGAAACACAATTTGTAGTGTATGTGCTCTTGTTGCCTTTACCTTAGCTAATGTCTTGTATGTTTTAATGATGTAGTGAAATCTTAATTCATGTGGAGGCATAGTAGGGTATAGTCTTTATATTTGAGTTCATGTAGCTTCATTCCAATTATTGTCTTGTATGTTTTAATGATGTAGTCTTATCTTAATTCATGTGGAGGCAAAGTTGGATGTAGTTTTATGATTTCATGCACTACATGTTGTGAGGAGCTTAATGAACACACACACACACACTTCTTTATGTTCACATTATTTCTCTACCCCCTATGGGGCTTAGTTTTATTGCTTATCTTCATTTCCTTTTTGCATCTTAGTGTAGTTTAGTGTAACCAACCTTTCTCTCCTTCTTTTTACCTCTCGCCTTCGAACAAACCAATCGTCGACACACCTCCCAGTGGACGA
This sequence comes from Triglochin maritima, assembly GCA_963682175.1. Lineage (NCBI taxonomy): Eukaryota > Viridiplantae > Streptophyta > Magnoliopsida > Alismatales > Juncaginaceae > Triglochin > Triglochin maritima. The sequence continues at coordinate 496,911 of OY821782.1, forward strand.
CCCGTATTTGCCACCGCTTCAACGCGGCCGTGCACTTACGGTTAATATAAAACGATCAATCACTTGACATATCAACAAAGACGTGTATAACTACGCATACCACGTTTTCGGCAAGGATAAGAAGTCTGCAGAAATGTTTAGGCGTGGAAAGTGGAGGATAGTTATGGTTTCTGATTCACAGACGGATTATGATAGAGCAGTCCATAATCTGAAAGATTCTTTCAAGTCTTGGTCAGTGCCCACGGAGTATGTGGAAGACACGTGGTTGGTGCATAAAGAAAAGTTTGTGTTGAATTGGACGAATAAAGTCATTCATTTCGGCAACACTACGAACTGTAGGGTGGAAAGTGCACATTCAGCTCTGAAAGAGTGGATCACTACATCGATTGCCGCTCTGGACACTCTTTTTCTACCGCGTGAACTCGGCTATCGAAATGCAGCTGACGAATATTTGGAACTTTCGTGAAGATTCGAGACGTCAAAATTTGACAAACTACATAGGTCATTTGTTTCAGCATATAAATGGTCGAGTTTCGCATTACTGCTTGTCATTATTGACTCAGGAGTTGAAGAGAATGCATGAATTAAGCAATCAAGTTGAATATCATTGTGGGTGTGCTTTTCTGACATCACATGAGATTCCTTGTACTTGTACCATGCACGAGTGTATTGCGTCAGGTGATGGAATTTATTTAGAGCAGATTCATCCATTCTGGAAAACACTTGTCATTGGAGAAGGAGTCCAAATGTCAGAGTTTGTGGATCAGTTAGCACAAAACGTCGAGCATTTTCGGAAGCTCGTTGATGAGATTTCGGGGAGCGACCCTGCCGTAATTCGTAGTGTTTCTCATATTTTATACGCACAGTTACACCCGGATCAGTCAGACTATCAAGAACTCGTAGAAAATACTAAAGTATGAGGCCGACCTAGGAGAAAGTCAACACGTCGGGACCCAAGTGCCTTCGAGTATGCTAAGCGAGGTTGTGGTCAATCTGTCAGTAGTGGGAGCAGGGGTCGTGGTCAGTCTTCCAATTCGTCTTGCTCGTCCGTGAACACGGGCACAAGATCTGGTATGACGATATGTTTGTTGTTTTAATGATTTATTATTTCTCTATCTTACAGTGTCCGGACGGACTAACGTGAATAACTTCTCATATGTTGATAGACTGTCAGGAATCATTTTACCATTTCTGGAGAGGTGGAATGACGTACGTGCTGATGACAACTGTGGATTTCGATGTGTTGCCGATGTCTTCCATGGTGGTCAACTGGTTGTACGCCCGTCGTACGATTTCTAATGAGATATGTGCGCATCCTATTTATTAGAACGTCTATTACGACAATATGGTACAGGCTCGTCAACGAATTAATTGGGGCGGGGGAGCTTGTGACGAGGATCATTATATGGAGGTTTGTGCCGACTTGTTCCCAATTGCTAATTTTTACAAGTGTGCGGTCATGTATTTTCAGTGGGAATGGATGGTTCGTTGTTCTCATGTCTTACTGTGCTACCTTGGGAGAGACTGTCTGCCATGACGAGGTCAGTAAGAGAGTTTGCCATTGCTCATTTAGGGAGTTGCAAACATTTTATTCGTTTGGAATTAGCTGAAAGATTCTCAATACCTCCCATAGCAGCCCGGTGGTATCAAATGTGAGAGGAGAGTGTTGTTGGATGGGAGGATGAGTACGAAAGTAGGACAACGTATTGGAACCGGTTACGTAGTACATTTTGATTGTAATTTGTAATGCATTTATAATGTATAATATATCGTGTATTTGTACTTATATCGTGTTATTCTTTTACCAGATTTTAAATTTAATTTAAGTTACTATATATGCTCGTGACAAATAAGTATTAAAAATACGATAGGTAAAAAATAGTTAGAATATATGTTCGTCAGAAATAAATAATAATAGTACACAGATAAATAAATACCAACAAATGTAGTAAAAGTTCAACATATAATAAAATAAAAAATGTGCAATCCAACCAGAACTCATCATCTGAATCATGGTCTGAAACGCCCAACTGACTGTTCTACTCATCAATGAGGCGATCCCAATATGTACATGCAGCTGTCGTCACCTCGTTCGACATCTTGTCCAATGCTGCAATAACGGCTGTGCATACCGTATCGCTCTACTCATCCATTGTAAATATATATCTTTCTCTCCTAACTGAAGCAGAAATACACCGTCTACGTGGATGACGATGATCTGACTCATCTGCTAAACTACGTACAACACGTAAGGAAATTGATTTTCCTTTTGCTCCACGGTAACCCGATGACTATTAATTCAATTTTAAAAATAAAATTTTATTAATGGATTTACTAACATAATTAAACTAATTATTAACTTAATAATCAATTTATTTAGCAATTATCACAAATTATAATCAATAATCCTTTACTAAAATAATTAAACTAATTATTAACTTAATAATCAATTTATTTAGCAATTATCACAATTTATAATCAATAATGGATTTACTAAACTAATTCAATCAATTATTAACTTAATAATCAATTTAGTTAGCAATTATCACAATTTATAATAAATTTAAATAATTTAAAAAAAATCAAAATGGGGTGTCTGCCGGAGACAAAATACGACCAAAATGGTGCATCCACTAGTTCTTTTTCCGGCATCTGAGACATTATTTCTGATGAATATGAGAGTAATATGAAAAGAGAGTGATGTTAGGAGAGTAAAATGAAGAGTTATATAAGTAGAAAGGGTAGGAGGGCAAAATGGTAATTCGTACGGACGATTTAAGTAGTTTTCCAGAGATGAATAGCAGTTCAGAAAAAAAAATCTCTTGATTTTGACTTTGATTTTGACGTGTAATTTATTTTTGAGATAAGAAGCCGACCGATTATGCATTCAGCTGTTCAATTAAATTGGATGATAGTATGATACCGATGCAAATACGACTAAATAAAAAGATATTGACGTAATGTGGCATTTCTAGAGTACAAATTTGACATTCTACCATCAAAATAGAGGATATAATTGATAATATACTTAAAATCAGAATGTACTAGTTGATAATAATAGTTCAAATCAGAAGATGTCATTAAACCTGTTTCACAATAAGGTTGTAGTTGCGACTTTGGAAATTTAATTAGTATATCCGCACGTAGAAGTAAACTTTGGTAACGGCCCGGCCCGGCTCGTTACTGCCCGAATCGAAGCCGATACGGCACGAGACCCAAGTATACGTGGAAGTGGAAGTATGCTTAAGTTGTAGAAAAGCAAAAGTGTCTTATGTAGAAGTTGTTTAGTTAATAAGTATGTTTAAATTTCTTGTGAGAGGTCAACATATGTTGGAGTTTAGTGGTGATTTTGAAGAAACAACTTAACTTATTTAATATTTCAAATAATTATAAACATTTTTACATGCATAGAACTGAAGAGGAATGAGTAATGGTAAAAGGCAGGAGTTACCGGCAAAGTAGAATCACTTGTCTTTTATCTTTTTTCCCCTCAAAGCCTCCATGTAACGTCCTCTGAAGACAGAACATAGTTTCAGATTCAAACCAACTTTGGATTGATGAAGTCACGACAATGCTTATAATTTGGTGGTCAAAGCATTCATGGTGCATCAAATCTATTGATATAAATTCCACAAATCCTGGGGGACAAGTCAGAGATATACCTGATGCCTCTTAGTAGTTAGTAGGGGGGACCAATATCATTGTCCCTTGTTACATCTGAACATTAAGAACTGAGGTTGCCATCTAACCAGAAAACATACAAGTTGCTGGTTCGATAGCGAACCTGTTGTTCAGTCCAACGGAAATTCAAATTAAGTGTTCTTTTATCATATTGTAATTTTGGATAAAGAAGATAGTTCAACAAATGTGAAGGAAGTAGCTTTGTGAACAACAATGCTGAAAGTTCAGATTTCAGAGTTCAGACACGCCGGTGAGTAGAAAATGTCAAAGTGTTGTTTTACTTGGTGTCCGTCAGCAAGCAGAAAGAAGAAACTAGAAACCAATTTTTGTAGAAGAATATTAACTTGAATTTGTTTTTATTCTTCAATACTGAAATCTAGGATTCTAACTTTTTACAGCAAACAATTTGAAATCTTTCTCTTATCCTTTCGATTAATGTAACATGTACTACATTTTTAGTTCTTGTAGTAACATGTCAAATAATATAATATTACAAAGAATTATCCCAAGAGTCAAGATTAACACAATTATATTTATCGGAACTAAAGAAACACGCTGATCAAACTGAAAATTTTGTAAAACACTACAAGAGTGTGTCCACTATCTCACTTCACTTGAAGTCTCGTGACTTGCCACAAGATGCGGTGATGCTTCTAGGGGGGTGCGCGCGTTGAGCAGTTGTGTTGATTTTTTTCCAGAAAACCAGGTCTCGATTAGGAACCATTTGCTGTGTCGCTTCATTAAGAATGCTCTCTACTAGCATGCCACTGTCGGAAAACCCTTGAAGCCTCTATGATTCAGACAGGTTTGTGATTTGTGTCTTCTACAGCAAGTAGTTTGCGGTTGTGAGCTGGAGTTGGACAAAGTTCAACATATTGATGTGATTTGGGAAGGGAAACCAAGCACAACGATCGAAATTAATTGTGGTCTCGAACCGAGAACTCTCTTGTTCTACAAGTATGTAACACCGATAAATTTTCACCAGTAATCATCACAAGAACATTTTCCATTCTCGAACTTATGGAACCTATTGGCATCTCTGATCACCAACACCCTTCTGAGAACCTTGGAGACCCCTTTCATGAACTCGTGGCAATCACCACAAATCCTCAAATTCTTGTACACTCGTACAATCTCCCCACTGTTCAAACCACCACAAACCAGTCCCAACCCAACAGCCAACTTCTCACTGTGAACCCTCAAACAGTCCTCCTTTGATTCCTCCTCCACATCATGCATTGCAAATCTAACCCCACAGTGGTACCCAATCTCTTCTCTCATCCTCCTCTCCACCTCTGCGAGTGCCTCACGAATTTGGACCTTCATCGGATGTGAGTTGTCCCCACCATAGAAGAAATGCACATGTTTTTCAATCTCTATCCAACTGCAACCACCCTGTTTCTTCAGCTTCTTCCTCTTCATCTTTTCCCTCAGCTTCTCGCACTCTCCCCATTCTCCCGCGTCAGCGAAAATATTTGAAAACATCACGTAATTTGCGGGGTTCTCTCCATCCAAATCCAAAAGCATTCTGCCCACGTATCTCCCCATCTCTACATCCTTGTGGACTCTACAAGCACTCAATAAAGTTTGCCATATCGCAGCATTCGGCTCAACGGGCATTTGTTCTATAAATTTTTTGGCTTCTCTAAGCTGCCCTGCTCGACCTAGGAGATCAACCATGCAAGCGTAGTGCTCCACTTTCAAACTCTTGAATTTCTCCTTCTCTAGGATTCTGTAATGTTCCCAACACTCTTTGACAAGACCAGCATGGCTACATGCAGATAGAAGAGCCAGATGAGTCACCTCATCAGACTCAACTCCTTCCTTCTTCATTTCCTGGAAAAGGCGCATTGCATCGTGCCCAAGCCCATGCTTTCCGTACCCATTGATCATCACCGTCCATGACACCACATTCTTTGCGGACATCTCCTCAAATTTCCATTCCGCCTCGTCTGTCAACCCACATTTTAGGTACAAATCAACCAACGAGTTCCCAACAGATACATCAAATCCAAATGGGGATTTCACAGAGTAGCAGTGCAACTGTTTTCCCTGTTCGACCATTGCAAAATCCGCAAACACACCTATAGCACTTGAGAGCACGAACTCGTCGATTTGAGGGTTTTCACAAGCCCATAAACGCCTCAACAAATCCACACAATCTTCAACAAGCCCCTCGTTCGCGTGCCCAACGATCAAAGTGGTCCAAGCAACAACATTGACCTGTGAGTTATGACTCAAATTCAAATCAAACACCCGCTTTGCCTCTTCTAAACGCCCGCACTTAACATAAAAATCCACCAAAGCCCCTGCCAAAACCTCATTAACCAACCCACCAACCACAACAACCTCATGTATCTGTGACCCCTCACGCAATGCGCCCACCCCTCCACACGCCTTCAGTGTGCTGGAGAATGAGAACTCGTCGGGTGCCTCATGACACCTCACCATCTCCCTAAACAACGCAATGGCCTCCCTACACATCCCACCCAAAACACACCCACCAACCATCGAATTCCAACTGACAACATTCCTCTCCGGCATTTCCTCAAACAACTTCCGAGCACACACAACCACGCCACATCTCGCATACATATGAATCAAAGAATTCCCCACAACAACATGATGCTCACCGAAACCAGACTTAACGCACAACCCGTGAACCTGGAAGCCAAGCCCAAGCAGGCCACCATAAGCGCAGGCCTTGAGGACGAGGGAGAGGGTGACATAGCTGGGTCTAGTCGGGAACATGTCCCTGAAGTGTCGGAGGGCGGCGTGGGGGTCGGAGAGGCGGTTGAGGTGGAAGGAGATTAGGAGGGTGTGGGTGACGACGTTGGGGTTGGGACATTGGTGGAGAAGGTGGGTTGCGGATAGAAGGGAGTTGGAGGTGAGGTAGGAGGTGATAAGGTGGTTGGTGGTTTGGACGTTGGAGTGGAGAAGGCCATGCTTGAGGAGGGAGGCGTGGAGTTGGGTTGTTGTGAGGAAGGTTTTGGTCGTGTTTCGGAGGAGGGTTTGGTGGTGGAAGTGCATGGGTGGGTGGGTGGATGGGAATCGAGAAGTTAATCATGTTACCACTTGTAGTATAAGTAGGTGGCGTGTTTGTTGTAATGTTTCTTCTGTTGGACTTGAGTTCGTTCTATATTTGAGTTAAATTCTTAAGGTTGGTTTCAAGTTTCAAGTGGTTCTTTCTATTTATTTACTCGTAAGTAAGATTGGTGGATGAAGAGTGGTGGCATTCTCCTTTTCTCATGCGTGCGTACCTTTGGATCATCTTTAGAACTACGAATTGTTGCTTGCATGCATCTTCAGTGTTACAAAACATCTCATTGACAATGGGACAATAGTCCAGCCCAGGTCTGTAAGTAATGGAATGGGCCTACAGACGACACTACTTACTCGATTAATGGACTGGGCCTTTTCATAGGAAAGGCCTAACACAAGTCTCGTCTACTTTGTTGCAATAATTAGACCTAATAATTAATGGATTGGGCTTTTTCTATGTTGCGCTCAACTGGTCAAGTCCACTTTCATTTTGGAACTCAACAAATATAATCTGATGGGCCTTCGAGGGATTAGCCCAGTTTCTCAACTAGGGGAGGTGCCCTTTTTAGTATTATTATCACATCTAAATCTAGTACCTACTACAACACTTTAGTTTAGACTAATATTTGATCAGTATCATCATTAAAAGGGAAAAAAGAAACTTATGCTTTCCAGGAAAAAGATAAAGATAAAGATGATATACAACTTCTTTTTCTTCTTTTGAATCTAACCACCCCAATTTAAGATTGCTTCTTGTGATTTACAACAACAAAAAACATTCCATTTGATTTAATAATAGCCGCTACATAATGCACAAACCATTTGTATCTTGTTGAAAAATAAACATGAGAGGTGGCTGCCCGGGATTGCCCAAAACCATAATAAAACCAATATTTTTTAAGCATAAATTTAAATTACTTAGAACCGACAAATTAAAGACCTAATGACTACCTTTACATGCTGGATCCAAACATCGTATTAACTACAGACAAATAACACATGAGAAAGGGAAAGGTGGAGCAATAATCTCTACATAAGTATGTGCAAACAGCACATCTAAAGTCGGTAATCTTGTGGTTTGGCAAGCTTTCTTCGTCATTCTCTTGACTTCCACACCTCGCCATTAATATTACTTGTCTTAAATTCCAATGAACTTGCATGTAAATGAAAATGTAGCACAAATCAAGGCAGATGCTGCGCTTCATGTCTTCCACTATTGCACCAAACAAAACTCAAAATGCTTTTATTCTTGTCCATCTTTTCTAAACAAAGCTGTGGGCTTTGACGTTGATATATATATATATATATATATATATATATATCCATGACGTGGCCACCCAACACCTATCTTGGATCCCCATCGCAGTCAACTGTTGGGGAACATCTGCTTATCGTTGGGAAGGAATCCAATAAAATGTTTCACCAACTTGACTCCCATCTAGCTAGACGACTTTGCTGTTTGTGTTCGTACCTGCAGAAGTGCAGAGTGCAGGGATTATAATTTGGGATTTTTGCTTCACTGCACTTGCAAAATGGGTTGATTGGATCTTTGCCCCTGCGAAATTTTTTATTGGTCCAAAACACTTGCAAAATAAAATATTTGCGTCGGCGCACTCCATGTGTAACGTCATTAACAGATTTCCGTTATCTTCCGATGTCGTTAACGGATTTCCATTTCATTTCATTTCTAAATCTAAATAATTACTTGGGACAAAAAAGTAGAAGTAATGGCCCGACTAGTGTAGCCACGCCAGGGGAATAAAATAAGAAACCCCTCGTACAAAATTTGTGTAAAGTACCTTCCGACGCCGTTAATGGTACACAGATAAAGTATCAGAGCCGTTTCCATTCCAAACATGATAATCCAAACCTGAGAATCCAGTAAACTCTGTGAGGTCCCTGTTTTCTTGAAAACGAACATCCGAATGAGATTCAGTCATTTATTTCTGAGGTTCCAGTAATTTGATGAAAGCTCTAATGGGTTGGAAGCAGATGTCCGAATGAGATTCAGTTGTTCGTTTTTGGGAGTCCAATAAATCCCGTGAACATAAACAAAGGTTAAACATCATAACATTTACTTTCATTAACACAAAAGTTCATTCATGACGCATTCCCAAAAAAAACTACAACAACCACTTCATCAGGACACAAACAAGATGAACCAAACCACACACTGGCCACCATAATGAAATCATGGATCTCCTTCGAAATATGAACAAGTCGAACACCTACACCTATCTATTTGCTTGTTTATTTGTTTGTTTTTCGTATACATTTGCTTTTGTATCACTATTATCTTCCATTTTCGCAATGAAAATTCACTTTCATATTGTTTGATGAGATAGAGGTTTACGGAGACGGGTGAAACAAAGAAAAGAATTGTCTTAATCGAAGGGGGTAATGGTTAATAAGGTCACTAATGCTTCCTTTTCGGTCAACTGAATCATATTTGGATGTTCGTTTCCAAAACGACAAAGACTTCATTGGATTTATTGGACTCCCAGAAACAGACAATTGAATTTCATTTGGACATCTGTTTCCAAACCGACCGAGTCTCCATCTAACTTTTGGAACCCAGAAACGGACGACTGAATCTCATTCAAACGTCCACTTCGAAGAAGTCAGAAACCTCACAATGTTTACTGGATTCACATGTTCGAATTACTATTTTTGGAATGGTCAACCAAAGTATACGTCAAGTAACAACTAAAGGACAACGTTACGTGTGGTTAACATGGTTAAACACCGTGTATTTGCCGTTACAGCATCGGAAGATAACGGAAATCCATCAACAACGTTAGACATAGAGTGCACCAAAGTAAATAGTTTGTTTTGCAAGTGTTTTGGACCAATAAAAACTTTGCATGAGCAAATGTCCAATAAGCAATTTTTGAAGTGCACCCAAGCAAAAATCTCATTACTATATTTATTATAGTCTATAATGGTTGGTAGAAGTAATAGCTAGTATCGGAGATGTACGTGATTACGTACATGTGTTTTTTTCTCTTTATTTCGTTTATTTATCCACCATATATCCGTGGATATGTGGTAATGTGGTGGGTTGTTGACATATATTTTGCAAGTAATTAAGTAGTTTCTAAATTTCTAAGTGAGCGGAAAATTTGCTCTATGTTTTTCAAATAAACCATCTACTTACTGGGTATTATCAGAATTAAGAAATTAGTTAAATGCTTAAGTTGCTTTCGAGTGAACCCTACATATTACTTATAAAATCGAAGTGATATCCTGCAAACATCGACAATTTTAAAATATGACGATTTTCTGGAATTTTATTATAACCCCTTTAACCTTTTCGATCATGTCAAATTACCTGGCAAGGAATTGCTATTTTTCTCGACCTCTCCTAAATCCAGGTTTGAAACCACTTGCAAGAACAAGCAGGTACATATATGGGTTAAAATTCACTAAAAAATATACGACGTGACTGTTGTTTATTTGGTATTAATTTCACTACTCTACAGAAGATACGAAAACCCAAACAAAGACAACCATAGTCCGTAAGACTACAACCATGAAATACACTTTATCTTACTGTACAATCCACCGCAATTGAAGATGGATCTGATGGCTTCTATTATCTAAGAGTGAAACGGGTTCCCCCCCCCTTCAAATTAAACACAATTTGAATGGTCCAAATGAAAGTTTTGCATGGGATATGTGTTCGGAACCAACTTCGATGGTAATAACTTATAATATAATGGTATTATATATACTTGACTCATGGTGTCAAATATGGACGTACAACTATCTAACTCAATTGTTAAGACCCTAACCTTGGTTAGTGGCTAATCCCGTGCTCAGTGGAGGTTTAGCACAGGGAAGAGAATCAAGAATAGCGATGGGTGATAGGTAGGAGCCGGTTACAGTAGCGGGGAGTGGGTTGTGTTGGGTTTAAAGCAAATCCATCAATCTTTCTCTCTCTCTCTCACTTGCTCACTCATCTCTCACCATTTCTTCTCTTCTTTTCCGGCGACCAGAGGAAGTTGCGGCAGCTCCGGCGCAGGAGGACGAGCTTGGAGCAGCGGAGGCGTAGGAGTGAGGCGCGTGTCATCGGAGGTGACGGTCGGCGGGCGACGTTGAGTGATGTCCAGCGTGCTCCGTCTTTCCTTTGAGGTATGTCGGTTGTTTAGCGTGGTTTTGTTGTGCCCTACGTTGGTGGGAAGTTGTGGTCAGTCGCGGGAGGTCGGAGACCTCGCCGGCGACGGGAGAACGACGTAAAATCTTCGGCAGGTGCGGGGTTGTTGTCGACCAACGGTCGACCGATTTTACTATTTTGCCCGATTTTAACCAACACCGGTCAAACGATGTAGAGTAGCGGTCGACCGGTTGCATGTATGCTGGTGGGTAGGAGGTTTTCTGTCGGATTTCGGTCGACCGTCCTTAGCTTTTGGTTCGACCGGAACTTAAGTGTACTTGATTATTATGCATGTTGTTCGACCGATTTTGCTATATTGTTCGACCTTTATATGACGTAGACTATTAGGATGACCCTGGTAGTTTTCGGTCGACCGGGACCCCTGAGTCGGACGACCGAATAACCTTGTGTGGTTTTGACCAACTCCGTATTTTGACCTCGTGTTCGGTCGACCGGTTTTAGATTGTTGTCCGACTGTTTGGACTTAAGCGATGCGCAGAAGAGTTCTACCGTTGCAGACTTTCGGTCGACCGAACCTATTGGGAACGGTCGACTGGTTAGCCTTTTTCGGTCGACCGTTTGTACGCATAATTGAATTCGTGGTCCTTGTGTTGTGTCAACTATATCCACGGAAACTTGTGTCCTTGCTTAGAGCGTGAGCCGGACGATGACGGCTGGTACTTGTTCGTGCCTGCCCAGGGACCGTCGTGTGGAAGAGTGTGGACACTTGGGTCGCGCCACCTCCGTGATGGACAGTGGTGTGACGAGTTGTTGCTTGACTCTCTGTAGAGCAGTAGACCTGAGGGATCACGAATCTCATTGCATGTTGATGGCTTGATGCATGGCTCGTGGAGCATGATGACCCTGCAGACTACGGTCTGGACCCTGCCGATGTTGTGCCAGACGTATGTATTGTTGGCCTTTTGTCTTTAATCTATATTAATTTTGATGATTAATTAAACTAATCTTAATCAATCAACCTAATCAATCAAAGTGAGCAAACACGATTACATGCATTGCATATATGTTTGTATACTTGGAATCATCTTAATAGGTTGATCAAAACAATCAAGGAGATGAGCATTTGGACAAGGACATCAAGACTTGTAATCAAAACTTTGGACCAAGAGATGTAACTTTATATTTATTGAGTCCATAAGATTTTATGTAAACTTGAGCACTAGGATTCTGTCCCGTCATCTCTCGGTAAACCGAACCTATTTCGGTAAACCGAAATCTACCCAGTTCGGTCCACCGAACACCTATCGGATAGCCGAATACTTCCCAACAGTGAAACTTAGGTGTCTGTGGAATTGCCCCAACAGAAGACCAAAACACCTTCGGTCAACCGAATAGCCATGGATCGGCTTTGGACTTTGCTCCAACGGTCGCATTCAAATCAAGTCCATAGAGCCCAATTAACTTGACCCACTTCGGACGACCGCACACACTTCGGTCTACCGAATCAATATTGGCTTTAGGAGCCCAACGGCTATTTAACTTGACCGTTATCAACAAAACAATTTCCCACGCATTGTCAGTGGAATACCCACGCTACTTCGGTCTACCGAAGTATACACGGTCAACCGAACCTGAGTAGATCAGAGCTCAATCATTTCTACTGTCCACCTTGGAACGGTGAACCGAATGGACTTCGGTGAACCGAATTTAATTAGGGCTAAATAGATAAAAGCTACTGGAGGTTGGTGAACGATGATCTGATACTTAATCGGTCAACCGAGTTCTTAGTTCATACCAATGTTGCGGACTACCGTGTGAATAACGGTCGACCAAATCTATCTCGATTTCTGGACGAGCTTAAGTCACATCTTGCTTTCTCATTGGTTCATTCACCACCAACTCCCAAACGGCTATATGAGCTTGAAGGCTTATAAATAGGACCTCATTTGGTTGCTTTGGAGATCTTGAAAACTTCCTATCTATCCAATTCTCAAAGTCAAATCCTCTCCATCTTCAAGCTCTCAATCCACAACACTCAAGCCTAAACTTCACCACTTGCATATCCAATTCAATATCATATCCAAGTGTGCTCAAGTGTAGAGTGTTAGTTAGAGTGTGATTCAACTTCCACATCAAAGAATCAAAGAGTTGTAAAAGTTTCGGGGAAGCTCCCTCTCAGGTTGTGAGAGGAGACACGAGCGAGGCGAGGATTGTTCGCGAGGCTCGGTGTTGTAAACGACGTTGATCTCGGCCCGAAATGGAGATCGGTCAGTGGAACCGTAAGCGAGACTCGGGGGATTGAGCGAGACTTGCGAGGAGGACTAGGACCCGGGTGTGGGTGCTAAACCTCTCTAAACTCCGGTGTCGACGATTTTGTGGTTTGCATTCTCTTTCTTTAATCCTTCGCTTAGCATTTTAATTCCGCATTTATTGTAGCGATTAGAGGGTCATAGATCCTAACATGTATGTTGTACCGTCGAGTTTGTGTCGGCGATGCCGCAAAGGTTTTTGCCGGCGATGATGGTGCTGACGATGTTTCGGCTTGTGGTTGTGTCGTTCGATGTTGTGCCGGACGTATGTTGTACCGCCGATGTTGTGTCGGCGATGCTGCTTATGTTGTTCCAGAGATGATCCCCGATTGGGCACTTATCTTGGGATGTTGACTGACCGGGCTTCTGCCCCGTTGGGGTGATGTAGACAACGTGGTTACTTTGCGCGGAAGTGCGGACGCTCCTCACTGATCCCTTTGGCTCGAGTAGTCGCGTGGGGGAGGGGGGGGGGGTCGCGTACTATCCATAAGACCGTATGTGCCTACGGTAGTTTTCCGAGGGAAACTCGTTGTTGTTGTTGGACTAATGTCTTTGTTGACCCTTGAGGGTGTAGAATTTCGTGGCCCTATGTATGTATATATTTAAAAAAATTAATACAACATACAAGATCGATTTCATACTTTCAACAATTTTATGTACATTATTTTGTGTTTATTCTAATATCATGCAATCCTACATATATTAAAATAAATCACAAAGAGATAATCATACCCTAAAGTTCTCTAAAACCTTTCGAAGATCCGGAGTCGCGTTGCCCGAAGAATCGTCCACCGATTTGTCTCCGAGTGTTCACCAAACTCTAAACAAGATTAGAGAGAAATGAGCTAGACAATCAATCTCTAATAAGGATTAGAATCTAGCTAATAACCCCTCTTTGAGCTCCTGTGATTCCTATCTCCTCAACTCAAAATTAATAAGAGATTTTTGTGGTGATTAGAGGAGAGATTAATGAGAGAAAGAATTTTTGCATTAACATAAACAAGTAGGAGGAGGGGTGCTTTTATAATCTCCCAAAACATCATTATCAAGAACTATTTCTTAGTCATGATCTCTTCTTTATTCTCTCCTAAAATTAATCTCTAATTACCACATAAGCATCCTCTAAAATGTTTTAATTAATCCACCCATGATCTAATTAATCCCTTAATAATTCAGGCAGAAATCGCATTGTTCGGTTGACCGAGAATTTTTCTCGGTTAACCGAACCATTCAGTTTTAACACTTGTTCGGTGCACCGTGAGCTAGACGGTCGACCGAATCCGCATGAGAAAAATTCTCTCGAAAAATTCGGACGAACCACATCTTCTCTTCAGTCGACCGTTGACTCACCAAAATTTCTCCTGAAGCATAGTCATCGGATGACCGTGTCACCTTCGGTCTACCGAAAATACTCTTTCTCGGTTGCCCGTTCACGCTCGGTTAACCGAACCCGATTGTCCAGGAACTCTAGACAATTTCGGTCAACCAATTGTGATTACCCGTTCCTCATTCGGTTAACCGATCCGAAGATACCCCAGTCGACCGAACCCTGAACGGTTCACCGTGTTTGACCCCGATTTTGCCTTTGTCAAATTTTGGATTTATTTCCAACAAATTTTGATATTTTGGGGGTTTTAGCAAATTCACATCTTATGTAATATATTATCCTATGTAATATTAATTATTGCACCACAAATATATACACATCATATGAATTTATTATGATTCTAATTATGTCAATTCTCAGGACATATTGATTTTATTCATTCACCACATGTGTCATATTTTCACATGAAACCCGACACATCATATGAACTTTAAAATCAAGCCTCTTGTTTCCCAGTTTTGTGGTGTGACCTATATGAGGATCTAAGCCAATTTGACAGTGATATTAAACACTTAATATCTCAAACCATAAGTGGTATCTAACTACACCTTATAGTTACCAAATTAGCATAGATGTCTTTGTTCCACCCGAAGCAATATGGACTTCAATCCGAACCTAAGCGCAAGAACTCGCCCAGACAATTTGACCGCTTACTACAGGGACTATTACTTGGAGACTGATCATCCAGAGGTGCCGGACATGATCCATTTAGTGATGTAAGTACATCACTTGTGTTCGTCACTTGCCTCATGATATTAATAATATATACAAAGTAGAAATGTGTCATCTTTGTATTATATCATTTTTTTGATCTCTCTAAGCTAATTATAACTATGTAACTTAACTCAAGTTACATTGTGCACATTATAATTTTGCTTTATTAAGGGATCCACTAATATCATCGCTCAATTAAGAGGGACAATGATAATCGTTTAACTAACTATCTTTTCCAGCACAAGTCATGTTCAACCAACTATTGTCTTTATCACTATACTCGTTGATAGCTTTTGACAATTCCATAATATTTTACTTGTTAGGTCTGTTCAATATATAAAAGTAATCTTTTCCTCTTTTATATACTCGTGTCGTCAATTATTTGTAGAGCTACAACAATCGATGATCAACACGATAATCTTATCTCAGAGGGTCTTTGTGTTGTTGGACTGAGGTCCCGTTTACCCTTGGAGGGATTTAATGCGTTGTAGATGTTGATATGACATGCTACTAGTATGATAAGTTCATTTACCGTATTGTTGCATTCATATAGGCAAGCTTGGCATACGGGGTTTCCTAATGGGAAACTCAAGCATCTTTGTTTGATTCATGTTTCAGGACCACAGTAGGTTCTGTCGGGTGGTGACAACGGGCGCACACATTTTGGGGTCAGGATCCTCTTCGGACTCTTCAAGGTTGTCATGATTATTTGTACCTGTCTTTCGTAGTATTGTTGTAGTCATGTCTTTTGACAAACTCTGTTGTATTTTGGTGCACCGACTGTTGATTTATATGAGTAACCTTCCCGTTGATGAGTTTTATCTGATGATCTCTTGATTGTTTAATTTTTTAAATTTCTGCTGTTTCGGGATGTTACAAGTTAGAGAACTCAAACCCTACCCTGGAGACAAACTTGTCGGCATATAATGGAGTCAACTTCCAATCAAGGTGGATTTATATAGCTAATTATAGTTTTTTATAGACTTAATTGATAGATAAGCACTTCATGGTTTGTAAATGGGAACTTGTAATTTGCCATGACGAGGGTCGAAATTGTATTAATTTGCCATAACACATCACAGATTCACAATTTTTCAACTCTTGGCTCTATTATTATCGTTTGGTAGTTGCTTGATTTTTATTTTTTTATTTTTTAAGATATCCTACTTGCATGAGTTTCCAAACAAAAGTACATATTTTATTTTTAAATTCCTTTCGCAACTAACTTGGATTTGAGTTTTGAGTTTTCTGCCCTGTAAAATGTGACACTTCCCTTGGCAATTTCGGAAGAATAATCCTTTAAACTTATATAATGTCTATAATTGACGATATTTATAGATTAACTAGCAATAATTGATTATCACGACTACACATAACATAACTACTAGTCTACTACCACTTATATATTGGTTCTGACCTCGTAATCTTTTCTTATCATGACTCGTCACCAATTATTTTTCTAAAACATATTCGTACGTGCTGCAATCTTTGAGTGTTTATTACAACTGATCCTAACAACTTGAAATTTTAAGTTGTAATGTTTTCCATAAAATAAAGGTTTTAAAAGGCCTTTTGAAATGTAAGACATCATGTGTCATAATATTAAGAAAAATTAAAAACATTTGCTTTTTATTTGGTTAATATCTCTACATGTGCTCACTAACAAAGCATATAAAGGAATATATATGTACCCCAATTCGTCCCTAAAAGCAAGATGATGAAGTGAACAACTTAATTGGGAGATCTTGTTTACTTCAAGGTACAATTTCCGTGTAGCAAAATTGTCAATGGCTAACACGACAAATCGTACCAACCACGTTTCATCAACTCAAACTCTCTACTAAATTATAAGGTATAAGTAGGTTTCACACCTACCTAACAAATTATGAACATATATTTTACTTTTGTGGTGATAGAGGATTTTCTAACTTCTTGTTCGAGAAAGAGAGACTCCTAAGTCAGTGTCTTATTTGAGGACTCTCATGCACGTAGAAGCTGCTAATCGTGTGACCTGTGAAGCCAACTTTAATCAATTTACTACATTGTGATTGGGTGTGAAGTATTAGGGTTTAGGAGATGAACTCCAACACTATAAAAGAGCAACCGAGGGGGTTGTGGAGAACATAACAAGCTTGCCAAGATGAGTGCTTCTTCTCCGATGGCTTCTCTTTTTACGACTCTTTTGTTTGTTTTTGTTTCAGTCAGTTTGCTTGAGAAATCACTTGCAAACTACTACTACACATCCCCACCACCACCAGCGCACCATTCAACTCCAATGTATCATTCCCCACCACCTCCAACTCCATTGTATCATTCCCCACCACCTTCTACGTCGGTTTACAAATATAAGTCATCACCACCTCCAACTCCATTGTATCCTTTCCCACCACCTCCGACTCTGGTCTACAAATACAAGTCACCACCACCTCCAACTCCAGTGTATCATTCCCCACTTTCAGATGCTGTTGAAATTTGTGTCAGATTCAGTATGTAAAAAAAACATAAAATGTGTGTTTAAATAATTATTTTTTAATGTTTAAAGAGACAAAATATTACAAAATGATAATTAAAGTGAGTAACTCGTACATTTGAAAGTTAGGTGTGTAAAGTGATATCAAGACATAGTTAAATGAGACAAACTGTAATTAACGTTTATATTTATGATATATTATAATAATATATATGAGCAAAATTAAGATTTGCAATGCCTACACAGAGGTAGTCATGGCATTCTGAAAGGGAATTCGGAATTTAGACGGCTACATGACGCTCCTTTTTCTTTGGAAGATATTGGTTGGATTAAAATTAATTTATATAAAGGTTACAAAGAAATTCTCACTAATATGTTTTTTTGAAGCTCAAGTGATTGTAAAAATACTTATCATTGTTTATATTATATATACAAGAATTCCCTTCGCTACTTTTAGATTTCAACATCTATTTAAACTTTACTGAGACACTTATATATAAAAAGCGACAACACGCACGTTATTAATGGTGTTTTTTTGTTGATAAAGAATTTTACAAACGTTACTCGGAGACTATGAAAAGGTTAGGTGTTAAATATCTATTTTGTTAAACTCTTCAATCACTTCTTATCCAAAAAAAAAATTTGCCTTAAATAAATGTATCGATATTTATTCCAACGTAGAAGTATAGAACTCGCAAAAGCTGGGACGGGGACATGGAGAGGGACGCATGCATGCTTGCTTCGGCTTTCCCGCCAACATTTTTGTATCACAATGGGCGATTTTGCACATAACTCCTTGTTGTTTTGTTAAAGGTGTTTTTATTGCTAGCCAGCTTCCCCCAATCGAGCCAATCCCCCTGCTTTGTTAAATGTTTTTATTATTATTATTATAGTCGCCTCCCTTTACCAATTTTAAACTCCCTAAAAACACCCAAAATAATTGGTGGTCATTCCTGAGAAGGATATGCATGCCTACTATCAACGTGCATTTAAACTGTTCAAGATAAGATCGAGATTAAAGAGTTGAAATTTAAAGATGCCAATTGTAGTACGATCAAGTGATGGCTTCTACTAATACGTTGTAATAATTTATTAGGAGTCAAACTGAAGGGACTGTTTACCTGACTGTTGATGGATTTTTTTCTCTCTGTTATCTATATATGTTTGAATCGTTGTATGTAATCTTGAAATCCTAAACATTATACCCTAAAATTGTACAAAAGTATACGTCAATAATATGTGATACTACTCGATCTACTGGCCAGTTGGTTGGTACAAAAGTATGCGTCAACTCGATATTTACAGCTTTGATTTACTCTTTTAAGAACGATGAGATGAATTGGATATTTTGTGTATGCAGCCCCCTCACAAGCACGTGAAAACTGACACACTTTCTTACTCGGTGCATAATTTATTGTTGATACATTATTTACTTGTCATTATTGGAGCTGTAGTAAATTATTAAGTTGAAATTGGTAAACTAGAACGCATATATAAGGGCAGCTGGGGAGAGTATTCGAATCATAAGTTGAGAAAATGAGAGGCCCTAACATGGCTTCCTTTTTTGCAACTATTTTGGTATTGTCGGTTTCTTTGAGTTTGCCTGAGAATACCCTTGCAAACTACTACTATTCCTCACCACCACCTCCTGCTCCAGTCTATCACACACCATCACCTCCCACTCCAACAACACCAGTATACAAGTCACCACCTTCTCCAACGCCAGTTTACAAGTCGCCACCATCTCCCACACCACCTTCCCACCATTACCCATCACATCCCAAGTCACCACCACCTCCAACTCCAGTGTACAAGTCACCCCCATATCATAAACCCGTTTACAAGTCACCCCCAAGCCCGACTCCGGTGTACAAGTCACCACCAAGTCCTACTCCGGTGTACAAGTCACCACCCCACCCTAAACCAGTGTACAAGTCACCACCAAGTCCTACTCCGGTGTACAAGTCACCACCCCACCCTAAACCAGTGTACAAGTCACCACCAAGTCCTACTCCGGTGTACAAGTCACCACCCCACCCTAAACCAGTGTACAAGTCACCTCCAAGCCCGACTCCCGTGTACAAGTCACCACCGCACCATAAACCAGTGTACAAGTCACCCCCAAGTCCGACTCCGGTATACAAGTCACCACCCCACCATAAACCAGTGTACAAGTCACCCCCAACTCCGACTCCGGTATACAAGTCACCACCCCACCATAAACCGGTGTACAAGTCACCCCCAACTCCGACTCCGGTGTACAAGTCACCACCACACCATAAACCAGTGTACAAGTCACCCCCAAGTCCGACTCCGGTGTACAAGTCACCACCACACCATAAACCAGTATACAAGTCACCCCCAACTCCGACTCCGGTGTACAAGTCACCACCCCACAATAAACCGGTGTACAAGTCACCCCCAAGTCCGACTCCGGTATACAAGTCACCACCCCACCATAAACCGGTGTACAAGTCACCCCCAACTCCGACTCCGGTATACAAGTCACCACCCCACCATAAACCGGTGTACAAGTCACCCCCAACTCCGACTCCGGTATACAAGTCACCACCCCACCATAAACCGGTGTACAAGTCACCCCCAACTCCGACTCCGGTATACAAGTCACCACCCCACCATAAACCGGTGTACAAGTCACCCCCAACTCCGACTCCGGTATACAAGTCACCACCCCACCATAAACCGGTGTACAAGTCACCCCCAACTCCGACTCCGGTATACAAGTCACCACCCCACCATAAACCGGTGTACAAGTCACCCCCAACTCCGACTCCGGTATACAAGTCACCACCCCACCATAAACCGGTGTACAAGTCACCCCCAACTCCGACTCCGGTATACAAGTCACCACCCCACCATAAACCGGTGTACAAGTCACCCCCAACTCCGACTCCGGTGTACAAGTCACCCCCGAGTCCCACTCCGGTGTACAAGTCACCACCAACTCCGACTCCGGTGTACAAGTCACCCCCGAGTCCCACTCCGGTGTACAAGTCACCACCAAATCCGACTCCGGTGTACAAGTCACCTCCAACTCCAGTTTACAAGTCACCTCCAACTCCAGTTTACAAGTCACCAACACCTGTTCCACACTACAACTACTCTTCTCCGCCTCCTCCGTACCACTACTAAGACAATAAGGTAAAATCTTCTTAATTAATTACATAATGATTGTCATTACATACCCTAGTGCTTAGTTAATTGCACAACCTTAACCTAATTAATTTTCTTTTCTCGTATGTCTTTGTAGATAAAGGCCATGAAGATAATCACGTATGCTTTCTTCTTGAAGTCTCCACCAAGGGTCCAGCGTGGGATTTCTTTTGGTTAATTGCAATAAAAGAAAAGCAAAGGAAGCGATTGTTTGCAAAATCTATGTTGTCTAGTTGTTGTTGGCAGGATCAAATAAAATGGTTCTTGAACAGAATCACATGCTAGTCCTGTTTGAATGTATTTTGCTTCAAGTTGTTATAATGGAATGGTTATTAAATTTCTCTTGTCTAATGTGGTATTATTTGTTTGACTTCTCGTCTTGAAATATGTGTTTTCTACTTCTAATTAATTGAGGACGAATTGGTTGTTTTTATTACATCATAGAGTCACATGTGTATAATGTTTGACCAAATTTGATAGGTAAAAACTAATCCAAGTACGTTGAAACGTACGTAAATTAACTATCTGCTTCTTTGTCTTATTTGGGTCGGAGATCGTAATAAATTATAATTATGAAAAATATGGCAGTCACCCTCAAAGGAGATAACAAACTGGTGCTACTGCAGTTGGTATATATGTATCATGTTCCATCGAAATGAATTGCAACTTCATATGATATTTAGTCAAAAGTACATGAACTTTCAACAACAAGAAAATTATCTAAGAGAATCAACATGTTGACGAATATTTCAAAAAAAAACAAAACAAAACAAACCACACTAACACATTCTTGTTGAATTTAGTCTGAATGCCGAAATATATAACAAAGGGAGGCTTCATGTACAAAGTGAAATTAATGACATGAAAACTGGATTCCATGGATGTATTTATTTTATTTACTTTTGTTTGCTTTAAACTCCCCAGGGGTGCAAAATCTTGTGATGACAAATTTCACGACCATATATATACACACACTAAATTTCCAGATATGCAACAGCTTAATTATACAGTTCGCTGTCTGAAGTGCGTTACTTGCTTAAACAACTTTTGATTATGGGATTTGGTTCTTTTTGCCTTTTCCCGACAGAGAAAAAAGAACAATTCCCTCCTTATATTAATTTGTTCTTTGTGGAAAGAATGCATCATCGTCACAACTCACAAGTGATGGCAAGGTTGTTAAGCATTAAAACTAAAGTAGCCTTTATAATAAGCAAAATTAAACCCATATGGTGTTCGAGAAGTCTTTGGACCTAATAGAGAGAATAAATCTAATGGCAACTCGACGAGACGCATTAAGCACCAATAATTTAGCCATTTATCTTCGTGTCTGGCTGCGAATAAGAGGATATCGATACTCTTCTTTCTCTAATACAAATTAATAATAGCATAGATAAGACTTGCTTTGACGATTAACAAGAGATTAATTCCATTTTCAAGATACAAATTTACCGACCTATTCTAAACTCTATCTACGGCACATTAGTAAAAGATAGTATTGAAAAAATCATCCTTTTCTATAGGCCTGTTGATTAAATAGCTTTAAAGCGGTTAAGAATTACTTACTAATTACTATTACGTCTTAAATCTTAATTGTACGAGTTCCAATTTTGTATTTAGTCCCTTTTTTTGTTTACAAAAGACCAAGATTCTCAACAATCTATGTTTAAGATCTAGCAATTATTGTCACCAAACATGCACTTGAGATGTCTGGCTGCTACATGCACCGACGGTCAGAACCACTAAGTCCAAGCTCTAGTCCTCTTAAAAAATGACATTAGGCAGTGGTTGCTTTCATTATTGATGATTTTATATGCTTTCATGAAGGGTATCACACTGCAAGCGTAGGTGGAGGAATGATGCCTAATAAGTAAATAAATTATTAGCTATAACAAGAAGCCAAGGACCCACCTATATTATCATGTCTTCTTTTTCTAAGTTTTAATATCACATGATTTTTTTTCCGGGGGACTTCTTCATGTATATATCCCCATAAAAACTAAAAATAACTTATTAACCATCTATATTTAATAATATTTTTAGGATTTTTTTGCTTGCATGTCATTTCTGTCACAACTTTATAACTATTTGTATTAATGTCACTAAAAACTATACAAATTCTATTAATACCACTAAAAATTAGACAAATTCTATTAATGTCGTTCTGTTAATGGCGTTACTGTTCTGTTAACGTCGTTAAAAAAATATTATTTTAATTTAATAGTAATATTTATAAATTCTACCATATATAATTTAATAACTTAGTAATCAAAATTTATTATTTTTTTGATCTTCATAGGAAAACACTTAATTGAAAAAATCAAGATTGTTAATTTTCACAAGTACAAACGGTGGTGATACGAGTGTTTTGGTGTGTGTTTTCCTATGAAAATTAAATTCAAAACACTTAAACAAGAATTAAACATTTATGATTTTCACAACAAAATACTTAAAAAATCACCAAAACACACATAACACGATCGTTGGTACTGGTGAAAATAAAAAGTCTTAATATTTGGAATTTATGTGTTTTGCTGTGAAGATCATAAAAATAACAGATTTGGATTACTAAGTTATTAAATTATATTTAGTAAAATTTGTAAATATTACTATTAAAATAATAATTTTTTTAATAACATTAACGGAACAGTGACACCGTTAACGAAAAAAGCTAACGGAATGACATTAATGGAATTTATTTAATTTTTAGTGGTATTAATAAAATTTGTATATTTTTTTAGTGACATTAAATACAAATGGCTATAGAGCGATGACAGAAATGGAAATATAGTGTTTTAAAATGACGTGCAAACAAAACGCATGCATTTTTATTATAATGCTTTTAAATAATCCACCCGAAGAGATTTTCTTCTATCTTGAAAAACTTGTAGTACGTATGGGAAGATTACTTCAGGGATATAATGCAACTTGTAGATGTGTACGTGCATGTGCATACTATACGGAGGCTGCTCACGAAGCTTCATGCTTGGTATTGAATACTAACTTATAGTAATTGTTTTATATGTAAGAAGAACGAGATCGTTCAATGGAATTATATATATGCATTCAAGCAGTGGGTGCAGAGGCTAAAGTCTTGGTATGAACCCATGCCAGGTGATCTCATATGGGCAATAATACGCCCTTAACTAAAAATCCAAAAACATATAAACTGCATTAATGCTTGCGTGCCAAAACTCGAGAAGATGTTTTGTCTCGGACATGTCTTGGACCACCAACATTCAAATAACACATCCACAAGATTCAAGAAAAATCTTATATATGTTAATCAGTGTTGTTTCTTCTTATTGTTAAAAATAGAGACATAATTTTTCAAAAGTGGAAGTGCATAGCATTTCAACTAATTTTTTGTTTGGCTTCAAAAGATGATGCGTCCCAATCAATTCCAAACCAAGATGCTGCATATCTCAAGTGTATTACCAAACACATGCATTATCATCCACTACTGTCGTTCACATCCACAATCTAAAACTAGAATGAGGGCAACACGTACCATCACATAACTTATAAAGTCTAGAACCACTCCAATTTGGAAACCTTCTGATGGAGAAATCGAGACCTGTGAAATCAATCCATGGTTCGCGTATTATAACTTCGCAAACACAACCAATTGCACATGAATAATATCTTCTAATTTTCAATGCAGGTATCTGCCGCTTCAATATTATATAACTTTTGCTTTGTGCGTACTGTTGATGTGATGGGGGTAGTTATGTTTATATATTATAAATATAATATTGCATTATTGCATGCAAGTGTGACTTCACAATGAATGTGATGATCACATTCTACTGGCTCGCTGTGTTGCCCAAATGCAGCCCTAAAGAGAATAATGTGTCGCCAATCCTATCTAGGGCTCTTGTCGATCGGATTAAAACAAGTCATTAACACACTCACTCTATCATATAACTCCACGTAATCATGCATATGTCTGAAGTTATCATGAAATTCTGTAATGAAGACGTTTCTTTTGACATGTGCAAACGTGATTTAGGCCTTGATTAGTGGGAAAGATATCTTCAAGTTTGGATATTCTTTTGGAAAGTATAAGTTTGTGTTTTGGGACCTCGCCGATTATTCCACTTCACCACCGAACATGTGTAGCCGACACTTTGCAGAGCTCTGTAAATTTCTTGTTACTTTTGTGTTGTTGTTGTTGGAAGTGTCGGTAACTCAATTGTTTGATGGTCATAAAGATTTACAGCAGAAGCAGAATTACCACTGCATTTTTTTTTTGGCGTGTATATACTGATTTCAAGAAATCTATTGCCTTTGGTTGTTGTCGACAAGTAAATCTTTGATGTAATTTTTTCTGATGTTGTTGTTTCAATGTTTTTTACGTACTATTGTTTGCCAATAAGTAATATCCTCGTGCTACATGTCAATTATATTTCTGTTGGAGCATATGTATTTAAATTAGCTGTGATATTATTGAACTTCAATTCAAGGTGTCAATTCCTAAGAACCTTAAACAAACTAACAATATAAAGTATATTTCAGTAGTTCTAAACCCCCTATCAGTGGTAATTTAGGCAATCCTACGTTGACTGATACTACCATAGGCCATAGCTAAGGCCAGCTAAGTTTGAGGTCTAAGTTTTATCACTCCAGGATAAGACAAGAAGTTTTATTAATAGTCATTGTGGTAGTAAAGTTGGCGGGATAGGCGAATAGCAGCCTCACTTAACAACTCAGCAACTTGCAGGACATTTGTCACTTGTGTCAACACTTCTTGTTCTTGCTGCTACTACTGTACGTACTTCTTTACTGAAGAATTTCCGGTCAGTTCTTGACAATCTCAACAATTCTAGACTTCGTGCTTCGTTTGATACTACCATTTGACATCTTATTTCCGTTCCAAATTGTCAAACATTTTTTTTTTTGTATTTCTATCCACCGTCATGAATTATGATCACACAAACTCGTTTTTCTATCCACCGTCATGAAAATAGTCCATGTAGTGTGATTTTTTTGTTTTTCTATCCACCGTCACACTACATGGACTATTTTCTTCTACTTCGGACTAACCGCCATTCTGTACCACTTTTAGTTAGTCCAAGTAACAATCTTTTTACCCCCTTTTTTCCCTACCCTTTTAGGCATAGTATTTTGAGCTAAAGAAAGAGTTACGTAATCTTTTGCCTAATACATTAATAGGAAATAAAACATTGATGTTAACATCACTCAGAATGTATTTCGTATCATCACATCAAGATACCAATCAAACGTGAAAAACATTACTAAAACATTAGACGTATGAAAGAATGAAATTATACATATCTTAGCATTAGAGTAGGAATCCTTGCAATATGAAATAAAATAAAACTTCCAACTTTGTAAAGTCCAATTCGATTTGACTTCAATAGTAGCCCTAAGATCCAGATCAGTCCAACCCAACCAACATAATGAAAGCTGGGCTATAACATTTGCGCCTGAATTTCAAATGGTAGGCAACGGCCCAACAAGGCCGGAGTTTCGGACCGGGTGAGGTCAAACTTATAGTGCCATTATAGGACGGGCTATAGTGCCAACTTATGAACTTTGGAGCTCATGAAAATATAGCTTTAGTCCCGTACCAACTTCTTCGAGTTGGGCCCTTCTTGTGTCTCTGTAGCCTTGTGAGCCTTGAAGCCCACTCCACCATATCTATCCACAACGTGTTTCAACTGCACATTATTATTATTATCATTATTATTTTGTCATACTTCGGTGCACTTAATAAACACCAGTGGAATTGGAACGACCATGATTGTGTCGAATGTTTTGGTGGTTGTGCTCCCCGGTAGTTCTCCACAACCAGTGGTGGATTTGCAATGATGGACATCATTACGCTTCAGCTGTACACAAAATCCAAATGCGTAGTGGGTTTGAACAGTTTGCAAGTGGTTAGGCAAATGACAACTAGTCTGCGGGTGCACCTTTTGACTTGCATCAGTTGGTGGGTGAATTGCAAAAAGGACGTGACCTTTCGTCGAAGTCAATATCAACCATCGAGATCATTTGGGGGAAACGAGGGATAAGTGGGTGGAGATAACAGAAGCTCTTAGACATTAGGAGCTGTTGATCTTCTTTAAGGAAACATAAGCTTAGAAAAGGGAAAGATAAGGCTCACACAAACACAGGAAAAAAATGACATCAACATGACCTATTTATGCTAACATCAATTATTTGGAGTATAAATTCAACAACCATTAGCCCACAACTTATACGTTATACCTCCTACAGACAATAACTGAAAACTACTTGTGAAATTTGTGGTTTAGCTTCTTGATATTATCTTAGCAACTATTGCTCTCCAAAGAAAAACAAGAGCTGAGAACTCTTTTGCTTCCCAGGAAAAAAGAATAAAAAATAAGACTTCTCCCAAAATATGAACTTACTCTTTCCCATGTATAAATCATATCAACCAGTCAGGTCACATCTGAGGACAAACTACAGCAAACATTGGGAGGCCTATTGCTTTATGCTCATTGCGCATAGGGAGAGCCCTTACCAGTCCGGGTTTAGCTAATTTTTTAAAATTCAAAACAAAAAAACTGATTCTAAACCAGACCGGATCCGACCGGTCCGGTCTCCGATCCGGACCCGGAGGTGATCCGGACCCCGGAGGTGATTCGGGTCCGGACCGGTGCACACCCCTAATATTTGGGCAGATAAAACATCTAGGAGCTTGGGAAAGTAGACCCAACTCCCCACTCTTAAATCTTTAAGACCACCCATAATGCGAAGATATCCGTAACACACTTACCTAATACTGAACCGATTAAATATAATTAAACACCATAATGACCACCACTTGTTTCCATCAATAAAACCCAGCTCTCTTCCTTTACTTCACCATGGGCTGTAATAACATTGAACGCCAACCAAGAAACATGTCTCTAAGACTCTGCATAGCTGTCTTGGTCGCACTCTCCTTGTTGGAGTGCAACGCTGCTACTTGTACTCCACAGCCTAACCACCACCATCACTCTACAATACCACCACCAAATGGCTACAAAAGACACCTTCCACTTCAAAAGGCCAAGTCACCCCCACATCCACCAGTGCACCACTACAAACCCAAGCCACTGCCTAGAGCTCCATCAGCACCAGTAGGATACAAACCAAAAACACCACCACTAGTCGACCACCACAAGCCCAGGTCACAACCATATACACCAGTAGGACACAAACCCCAAACACCAGCACACAAGTCACCACCACATGCACCAGTGGGACAAATGCACAAGTCTACAAGACCAGTGCACCACTACAGACCCAAGTCACCTCCACATCTTCTTCCAGTAGGACACAAACCCAAGTCAGCTCTACATCCTCCAGTGCACCACTACAGACACAAGTCACCACCACATCCACTACTGAGACACAAACCCAAGTCACCACCTGCTGTCCATCACAAGCCCAAACCACCACCTTCGTTACCATTACCACCAGACCATAACAAGCCGAAGTCACCATCAGTCCATAAAAACAAGCCCAAATCACCTCCACCAGCGCACCAAAATAAGCCTAAGTTGCCACCTCCATCACCAACAAAAGGACATAACCACCAACACCTTCCCAAATCACCCCCACCTGTGGTTCACAGCCCACCAAAGCGCACCACTCCGGTGAAGTCGCCTCCATCACCGGTGGTTCGTAGATCTCCACCGAAAGTGGTACATGCACCACCACCCAAGCGTGCAACACCGGTGCCTGCACCTAGAGGTCCTACTCCACCAAAGGTGCAACCTTCACCACCGAAACGTGCCACTCCAGTGACTTCACCACCACCACCTAGAGGTTCTCGTGTACCTCCGCCACCAAAGCATGTCACTCCGGTGACTTCACCGCCACCACCTGCAGTTCCTAACCCACCCAAGGTGATGCCTTCTCCACCAAAACAGGCAACTCCGGTGTCTGCACCACCAACACCTAGAGGTCCTACTCCACCAAAGGTGCAACCTTCTCCACCGAAACGTGCCACTCCAGTGACTTCACCGCCACCACCTAGAGGTTCTCGTGTACCTCCACCACCAAAGCATGTCACTCCGGTGACTTCACCACCACCACCTACTGTTCCTAACCCACCCAAAGTGATGCCTTCTCCACCAAAACAGGCAACTCCAGTGACTTCACCACCACCACCTACCGGTTCTCGTGTACCTCCGCCACAAAATCATGTCACTCCGGTGACCTCACCACCACCACCTACAGCTCCTAGCCCACCCAAGGTGAAGCCTTCTCCACCAAAACAGGCAACTCCGGTGACTTCACCGCCACCACCTACAGTTCCTAACCCACCCAAGGTGATGCCTTCTCCACCAAAACAAGCAACTCCAGTGACCTCACCGCCACCACCTACAGTTCCTAGTCCACCCAAGGTGAAGCCTTCACCAACCAAACAAACAACTCCAGTAAACCCAACACCGCCTATAGTTCCTAGTCCTCCACCAAAACATCCCCCTTCGATTGCCTCACCACCACCACCACCTACAGTTCCTAGTCCACCAAAGGTGAATTCACCACCAACACCTACAATTTCTAGTCCTCCACCAAAGGCAATCCCTCCGACGCCCAACCATGCCACTCCGGTGAGCCCAACACCAATACATATAATTTCCAGTCCTCCACCAGAACCCACCACTCCAATGACATCGCCACCGCCTGTGATATCTCATCCACCACCAAAACCTACTACAGTGGCTTCACCACCACCGCCTGTAGTGTTTCATCCTCCACCAAAACCTACTACTCCAGTGGCTTCACCACCTCCAGCTGTAGTATCTCATCCTCCACCAAAACCTACCATTCCAGTGGTTTCTCCACCGCTACCTGTTGCATCTCATCCTCCACCGAAATCTACTACAGCGGCTCCACCACCGCCACCTGTAGGATCTCATCCTCCACCACAACCTACTAACCCAGTGGCTTCACCACCACAACCTTTAGCATCTAGTCCCCCACCTAAGGTGATGCCACCACCACCGAAAACTACAATTCCAGTGACTTCATCACCACCACCTATTGGTTCTACTCCACCAAAGGTGGTGCCTTCCCCACCAAAGCATGCCACTCCCGTGATCTCACCATCACCACCTTTACCTTGTAGTCCACCGCAGGTGGTGCTTGCCCCACAAAAACATGCCAAACCATTTACCTTACCACCACCGCCAGTGGGCCATGGATCTCAGTTGTCTCCACCAACCATAATTACTCCGCCGTTCCACGATACCCCAGTGGCCAAACCACCACCATCTTACCATTGATGAAAGAAAAACAGTGTAGTAATGTAGCTTAAGACGTACTTCTCCAAGTTCCAACTAAGTGGGAACAGTGTGTGGTTGTTAGTGGTGGTCGTTTTGCTAAGAAAATATGATAGTTAAAAGAAATGTCACGTTGTCTAATGCTTCTCAGTACCAGAAACGGAAGATGCTTATATTTAAGCTAAGTATTGTCTCTAATAGAAACCTGTTTTGTAATGAATTGGATTCTCTATCAAACCATCATGTGATTGTGACTTGTATGATGGAGTCAATGCTATCATGCTATAAATCAGTTATGTCCATAAAGCCAGTGAAGTGTGTACGGTACAACAGAAGGAAGGACTCTTTCGGCCATTGGACGTTGTTCTCTGCAGAAATCATGGCAGAGCAGGTCCTTGTCTAGAGCCTTCCAGATGTTAATTAATATTCCTTGAACTTTGACCAAGGTAACATATATTTTACAATAAAAATAGAAGCATGTAACTATGTAAGCAACTATAACTATAAGTTAAACAATTAGAAGAAAAATATTAAATATTCAAAAGCCTTCTTACACGGGCAAACCACCAAGCAACCATGAATGGACCCACCCTTTCAAGGTAGACAAGGAAGCTGATTCATGTGCCTCCACCAAATGTCCCTGCCCAGGAAATTAGGAATTATAAAAAGTTTCAAGAAAGCCCACGTCAAATTCTGGAGAGATGATCCCATAAAAGACATTCCAAGAAAAATCAAAATCACAAAGATTTTACGTCCAGAAATTGTCATCAAAACCATTGGTTCAAAATTGAAACAAAAATATATATTCATCCTGAGAAGAATCAAACTCAAATAAGTGATCTATCACATGGTTGTGAACTCACAGCTTGCCAAAAAAAACAACGGTGCATTTTGAACTAGGAAAATATTAAGAGAGATAAGATTTGGAATTGATCCAACTTATTTTCTATTAATAATCAATTGTTAGTTTTTTCCCCTGGTTCATTCCAAGCACAACCACAGAATGAACACACAGAATATCACTGGATTAGAACAAAATGAAAGATGGTTATTGCGGTAGGTTGAGTCTAAGCAGCTCTAATGACTCATGCATTCCAATGGCATTGAACTTATCATCAGATTTATGGCTAAAGATAATCTAAACGCTTACTGCATGAGCAATAAATCCAGTAGACGGTGTACGTTTTGATCGTTCGATCAATAAATAGGTTACAGGTGAATGTATGCAAATATACCCCAAATCCACATGAAAAATAACAAGACAAGTTTGACATCAAAACTTTCCAAATGCTTGAGAATACAACATAGGCATGGTAAATAGGGAGAATGAAACGGCAAGTAAAAATGGATTTGATAAAAGACAGCACTGATGACACTCATAGAATCAACCAGACGAGCAAGGGAACAGAATACGGAGTTCAACTAAATCCAGACTACATACCAGAGTAAAAGTTGAGTAAAAGATGAAAAGGAACTTGACCTCGGTATGGGTGGATTCAGGTCCAACCATTGTTCCTTTCAATGCAACAGGCTTCAGTGCCCAGAGGAAACATATTAATTTCTGAATCTAGACAAAAAAGAGAAGTAATAATAGGAAATGGCAGAAATAAAATATAAGCAATGGAAAAGATCAAAAGATACAGGTCCTCGTTGTAACTAACTGGCGAAAAAAATTGCATAATACAATTACAGGCCGTTTGGACTGTCCAGGGACATGCACATACCTCTCATTCCAATATACAAATAATAGGTAAAACTGTCTAAAAGAGAAAGCAAACCCAGAATTGTTTGTCATCTACAGCTTCATTTTCCAACCATCGAAAGACTATTCTGACCTATGAAGAAATAAAAACAAGAACCAGAATCAGTACAATATAGATTCAAACTTTAGTGAAGCCGTTTTCTTAACCTTATTTGCTGAAATCATGCTACATAAGCAACTAAGTACTCTCAGATAGCTAGAAAATTAATCCTCCCTTCAATAAGTGAAAAGATACAGTTAGACCTAATTTAGACCCTTGTGCATCAATATTAATATATCTTCAGTGCCCTTAACACTTTTTAAAAGGCTTGGAAATACCACTGCAGTAATCTTCCTTTCAAAAGCATCCACATAACAGAAACTACTGAATAATGTACAATTTGTTGACGCAGATTTGGTTCAGTCAATTTCAGATGACATCAAGCATTTCAGATGGTTCTCCATGTCGGTCATTTTTTAAAGAATTGAGTGACATTTAGTCTACTGTTTGCTAAATAGGTGTTCATAATATTGATATATTAGTAGAAGCAATTGACCACCATATTTGAATCGTGTTCTCCCCAACTTCAAAAAAAAGTGCACATCCAATGCCAGAAATCAGGCATCGTCTGACACCGACTCTATCTCCAAAATTTCAAGACTAGTTTTCTGGTAATGGTGTGATTGCATGCACAGAAACACAAGGGAAGTGGTGAACTGGAGTTCAAAAATGATCTATCACTTATTTTATACCTCATGTTCTAGAAATTAAAATCTAAGCTGGAAATTGTATCTAGTTCCTAGAACTTGGGTTTCCAAATGGTAATGATATGAAGATTCCTTTTAACTACTTATGAGTATGTTTTACTGCAATTGCACTTTGATTTGCTTGCCTTCTTGCTTTCAAACATCAATAGCCTCTTTGTGCTCTCTTTGTCTCTTAACGGCTATCACCGTAACTCGTTGAAAAAGTAATCAAGTCAGGCTCCATCTCGCTGGACCATTTGCAAACAAAAGTTGCATGCTAGCTAAGTATTTTTCAGTTACAAATCGTCTAGTTGCAGGGTGGAAGTGAAGGCAATTTCAGTTGATCTTACATGTACAACCATATAATTCACATACACAAATGCAAAAGATGATAAATAATTTCTTATTAATGAAAATAATAGTTGTAGATAAAAAAAGAATTAGCCCCAGAAAGATCGTAAATAAATAAGATCAAAACTTTCTAAGCAATGCCCACACTATAAGTATAAACTAGAATGACAAATTGAAGTATAAGTTTAATTGCAAGTGATAAGTAAATATATTGTCTGCTACAAAATATCGGAGAAATTCAAAGGGTTTTAGAAGGTGTAGATTCATTGTAATGGACCATAAGTCAGATGCCTTCTTCTCTTCTTCTTTTTCAGATCTTTGTTTCAGCCTTCAGCTGACAGTTGAGACGAGAGTAGGCAAACCAAAGGACAAATAGAATATTGAGTGGTGTAAGAAATGGAAGTGTGGGGATAACTCTTCAAAGATCTGAAGGCTTAATTTTTTATAAAGAAAGACTCTTAAGGTCAGATTGTGCTTCGCCATTTATCCTGTGTAAGTTATTCAATTACTTACCTGGCAGAACAAGGTTGCATAATGCATGGCCACATTTTTTTGATCGGTATAATGCATAGCCATATAATAAGCACAAGTTGGTCATTGACTAACATCTTTATGCTCAATTAGATTTCAATGCATAGATGGAGCAAACATATGAACGAAAAAAATGGCATTAAAGTGTTAAACCTTCTTGTGTTTTGAGCATTTGTTGGGCCAGATATTTCGTAGGCCATAGTTGTAGGCTTGTAGCACCAACATATTCCCTTGCGGACATATTCAGTGTAAGGCACACCATGGATCTCATGGTCGTGTTTAGCATAAAACTAAAAATGCATAAACCACGTGATAGAAAGCAATAACTCAAACCTTAAGTCCCTTAAATGCTATTAGCAAGCAAGGGAGAATGAACCATAATCCAGATTCACATTACAAACATTTCGCTAGAAAGAAAAAGAGACAATGAAAATGTACTGCAGCAAGACAATATTGTTGATTAAAAAGACTACCACAAAACAGGATAAGAGCATAGAGTAGAAACTATTCTTCTCATGAACCATATACTAGAGTCTAGATGATATTGTTGAAATAAAAGACTAGCACAAAACCGAAGAAAAGCAAAGAGTAATACCTATTCTTCTCATGAACTGTGGTCAGGTACTCCATTTACATTTGAAGGCAAAAGCATCGCAAGTGATTGAGAATCATAAGGAATATCTGAACAGGTCCTTGAAGCGTTGGAGCAACTCATTTGCAAATTGGTCACTATTGCAGATGTTGATCCAACACTTTCTTTATTATCTGCAGCAGATTCTCTTAATCTAAATCTTTTCTTGCAAAAGTATTTTCGCTTATACCTATCCTGCACATCATGAATTTCCATTTCTTGCATTGTCGAATCATCTCCGGTGTCCACATTACATCTCAATGATCCCAAATCATCATAAGACCCATTCCTCTGGCAAGATGCGGAGACAGAGCTGTGGCAATCATCGTAACCAGCTGAACTCAACATGTTATTATCTGAACAACTTGCTTGACCCTCTTTCACAGGTAGCTCATCAAGAACACGATCAGTTTTGTTGACACTATTTTTTGCATCTGTTTCACCTGCGTTCCATGAATCCGAGCAATTTTTAAGCTCGGCGGCGGCAGACACCTCAGGTTCACTACCACCAACACTGACATCTTTCGCCGATTTGTTCTCCAAGCAAACTTCAACCCTGCAACTACTACCACTACTACCACCATTCTTCTTGACCTCAAACAGGCGATCAGAACCCACATCAGAAGTATGGTTCCTAAAAATCCTCCTTCTTTGTGACCCATTAATCTCCAAATGCAACCTAAGAGCCAATTGCTCATCAGCCACTTCAACAGCCTCAGCATTCTTCTCACCCTCCGCCGCCCTCACCGCGAAATCCACCGCTACCCTAGCGACCTCAGCAGCCCGTCTCGCCACATCCTCCTTCTCGGCAGCCTTCTCCTTCACCCTACCGGCATTCCCCTTCTTCCTCTCAACCTCGCAATTGGCATCCCTGACCACATCGTCCAACTCATCCCCACATCTCTTAATCCCCCGAAAGGCACCACCTTCCTTACTCCAAAACCTCGGCAGAGCGCAGCAATCAACGCAAACAAACAACCCGGGCTCAAAATCAGACCTAGAAGCGTAACCCCTCTGAGTCGGCACGCACTCGCGGTGGACCCGACACGAGCATTGACGGCAAATTACGAAACTTAAATTGTTACGATCGGCATTGAACAGGGAGAAGCAATAGGAGCAAACCTTGGCGAGGTGGATTTGGCGGAGGCAAGGGGTGCAGAGGAAGACGACGCGCCACTGGCTGGGGAGGGTCAGGAGGGGATCGAAGCGGAGGCGACAGCAGTGGCAGGTGGAGGTGTTGGGGAGGTGTCTTAGGGTTTTGGTTGTGGCGAAGTTGGAGAGGGTTTGGGGTGGATTTGGACGCTTCCGGAGGAGGATTGGAGGGGATTGACGGGCTTCGGCTTTGAGGTTCACCTTCTCCACCATTTTGGGATTCGTCCGTCGGTTAGGATTAGGGTTAGGGTTTGGTTGATTTGAGGGGAGAAAGTCGGGAGAAGGACTTTTTCCGGTGAGTGATTGATCGATTGAATTCTCTCTTTTTTTAACTTTTTCATCTTAAAAGAAATTTAAAGTGATCGAGTGAGCACAGGAAAATCTAGATAGACAAATTAGGAATTCAACTTAAGTTGAGAGTTATATTATATGTGTTAGTGTTGTTTGATCATGCTTCTAAAGAGTAGATTAAAATAATAATCATGCTTTTGTGGTCATGTGTAGTTTGGGACCGGAGGTGCAGATGTCTCCAGTCGTCATGATTGTTATAATCTAGCAACATCTCCAGTCGTCGTGATTGTTATAAATTATAATCTATCAAGTGTTTATGCCTCAAAATTTCATTCAAGAGTTTGTTTTGCCTTAAAAGCAAGGTAATGTACTAATGTGCATTCTTCAACCTTTTTATCTGGGAAAACGACGACTGGACGTAAGGGTGAGAATCTGGATCGGATTTTTATCCGGGGTCCAGACCGAAGACCAGACTGAAATTTTTAAATAAAAAAAACAAAAACTGGTCCGGACTGGACCAGAACCGGAATTTTCAAAAAGTCCAGACCAAAACTCAGATCGGAGTTTGCACACCCCTAGCTGGACGCGCACGTCACGGAGGTTGTTAATGTGTAACTTATCAACATTTATTTTTAGATTTCTCATGTGCGTGAATGACGTGACGATCTATGTGCCGATTTTATTCCAAACACGGTTTTAAATACTTCCAATCTACTATCAATCGTCTCTCATTCATCTCCCCCCCAACTATATTATTCCCTCTTCCCTATCTTTGTGCGGACAAAGTCTCCAAGGCAGGGCAGGGCAGAGCCGTCTCCAAGCTAATACGAGTGTCCCATCAAGGATGACATCAAACTCCGGAGGGCATTTACGGGAGTTGTAGTTGTTGTAGATTGTGATGGATATGGGAGGAAAGTGAGGACAAGAGTGAGCAGTGGCGAGCTCAGAGATTGGGGTTTTTGGGGAGTGGTGTATTTATGTGAGGTTTGGGGTTGTGGATATGTGAATATACAAGTTTCTAAACTGAAAATTAATTCGTATGAGTGTCCAGCAAGAATTATAAAAAAATTGTGGTTATCACGCTCTGGATTCGAATGAACACAATCTGGACAAACATTGAACACGAATAGACACAATCTGAACAATTCTGGACACAATATGGACAATTCTGGACCCACTTTGGACAATTATGGACAAACTCTTGTCACGAATGGATACAATCTGGACAAACTCTGAACACAATTTGGACACGAATGTACACAATGTGGACAATTCTGAACACAATGTGGACAATTTAGACAAAAATGGACAATTTTGGACACAATGTGGACAATTCTAAACACAATGCGGACAATTTGGACACAAACTAAACAATTTTGGACACAATCTAGACAATTCTGGATACAAGCTAGTTTAGTGTTTGTGCAACGTGTGTACATGCAGTCCGCTTTTGGAATCCACTTTGTGGGAAACAAACAGTTTCCTCTTATATCGGGAATCACAAATTGTTAACGATTTAAAGAATCCACAAATGATGATTCTTTTATTGGAAACCTCACACATATGCTAACATGACCGGTGACATGGCCCGCGTCCGTGACATGAGGTGTTGTGCCTTTTATTTAATTCCTAATACAAAAGGTAGCGGCTTTGGGTGTTGGTTGGCTTCTTGAAAATTTGTAATATCTCAACCACTTTGACGATCGTCAATACCCCAAAACGGTAGCTTCTCTACAAATCCCCGTGAAGGTCAACTTCCTTTGGAATTGATGGGATAGTGTTCAGCATGGAGAGCTTCTGCATCTCCTCAACTCGTCGAATCAAACCCAAATTCCCTCACTGATCGAAGAATATCCGACCATGGATGGAGGTGTAGATACTAATCATTTGCGGGGATAGATTCATCCGAATTTACGATGACAGTGTTGGCAAGTTTTATTTTGGCCAGTTAATGTATTACACTATTAATTATGACTAGATTTAATTATCTGGTACCATTAACAACACATATTATCAGCAAGAACACTAGCTAGATTCTCTAGAAATCTCTTTTTCTGTTATCATATTCAGTTCTTCACCCTCGGTGAGATGCATTTTTATGTGAAAAGAAACGAGGAATGCCACTGTTAGATCCTAATCCTTGTTTATGTGCTAATTGTGTTTAGGAGAGGATTAGTGATGAATTGAGATGGACGGCTGAGATCGAGTCGGAGAAAGTATATAAAGGTTGGTTTTTCTCTCTCTCCCTCTCTCTCACTCGCATCTCTCTCTCACACACACTCTCTCTCTCTAGAACTCGTCTCTCTCTCGGCAGCAAGTGGAAGGTCGGCGTGGTGTGGCGATCGAAGAGCACGTGTGTTGCTGTTGGAGTCGCCGGAGGTGCGAAGATCGTCGTTCGTAGAGTTTGCCGGAGTTGGAGTTTGATCGTGGATCGCTCGCCGTCGTTTCTTCAAAGGCTTCTTCAAGCCTTAAGGTATGTCAAACTTGCTTTCAAGCTCACCTATTGTTAGTGTGGGAGTGGGAGCAGTCGACGGTAGGCCGTTTCGGGCTCGTCGGACCTGCACAGTCGGTTCTGCACTAAAATCGGTCGACCGGTGTTTTGGTTCGGTCGACCGGTTCTAGTGTATTTTGGGCGAATCCCTCGCACCGGTCGAACGATGCCCTTTGGGCGGTCGACCGGTTGTGCAGTTTTAGCGAGAGGAAGACATCCTGTGTATTTTCGGTCGAACGGGACCCCTTTGCCGGTCGACCGAAAGTATTGTTGTATGTCGGTTGGGTCATTGACCATCTAAACGGTCGACCGCCTGTTTGACTCGTTCGACCGACGTTTAAGTTAACTTAATGGCCGGTCGACCGGAAGTGTGGTTTCGGTCGACCGTGAAGTGCGGACTCTGGGTGAGTTCTACTGGTTGTTTTCGGTCGACCGATAGGGTTGGTTCGGTTGTTCGACCGTTTTACTGTTGTTTGCGAAAATGGATTTCTAGTGGTGCTTTTCGGTCGACCGGGACCCCTTTGTCGGTCGACCGTTTGGCGGGTTTTTCGGTTGGGCCAGTTCTCTGGGTGAGGTTCGGTCGACCGGAAGCCATGTTTTGTTCGACCGTTTTGCACTATTTTTGTGTGTGTGTTGCTATTGATTGGCTAGAAGGCAACGGGTCTGCCGACTCTTTTGGGGCGACGGAGGACATGCCGGCCCTATAGCGATTAGTAGTGACACGTGGAGGGGATTGTGATAATTGTCGCCGTGGCTCCGGCGAATGAGGCATGTTTTACTAGTCGTCGTGGCTCCGGTAACACTGAGGCAAGAAGGGGGTTGTTTGACCGTGTTTTGGACCGGCGGTGCCGTGTGTGCACGAGTGTTGAGGGGTTGGGATGAGAGGACCCTTGAGACCCGGGTTGTTGTTGGCTATGGCCGGGAGAGAGGTCCCGGGAACTTAGCGAGTGTTTCAGTTACGATATTTAGTTGATTTCCTCGCATTTTCATTACTATTCATATATGTGTTAGGGTTTGGCATACTGGGTTTCCTCCTGGAAACTCAGGCATTCATTGTCTGCTTTCAGGCCGAGAGCGACGTTAGGTGGGTGGTGACGGCAGAGGGAGCGCTCGAGACCTGATCTTGCTTCCCTATATTTTGAGGTGGTTGTGATTACTTGTGTATATTTTATGTATATGTTCTTTTGATGTAATCACATTCTTTTGTAAACTCGTTCACATATATATATTATATGTTGGTGCACCGGCGTGTGTATTTCTTTTTGTAATGTCCTCGTTGATTATATGTTTTAAATTTGAAATTTTCCGTTGTGTTTGAGGACGTTACAGCCACGATTGTTTGAAGAACTCATCCATCTAGCTAGCTAGTTCCATTAAATGATTTTGCTTAAAATTCAAAAAACTGAAATGATTTTATTGGTGTGTCATAATTAAGAATATCAGTGTATAATATATTTTTTCACCGAAAGCAAACACGATAACTTTATAAATGTACAATCGTAAAAGAATTAAAGCTCTATCAGAAGTCATAATCAAGATGATTGTAAACCTCCTGCTACCCAAATTATCATAAGACTCGTATTCAGATCATCACTCCTCAAAATTAGAGTAATTAAATCTCCACTAATTAAACATCGATCCGAAAAAATTAAACTAACTCAAAATTTGGTCTCTAAACTTGGTATGTAGCCATTTAGTTTCATCTCAAGGTACAATTCTTCTAGCATCTCATAGACTCGATGAGCACATGGGTGTGTTTGATCTCCGGCGAAAAACTCATGCACCAATCCATCCACCTCCACCGTGCTTGACCCCGGCGTCTTCTCAACCTCTTGCCTCCTCATATCAGCTCTCACCCTCTCCACGTCCTCCCATCTTTCGCGTCTTGCATACATGTTGGACACTTGCACGTAGTTCCCGGCATTTTCAGGATCAAGCTCTATTAGACGGCCCAACACCTCTTCCGCCAACTCTAGATGCCCATGTGTCCTGGAAATTAATTTACCAACTTAATTTAACATCAATCTCAATTATAAACCACAAATATCAATCTTTGGTGATTCACCGATTAGGGTTGTAAATGGACAGTTAATGACTTATCTATGTTAATCGACCTTATAATGAAAGACATAAGATGATGTACTAGCCTAATTACCTGCAAGCTCCAAGTAGTGATCCCCATATGACCTCGTTGGGCTCCATTGGCATCGACTTGATTAACTCGTACGCCTGGTCGACCCGACCTGCTCGACCAAGCAGATCCACAACACAACCGTAATGATCCAAATTTAAAACCACACCATGCCTCTCTCCAAACTCCTCCAACAATCCCAACCCTTCCTCTACAAGCCCACCATGTCTACAAGCACTCAAAACACTAGACAAAGTCAAACCACTCACCCCAACTCCTTCCCTCACCATCTCCTCAAAAACACCCAAAGCCTCCCTAGCCCTCCCATTGGTTGCAAGACCACCAATCATAGCGTTCCACGTGGCAACATTCTTGTCACCAACCAAGTCGAACACTGCCCTGGCGCTGTCCAAGTCACCACAATTGGAGTACATGTTAAGTAGTGATGTTCCAAGGAAACACGTCAGTGGCATGTCGTGTCTTATGACGTGGCAGTGGAGCCACATGCCAATGCCACGTAGTCCCAAGTAGCCGCAAGAGGTGAGAGCGTTGACGACGGAGACTTCGGTTGGTTGGACGTTGTTGGATTGCATGTCATGGAAGAACTCCAAAGTGGCGTCGTGGTGGCCGTTGCGGGCTAGACACGTCAGCATGGCTCCCCATGCCACGGTGTCCTTCTCCGGCATGGATTGGAAGACCTTGACGGCGTTTGCTACATCGGCATTCCTCGCATGTGATGACATCATCGTCGTGTATGACACTGCTAAAGAATTAAGTCAGGGTCAAGAAGATTTCTTTTATCTATTCTAATTAAACTACATTATGCAATCTTTCTTGTTGGAAGCTACAGTGAACATAAACCATAACGGTAATCTGTTAAATTTGAATTTAATGGACAAGGTATGAGATTTAATCAGTTTATGACACTAACATGCTCATATGCTTTTTCCACGAAAATTTGTCTAATTAAATTACCTATGTCTTTGTTTGGGATCTCTTGAAACACTTGTAAAGCCAAATCGGGACGATCGAAGGTGGAGTACGTGTCGAGCATTGTGTTGACCACGTGGAGGTTGGCGTGGAGTCCGAGTTTGATGATAAGAACATGACTTGACATGGCAAGGTCTAGGGAAGTGCAAGCTTTGAGCATGGATGGGAGAGTGTAGGAATCGGGTCGGGCGCCCGACCCGATTAAACCCTTGGCCAATAGGAGGGCATGATGGTGGAGGGATTGCGCGACGTGGGCCTTGATGACGGTGTTCCATGAGAGGGTGTTGGGGTTGGGGTGGTGTTGGAGGAGGAGGCGGGCGTGGTCGAGGTGGTGGTGGCGGATATAGAGGGTGAGGAGCTTGGAAAGGTAGAAGTTGTTAGCGATGGTGGTGGTTTTTACGAGGTGGGCGTGGACCGGGGGAATGGCGGTGGAGGTGGTGGCGGAGGCGAGGAGCACAAGAGTTGGGGAGGTCGGGTGGCGGTCGCGGTGGTGGTGGTGGTGGGAGGGAGGAGAGAGAGGTGGTGGAGTGGTGCAAGCCATGCATGGTTGGTTGGTGGATATGATTGGGATGGTTGTAAAGATAGGATAGGGTATGGGTGGTCGTTGGTTTCTTCGTACAATACAAGTATTATAAATCAGAATATAAGTTCAATTCGGCTAGAGCTTGGATGCTTGTTTAAGCTTGATTAATTTTGGTGTTAGGCCGGGTTAGTACGTGTATGAAATATTTCCCTGCGTCCAAAAGGCTTCGGCAATTAGCAATTACTCGGGTTGAAATCCACATATATATAGAATTGGGCCTTATAAGTTCTCTTGGTGGATCGAATTGTACGTACTAATGATTCTATGTTCTGAGCTACCTCTAAACGCCACAAATAAGAGCGTTTTAAATACTTTATATATGTAGTTTTCACTTTTCACTTCTAAGACACAGTGAATGTATAATAAACATCTAATTACATAATCTGGATGATGGATAATACTACTATATATATTAGTGGTAGACTGCTAGTTCTTCTGGATTGCTTCAATACAATTTGTTTGAAATACATCTTGTTTATCGTAATATATTTACGTTGAAAGCGTTTTTTTAACTTTTTTGTTCCTCCTTGCAGTGACTCTCGAACACCAATATCTCATGCAAGATCATACGGATATCAGAACTTCCTGGCAAGCATGGGATTGGAGCCATCACTTGTTGAATATTGCCTTTTATTTGTTAAAGAAGCAAATTCAGGAAGAGTCGGTCGACCGGATGGGATCCGGTCTACCGACGCACAATCCAGGAAATTTCGGCGAAAACAAGTGCGGTCTACCAAATTGGATTCGGTCCATCGAATCGAGGATTCCAGGCACTCCGTGTGCAGATGGGATCGGACGACCGAATTGGATTCGATTGACCGTCAGAGAGCAAGTGACACTTCGGAACAGCGGGTTCGGTAAACCGTTGAGGAGATTTTTGGTGTTCCAGGAATCTAAAAGTGTCTGGACAATTTGGCACGGTCCACCGAGGGGTTCTCGGTCGACCAAAGGGTTGTTGGAGAATTCGTTAGTTCGTGGAAGAATCGTTCTCACGATCTACCGAGCCTTGTGAGAAGCGTTCCCTCGGTCAACCGGGAAGGATTCGGTTAACCGAATCGAAACAAGAATCACTCATGTTGAAGCACGAACAGGCGACCGAATGAGCACCGGTCGACCGTTCTCCACGAATAGTTCTGTTCGGTTTTGCTTAATTGTAACTCGATTTTTTAGTCTATAAAAGGATTTGTTTGCTCTTAGTCTTATATCACATTGCATACAACATATATTTCCTTCATTGTGAGTTGAAAGATTAAGACTAGAGATAGATCTAGAGTACTTTGGAGGACATATTGCCTCCATATACTTGTAATCTCGGTTGCTTCTCTTGTTGGAGAAGATGAAGAAGGAAAGGAAACCCGCAGGAGACCCCCCAAGGACGTAGGCACATTGCCGAACCTTGCAAATCGCGTGTGTCGTGGTTGTTTCAGGTGTGCATTTGTGTTTGCTTGTTTATTTTCATCTTGCTTGTGTTCTTGTTGCAATTGAGTTTGAGAGACGATCTGAAGTTAATTCCGCATTCAATATTTGGTATTACGTGGTGCGTTTAATCCGTGTCAAGTTAGTGCATTGTTAGATCCCCTCCCAACATTACCAACTCAGATATACTCTCCAAACTTCATAAGAAAGCCTTGAACAATTGAACTAACATTAAATTATCAAAATTTTGCCGACATATAAAAGAACTTGCCACATCTTCGACCGAAATTCATGTATAATAATCTTAATCCAGTGGTATTAATTACCCGCATTTAATTTGTATCAGAACATCCAACGGTCAAGATGTACCTAAGCATGCAGTTGAACTTAACCTATAGTTATGATAATGCACTATAGCCGAGTCATGGATGAGTGGCTTGATTGGCATATTGGAGATCGAGAAGAATATATACTTCCGACTAACGAGCTTTCACCTAATTAATCAACAGCGACGTGTTGATTAATATGGATCGCAGACTTCAAAACCAAAGCCGCACTAATAATCACTTTTTAGATAAACAAATGATAATTGCACAAGAACCTATGCTTTCCTCTCTCTTTCTTCTGAAATATTTAGTGCCTGCGTTAATAATAAAGAGATGATGTTGTCACGAACCAAGATCATACACTAGAGCAGAAAAGTCCATATACGTTGGATATATAGGAGTATAGACGTTGGATTTCGATGATCCAAGTGTCCGACGTATATTTCTCT
This sequence comes from Triglochin maritima, assembly GCA_963682175.1. Classification (NCBI taxonomy): domain Eukaryota; kingdom Viridiplantae; phylum Streptophyta; class Magnoliopsida; order Alismatales; family Juncaginaceae; genus Triglochin; species Triglochin maritima. The sequence continues at coordinate 540,898 of OY821782.1, forward strand.
GTCATCTATGCCCTACTGTATAGACGTCGGCTATATACGACCGACGTCTATTGTATCTTTAATTAACCTAAAAATTAATTACCGCTTATAACAGACACTCAAGCTGCACATTAATGAAGCTCAAGTCGCCCAAGTGTCAATCTTTTGACAATTAACCAAATACATCAAGCCGAAGATGCACAAATACCTCAACTCGTTCGCGTTCAGCAGTAAAGGAGTGATGAAGTACATGAATCACACCAACAAAAGAAAAATTCTTCGATGTGGTACTAAACTGTTACGACCTATAGACGTCGTCGGAGCGGTTTTTCGTTGAGAGTGAGAGAGAGAGATAAAAGATGTGTATCTTTTCCTGGGTGGGGTACAAGAAAATTTATAGTAGCCTGCGACATAAAAATAGGACACATTAACCCCCACTAACATAGGGTCATGATCACCATGTGTGCAAGTGTACATGAGTCTAACCACCCATCAACTCCTTCAATTATCTCCACTTCTTAACATTATGAGATTGAGATATAGAAATACCATCAACTGACGTAGTCAGTTTGATACCCAAGATCACATTTGCAACACTCATATCCTTCATCTCAAACTTAGTACACAAGAAGAACTTTGTTTCATGTATTATATTAAGGTTAAAGTCAAATAGTAATATGTTATCGACATATAAACACGATGCAATACATGCATTACCTTAAACTTTGCAATAGACACATTTGTCAAAATCAATAACCTAGAATCCAAATGATAGTATAATTTTGTCAAATTTCTCATGCCAAGTTTTTGGGGTTTGTTAAGCACATAAAGAGACTTAACAAGTTTACAAACTTTGATCTCGTTTCCAGAAGCTACAATTTTTTTAGGTGGGTCCATATAAATTTCTTCTTCAAGATCACCATGAAGAAAAACAATTTTTACATCCATTTGATGGATCGTAAAATCATATGTAGACGTCAATACTAAAAGCACTCGGATAGTAGTCATACGAGACACTGGAGAATATATATCGAAATAGTATATTCCTTCCTTTTATTTAAACCTCTTGGTAACTAATCTGTCTTTATATACTTATCGATGGAACCATATGATTTTAATTTCTTTTTAAATATACATTCACAACCGATTGTTGAACAACCAAGTCCCATTAGAGACAATAGTCCATTTCGACATTAATTGCATCTTTCCAAAGTTTTGCTTCGGATGAAGTCATAACATCATTGAAAGTGTTAGGATCACCCTCGATACGATATGTGATAAATCACTTCCCAAATCCTTGGCAATTCTAGAACGTTTGCTCTTCCTTGGTTCAATTTCAACTTGAGTTTGAAAAGACTTAAAATCGATAATAGACAAATTTGCTCCCATATTTGTCATCATTTCCACATTCTTGGATGGAACCAGACGGAGAGGGATCAACTGAAGAAGAAACTTGTTGAGGAACCCCAGATTTCATGGGAAATACATCCTAAAAAAATATGGCATCACAAAATTCAACAATCGTGTTAACATTTATGTCAGATATCTCGGACTTGATTACCAAAAATCTATACGTATAACTATTAATCACATATCCGATAAATATTGCATCAACAGTCTTGAGACCAAGCTTTTTCCTCTTATGTTCAGGGATTAACATTTTTGCAAGACAATCCCAAACTCTAAGATATTTAAGGCTAAGTTTTCGACCACATCAGAGTTCGAATGGACCATCCTCCTTATGTTTCTGAGGAACTTTATTCAGAATATGACAGGCCGTATTCAAAGCTTCTCCCCCACATATATTTGGGTAATCCTGAACTATCCAATAATGCATTAATCATATCAGTTAATATTCTATTTTTCCGTTCAGCAATTTCGTTAGATTGTGGAGAATACATCGCCGTCATCTCAAGAACTATGCCAGAATCCTGACACACTTGTTTGAACATGTTAGACGTATATGCACCACCTCTATCGGATCTCAACTTCTTAAGTTTCTTTTCAGTTTGTGTCTCTGCTTAATTCTTAAAATTAAGGAACTTAGACAACATTTCATCCTTACTTTTCAAAAGATAAACATAGCAATACTTTGAACTATCATCAATGAAAGTGATAAAATATTTCTTTTTATCCTTAGTTAACATGTCATTAAATTCACAAGTATCAGTGTGTACTAAATCTAAAATACTAATATTTGTAGTCACAGAGTGAAACAGTCTTTGCAGTTACAGAGGCAGAGGAGGACGAACTATATAAGTCGAAGAACACGTTGGACAGAGCCAACAGAATGCACCCTCGATATAAGTTGTCATTCTTTATCCACAACTCATGTGCTGCTTTGATTTTAAGATCTTCAGTTTCAGAAAGTGGAAAAACTTTTTCAATTACATCAATTAAACCAATAGCAGTCAATCAGATTTTCATACGTTGTTGCCAACGTTTGAAATTCTACCCGGAAAATTTTTCCGGCATGCCTGACATGTCCACTTTTGGTGCAAACGAATTATTAGACGACATAATTAATATTTTCTCTGAGATTGTTGAAACAATTACAAATATAATCATGTAATACATTGTGTTACATATGTCGAATAAATATTCCCTAAGGATCCAAATAAAGTCAACGTACAAAAACATGTATAAGAAAACAACAAAACAAGGAACAATGATCAGAGACGACCTCAAAGATCGAGCCGTCGGAAGGTGACTTGCCTCAGAGAAAATATCGGCCCACATACCAGTGTGTTTGATGGTCTGCCGATTTTCTCCCAAGGTAGAACAGTCTCACCGTCGATCAGGCGCACATTGGAGTCGATGGACCACGAGAATCAATCGCAAGAATCAATCACAAAAGAGAATTCTCTCATCCTCTCTTTCCACCTACAAAGGGTTAAGTCAATAGGATGTTTATCAACATCCTCCAACCTTTTAGATTCATCAATGTGTGACTAAAAGTAAGGTAAACAAATGACACATGGGAAAATAGTTCTCATCTTCAATCAAACATTGGATTTACTAAATTGAGTTATTCATGAGTCTAGCCCAAACTCAATAATCCAACAGATACCACCCTCGTTGATGAGCCAAGCCAGAAGAATCGCCTTTGGAGACGTTTTGCCTTCCAAATTTGTTTCATCAGAAGGTACTGTGTTTCACTGTTTCTTTATCCGTAATTAACTTATAAAACTTCTCGGTGAGAACTTTCCATTCTTAATTAAAGTCCATAATCAAACATCCTTGTTTGTTGATGGGCTAAAGTAAATAAAATCTGAGTAGATGACAAGTAGTTCTTCAGTCTGTAAAGGTTCTTTAAGAAGACGCTTAATCTAGCTTGCTGAGAAGGGATTAGCTGTGGACCGATCGAGATCCATGGTTGTTTGATTTTGTTTAATAGATCATAAATCATTCAGGCTTCTACTAGAATGATGTCATTATACCATCTGTTGTACCAGAATAACACGCTGCTTTCGTCCCCCATTTGCACTTTGATATTAGTGCATAGTTTTTGTATTCATTCAACCAAGCTCTGGAAAAAATACGTAATGTTTTGTTTATTTGTCGGGAGCAGTGTTCACGCACCGCCTAGGCGATTGTGCGACCGCCCAGTTCTGGGCGGTCATTTTTTAATTAATTAAATTTTATAAAATAGTTAAAAATCAGGAAAATCGGGGAAATAGGAAAAAATGTACAAATATTATTTAAACATACCATACATGTTTAGGCTTCAAAAAGACACCGAGTTCCTCGATCAAGGTGTCACTAGGCAACCTCTCTACTCACCTAAATACTTAGGTATACAATTTATTGCTTATTAGTACGATTACAAAGGTAGTTAACTTTCCACCTAAAAGAGAAGTTAGAAAGAGTGCACTTGATTTTGGCGGTTGAAGAATAAAGAACCGTATCGGATACTTCACTTTTCAACTTCAAAACTAAGCACCAGACCGGAGACTTAATCGCGAAAACTTGAAGATTAGGAAACTAGAAGATTAGAATAGAATGATGAAGATGAAGAGAATGAGAGATGTGTGACAAATAAAGAAGTTTGGAGCGGTTTATGTAGGATTTGGGGTAGTGACAATATTGTAATTTTTTAAAAAAATAAAAAAGAAAATAGCCATTGGACAACTCTCCAACGACCATCACGGGTGTGATCGCCTACCTGAATATTGGTGGGGAGCAACCTATGCTTTCCTTGGGCTATGAAAAAGAAAATATTGTGTTTTAACTATTGGATATTGGTTAATACCAAGCGTGGTGATATAAAAATGATGATTGATTAGACATTCGACACTTACTTGGGAGAACAAGTGTGGCATGTCCATCTGATTAAATTAATGATTAACAAAGTCTTTGTATTAGGTTTGGCATGTATGATGCATGTACGTATGGTTGAAGTAAAATTGTGTAGTGATGGAATTGGTAAAAAGACATGGAAGGACTCTAGATGTTTTAATGCAGTAACATATATAGTTATAACAATCTTCGTAGAAGGACATGTTATATATTGTATTGTGTGGCACATTGGTTCTATTTACCGGGTATGCCGGATCCGCCCCCATTAATTGGCGGGTCGCGCCCCGGAGGACCCCATGTGTGGGCTTGGGGGCCCACGTGCCCCCAACCCATTGGTCCGATTTTTCTTTTTTAAAATTCTTTATATATATATTACATTAAAATTAAATTTGTTTTTTTAAAATATTTTTTTTGTTTTTATTATAAATATGTTAATTTTAATTTTTTTATTTTTATTAATCTTACTTTGTGTTGATCTAAATTTCTGTTAATCTTCATTTAATTTAAATTACAATCTTTCAACAAATACACTAATAAAACGATACGGAATATAAATTACAAAAATACTTATTATTTAATTAGATTAAATAATTGTAAAAATAATTTATTATATAGTTTGCAGATTGTTGTGAAAGAATAAAGAGAAAGTAAAAATAAATGATGTGAACGAAAAAAAAGTGTTAGATATTGGATTGTGATAGTGAATTCTTTTGTGTTGGGTTAGATAAAATATTGGATTAAAGGTTTTACACACGACAAATGTTGGGTTTGATTGGATTAAAGAGCATGACAGTGAATGACCTTAGATGGTCTCTCTTTATTTATTGTGTATAAACGGGGCCGAAAGTTGTGGGACCAAACCTAAAGCTTCACCGCGAGAAGGCGTTAAGTTCAATTAAATTAGTCTCATTGCACCACTATGCTTTAATTTTTTGCTCAACATGTTTCCCTTCATGCTTCTGCAATTAGCATATCTGCAATAGATAAATAAACCATTTGGGTGGATTCTTCACCACCAATATCACTCGTTTTATTTACATACAAAAACAAAACAAAATATAACAAAAGTAACGTCACCATGATAGTACAGGCATTATAATGCTTAGAACATAAAACAGTTTAATAAAAGAAGAAGAAAACCCTAAGGGTGTGGTACTTGGTGAAAGTAATGAAATACTATGTCAGTAGACTACGTTGTTTTCAACTAAACAAAGAAGAAATCAATCACCAAAACGTTTAATTCATTTCTTTGAAGTAGAATTCACAAATTAACTGGTGTTTCTAAACCTTAGAAAGTCCATTGATTCCCACTCTAACCAGACATATTTATAAAAAAAATAAAAAAATAATGTAATTTGCATTGATTCCCACAATTTTAATTTTTTGTTGTCGTGGAGATCCCAAATAATATAATAGACCACTAAAGTAGATTAAACTAGTCCCATAACATTTTAACCTTTTACTTTCTCACTATTCCTCCCATTTAAATGACAGCGAGCAATCATTAAGTTATTCCTCATGACATTAAAGTAAAGCAAAAGGAAGAGAATCATTGATCTCAGTTGCACATGCACCCACTCTTCTGCTCTGCTAACCTCTTTTTTCGAAAATCTATTTTGTATAATTCCTCATAAACATGAATGCATAAACGGGGCCACTGACGCTACTTACGTGGCGGAGAAATTTTGTCCATTCAGCATCCAGTCAGCATGTACACTAAGCTTCTCAGAGCAATGATGTCTTTCTTATTTGTCTTCCCGATGCATTAAATGCATATCTACGGAGATACCACATTTTCTTTTGGCGCTCAACGGAGATCCACTAAAGATCCCTTAAGGTTTCACGTCACCTATTTTTCTACTCATTTTCCTTTTTTTCCGGACAAGCCTGTGACTCATTCCGGACACAGTTACTATGTAATCCTGATAGTTGGAACACTTATTCCGGACAAGCGTGCTACTTACTCCGGAATGTTGTCTTTTTCTTTTATTTTCCCGATGCGTCCACAATCGCATTTAATGCTCCTCAAATCAGCACGTCCTCCATTTCTTCTTTTTTGGCGCTTCACGGAGATACAAAATGTTTTGGCTACCTTATTCGGATCCTATGAACCCTTCCTTCTTCTTCCTCCCTTTTTGTTGTACTGTAATGACACTCGTTAATGTGTCCTCACAGCCGGCGCATGCCTCAAACATCCCGCAAGAGAAGATGTATTTTCCTTCCTTCGAAGAAGCCAAAGCATTTTACGTTTCCTATGCTGATTCCTGTGATTTTGGTGTGAAGATAAGGCAATCTCATTACGATCGTGGTGTTGTTATACGGGTCACTCTTACTTGCTCCAAGGAGGGTAATGCTCCGGGAAACCAAGGTGAAGGTAGACAAAAACATAGGTTATCCGGTAGGGTCGAGTGCACTGCTCGGATCAGGGTCTCCGGAAATCCATCCAGAGGCTACGTAATTAACTACGTAGATCTCCAACATAACCACGTCATGCTGTCGGACGACCAGATGCGCTTCCTCCGACAAAAACGATCCGTCCCGGATTCCGCTAGAGCACGCATTTTGTGTAATGATGCTGCCGGGATATCGTCCGCCAAGACCATGCAATCTTTTGTGGTCGAAGCCGGAGGTCATGACAAATTGTCTTTCAACGAGCGGAACCTAAGGTGTTTTGTTTTCTACTTAACTAGGTTGATGTTACCCATTTTGCTTTGTCATAAAAATTGTGTTTTGCAGGAATGTTGTGTACGAGGTTAGAAACTTGAAGATGGGACCAGGCGATGCCCAAGCTATCCAAGATTATTTCATCAGGATGCAGAAGAATGATTCCCAGTTTTTTTACGTAATGGATATGGACGACGAAGGCGGACTACGAAACGTGTTCTGGGCCGACAGTCGTTCTCGAGCTGCGTACTCCTACTTTGGAGATGTCATATGTTTCGACACAACCTACATAACCAACAAGTACGACATGCCTTTTGCCCCATTTATGGGGGTAAATCACCATTACCAGTCCGTCCTTCTCGGTCGCGCACTCCTCTCTTCCGAGACGACACAAAATTACATTTGGTTGTTCCAAACATGGTTGACGTGCATGAACGGTACGTACTTTGTCTGTCCGGTTTACGTTATATGTCTGTCCGGTTTACGTTATTTGTCTGTCCGGTTTACGTTATATGTCTGTCCGGTTTACGTTATTTGTCTGTCCGGTTTACGTTATATGTCTGTCCGGTTTACGTTATATGTCTGTCCGGTTTACGTTATTTGTCTGTCCCGTTTACGTTATATGTCTGTCCGGTTTACGTTATTTGTCTGTCCGGTTTACGTTTTATGTCTGTCCGGTTTACCATATGTTTTTATCTGGTTTACGTTATGTGCAGATATAAGCCCCCGGCGATCATAACAGATCAATGTGGCGCCATAACTGCGGCGGTGAGGACTGTGTTCCCTGAAGCGCGACACAGATTTTGTATATGGCACATAATGAATAAAGCGCCTGTGAGCTGCCCACGAAGTACCGGGAGCATACGTTGTTTGAGCTCAAAATCTGTGTATTCGATTCCAAGACTCCGGCTGAATTTGAGCGTAATTGGCAGGGTTTTCTCGATGATTTCGAGTTCCACGACAATAGTTGGCTCCAATCCATTTATGCAATTCGAGAGTACTGGGTACCTGCATTTGCGCGAGATTGTTTTTTCGCCGGAATTACATCAACCCAGAGAAGTGAGAGTATGAACGCCTTTTTTGATAAGTACCTCACATCTAGGACGACACTAAAGCAGTTCGTTCAACAATACGAACTCGCACTCCGCCACAAGTATGAGAAGGAAGCTCAGTCGGATTTTGATTGTATTCATAAGGCTCCGCAATTGATTTCGAAATATCCATTCGAGAGGCAATTGAGCGAGTTGTATACGGTGGGGGTCTTCAAGAAGGTGCAATTAGAAATTGGGAAGATGATGTACTGCGATATCACGGACGAGTTCAACGAGGAGGACACATTCCACTTCAATGTGACTGAACATGTATTGGCACATATGCTCCCATTGTCGAAACGGTTTGCAGTGCAAATTAGAGATGTGAAGTGGTCATGCAATTGCAGAATGTTTGATCACGTCGCGCTCCTTTGTTGTCACGTTTATGTTGTTATTGTACGACTACGTCCCAACGCGTTGCTCCCCGAGTCTTACATCGTCAATAGATGGAGGAAGGACATCCGAAGGAGCTATCGAGACAAGTTTTCCCTTCAAAATGGCACGATGGAGAACGATGCGCTTCGTCGCCATGACGACATAGTGGGTCGTGCGGTTTGGATCGCCCAGGCCGCTTTCGTCTCACACGACAGATATCTTCATGCGGTTGAGACACTTGACTTGCTTAAGGAACGTATGCAACGAGCTGATCCTGGGCTGGAGGGTACATCCGTTCTCAATCCGGATAAGACAAGACGGAAAGGCAGACCACCGAGCAAACGACGGATTTCTTTGTCTGAGAAAATAATTAAAAGTAACGATAGGAGAATCATCAGGAAGAAGACTTCACTGTCGCTGCACCCAGTCGCACCCAAACTTGGGGATCACGACTTCAATGATTGGGACATGAGTTTGTATTACGAGGGAGTTCTTCCTTGATTATTGATTATGTCTTTTGTTGCAATTACTCTATGTAAAACTTCAATCTCCTTAATAATATGTAAAACTTATTATTATGTCTGGTTCACGTTTTATGTTTGTCCGGATTACGTTATATGTCTCTCCGGTTTACGTTTTATGTCTGTCCGGATTACGTTCCGGATTACGTTTTATGTCTGTCCGGATTACGTTTTATGTCTGTCCGGATTACGTTATTTGTCTGTCCGGTTTAAGTTATTTGTCTGTCCGGATTAAGTGTTGTGTCTGTCCGGAATAAGTAGTGTATCTGTCCAGAATAAGTCATGTGGTCGTCCGGAATAAGTAATGTGTCTGTCCGGAATACGTGTTGTGTATGTCCGGAATAGGTGTTGTGTCTGTCCGGAATACGTGATGTGTCTGTCCGGACTAAGTCATGTGTCTGTCCGGAATACGTGTTGTGTCTGTCCGGAATAAGTCATGTGGTCGTCCGGAATAAGTAATGTGTCTGTCCGGAATAAGTCATGTGTCTGTCCGCAATACGTGTTGTGTCTGTCCGGAATAAGTGTTGTGTCTGTCCGGAATACGTGTTGTGTCTGTCCGGAATAAGTGTTGTGCCTGTCCGGAATAAGTCATGTGTCTGTCCGGAATAAGTCATATGTCTGTCCGAAATAAGTGTTTTGTCTGTCCGGAATAAGTGTTGTGTTTGTCCGAAATTTATTATGTCTGTCCGGATTACGTTTTATGTCTGTCCGGATTACGTATTATGTCTGTCCGGATTACGTTATTTGTCTGTCCGGATTACGTTATTTGTCAGTCTGGATTACGTTATATGTCTGTCCGGATTACGTTTTATGTCTGTCTGGATTACGTTTTATGTCAGTCCGGTTTATTTTCCAATCATTCAACCCAACACTAATCATTCATCCATGTATTGTTCGTAACAACCGTATAAAAATTAACAAATAGTCTATGTAATTTGAACATGTATAAGCTATAAAAAAGAATGGTTTATGTAACAATTAATGGTGTAAAGTAAAACAAGTATTTTTGGCCGATTATTGTTGACCGCACACCCCAGAGTCTTCAAGTAACCAGTTAGCCAATTCGCCCCTCACACGGTGGATAACCTTGCTCTGCTTCGGCTTCGTCGGATCAGCATTCACCATCAAACACTTCATCCAGTACAAAACGTATGTCCCGCAGTCGTTACTCCCGGCTAGCTGTCGTTGGCTACCCTTCCTCTCAACGATCAGCGGCCAATCGACCTTCAACAACTCTCGCCAAAATTCCATCAACTGAAATGTTGTGCATTCATGAATTCCGAGACACCAGGAAGGGTCTTCACCTTTTCCCAGCGAATGGGACATACTGTTGTACTGAATGAACTGTGATCTCGGTCTGTGGGCAACGAACAGAGTCCAGTGGCCAGACTTCCAGCATGGCTGTGCGATGATGGTCTCCGCCGCATTTAGTCCTACAATTTTGGGTAGTAGACAGTCTTCCATTATATCTCCTCCCTGTCCCTCCACAATTCTTCCCGATTTGAAGGTTGATATGCAAACAACCTTTTGCGGCCCTCCTCTTCTGACGAGTACCTCGATTAGGGCGTCCATGGTTTCGTTGTTGAATTCCGATTTTCGCGTTATTATTTCCTTGAGATCTTCACGAGTTATATTACAGAGGTCCCCCTCCAGATCACCTCTTTTTCGTCTCGTTCGGGAGCCGTGAGATTCAATAAACGTTGTACCTCATCAGGTTTCAACGATCTCAAGGCGGTCACATCCAGATCAGGTCTCGTCGAGGAAACATGGGCGGCCAGAACATCTTTGGCGGCTTCTTCGGCCTCCTTTATCTCTTTGGCGGCTTCTTCGGCCTCCTCTATCTCTTTGTTGGCTTCTGCGGCCTTCTTCTCTACCCCCTCTTGGCCAGATTTCCTGTACGCTTCGGCTCTATCTTCTGTGCGCAAGCGTGGTCTTTTGGTCCGCAATTTTGTTGGGTGTGTTTCCCTCTCCCTTTTCCTCTCTACATCCTTCCTCTGTCGTTCCTCCTCCTCCTTCCTCGTCTTCTCTTCCTCATTCCTCTTCCTCTCTTCCTCCTCCCTCTTCAAGTTAATCGTCTTTTGCTCTTCCTCCTTCCTCTTCCGTTCCTCCTCCTCCTTCCTCTCTTCCTCCACTTTCTTCTTCTTAATCCTCTCTTCCTCTTCCTCCATCTTCCGTTCCTCCTCCTTCCTCATCCTCTTCCTCTCTTTCTCCTCCGTCTTCTTCCTCATCCTATCTTCCTCTTCCTCCGTCATCTTCCTCTCTTCCTCCTCCCTCTTCTTCCTCTCTTCCTCCTCTTCCTGTCTTCCTCCTTCCTCTTCTTCCTCTCTTCCTCCTCCCTCTTCTTCCTCTCTTCCTCCTCCATCCTCTTCCTCTCTTCCTCCTTCCTCTTCTTCCTCTCTTCCTCCTCCCTCCTCTTCCTCTCTTCCTCCTCCCTCTTCTTCCTCTCTTCCTCCTCCCACCTCTTCCTCTCTTCCTCCTCCCTTTTCTTCCTGTCTTCCTCCTCCCCCTTCTTCCTGTCTTCCTCCTCCCTCATCCTCCTCTCTTCCTCCTCCCTCCTCTTCCTGTCTTCCTCCTCCCTCATGTTCCTCTCTTCCTCCTCCCTCCTCTTCCTCTCTTCATCCTCCCTCCTCTTCCTTCTCCCTCCTCTTCCTCTCTTCCTCCTCCCTCTTCCTCCTCTCTTCCTCCTCCCTTCTCTTACTGTCTTCCTTCTCCCTCTTCTTCCTCTCTTCCTTCTCCCTCTCTTCCTCCTCCCTCTTCCTCCTCCCTCCTATTCTTCTCTTCCTCCTCCCTCCTATTCCTCTTTTCCTCCTTCCCACGGAGTCCTTGAAGACCGATTTCATGTCTCAGCCTCCGACACTCCTCTTGAGAGATCCTCAGTTCTTCCTCCAGTCTGTTATTTTTTCGGTCGCCTTCTTAAGGGATGCTTCGGCTTGCAGCCATTTCGTCTTAACCTCACTCAGTTCCAACTCTTGTAGCAGTGGGTCACATGAAATGCTGCATTCACTAAGTTGTACCCTTGGTAGAGTTGATGTTGAAGGTGTATCCTTCGAGGCGACCTTTTGTGCAGGAGTTGCTTCTGGAGGACGAATTTGATCCTCTATCATCAGTTCATGCTCCCTTTCGCTGAGGGTCGGAGTGCCCTTGAACTCAAATTTGGCGCCATAAATCCCATGCAAGTTGATGCCGCGTTCCTCCCATTTCCTCAGGATTTGACGTCTCCCAAACATTTCCGTCCAACAGTTGAACCGTGGAAATGCTGAACTGGGATCCCCCAATTTGAACTTCTCGCAAAGGCAAACCTGCAAATAAGAATGAGTTAGGAGAGACATAAAACCTTTCCGGACAGACAAATAACGGAAACCGGACAGAAATAATAAATTCCGGACAGGCACAACACTTATTCTGGATAGACACAACACTTATTCCGGACAGACAAAACACTTATTCCGGACAGACACATGACTTATTCCGGACAGACACAACACTTATTCCGGACATACACAACACTTATTCCGGACAGACACAACACGTATTCCGGACAGACACCTGACTTATTCCGGACACACAAAACACTTATTCCGGACAGACACAACACTTATTCCGGACAAACACAACACTTATTCCGGACAGACAAAACACTTATTCCGGACAGACACAACACTTATTCCGGACAAGCACAACACTTATTCCGGACAGACACAACACTTATTCCGGACAGACACATGACTTATTCCGGACAGACACATGACTTATTCCGGACAGACACATTACTTATTCCGGACGACCACATGACTTATTCCGGACAGACACGTGACTTACTCCGGATACTCCGGACAGACACTTGACTTATTCCGGACAGACACAACACGTATTCCGGACAGACACAACACCTATTCCGGACAGACACAACACGTATTCCAGACAGACACATTACTTATTCTGGACGACCACATGACTTATTCCGGACAGACACAACACTTATTCCGGACAGACACAACACTACTACCGGACCAAGTTGCTTACTTGTAATATGGCAACACATCCAGACACGCAACCCTGCTTCAGAGTGAAGTTCCCAGCCAATCTCCTCCTAGACAGGTCCCTTTTGGCTTCCTCCAGACCCCTAACCAAGCAAGCGTGAACTGCAGTTGTCCACGCATATCTCTTGAGGCGCTTGAGGTTCTTCTGGTGCCTCGTGTACCACGCTTTAGTTCGCAGTGACCCATCGAAGAACAAAAAATGATTGAATATCAAACAAATAAGGAGACGGACATTCTCCTCCTCGTCGCCCATTGCACTCGTGGCAGTAAGATGACCCAGTAGCTGAGTGTTGTCGAGGTTAACGTCGTCTCGCTTCTCTACGTACATGGGTTCCATATCAACTCTCAGCCCATGCACTCTTAGCCCCAGTATTTGGGTGCCGTCTTCTACCGTAAATGGGACGACCCCGGTTGCTATTCTCATCCCGACCTCATTGGCGTCGAAGTGTTCGACGAACCAACCCACGATCTCATTATCAGTTGTGATGTGAGGAAAAGTGAGGAAGTGACCGAAAGGCGTCTCTTTGAAAACCTTCTTCTCCTCCCCCTTCATCCGACTGAACTGCCGGTGAATGACCGTCAAACCGCACTTAGTTTCGCGGAAGTAGTACGTGCTTCCCTGAAACCACAAAAAAACATATATTAAAAGTCGGTGCTTAACCCTAAAATCATCAAAAAACACATCCGGGTTGAGGAGAGACCTGCACGGCTAGAATTTCAGGAGCAATGGAGGTTTCAGGGACAGCAGAATCCATTTTCGCCTTGTCTTGGTTTTTCTTCGACTCAAAATGGGACGACGGTTTTTGGATGGGAAGAGGAAATGAGGAAAGGGCCAATTAGGAAACTGGACAGACAGATACTCGAATGCTCTACAGCCTCTACTGGTGTACTGGAAGTGTAACCGTCTAATCGTGATTTGGGGAAATGAACCGTCCCACCCAACCAGCCGTCTTTTTTCAAAATAAATCAAGCCCGCGCAGAAGATATAACTGATTGGATGCTGACTCATCAAATCGAAACTCGTCCACGTAAGGCGCGTCACGGACGCGTGTCCGTCTATCACGGCCCTCAAAAAAATGGGCAGTGGAGGAATCAATCGTCGATTTATAACAATTTTTATTCATTTTATGCTAATAGGTCGTCTCTATGAGATGCTATTAGGTCATCTTATGTGCTAGCTATGAGATGCTTTACAAGAAAATTCCATATTTTCCATCTTTAATGGTGCTAAGTATTGGTATTTGTAATGACAAGTCGAGTCTAAATTAAGACGATTAACTTAACTAATCACCTGTGGATTTCCTCAATTAAAAGTTGAATGTCAAGTTCCAACAGTTCCAAAATGGCTAGGATTTTTATTTTTTTGATCGACTCCTTTTTCAAAACAATTGTGTTTTATATTTGTTTTTCTAAATAATAAAAACATTGAAATTTAATAAAAAAAGCATTCTGGATTTGTATTTCAGTATCAAATGAGCACTTCATGCAGTTGTAATGGTTCTCTATATTCAGTTATGAGAACTCAAAAGGAAGATTGAAACTTAAGTTAATGAAACTTAACTAAACTAGAGTTCCATCATTTCGTTATTTGCTTCGTCATTGTTCGTTGAACGAGACTTCTTGTGCTCAAAGCTTAACAATACTGATCTAGTGGAAATTCTAGGATTTTTATGTAAGTGAAAATTCTAGGGAATTAAGCACCTGTGAGCAAATGTAACATCTAACTATCATTACAATACTATTATGCAACTACATATTTTTTAATTTTTTCTTAAAAGGGATTAATGTAAGTAATGCATTTGAAAGGAAAATAATAATTAAGACGATGTATAGATGACCCAAAATATTATAATTTTTTGATGGAAATTGCATTATATATTTGTAAAATTACCATTTTCGTTCTTACAAGGTGTTTGGGTCACGTGGATAATGCATTATATAGTTCAAACAAACGGAACTTATGATTCTTTTATTACAAAAGGCAACATAAATTGTTTGTGTTATTGTAATAACCTAATCTAAACTCCTTAGTTAACTAAACCTAAACCTAATTAACCCTTGATTAGTGAAGCATGTGGTGACTTGTTTTGGTTGGAAGAATGGGAGGTGAAGTGAAGATAAGAATTGGGTTTTACTATAAATAAGAGGGTGAGGGTTATCTGATGCGTTTTGCTTCATTGTTGGATTATCAGAGAGTGAGAGAGAGGAGATTTCTTTGGAGAAGAAGAAGGAGAGAAGAAGTAAAGAAGAAGAAGAGGAGAAGAAGAAGAAGGGAAGAAGAAGAGAAGAGGTTGCCAAAGCTTGGGAGGCTTCTTCACTCGACCAAAAGGTATGCCAAGTCTTCATATTAACTCCCCAAGAGGTGTGGGAGTGTAGAGGACGGCGTTGGTGCCGTTTCTCCGGTGAAAATCCTACTGGACGGAGGTTGAAGACGACTGGTTCGGTCGACCGTTGTGTGTCTCGGTCGACCGAACGTCGTCTAAATGATGCCTGTACAGTGGCGATTATGTATTGTACGGTCGACCATGTGAGGTTCGGTCGACCGATATTTATAAATATTAACTTACTGCCCGAAAACGGTCGAACGATGTCTGTGTGACGGTCGACCGTTTATGCCAAATTTCGCGGGAAATAAAGGGTTACATTAGCCGGTCGACCGGTGTTGTTTCGGTCGACCGAACCCAGTAGATAGGTTTGACAGGCCTTCGGCCGACCGAGTGTATGTCTCGGTCGACCGAACTGCGCAAGGTCGGTTACGAGCGTTGACCATCTAAACGGTCGACCGCTCTGGATCCGGTCGACCGACCGCGTGCAGTTTTCCTGCAGTGACGTGCCTGTAGATCGGTCGACCGGAAGGTAGGTTTCGGTCGACCAAATGCTGTAGGCAGGATTCAGGCAGTTTTCCTTATCGGTGGAACGGACCCTGGTTTGACCGATTGGATATATATGTATATAAAATGACCGCTAGATGACTTTTGTTCGACCGATTGGTCGGTAATTCGGTTGGCGTGGTTCGACTGATAGACTTGTTTGTACAGTACCGTGTACTGTGTGGGGGACCGGTCGATCAGTGTGCTTTTAGCGGTCGACCGATCTGCCGCAGGTTGGTGGATTTATCCACACGCGATCCGTTGAGTATAGGTCGACTACCGGCTCCGAGGCGACGATTGATTACCGGCTTTGAGAGCTACGGATTTCACCTTCGACGAAGGCGTATTATTGTACTATTGTTGCCTCTCTTACCGAGCGGGGTGTGAGGGATGTGTGCCGTAAACCTTGGGCAGTTTGCGAGGGTTTAGCGGTAGGCCGAGGATGTTTCGGCAGGGTGCGCGCTTGGCGGCTCTTGGGGGAGCAGCGGCTGTCGTCTGACCCGAGTTGTGTATTCGGCGGGCTGACTCGCTCCTTGGGTGGCGGCGTGTACCGGGGGTTCCTTCCTGCACTTTTGGGGAGCAGTGGTATCGACTGACCCTTGTGAGGCAGCGGTGAACTGACTTGACCCTAGTGACAGGAGTGGTTCAGTGCCGCGGAGGCGGTGAGGGCATTATTGTGGGCCCGAGGTAGATGATCATGTGCATAGCATTGCATTGTCTTTAATTCCTTTTTATATTTTTAGGAGGCTTGGTATACGAGGTTCCTGCAGGGAACTCAGGCATGTTTGTTTGTTTTCATTCCAGGTAGCGAGTAGTATTAGAGTCAGGTGGTGACCGAGGAGAGTGCCCCCGGGATCAGATCCTGTTCTCTTTTATATCTTCTTTTGTTTGAGGTAGTGATTACATGTATATTCACTTTTGTTGTAATCACAGTTGACTCATTTATATAGTTTGACTTCCACGTGGGTCTGTATCTTATATATTTTATATATATGTTGGTTTGTTTTCCCGTGACGTGTCATGTGTTGACCGTTGACGGTCTTTATTATTGTTTAAATTTTCCGCTGTTTTCGGGTACGTTACAATTTGGTATCAGAGCGTTGATCTCGGCGTACTTGTCCAAAGAAACCACCTTTGAGTTAGGAGTTAGGTCTAGAGGATCATGCATGCACAGATTATATTGATATTGTCTTGTTTTCTTTGGCAGATGCCTCCGAGACGGGGGAAGGCTGTTGCCCATACTCGCGGTGAGAGTGAGACTGCGAGGGATGAGGCATGGGAGGATGAGCATCGGACGTTGTTCGATACGGTCGGACGTCTGACAGAGATGCTACAGCAGCAGACAGCACAGACTGGGCAGACGGGGACTGGCGCTATGCATGACCGGTTTATGCGCCAGCATCCGCCTACCTTTCTGGGGCAGTATGACGCAGAGGCTGCGGAGGAGTGGATCTTCACGGTGCAGAAGATCTTCAGTGCTATTGGTTGTCCTCCAGAGGCGAGAGTGGGTCAGGCTACATATGTTTTGGGCGGTGCTGCGTCCAACTGGTGGAGGTCCACATCTGCAGTGGTGTTTGCGGACAGAGACGATATAACCTGGGAGGAGTTCGTTGGCGAGTTCAAGGAGCAGTATTTTCCGCAGCATGTGCAGGATGAGAAGAGGGAGGAGTTTCTGAGTCTTCAGCAGGGAGACATGACCCTGGCAGGCTACATCGGGAAGTTCAACGCCCTAGAGCGTTACTGTCCCGAGATGTACATCACACAGGAGCAGAGAGCGGGGAAGTTCGTCCGAGGGCTCCGGAAGCAGTTGAGGACGAAGGTGCTGACACATATGCCACGCACATTAGCCGATGCAGTGAAGAGTGCTACTGTTCTCGATCGTGACTACAGAGAGAACTACCAGGATGAGAGGAGGCCATCAGGTAGGTTCTCTGGGAGGCCGGGAGGTCAGACTGGGGGAAATCCAGACAAGAGGCCCCGATTCGAGGGAAGAGGAGCTGCGGTACCACGACCTGAGCCTTGTGGTACTTGTGGGAGGTTTCACTCCGGGCCGTGCTTCACCCCCGGAGCATGTCATGGTTGTGGCCAGCTGGGCCACTTTATTAGGAGCTGTCCGAGCCGAGGAGCTGGACCGAGCAGACCACCGGGTTTACCAGCACCAGGCAGAGGTGGAGGCGGAGGTAGACCACCTTTCAGACCACAGCAGGGGCAGCACACTGGCGGAGTTTTCACCATCCAGGCAGAGGAGGCTCGTGATGGAGGCGCCGTTGTGGAAGCTACGCTTCTTGTCGCAGGTCAGTAGCTAGGGTGCTCTTTGATTGTGACGCGACACACTCGTTCATCTCAGAGCGATTTGCGGGAGTGTTGGGCTGTACCCTTGCGATGTTGACTGCCACGTTGGAGGTCAGCACACCCCTGGGTCTGGTGGGCACTGTGGGGAGATTTGTCCCCGGCGCCACGGTTGTTTCGGGAGATCAGGAGTTTCCGGCAGACCTGATCTTGCTACCGATGGAGGACTTTGATGTCATACTTGGGATGGATTGGCTGTCCCAATATGATGTTCGAGTCTTGTGCCGTGAGAATAAGATTTTGATCCCGAGGAAGGGTTTGCCTGATATTCTGATTAGAGGGATCAGAAACAGAGGGGGTCGCATTATTGTATCTGCCGTGAGAGCTCAGAGGCTGTTGCAGCAGGGATGTGCAGCGTTTCTGGCGACACTTGTAGTTGCGGAGGCAGAATCTCAGAGGCTAGAGGACATAGAGGTGGTGCAGGAGTTCGCGGATGTTTTTCCAGCGGACGATACAGACATTGGAGGACATGCTGAGAGCGTGCACACTTGACTGGGCCGGGCATTGGGATGAGCATTTGCCGCTGATAGAGTTCGCCTACAACAACAGCTACCACTCGAGTATTGGGATGGCACCATATGAGGCATTATACGGGAGACCGTGTAGATCGCCGGTATGCTGGAGTGATGTGGGCGAGAGACAGTTAGTTGGACCTGACATTATATAGTTATATTCAGAGAAGGTCGACGTGATTCGGAGACGACTAGCTACAGCATAGAGCAGGCAGAAGAGTTATACTGATACGCGGAGACGTGAGCTGACTTTTGAGGTAGGAGATCATGTCTTCCTGAAGATCTCACCTTCCAGAGGGGTGATGAGATTCGGGAAGAAGGGGAAGCTGAGTCCGAGGTATGTCGGACCTTTTGAGATATTGGATCGGGTCGGTGAAGTGGCATATAGGATTGCGCTACCGCCACAGTTCGCAGGACTTCACAACGTCTTCCATGTTTCTATGCTGAGGAAGTACGTGGCCAATCCAGCTCATGTGATAGAGATAGCAGTACCAGAGATCTGGCAGGATTTGTCATTAGATGAGATACCAGTTGAGATTGTGGATCAGATGGTACATCAGCTCAGGAGGAGAGCGATTCCGATGGTGAAGGTCAGGTGGCAGCGTTTCCTCCCTCTTCTGATCCCTGACATGCTGGGGAAAGTACTGCTCATGGAACACCTCCAAGAACTCCTGACATCTGCATGGTCATCAAACAGAACTGTGGACGTAGATCTCCACCAGTTGGTGGCCTCACCATCGAACACATAGGTGGCCAGCTCCACCATCCTCTCAGGTGCTACTCCAATAGCACGGAAGATCTTCTCCATCCGGAAGATCCAGTCCTCCGCCACCTCTGGGGCCCTCCTGCAGTGTTCCTCCTCCATCAAACCTGGGCCTCTTGCTCGGGTTTCCTGCCCCACGACCAGCTACTCTGCTGCCGGTGCTCATTGGCGCCTTCCGCGCCTCCTGAATACACTCCCTCTGGTCCTGCTCGATGATCGTAGCATGCTTTACCGCATTTGCAGGGGTCCGCGGCATGCTGTTGATCACCCGAGAACGAAGCGGCTGCCTCAGTCCCTTCACGAACTTCCTCGCCCGCTGCTCTGGGGTCACACAGATCTCTAGGCAGTAACGCTCCAAGGTGTTGAACCTGCTGATGTAGCTCGCCAGAGTCATCTCCCTCTGCTCCAGCGACATAAATTCCTCCCTCTTCTGATCCCTGACATGCTGGGGAAAGTACTGCTCATGGAACACCTCCAAGAACTCCTCCCAGCTGACATCTGCACGGTCATCAAACAGAACTGTGGACGTAGATCTCCACCAGTTGGCGGCCTCGCCATCGAACACATAGGTGGCCAGCTCCACCATCCTCTCAGGTGTTACTCCAATAGCACGAAAGATCTTCTCCATCCGGAAGATCCAGTCCTCCGCCACCTCTGGGGCCCTCCTGCCATCAAAAGTCGGCGGGTGCTGACGCATGAACCGATCGTGCTCAGCTCCCACTCCGCCCTGGGCGCTCTGAGCTGCCTGACGCTCCAGAAACTCGCCCAACCTGTCCCAATGAGCACCAGAAGTGTCGTCACTGGGATCACGATCGCGTGGAGAACTCCTCACGCGCCTAGGTGCCATCTGACAGAAGAAACAATCACAACTTCAGCCATGTATGCATGCCAAAGATATAAAATGCATGAGTCCTATTACTATGAGGGTGATTTCATTGGGAACCGCATAGGAATCGACCGCTCTGATACCAAGTTGTAACATCCCGAAACAGCGGAAATTTAAAAATTCATAAACAAGACACAGGAACTCAATAATCAAGACGGGACTGTTACTTCACATAAACAAATAGCGGTGCACCAAAATTACATCAGAGTTTGTCAAAATAATACATGATTACAACAAAATGACAACAGACGATAAAACGTAATCATGCCGACCTCAGTGGTCCGAGAAGAGGATCCGACTCCAAAATGCGCGTGCCCACCGATCACCACCCTACTAGACCTACTGCGGTCCTGAAAATATAAACAACAATGCCTGAGTTTCCAGAAGGAAACCCCGTATGCCAACTCACCTACATGCATGCATTACATATTGAACCTATCATACTAGTATCATGTCATGACATCGACAGAAATGGAAAACAGTTCCCCCGAAGGGTAAAACAGGACATCAGTCCGACAATCAACAACGAGTCTCCCGAGAAGACCTACTGCAGGCACATGCAGCCTTACAGCACGCGACATCGCACCCCCCACACGCAGCTACACTACACAAGGGTTCGGCAGGGAGCCTCTGTCACGTCTGCGCGCCGATAGAATACAGATCTGCAAATCTCAGTGGTCGGAGCCACATGGACCAACGGGGCCGTCGCCCGAAAGGTATAACAACAACATCTCGGTAGGTGCCCAGCCGAGGAAAACAACATAGCCGGAACAGCCTCAGCCCAACAATCAACATCGTCGGCACAACCTCGGCGGCATCACCGACACAGCATCGGTGGTCCATCGCAACGTCCGGCACAGCATCGGACGGGTCCAGACTGAAGTCTGCCAGGTCATCAGGCTCCTCAAGCCGCAAACACCAACCGCGCCGCTATAAAAGCAGGACAGCGACCTCCGTAGCCCGTGGGCCGGTAGTCACCTCACCCAACGCCAGTTGCGTGCCCGCACAACATCAACACTGGGATCCGCGATCCCTCAGGCCTGCTATACTACAATAAGTCCAACAATCCATCACAAGTCACGATCCATACACGGAGGTGACGCGTCCCGAACACCCACACTCTTCCCAACAGCGGTCCCTGGGCAGGCACGTATCACGCACCCACCGTCACCTCCCGGCTCACGCACAAGGCGAGGACACGGGTTTCCGTGGACAAAGTTGGCGTTCAAAAAGGGAACCAGGAATTCTGTCCTGGGCCCAAACGGTCGACCGGAAGAGGTGATTCGGTCGGCCGGTTCCAGAAAGGAATCGGTCGACCGGATTCCTAAAACGATCTACCGCTGCGCTCACAACAGAACCCCCAACGGTCGAACAAAGGTCTAAAACCGGTCGACCGAACGAGGTCAAAATCCGGAGTCTGGTCAACAATAAATTCAATTCTATCGGTCGACCGACTCAGGGGTCTCGGTCGACCGAAAACAGACAGGGTCAACCTATTATTCTAAGTCATATAATCGGTCGAACGCAATAATAACCAGTACACTTAAGTTCCGGTCGACCGAACACAAGACCCCGGTCGACCGAAACACAACAGGCAGTCCCAACTCACCATAAATAATGCACTACCGGTCGACCGCCACAAGGCATCGTTCGACCGGTGAAGGTTAAAGTCGGGCAAACAGTGCTAAAACGGTCGACCGCCCGAAGGATCCGGTCGACCGTTGGTCGTCTTCAACCTCGCGCCAGCCGAGGTTTTACGAAGAAACGCGTCGCCGGAGAGGTCTCCGACCTCCCCCGACTCGACCAACGCATCCCTCACATGAGGGTTAACAAACAAACCACACTAAGGAGCGGCATACCACCACCAAGACGACGAACCGCCGGAGCTCCGCTCACGCACGTCGCCTCCTCCGGTCTCCCTCGCGCTAAGCCTCCGCACGAATGTCTTCCTCGTCTGCCTCCTCCGCAACAGCTGCTCCCACCGCGCGCACCAGCAAGGAAAGGAAGAAGAAATGAGGAAGGAGAAGAAAAGAAGAAGAAGAAAGAAGAACCTTATTTATAAACTCGGATGCTACAGTACAACCCATCACTCTCTCCCCTCATCTACAGTGCTCGCCCCTTCACCTCCCCATGCAACTCCTATTCATTTACCTTCCCCATGCAAACCACACCTTAAACCCGGATTAACCCTAAACCCGGGTTAGGGTTCTAACAATCCACCCAACTTAAAAGGATTTCGTCCCGAAATCAAAGCAACCTACTCACCGAAAAGCTCTGGATACTGCCTTCTGACATCCTCCTCGATCTCCCAAGTTGCCTCGCGCTCGCTGTGATGCTGCCATCTGACCTTCACCATCGGAATGGTCCTCCTCCTGAGCTGATGATCCATGCGATCAACAATCTCGACTGGCCTCTCCTCGAGCGACAAGTCCTGCTGAATCTCTGGCACTGCTATCTCAATAACGTGCGACGGATCTGCCACATACTTCCTCAACATCGACACATGGAAGACATTATGCAGACCCGAAAACTGCGGTGGCAATGCAATCCGGTAGGCAACCTCTCCAACTCGGTCGAGGATCTCGAACGGTCCAACATATCTCGGACTGAGCTTCCCCTTCTTCCCAAACCTCATCACACCTCTGGCTGGGGAAATCTTCAGAAACACGTGATCGCCCACCTCGAAACTCAACACCCGTCTGCGTCGATCAGCATAACTCTTCTGCCTGCTCTGTGCTATGGCCAGCCTCCTCCTGATCACATCCACCTTCTCTGAGTACATCTGCACAATCTCTGGCCCCACTAACTGCCTCTCGCCCACATCACTCCAGCATACCGGTGATCTGCAAGGCCTCCCGTACAATGCCTCGTACGGTGCCATCCCAATACTCGAGTGGTAGCTATTGTTGTAGGCAAACTCTATCAGTGGCAAGTGCTCATCCCAGTGCCTTGCCCAATCCAGTGTGCATGCTCTCAGCATATCCTCCAGGGTCTGAATCGTCCTCTCTGACTGACCATCGGTCTGCGGATGAAACGCTGTACTGAACCTCAGACGCGTCCCCAAAGTTTGCTGCAGACTCCCCCAAAATCTGGAAGTGAATCGAGGATCTCGATCGGAGATGATCCATTATAATTTATATTGTATAAAAATGTAGGTAATTGCAAAGACAGTTAAGCCAATAAGGCTCCAAGGACAAAAGGTTTGCATTAGAAAAATAAAGGCAGTTGGTACCATACAAAAAACGCAGACATCCTCTGATCATAACTTCAAAATATGCTACCACATGTATGCATAAAAAACACGGGATGTAATGTTGCTGCATAGGATATAAGAAACAACAAACTCACCAACTCATTATTTCAGCTCCTTGAAGAGCAAAGGAGCAACCTGCAAAACAGAAGCAGCAGCATTCAGGTAATATCTCATAGTAATTTGTAATGGGCTTTTAAACCAAAAGTTTAATTAGGTACATGGGAAAGAAATACTGAGAAGAGTGATATCTTGCTTACACATTTGTCAATACAGGACCAGTAATCAAAGTACTGGCCAGTGCAGTGCTTGTGGCCACTTTCATCATCTTTTATTCTCTCAGCACATCTCTGTAAAACAAGTGAGGTACATTTGTTAAAATAATATTGGATTTCATAAACGATATCTCCCCAAGGACATCAACTGAACAAACAATATTTAGTAGAACAGAACTTAAATACAGTAGACAATATTCAGTTTGGTAATAATAATAAAACATTACAGACAGAGCATCCCTAACAAAGAAAACCTCAAGGTTCTCAATGTTACAAATAGTTACATATATATGCTAGCACTTCCTAAACATCCATCTCTTGTTGTTCTTCATATGCCTTAAACAGTGTTTAGATTAAAGTTGTCCCGGCCACGTGCCACCCAACTAATCAAAGCCAGACTGCTTTCTGCAGCCACACATTGCTTATGCGGCCGCATACCGGAACATGACCACTAAACATAGACAACTAAAACACAAATTGTGGACAAATTTCAGTAAAATCCACGCAGATTGGGCAGACAATGCTCAATGGCCAAATACTTGGTCCCAAACACCATTCTCGAATATTGCGCCAAAAATGTCCAAAGTGTGATAATTATTCCTTACGACATTGATAGGCATATAATGTGCAATTTTTATTTTGTTTCGATCCCAAGGCAAATGTAACCTGCTTTTACAATTTGTTATGGGTCAACTAACGGTTTCTGTTCCAATAAAACCACCATCACTAATAATAGTGCTCATCAATATAGCTTTGCTGTTACCTTGAACTATACAATTAGAAAAAAAGAGTTTCACCGCTTCATGTTACTCGCCGTGAATGCCACATCACGGATCAAGAGATGTTGTTCGAGATTTGACCAAAAATTTGTTAGCTAAATTCACCATCACATCAAATTGAATTGTGAGAAATTGTGCATGGATCAGAGATGTTTCAACAAGAAACAACTTATCCACTGTTCCGTTGTTGTTAGAAGACACAGCAAAAAGGCTCTAGATGAGAAAAGAAAATAAATACCACATATTCAAGCCATGTTTTGACGCATCTCGATTTGCAAAAATCCTCAAGACGTGCCTTGGGATCGACAGGGTCCGAATCAGCGTCTGACCCGTATTAATGTCAATCAAAACTTGAATACGCATAAGAATGGCAAACTGCTCAAACTGAAAACAAAGCTACCTTATTATTTGATTTAATAAACTCTTACAAAGCTAATATACAAATTTCGGTTAAGCTCCTCATCATCTATCAAACACACACGTGCACTGCGCTTCAGTATGTCTTTACAGAACCAACTAGGGAGTCTCTGGGAGAAACAAATAGAACTCCCCTTACTCAGCAAACAAATGATTCCATATTAAAAAATAATCTCATACATTACTATGTTTCAGTAAGAACTCAGGAGTGCATAAGCAAATGTGAGTGTCTTTCAAGGAAATCGTTTGATTTAGCAATTGAAATAATTCAACGAAGTATTCTGAATATGTCAAAATAAACAAAAAGTAGGTTGTGTTAGATCCCTAACCTAGGGTTAGTGGACTAATGATGGTTTAAGTGTGGTTTGCATGGGGAAGTGGGTGTGCAGGAGTTGCATGAGAAGGTGAAGGGTTGGGGTTACTGTAGCACCGAGTTTTAAATAAGACCATTCTCTCTCCTTCTTCTTCTTTCATCTCCTTCCTCATTTCTTCTTCCTCCATTCTCACCAAACACACACCTTCTTCCTCAGTCGCTCAAGCTCAGGCGGAGGAGGCTGCGTCGGCGTGAGGTGTGAAGCGGTCCAGGCAGGAGAGGTGCGGAGTTGAGCGCACGAGGAGATCACCG
This sequence comes from Triglochin maritima, assembly GCA_963682175.1. Taxonomy (NCBI): domain Eukaryota; kingdom Viridiplantae; phylum Streptophyta; class Magnoliopsida; order Alismatales; family Juncaginaceae; genus Triglochin; species Triglochin maritima. The sequence goes on from OY821782.1 coordinate 566,593, forward strand.
GAGGCGACGTGCGCGAGCGGAGCTCCGACACTTTCGTCGTTTCTTTTGAGGTATGCCGCTCTCTAGTGTGGTTTTGTTGTTGACACTCATGAGAGGGTCGTGTTGGTCGGTCGGAGGAGGTCAGAGGCCTCTCCGACGTCGCGTTTGGGCGAAGAAACCTCGACTGGCGCGAGGTTGAAGACGACCGGACGGTCGGCCGACCCTTGGGCGGTCGACTGATTGCATGTATATCTGCACTGCCTGTTGCGTTTCGGTCGACCGAGGCCTCGTGTTCGGTCGACCGGAACTTAAGTTTATTTGTGTATATTGCATGTTGTTCGGACGTAGGCTTGAGTTCGGTCGACCGTTATATGACGTAGAAATATAGGTTGACCCTAACTGTTGTCGGTCGACCGAGACCCCTGAGTCGGTCGACCGATGGATTAAAAGATTGAAAATGTTGTACTGTTAGTTTTCGGTCGACCGGGACCCCTGAGTCGGTCGACCGATAGGATGATTTGAATGTTGACCAAACTCCGGATTTTGACCTCGTTCGGTCGACCGGTTTTAGACATTCGGTAGACCGTTGGGGGGATTGTGTTCTGTGCGCAGCGGTAGACCGTGTTAGGGACGGTCGACCGATTCCTTTCTGGAAACGGTCGACCGAATCACCTCTTACGGTCGACCGTTTGGGCCCAGGACAGAATTCCTGGTTCCCTTTTTGAACGCCAACTTTGCCACGGAAAACCGTGTCCTCGCCTTGTGCGTGAGCCGGGAGGTGACGGTGGGCGCGTGATGCGTGCCTACCCAGGGACCGCCGTTGGGAAGAGTGTGGGTGTTCGGGACGCGTCGGTTCCAGGTATGGAGCGTGACAAATGTGATGGATTGATTGGACTTATTGTAGTATAGCAGGCCTGAGGGATCGCGGATCCCAGTGTTGATGTTGTGCGGGCACGCAACTGGCGTTGGGTGAGGTGACTACCGGCCCACGGGCTACGGAGGTCGCTGCCCTGCTTTTATAGCGGCGCGGTTGGTGTTTGCGGCTCGAGGAGCCTGATGACCTGGCAGACTTCGGTCTGGTTTTGTCCGACGTTGTGCCGGACTGTTGTGATGGACCACCGATGTTGTGCCGGTGATGCCGCCGAGGTTGTGCCGGCGATGGTGATTGTTGAGCCGAGGCTGTTCCGGCTATGTTGTTTTCCTCGGCTGGGCACCTACCGAGATGTTGTTGTTATACCTTCCGGGCGACGGCCTCGTTGGTCCCTGTGGCTCCGACCACTGAGATTTGCAGATCTGTATTCTATCGGCCCGCAGGCGTGACAGAGGCTCCCTGCCGAACCCATGAGTAGTGTAGCTGCGTGTGGGGGGTGCGATGTCGCGTGCTGTAAGACTGCATGTGCCTGCAGTAGGTCTCCTCGGGAGACTCGTTGTTGATTGTCGGACTGATGTCCTGTTTTACCCTTTGGGGGAACTGTTTTCCATTTCTGTCGATGTCATGACATGCTACTAGTATGATAGGTTCATCGTGTAATGCATGCATATATAGGTGAGTTGGCATACGGGGTTTCCTTCTGGAAACTCAGGCATTGTTGTTATATATTTTCAGGACCGCAGTAGGTCCAGTGGGGTGGTGATCGGCGGGCGCACGCGTTTGGAGTCGGATCCTCTAGTCAGACCACTGAGGTCCACATGATTACATTTATCTTCCCTTATCGTTTTGTTGTAATCATGTATTCATTTTGGCAAACTCTGATGTATTATGGTGCACCGCTTTATTGTTTATGGGAAGTAACAGTCCCGCCTTGATTATTGTGCTCTTTGTCTTGATTATGAATTTTTAAATTTTCCGCTGTTTTGGGATGTTACAACTTGGTATCAGAGCGGTCGATTCCTATGCGGTTCCCAATGAAATCACCCTTGTAGTAATAGGATTCATGCATTTTATCTTTTAGCATGCATACATGGCTGAAGTTGTGATTGTTTCTCTTATCAGATGGCACCTAAGCGCGTGAGGAGTTCTACACGCGATCGTACTTCCAGTGACGACACATCTGGTGCTCATTGGGACAGGTTGGGTGAGTTTCTGGAGCGTCAGGCAGCTCAGAGCGCCCAGGGCGGAGTGGGAGCTGAGCACGATCGGTTCATGCGTCAGCACCCGCCGACTTTCGACGGCAGGAGGGCCCCGGAGGTTGCAGAGGACTGGATCTTCCGGATGGAGAAGATCTTCCGTGCTATTGGTGTAGCACCTGAGAGGATGGTGGAGCTGGCCACCTATGTGTTTGACGGCGAGGCCGCCAACTGGTGGAGGTCTACATCCACAGTTCTGTTTGATGATCGTGTGGATGTGAGCTGGGAGGAGTTCTTGGAGGTGTTTCATGAGCAGTACTTCCCCCAGCATGTCAGGGATCAGAAGAGGGAGGAGTTCATGTCGCTGGAGCAGAAGGACATGACACTGACGAGCTACATCAGCAGGTTCAACGCTTTCGAGCGTTACTGCCCTGAGATTTGTGTGACCCCAGAGCAGCGGGCGAGGAAGTTCGTGAAGGGACTGAGACAGCCGCTTCGATCTCGGGTGATCAACAGCATGCCGCAGACCCTTGCAGATGCGGTGAAGCATGCTACGATCATTGAGCAGGACCAGAGAGAGTGTAATCAGGAGGCGCGGAAGGCGCTAGTGAGCACCGGTAGAAGAATAGCTGGTCGTGGGGCAGGAAACCCGGGCAAGAGGCCCAGGTTTGATGGAGGAGGAGCACGTCAGTCAGGAACGTGCACTTACTGCGGGAGGTTCCACCCAGGGCAGGAGTGTCCCCGTCGGACTGGAGCGTGCATGGGTTGTGGTCAGATGGGGTATTTCGTCCGTGATTGTCCTCAGAGGCAGGGAGAGCCGAGCAGGAGGCCAGGACCACCATCAGTGGGCAGAGGCGGAGGCAGCCGGTCAGTTGTCCCACCGGGCCAGAGCAGGAGGACCGGGCGGGTCTTCACTATCCAGGCTGAGGAGGCGAGGGACTCCAACACCGTCGTGGAAGGTACGCTTTCAGTTTCTGGTTCTGTAGCGCGCGTGTTGTTTGATTGTGGCGCCACTCACTCCTTCATTTCGGAGAAGTTTGCTCGCGAGTTGGGTCGGACCCCTGTGCGGCTGACTGATGTTTTGGAGGTCAGCACGCCCATGGGTGAGGTGGGCACTGTGGGGAGCTATTTCCCCGGCACCACAGTTGCTTCAGGAGACCATGATTTTCCGGCAGATCTGGTCTTATTACCGATGGTGGACTTCGACTTCATACTGGGGATGGACTGGCTGTCACAGTACGACGTGCGAGTCTTTTGCCGTGAGAAGAAAATCCTAATTCCGATGGAGGGCGTGCCAGATTTTCTGATCAGAGGTGCGAGGAGCAGAGGGGGTCGTCTGATTGTGTCTGCGGTTAAGGCACAGAGACTGTTACAGCAGGGATGCAGAGCGTTTGTGGCCACGTTGGTAGTCCCTGATCCCCTGATCCTGAGACGAGGAGGCTGGAGGATATAGAGGTAGTGCAGGAATTTCCAGACGTTTTTCCAGCAGAGATTCCAGCGTTACCGCCGCACCGAGAGATTGAGTTCAGCATCGAGTTGGTTGCGGGTACGACACCTCAGTCGAAGGCACCTTATCGGATGGCACCTGCTGAGTTGACGGAGCTGAAGAAGCAGTTGCAGGAGTTGATGGAGTCCGGGTTCATTCGACCGAGTGTTTCTCCATGGGGAGCGCCTGTACTCTTCGTGAAGAAGAAGGATGGATCGTTGCGGATGTGCATCGACTACAGGATGCTGAATAAGGTTACCGTTTGGAACCGGTACCCTTTGCCCAGGATTGATGATTTGTTCGATCAGTTGCAGACGGCGAGAGTGTTCTCGAAGATTGATCTGCGTTCGGGCTATCATCAGTTACGGATCAGGGAGGCGGATGTTCAGAAGACAGCCTTCAGGACGCGGTACGACCACTATGAGTTCTTGGTGATGCCATTTGGACTGACGAATGCGCCTGCGACATTCATGGATCTGATGAATAGGACCTTCCAGCCGTACCTTGACAAATTTGTCGTGGTGTTCGTGGATGACATCTTGGTATACTCGCCTGACAGGGAGCAGCATCGAGAGCGCCTGAGGATTGTGCTGGGCATCTTGAGGGAGCAGCAGCTTTATGCCAAGTACACGAAGTGTGAGTTTTGGTTGGATCAGGTGGCTTTTCTGGGGCATATTGTGTCAGCAGATGGAATTTCAGTGGATCCGGCGAAGGTCGAGGCAGTGACTCAGTGGAGAGCCCCGACGAGCGTAACGGAGATCAGGAGTTTCGTAGGTCTGGCAGGATATTACAGGCGGTTTATCCAGGATTTCTCCAAACTTGCGTTGCCGCTGACAGCGTTGACGCAGAAGGGCGTCAAGTTCGTTTGGTCCCAGAAGTGCGAGGACAGCTTTCAGGAGTTAAAAAGGCGTTTGACGACAGCACCTATTCTGACGCTACCAAGTGGCAGTGGCGGCTACGTGATTTACAGCGATGCATCAGGGATAGGCTTGGGTTGTGTCCTGATGCAGCATGGGAAGGTGGTCGCGTACGCTTCGAGGCAGCTGAAAGTGCACGAGAAGAACTACCCTACTCATGATCTGGAGTTGGCGGCGGTAGTTCATGCGTTGAAGACCTGGCGGCACTATCTGTATGGCGAGCAGTTCGAGGTCTTCACCGATCATCAGAGTCTGAAATACTTGTTCTCGCAGAAGGAACTGAATATGAGGCAGCGCAAATGACTTGAGTTCCTTAAGGACTACGACTTCACCATTTCCTATCACCCGGGGAAGGCGAATTCGGTTGCGGATGCATTGAGCAGGAAGGTGGAGGTTTCTGTTGCGAGTCTGTGCATCCTGGAGTGGAGGCTACTCGAGGCTTTGTCAGAATGGAGTCCATTCATCGAGGGTTCAGAGGGAGCGGTGATTGCTGGACTTCGGGTGGAGCCGCAGACTGTCTTACGGTTGGTTCAGGCTCAGCAGGGGGATGATGAGTTAGCTAGTCTGCTACAGTTAACTTCCAGAGATGGATCAGACTTCAGTGTGGGGGTTGATGGTGGTCTGAGGTTCAGGAGTCGGATCTGGGTGCCGAAGGTGGATGGGCTGAGAGATGACATCATGGAGGAGGCACACAGAGCTAGATACACCATTCATCCGGGGAGCACGAAGATGTATAAGGACCTGGAGCGGAACTTCTGGTGGAAGGGCATGAAGAGGGACATTGCGGAGTTTGTGGAGCGATGCTTAGTCTGCCAGCAGGTGAAGATTTAGCATCAGAGGCCGACAGGACCGATGCAGAGTATTGAGCTTCCTGAGTGGAAGTGGGAGCACGTGACAATGGATTTTGTCACGGGATTGCCGAAGACAAGGAGATTCCACGACGCGATTTGGGTGATAGTCGATCGACTGACCAAGTCGGCGCACTTCTTAGCGATCCGGACCACGTTGCCTTTGGAGGGTCTAGCTAAGTTGTACGTGGAGGAGGTAGTCAGGTTGCATGGAGTGCCAGTGAGCATCATCTCAGATCGAGATCCTCGTTTCACTTCCAGATTTTGGGAGAGTCTACAGCAGGCGTTGGGGACGCGTCTGAAGTTCAGTACAGCGTTTCATCTGCAGACAGATGGTCAATCAGAGAGGACGATTCAGACCCTGGAGGATATGCTTAGAGCATGCACACTGGATTGGGCAGGACACTGGGATGAGCACTTGCCACTGATAGAGTTTGCCTACAACAACAGCTACCACTCGAGTATTGGAATGGCACCGTACGAGGCGTTGTACGGGAGGCCTTGCAGATCACCAGTATGCTGGAGTGAAGTGGGCGAGAGGCAGTTAGTGGGGCCAGAGATTGTGCAGATGTACTCAGAGAAGGTGGATGTGATCAGGAGGAGGCTGGCCACAGCACAGAGCAGGCAGAAGAGTTATGCTGATCGACGCAGACGGGTATTGAGTTTTGAGGTGGGCGATCACGTGTTTCTGAAGATTTCCCCAGCCAGAGGTGTGATGAGGTTTGGGAAGAAGGGGAAGCTCAGTCCGAGATATGTTGGACCGTTTGAGATCCTCGACCGAGTTGGAGAGGTTGCCTACCGGATTGCACTGCCACCACAGTTTTTGGGTCTGCATAATGTCTTCCATGTGTCGATGCTGAGGAAGTATGTGGCAGATCCGTCGCACGTTATTGAGATAGCAGTGCCAGAGATTCAGCATGACTTGTCGCTCGAGGAGAGGCCAGTCGAGATTGTTGATCGCATGGATCATCAGCTCAGGAGGAGGACCATTCCGATGGTAAAGGTCAGGTGGCAGCATCACAGTGAGCGCGAGGCCACTTGGGAGATCGAGGAGGATGTCAGAAGGCAGTATCCAGAGCTTTTCGGTGAGTGTTTGCTTGATTTCGGGACGAAATCCTTTTAAGTTGGGTGGATTGTTAGATCCCTAACCTAGGGTTAGTGGACTAATGATGGTTTAAGTGTGGTTTGCATGGGGAAGTGGGTGTGCAGGAGTTGCATGGGAAGGTGAAGGGTTGGGGTTACTGTAGCACCGAGTTTTAAATAAGGCCCTTCTCTCTCCTTCTTCTTCTTTCATATCCTTCCTCATTTCTTCTTCCTCCATTCTCACCAAACACACACCTTCTTCCTCAGTCGCTCAAGCTCAGGCGGAGGAGGCTGCGTCGGCGTGAGGTGTGAAGCGGTCCAGGCAGGAGAGGTGCGGAGTTGAGCGCACGAGGAGATCACCGGAGGCGACGTGCGCGAGCGGAGCTCCGACACTTTCGTCGTTTCTTTTGAGGTATGCCGCTCTCTAGTGTGGTTTTGTTGTTGACACTCATGAGAGGGTCGTGTTGGTCGATCGGAGGAGGTCGGAGGCCTCTCCGACGTCGCGTTTGGGCGAAGAAACCTCGACTGGCGCGAGGTTGAAGACGACCGGACGGTCGACCGACCCTTGGGCGGTCGACCGATTGCATGTATATCTGCACTGCCTGTTGCGTTTCGGTCGACCGAGGCCTCGTGTTCGGTCGACCGGAACTTAAGTTTATTTGTGTATATTGCATGTTGTTCGGACGTAGGCTTGAGTTCGGTCGACCGTTATATGACGTAGAAATATAGGTTGACCCTAACTGTTGTCGGTCGACCGAGACCCCTGAGTCGGTCGACCGATGAATTAAAAGATTGAAAATGTTGTACTGTTAGTTTTCGGTCGACCGGGACCCCTGAGTCGGTCGACCGATAGGATGATTTGAATGTTGACCAAACTCCGGATTTTGACCTCGTTCGGTCGACCGGTTTTAGACCTTCGGTAGACCGTTGGGGGGATTGTGTTCTGTGCGCAGCGGTAGACCGTGTTAGGGACGGTCGACCGATTCCTTTCTGGAAACGGTCGACCGAATCACCTCTTACGGTCGACCGTTTGGGCCCAGGACAGAATTCCTGGTTCCCTTTTTGAACGCCAACTTTGCCACGGAAAACCGTGTCCTCGCCTTGTGCGTGAGCCGGGAGGTGACGGTGGGCGCGTGATGCGTGCCTACCCAGGGACCGCCGTTGGGAAGAGTGTGGGTGTTCGGGACGCGTCGGTTCCAGGTATGGAGCGTGACAAATGTGATGGATTGATTGGACTTATTGTAGTATAGCAGGCCTGAGGGATCGCGGATCCCAGTGTTGATGTTGTGCGGGCACGCAACTGGCGTTGGGTGAGGTGACTACCGGCCCACGGGCTACGGAGGTCGCTGCCCTGCTTTTATAGCGGCGCGGTTGGTGTTTGCGGCTCGAGGAGCCTGATGACCTGGCAGACTTCGGTCTGGTTTTGTCCGACGTTGTGCCGGACTGTTGTGATGGACCACCGATGTTGTGCCGGTGATGCCGCCGAGGTTGTGCCGGCGATGGTGATTGTTGAGCCGAGGCTGTTCCGGCTATGTTGTTTTCCTCGGCTGGGCACCTACCGAGATGTTGTTGTTATACCTTCCGGGCGACGGCCTCGTTGGTCCCTGTGGCTCCGACCACTGAGATTTGCAGATCTGTATTCTATCGGCCCGCAGGCGTGACAGAGGCTCCCTGCCGAACCCATGAGTAGTGTAGCTGCGTGTGGGGGGTGCGATGTCGCGTGCTGTAAGACTGCATGTGCCTGCAGTAGGTCTCCTCGGGAGACTCGTTGTTGATTGTCGGACTGATGTCCTGTTTTACCCTTCGGGGGAACTGTTTTCCATTTCTGTCGATGTCATGACATGCTACTAGTATGATAGGTTCATCGTGTAATGCATGCATATATAGGTGAGTTGGCATACGGGGTTTCCTTCTGGAAACTTAGGCATTGTTGTTATATATTTTCAGGACCGCAGTAGGTCCAGTGAGGTGGTGATCGGCGGGCGCACGCGTTTGGAGTCGGATCCTCTAGTCAGACCACTGAGGTCCACATGATTACATTTATCTTCCCTTATCGTTTTGTTGTAATCATGTATTCATTTTGGCAAACTCTGATGTATTATGGTGCACCGCTTTATTGTTTATCGGAAGTAACAGTCCTGTCTTGATTATTGTGCTCTTTGTCTTGATTATGAATTTTTAAATTTTCCGCTGTTTCGGGATGTTACAGGTTGTCTCCTATTTTTTCTTCTCCTCCCCATATATATTTCACATCAAACGTATGCATATCCAATGGAACTAAACATTTCTTTTTTGTGTGTGTAAGCAACCACGGGGTTTGCATCTTTTTTCTCTTCTTTCACTTGTTGTATTCTAATTTTCACTAATTCACTACTAAGTTTATGTGATTTTACTAAATTATCATTTATTACTATCGATCAATTGAAATTACTACAGCTGAACTTTCGTTGATACAATAACCCTGCTTCTGCTCCGTCAAGTAATGTACCTGAAAGTCAAAGTGTCAAACATGTTATTACGTTGCTAAAGAAAAGAAATTTGACAAAAAAGAAAGGAAACTCAGTTTTTTAAAATAAATTTGGACAGGTTTTGTCAAGAAAGAGAATCCAGTGGAAAAATATATAGAAATAAGTAGGAAATCCCCCATGTAATTAAATTTGTCTCCAATTTTTTTCATTATCGCTTCGTGTGCGCATATTTAAAAGACCAACCCATGAGAAATCATTTTTGTAACATCTCCGAACAACGGAAAATTTAAACTTTTAAAATTAAAGAAAACACAAGGATAAAGATCATGAAGAGATGAGACATTACTCAAAGAAATACCCGAATATATCTGGTGCACCATATTACATAAGAGTTTGTCAAAATAGTGATTACATCAGAATACGAAATACATAATACATGTAATCGCGACAACCTAAAATAGGCAGACAACAGGATCCAGTCCCAAAGTGCAATCTCTCTCGGTCACCACCTGTCGGAACCTACCACGGTCCTGAAAATAAATATAACAACGCCTGAGTTTCCATAAGGAAACCCCGTATGACAAGCTCACTTATATGTCATATCATACTAGTATAGCATGACATGAAATATAACGTAGTAAAACAACATCCGTCCCGCAATCGTTCCCGCTGCCACACAGGGCGCACGGTCTACAATCGTCACCGCTGCCACACAGGCCCCACGGTCTACAATCGCCACCGCTACCACACATGCCCCACGGTCCACAACATCACCGTCGCCACACAGGCAGCACAATCCACATCATCTTCGGTGCCACACGGTCCGCAAACAATTGGTCTCCAAGGAGACCTACTGTAGGCACACACGGTCTAGCGGACAAAACGCAACACATCCCCACGCGCGACTACAAAAGCCAAAGAGATCAGTGAGGAGGCGTTCGCACTTCCGCGCAGGTAGAATCAGATCTGAAAACATCGTGATACACCACCACATAAACGGAGTCGACGCTCAGGTCGGTCTATCACCGTCGCCACATAGACCGCACAATATCTCACTCGATAGGTGTCCAATCGAGCTACCTGTGGGAAATCTTCATCGGCAGTCCATCGCCGTTACCACATAGGCCACACACGATCCTCCATATCGCCACACAGGCCGCACACGAGCCCTTCCGCCGCCACACTGGCCGCACGGGCCCGTGCAATCACTGCCTATCAAGGTCAGTCAAACCTATCCGCCACATAGAGGACCAGACCATCGACATATCCAAACCGAAATTCGCGTGGTCATCGAGCTCCACGTGCAGACACCAACTCCGTCATTATAAAAGTAAGGCAGCAGCCTCCGTAGCCATCCAAACCAGTAGTCACTTCACCTAACGACAGTTGCGTGTGAAATGAATGTGTTCTAAAAGTTTTACTTTTATATGTCAATTATTATGAATTGAATGTGCAAACATTTTGTTCCTTGATTATGGTATTCGTCTTTTGGAAGTGTTAAGAAAGTGACGCTTGGTCCTTAACCGTAGGCCTCTAAAAGACAATGGTTTACATAAATCAAAATTTATTCACAATCATGGTAATTACATGGAACATTAATCACCGAGATAAGATTGTCGTGTTGGTCATCGATTGTTGTAGCTCTACAAATAATTGACGACACGAGTATATAAAAGAGAAAAAGATTACTTTTATATATTGAATAGACCTAACAAGTAAAACATTATGGAATTGTGTTTCGTGTCATTAATGTTTTACTGTGTCTTGGATCCTAAGACTTGAGACTTATATCTTTTCAGTCAAGAAGTGCTTAATTTGATTATTGTCAAAAGCTATCAATGAGTATAGTGATAAAGACAATAGTTGGTTGAACATGACTTGTGCTGGAAAAGATAGCTAGTTAAACGATTATCATTGTCCCTCTTAATTGAGCGATGATATTAGTGGGCCCCTTAATAAAGCAAAATTATAATGTGCACAATGTAACTTGAGTTAAGTTACATAGTTATAATTAGCTTAGAGAGATCAAGAAATTGATATAATACAAAGATGACACGTTTCTACTTTGTATATATTCTTAATATCATGAGGCAATGGACGGACACAAGTGATGCACTTACATCACTAAATGGATCGTGTTTTTGTTCGGGTGGAACAAAGACATCTATGCTAATTGGGTAACTATAAGGTGTAGTTAGATACCACTTATAGTTTGAGATATTAAGTGTTTAATATCACTGTCAATTTGGCTTAGATCCTCATATATGTCACACCACAAAACTGGGAAACAATAGACTTGATTTTAAAGTTCATATGATGTGTCGGGTTTCATGTGAAAATATGACACATGTGGTGAATGAATGAAATCAATATGTCATGAGAATTGACATAATTAGAATCATAATAAATTCATATGAGGTGTATATATTTGGGGTCTAATAAATAATATTACATAGGATAATATATTACATAAGATGTGAATTTGCTAAAACCCCCCAAAATATCAAAATTTGTTGGAAATAAATCCAAAATTTAACAAAGGCAAAATCGGGGTCAAAGACGGTGAACCGTTCAGGGTTCGGTCGACCAGGGTATCTTCGGATCAGTTAACCGAATGAGGAACGGGTAATCACAATTGGTTGACCGAAATTGTCTAGAGTTCCTGGACAATCGGGTTCGGTTAACCGAGCGTGAACGGTCAACCGAGAAAGAGTATTTTCGGTAGACCGAAGGTGACACGGTCATCCGATGACTATGCTTCAGGAGAAATTTTGGTGAGTCAACGGTCGACCGAAGAGAAGACGTAGTTCGTCCGAATTTTTCCAGAGAAATTTTCTCATGCGGATTCGGTCGACCGTCTAGCTCACGGTGCACCGAACAAGTGTAAAAACCAAATGGTTCGGTTAACCGAGAAAATTTCTCGGTCAACCGAACAATGTGATTTCTGCCTGAATTATTAAGGGATTAATTAGATCATGGGTGGATTAATTCCAGATTTAATTAAAATGTGTTAGAGGATGCTTATGTGACAATTAAAGATTAATTTTAGGAGAGAATAAGCAAGATATCATGACTAAGGAATAGTTCTTGATAAGGATGTTTTGAGAGCCTATAAAAGGACATCTCCTCCTACTTGTTTATGTTAATGCAAAAATTCTTTCTCTCATTAATCTCTCATCTAATCACCACGAAAATCTCTTATTAATTTTGAGTTCAGGAGATAGAAATCTCAGGAGCTCAAAGAGGGGTTATTAGCTAGATTCTAAGCCTTATTAGAGATTGATTGACTAGTTCCTTTCTCTCTAATCTTGTTTAGAGTTTGGTGAACACTCGGAGGCAAATCGGTGGACGATTCTACAGGCAACGCGACTCCGGATCTTCAAAAGGTTTTAGAGAACCTGTAGGTATGATTCTCCTTTTGTGATTTATTTAATATATATAGGATTGCATAATATTAGAATAAACACAAAGTAATGTACATAAGCAAATTGTTGAAAATATGAAATCGATCTTGTATGTTGTATTAAATTTTTTAAAATATGTACATACATAAGGACACAAAATCCTACAGCGTGCACACTGAAAGCAATGAGCTCCGCAATCCCTAGGGCTGCTACTCTAATGCGTCAAAGCATAAACTACGCCACCATCTATAATACAGAGGCGACACATCCTAAGTATCCACACTATTCTACATGACGGTCCCTGGACAGGCACGAGCAACGTACCCACCGTCACCTCCCGACTCATGCTCTATGCGAGGACACATGTTTTTGTGGATAAAGTTGACACTTCACTAGGACCAGGATTCAGTTCTAGGCTCAAACGGTCGACCGAAAAAGGTATACCGGTCGACCGCTTCCCAAGGGAATCGGTCGACCGAACGCCTACAACGGTCGAACTCTGTTCTCAAAACCTAATTCCTAACGGTTGAACGAAAGTCTAAACTCGGACGACCGAAGGTGGTTTAAAATCCGGAGTCTGATCAAAATCATACAAGTCTATTCGGTCGACCGACTCAGGGGTCCCCGGTCGATTGAAAACTACAAGGGGCATCCTAGCAGTCTAGATCATCTATCGGTCGAACAAGATACAACAATCAGTTGAACATACAATACAAATAGATTCACTTAAATTCCGGTCGGACCAACGGTCAAGAACGATCGACCGTTTGGATGGTCAACGTCCGGTCCGAGCGAAACACGAAGCAACGGTCGACCGGCTCAGGATCCCGGTCGACCGCTCGAAAGCATCGGTCGACAGCAACCTTGCGTCAACTAAGGATTTTACATCGTTTCTCGCCGCCGGTGAGGTCTCCGACATCCCGCGACCGACTACAACCCCCTCCCCCTAACGTGGGTGAGCAACAAAGACATCTAATGCAAGAACTTGACATACCTTCTTCACGAAGAACGACGACGAATGCCGGAGCTCACACGACTAGGGGTGAGCTTCAGTCCGGGGCCAGACCGGATCGAAGACCGAACTTTTCGAAAGACCGGTCCGGTCCAAAACCCAAATTTAACCCTTAAAATTTCGGTCTTTGACCGGACCGAACCGGACCGAAGACCGAATTCCCGTGGTCTCCCGGACCGAACTGAATTTTGCTGACCCCTACACACGACGACGCCTCTGGGCCGCAACCCCACACACATCCTTCTCCTCGCGTCAATCTTCACGTGTGTCGACCTCGGGATCACACCCTTCGTCACCCACCGGAGCAATCGCAACCTCATTGCCCCTCCGACAGTCGATTGTCGCGGAAGTGAGGGAGAGGATGACGTGAGAGATGGAGAGAGGGAGTGATGAAATGGATTGTGTTTCTTATATCATCATTAATGGCGCCCAGGCAGTTCCCGAGCGCCCTGCTTTCTCTCTCAGCCACGTCAGCTTCTCTCTCTGCCACGTCAGCACAAACCAACCCCCCTACAAAATCCTTAACCATTACCCAATTCACTCAGTCACACTACAGTATTTGTTGCCACGTCATTATTTTTATTCTTCTCTCCAAAACTATTTCAACAATCAACAAAAGATATTAATAATCATTATCGTAATTATTTAATATCAATAATTCTTTCGTTTTTAATTAACATTTAATTAATAAATACGCAAATATTATTAAAATTTAGAAAACCACAAAATTAATAAATTTAAAATTCAGGACCTACAATATGCGCGTGACTCACAAAAGACGAGACGATTGGATCGAGGCTTGAACTTCTCAGGCATTAAGGACCTACAGTATGCGCGTGACTCACAAGAGACGAGACGATTGGATCGAGGCTTGGACTTCTCAGGCATTGAGGACCTACAGTATGCGCGTGACTCACAAATGACGAGACGATTGGATCGAGGCTTGGACTTCTCAAGCATCGAGGACCTACAGTATGCGCGTGACTCACAAAAGACGAGACGATTGGATCGAGGACCTACAGTACGCGTGTGACTACTTCAATATATATACCCCAACCACATTAAATCTCTACTCACCTCTATTCCAATCTTACTTCTTCCACCATAATTCTCTACTCACCTCTACTCTCTACTCACAATGTCATCTTCAGAAGGCAATGATTCACCAGATTACCGACGATCTCCACGTCGTCCACCCCCAAGCCAACACTTTTTCCCTTACCAAAATGTTCCACAACCAGGATTCCACCCGTTATACCAAAGCCAATTTACCACACAACCAGAATTCCACCCGTCCCACCAAAGCCAATTTTTACCACACCCAGGGTCCTACCCACACAATCAATACCAACCGCCAACTCAGGAAGAAGGGCAAACCCAATTCCCAATGGGTATGTATACTCGCCTCCTAAGTGGAGAAAGTAGTGGAAATGCAAGCCGCTATACAGCTGATGTGAATGAAGAAACCGCGACCCAGGGAACACGCCAAACCGCGACGATGAGGTCGCAAAAATCGTGGTCCGCACAAGAGGATCAACGACTCATCTCAGCTTACATGGCTGTCAATGGCGATGCTGTGGTTGGGACAAACCAAAAAATGAAGTCCTTCTGGAAACGTGTGAAGCGCATCTACAATGACTCAGGCGAGCCAGGTGTAGTAGAGCGTAACGATGAATCATTGAAGGAACGATGTAGGCGTACATTGCCATCTGTGAACCAATGGGTCGGTTGCTTCGACCAGGCGGTGCGGAGGAAGAGAAACAGTTACAACGAGGACGATATCATCCATGAAGCGCACATCATCTACGAACGAACACACAATGCCAAATTTCAGTTCATGCATGTTTGGCTTTTGTTACGCAGGTACCCTAAATGGGAGTCTGTTGCGCTTGGACTTCCCACCGAAAACGTCGCTGCAGAAAGTCCGGAGAGTTTTAGCAGCGGGAAAAGAAAAAGCACTGGCGATGATGGGAGTAACACAACACCGTCAGCAGATGAAATGGTGTTCGAAACATGTCCTCATCCTGAAGGTGTTAAAAAAGCCAAAAAGAAGAAGGGGAAACAATCATTTCAGGTACAACTTGATCCTGAGATGTTAGAACTGAGGAAACAAATTGAATATAACGCAAAGGTGAAAGAGGAAAAATATTTGCGTTATGAAGAACGGATGGAGAGGAAACACATTGAAGCTGAGGCGAATTTCCAAAGGGAACTGAACAACAAGAAACTCGATGTCCTCTTCGCTCTAATGAAGAAGGAAAAGAAGGACGAATTCGATAAAGAAACAATTGCTGAACTGAAGGAGTTGGCTAAAGCACAAGGATATCTGTAGGTGCTTATGTTTTCAATATGTCTGTGGTAGTTTATCAGTATTCTGGTAGTTTAAATTCCGTATCCGTAGGATGATTGTCTTTCCTTTCCTTATTTCTGTTGTATTTCGTATTCTGTATTTGTATTGTATTTTGTTTCCGAAATGTATGAGTATTGTACTACTATTTCTTAATTTGTTTATGATTTTTTTTATTTTTTTTATATCTAAGTAAATCAAAAAATTGTTAATTAATTATAAAATATTTTTTCAATTATTTTGTAATACCTAATTAATTAAATTCCATTTACCTAATTAATACATTATCCTAATTATATATAAATAATCTTTATTTTTAAAACAAAAACAAAATAAAAAAAAATTCGGACGAATGGGGGGCACGTGGCCCCCCGCCGTGGCGCCCAGGGCGGATTCCCGTTAAAGGAGGGCTGCTCGGGCGCCCGGGCTTAGAGCACCCGTTAAGGGTGCTCTCAAATAGCAAAACTCAGATCCACCCATCACGTCACCCATGCTCTTCCACCACTCACACCATACCTCCTCCGTCACACCAACATCACATCCACCACATTCCTCTCAATCACGTCACCATCCCTTCATCCCTACACAACTATCACTCCTATTCCCAAAGCAAACCTCCCTCTTAAACTCCACTTAGGGTCCGTTTGGCAACCCTTGCGTTTGAGTCTCCAGACTCAAACGTTGCGTCTCAATACATTTGTGGGACGCCAATGTTTTGAACGAAACCCACAAAGTTGTTTGGATAACGCGGCAAAAGAAATTACGGTACATGTACCATTTCTATTTTTATTTTTTTTAAATTATTTGTAATCTGTTTTAAAATTATTATTATTTCAAAATATGTTTTATAATTGTTTTTATTTTTACAAATTTTTAAAAAAAAATTAATGACTTTTAATTTTTTTCAAAATCGACCCCCAAATGATGTAGATGGGAGAACGTATTGAAAAAAGTTAAGTTATTTTATTCAATAAAATTTTTAAAAAAATCCAAACAATCAGAAAACATATATTTTAAAAAAAAGATTAAAAATTGATTTTATATTGGTAATCAAACAATAGATTAACGAAGGGTAATATCGGTAAGTCAACAAAAAAAATTGCGTCTGGGTGAAAAGCTCACTTCAGTCTGCTTCTCAAATGCGTGGATTTAACACATGAGCGTCTGATTTTGAGACGCACGAATCAAACCAAGATTTAATGTTTGGTTGCACAAACCAACGTCTGGACGTCTGACCGGACGCAGAACCGGACGTGTTACCAATTTTACTCTCATGTGTTTCTCTCTTTTATTTTCTATCTATTTTGTGCCACTTTGCTATACAAATATACAACACCCAATAATAGACCACCGTTTATATATAACGCTTACACTTCAAAAGTTGTTAATTTTTATTGTTATCGTTGTTGTTGTTAACTTGTTAGTACTGTGGCCATAATTATTTAGTTTTAAATAATTATCAAAATATATGTTGTGCAAAATACTAATTATATATTGAATAGGACATGTTTTGTCTCTATTTTCTATTAACTCCACGAAAAATAAGCCAAAATCAAATTTCTAAAAAACAGGGTAAGATTGGGCCGGATAAATTCTTGAGCATGAATCATGATAATATGTCAACGATGTTGGATAATTATTTCGGCACAATGAAATGTGGTTTTAATTTTGAAAAGTTGAATTCTTAGAACACGTACTCGTATTCGGTCATTCCCCGTTAATTTCTCCTATGGATTTTTTATAAATCCAAAACACTCATTCCCGTTATGATTATTAGACAATCGGATTTGGAAACAAATCAAATAGTTAATAATTTTTTTACGTATGTCGTTACAAACGTGTTAAAAAGAATTCATAAATTATTTTTGTTGATAAAAATATATTAACAAGAACCGACGCGTGCGGAACGCGTACGACTGGAACGGACGTATATAAATACCCTCCACTCTGCTCCGACGACGATCACTTCTTTCCCAAGAAAGGAAACACAGTCCCTCTCCCTCCCTCCCTCCAAAACCCCGATCCCTTCCCGCCTTAAACCTTAACCCTCGTAGATCAGATAGGGAACGTGAGACCCAGGGCGATCTGCTCGTCCACCGGGGACGACGCGGAGAACGCCGCCCTAAGATGACTCCAAACCCTAGCCATGGGCGCTTTCTCGCCACCTACACCCCAGCGTCGACATGGGCGCTTTCTTTGTCGTCGTCAACACCGACAAGGTCGCCATCTCCGGCAAGAAGAGGAACCACAGGAGACGTTATGGCAGACCTGGCCGCATGACCGTTGAGACCTTCGACCAACTCATGCAGAGGATCCCCGAGAGGATCATTCGACATGCCTCCCGTTCGATTCTAATATTTGTAAGCTTCAACTACTGATTTTGAGACTTCAGTTCTAATTATTGTCCCATGTTGCATTTTCCATAGATTACATTATGTGATTTTTTTTGCAAATAGTCTGTTCATTTTGATATTTAATTGTTATGTAGGATTTAACTTAATCATTTGATCTCGTGAATTTATTAATTCAAATAGGTAGGTACCACAATCTTGTATGTTGTGAGTTTTAGATCGCCAAGTCATCTTTTTTTGTTGTTGCAGAGATCGCCAAGTCATCTCTCTTGACACATAGAGATATTACTTCAAACACTCCAACTTTTAGTTTAAAAGATAAAAAACCTTCATGGACTTAACTTTAGGTGTGAATCTTCGTGTGTTATAGTTTTGGATTTGCCAAATCATATATACCTTGACCTATGTAGTCATGACTTCAAATCCTCCAATTTATTTAAAAAAAAGATTCAACCTAAGTTCTGCATTCGCCAAGTTCTATCTCTCTTAATCTATTAAGATATGACAACAAGCCCACCAATTTTGTGTATTAAACATGTGTTTATATTCGTGTATCAAACTTTCCTGTGTTAAACGTATTTCTGTTTGGGTCTTAAACTTTTGTATGTATACTTTGAGATTCGCCAAGTCGTAACTCTCTCAAACCATGGAGTAACAATTTAAAAGTCCTTCACTTTTTGCTCAAGTACCTTGTTGTCTTAAACACGTGTTCCTATTTGTGTTTTAGACTTTCGCATTCTCGTAGTTATATATCTTTAGACCTATGGATATACGACATCAAGTCCACCAATTTCTAATTCATGGACTTGACTTTGAAACTTAGGTTTTTTATTTTAGTGTTTCTATCTTGGATTCGTTTGGTCATATCTCTCTTGGCCTACAGAGATATGACTTCAAGTCCTCCATGTTAATTTAAAGGACTAAGTTGTCTTTAACACGTGCGTTTTCTCGTGCGTTAGGTCTTCGTGTTCCCGGAGTCACATATCTCTCAAATTGTGGATGTATCCGTCAAATCCTCCAATTTTAAACTTGCGTATCCAGATTTGGGTGTTATAATTTTTGGTTTGCCGAGTCATAATTCTCTCTAACTATGGCATTATGACAAAGTTCTCCAATTCTCGTAGTTGTATATCTCTTAACCCATTGTGATCTCAAGTCCATGTTTATTTAAAGGATTTGGTTGTCTTCAACTTATGTGTCTACTCGTGTGTTTGGTCTTCCTGTTCCTGGAGTCATATATGTATCGACTTGTGGATATTTGTGTCAAGTCTTCCAATTTTAAATTTGCGTCCACATATTCCTTTGTTATAGTTTCCCATTCGCCGAGTCACAACTCTCTCGACCTAGGGCTTTATGACATAGAGTCCTCCAATTTTGGTTAAATATTTGTTTTATTGGTGTGCCAATCTTTTGCTATCTCGTAGTCATATATCTCTTGACCCATGAATATATGCAAGTCCACCAATTTTAAGTCATGGACTTGATTTCCTTACACTTAGGTATCTATCTTCATAGAGTTACGTCTTAAAGTCCTCCAATTTTTTGTTCAAGTAAGGCTTGTGTTAGACATGTGTTCCTATTTGTCTTACTTTTTTGTGTTCTCGTAGTCATATATCTCTAGATCTATGGATATATGAATTCAAGTCCCACGAATTTCTAATTTTGGACTTGATTTTTTTAAAATTAAGGTTTTATTTTAATGTTTCTTGTCTTGGATTCATCTGGTCATATCTTTCTCGACCTGTGGAGATATAACTTCAAGTCATCCATATTTATTAAAAGGACATGGTTGTCCTCAACATATGTGTGTCTCCTTATGCATTAAGTTTTCATGGTTTTGGAGTTATATTTCTTTTTACCCATGGATATATGCTTCTAGCCCTCCAATTTTAAACCCGAGTCTCCAGATACGTGTGTTACAATTTCCATTCGTTGAGTCCACCAATTTTAAGTCTAGACTTGATTTTCTTAAACTTAGGTGTCTATTTTCGTGTTTAGATTTGTAAAGTAGCAACTCTCTCGAACCATGAAGTTACATCTGAAAGTCCTCTAATTTTTGTTCAAGTACATGGTTGTGTTAACACATGTTCTCCTATTTGTGTCCTAGACTTTTGGTTTCTCGTAGCCATATTATATCTCTATACCTATGGATATATGACTTGAAGTCCCATCAAGTTGAAATTCTGGACTTGACTTTCTTAAACTTGGGTTTTTATTTTGGTGTTTTATGTCTTGGATTCGTCAAGTTATATCTCTCTTAACTTATGGAGATATGATCTCAAGTCCTCCATATTTATTTAAAGGATTTTGTTGTCTTCAACATGTGTGCTCGTGTATTTGGTCTTCGTGTTCCCGGAGTCATATATCCCTCGACCTGGTTATGTATGCGTTAAATCCTTTAATATTAAACTTGCTTCTTCATGTAATTTCAGATTTGTCGAGTCATAACTCTCTTGACCTTTGGCGTTGTGACTCAAGTCCTCCAATGTTGGTCAAATATATGTTTTATTTGTGTGTCAAACTTTGGGCTATGGTAGTCATATATCTTTTGACCCATCAATATAGGACTTTAAGTCCACTAATTTCTAAGTCATGAACTTGATTTCCTTAATCTTAGATTTCTGTCTTCGTGTTTAGATTTTTGAAGTCGTTACTTTCTCAAACCATGAGTATGTCTTGTAGTCCTCCAATTTTTGTTCAAGTACGTGGTTGTGTTAAACTTGTGTTTCTATTTGTGTCTTAGATTTCCTTGTTCTCGTAGTCATATATCTCTATACCAATGGATATATGACCTCAAGTCCACCAATTTCTAATTCATGGACTTGACTTTCTTGAACTTAGATTTTTATTTTGGTGTTTCTAGTCTTGGTTTGGTCCAGTCATAGTACTCTTGACCTATGGAGATATGACTTCAAGTACCCCATATTTATTTAAAGGACTTGGTTGTTATCAAGATAGGTGTGTACTTGTGCATTAGGTTTTCGTGTTCCTAGAGTTTTATATCTCATAATCTATATATGTATGCTTCAAGTCCTCCAATTTTAACAGTCTCTAGATTCATGTGTTATAATTTTCCTTTCGCCGAGTCATAACTCTCTCTAACTATGACGTTATGAATTAAAATCCTTGTTATGACTTAAAGTCCTCCAATTTTGGTTAAATATATGTTCTATTCGTTTGTCAAACTTTCACTTTCTCGTAGTGATATCTTTTGAACCATCAATATAGGACTTCAAGTTCACCACTTTTAAGTCATGGACTTGATTTATTTAAACTTAGGTGTTTATCTTCATGTTTAGATTCGCGAAGTCGTAACTCTCTCGAATCATGAAGTTACGTCTTAAAAGTCATCAAACTTTTGTTCAAGTACCTGTTTGTGTTAAACATGTGTTCTATTTGTATCTTATACTTTCGCGTTTCCTTGTCACATATCTCTAGAGTCAAGGCTATATGACTTCACGCCCATTGATTTCTAATTCATGGACTTGATTTCTTAAATTAGGTTTTTATTTTCATTTTCTACTTTAGGATTTGTTAGGTCATCACTCTCTTGACTTGTGGAGATATCAGATATGACTTTAAGTCCCCCATAATTATTTCGAGGACTTGGTTGTGTTAAGCATGTGTTAGATTTTTGTGTTGCCGGAGACATATCCCTTGACCTATGAATATATGGTTCAAGTCTCCCAATTTTAAATTCATTGACATAACTATTCTAAACTTAGGTTTCCATATCCGTGTGTTATAGTTTCTGATTCGCCAACTCATAACTTTCTCGACCGATAGTTATGACTTTTAATGCCCTCCAATTTTTGTTAATAAACATGGCTGGGTTAAACACGTGTTTCTATTCATGTGTTTACTTTTGCGTTCTCTTAGTCCTATATATCTATAGTTATGTATATATGACTCCAAGTCCACCAAATTCCAAGTCATGAACTTTATTTTCTTTAATTTAGGTGTTTATCTTCGTTTTTATTCTTTTATATTTGCCAACTCATAACTCTTTCAACCCATGTATTCATGTCTTAAAGTCTTTCAATTTTAGTTCAAGTACCTAGTTGTGTAAAACACGTGTTTCTCTTTGTGTCTTAGACTTCCGTGTTGTCATAGTCATATCCTCTTGACGTATTATCATATGACTTCAAGTCCAGCAATTTCTAATTCATGGACTTGATTTCTTCGTATTTATATTTTTAGATTCGTCAACTCATAATTCTCTCGACATATGAAGTTGTCTCAAAGTCCTTCAATTTGGTTCAAGTACCTTGTTATGTTAAACATATGTTTCTATTTCTATCTCTATTAGCACAATAGATTTTTGTGTTGCCGTGGACATATATCCGTTGACCTCCGGTTGTATGCCTCACGTCCGTCAATTTTGAAGTCATGAGCATGAATATTTTAACCTCAGGCATCCGTATCCAAGTGTTATAGCTTGCGATTAACCATGTCATTACTCTCTCCATGAGTCATGGAGATATGACTTCAAGTCATCCAATTTTAGTTCTTCAACTTGGGTTTATTTGTGGAGATACGACTTCTATCCTCTACTTTTAGTTTCTAGTCTTGTTTGTCTTAAAGTTGGGTTTGCATTTTCTTGTGTTAAGAGTTTCAGATTCACTACGTCATCTCTCTCTTAACCTATGGAGATTTGACTTAATGTCCTCAAATTTGTTGTACGACTAGCTTATCTTTCTACCGCCGAATTCTTTCGACCTATGGATATACAACTCATGTCATTCCAATGTTTCTCACGAAGCATTTATTTCCTTTAATTGACAGGTGATATTGCAGGCGCATTATTCTAATACGATATCACATCTCAGGTGTATCTTGTTTTAATTACATATTATTATCAAGCTTTTAATTGTTAAATGTCATTTTTTTCATGTTTATGTTTCAATATTTTGTATCTTTTTTATTCTATATAAATAGAAAATGTAATACAACTACTTACTATTTTATATTGTAATTTTTGTTTCATGTGCTCTCTTGTGGGGGATAAGAACATAAAGCACATTAACTGACCTTTTGTTTTTACAATGAAACTGTAAAAAATGTAACACACTTTCTAATAATATTTTTGTTAGCTTCTATGATCTAAATTACAACTTTTTAGATTTTTTTGTTTGTTTCGACATGTATTTTTTTCATCATTTGGTTTTCTAAGGCTTATTAACACTCTCTATCTACTTGGATAAATGACAAAGCAATAATAGAGATGAGAATAATATATAGAAAACTTAACACACCCAACTCTATTAAAATTTTATTTCTTGTGCTCTACTGACATTAATTGCTAGAGCTATCACGTATTTGGTGGGTTCCTCGTAATGCTGCTTGGCAGCTGTCGACGAGTTCGCGATTAATGGGTGATTGAGAAACAAGAATATGTGCTCTCTATACCTTTAGTCGAGTTTGTGCGTCGTTCATGGCTTTCCACCGTCGGGTGGTTTTCCTCATAAGGGGTTTTTTAGTCATCATTGAGCTTATCTTTAAACTATGGTAGTTGAGATCACAAGAATAAAAAAATGGGGATGAGGAACAATGAAACTCACGTAAATTTTATAATCCATTTTTTTTCAAAAGAAAGTAAATAATACACCCACTTCACACATCCAACTCTATTAAAAAATTAATTATTATACTCATGATATTAATTGCCAGAGCTATCACGTCTTTCGTGAGTTTCTCGTAATGCCTCTTGGCAACTGTTGACGAGTTCGCAATATATGGGTGATTGAGAAAACTAGAATGTGTGCTCTCAATGCCTTTAGTCGAGCCTATGCGTCCTTGATGGCTTTCCATCTTCGGGTGGTTTTCCTTGTTGGGGTTTTTTAGCCATCATTGACATGTTTCGACTTGGGTGGTTGAGATCACAAGAATTTTTAAATGGGATAAGCAAGAATTGAACTATTTTCAAGAAAAGTAAATAAGACACCCACTTCACACATCCAACTCTATTAAAAATTTAATTCTTATACTCTCATGACATTAATTGCTAGAGCTATCACGCCTTTGGTGAGTTTCTCGTAATGCCTCTGGGCAACCGTTGACGAGTTCGCGATTTATGTGTGATTGAGAAAACAAGAATGTGTGTGCTCTCAATGTCTTTAGTCGAGCTTGTGCGCCCTTGATGACTTTCCACCTTCGGGTGGCTTTCCTCGTTGGGGTTTATTCACCATCATTGACATGTTGTTTCGACTTGGGTCTTTGAGATCACATGAATTTTAAATGGGGATAAGCAACAATTGAATTATTTTCAAGAAAAGGAAATAATACACCCACTTCACACATCTAACTCTATTAAAATTTTAATTCTTGTGCTCTCATGACATTAATTGCTAGAGCTATCACATCTTTGGTGAGTTTCTCGTAATGTCTCTTGGCAGCCGTTGACGAGTTCGCGACTTATGGGTGATTGAGAAAACTATAATGTGTGTTCTCAATGCTTTTAGTCAAGATTGTGCGTCCTTCATGGTTTTCCACCTTCGGGTGGCTTTTCTCTTTGGGTTTTTTTAGCCATCATTGACATGCTATTTCGACTTGGGTGGTTGAGATCGTAAGAATTTATAAATGAGGATAAACAAGAATTGAACTATTTTCAAGAAAAGTAAATAACACCCATTCATACATTCAACTCCATTAAAAATTTAATTCTTGTGCTCTCATGACATTAATTGCTAGAGCTATCACGTCTTTGGTGAGTTACTCGTAATGCCTCTTGGCAGCCGTTGACGAGTTCGCGATTTATGGGTGATTGAGAAAACTAGAATGTGTGTTCTCAATGCCTTTAGTTGAGCTTGTGCGTCTTTCATGGCTTTCCACCTTCGGGTGACTTTCCTCGTTGGGGTTTTTTAGCCATCATGGACATGCTATTTCGACTTGGGTGGTTGAGATCACAAGAATTTTTAAATGGGTATAAGCAAGAATTGAACTATGTTCAAGAAAAGTAAATAAGACAACCACTTCACACATCCAACTCTATTAAAAATTTAATTCTTGTGCTCTCACGACATCAATTGCTAGAGCTATCACGTCTTTGGTGAGTTTCTCGTAATGCCTCTTGGCAACCGTTGACGAGTTCGCGATTTATGGGTGATTGAGAAAGCAAGAATGTGTGTGCTCTCATTGTCTTTAGTCGAGCTTGTGCGTCCTTGATGGCTTTTCACCTTCGGGTGTCTTTCCTCGTTGGGGTTTATTCACCATCATTGACATGTTGTTTCGACTTGGGTCTTTGAGATCACATGAATTTTAAATGGGGATAAGCAACAATTGAATTAACTTCAAGAAAAGTAAATAACACCCACTTCACACATTCAACTCCATTAAAAATTTAATTCTTGTGCTCTCATGACATTAATTGCTAGAGCTATCACGTCTTTGGTGAGTTACTCGTAATGCCTCTTGGCAGCCGTTGACGAGTTCGCGATTTATGGGTGATTGAGAAAGCAAGAATGTGTGTGCTCTCATTGTCTTTAGTCGAGCTTGTGCGTCCTTGATGGCTTTTCACCTTCGGGTGTCTTTCCTCGTTGGGGTTTATTCACCATCATTGACATGTTGTTTCGACTTGGGTCTTTGAGATCACATGAATTTTAAATGGGGATAAGCAACAATTGAATTAACTTCAAGAAAAGTAAATAACACCCACTTCACACATTCAACTCCATTAAAAATTTAATTCTTGTGCTCTCATGACATTAATTGCTAGAGCTATCACGTCTTTGGTGAGTTACTCGTAATGCCTCTTGGCAGCCGTTGACGAGTTCACGATTCATGGGTGATTGAGAAAACAAGAATGTGTGCTCTCAATGCCTTTAGCCGAACTTGTGCGTCCTTGATGGCTTTCCACTTTCGGGTGGCTTTCCTCGTTGGGTTTTTTTTAGCCATCTTTGACATGTTGTTTCGACTTGGGTCTTTGAGATCACATGAATTTTAAAAGGGGATAAGCAACAATTGAATTATTTTCAAGAAAAGAAAAAATACACCCACTTCACACATCTAACTCTATTAAAAATTTAATTCTTGTGCTCTCATGACATTAATTGCTAGAGCTATCACGTCTTTGGTGAGTTACTCGTAATGCCTCTTGGCAGCCGTTGACGAGTTCGCGATTTATGGGTGATTGAGAAAACTAGAATGTGTGTTCTCAATGCGTTTAGTCGAGCTTGTGCGTTTTTCATGGCTTTCCAACTTCGGGTGACTTTTCTCGTTTGGGGTTTTTTAGCCATCATTGACATGCTATTTCGACTTGGGTGGTTGAGATCACACTAATTTATAAATGGGGATAAGCAAGAATTGAACTATTTTCAAAAAAAGTAAATAAGAGAACAACTTCACACATCCAACTCTATTAAAAATTTAATTCTTGTGCTCTCATGACATTAATTGCTAGAGCTATCACGTCTTTGGTGAGTTTCTTGTAATGCATCTTGGCAACCGTTGACGAGTTTGCAATTTATGGGTGATTGAGAAAGCAAGAATGTGTGTGCTCTCAATGTCTTTAGTCGAGCTTGTGCGTCCTTGATGACTTTCCACCTTCGGGTGTCTTTCCTCGTTGGGGTTTATTCACCATCATTGACATGTTGTTTCGACTTGGGTCTTTGAGATCACATGAATTTTAAATGGGGATAAGCAACAATTGAATTATTTTCAAGAAAAGGAAATAATACACCCACTTAACACATCTAACTCTATTAAAATTTTAATTCTTGTGCTCTCATGACATTAATTGCTAGAGCTATCACGTCTTTGGTGAGTTACTCGTAATGCCTCTTGGCAGCCGTTGACGAGTTCGCGATTTATGAGTGATTGAGAAAACAAGAATGTGTGCTCTCAATGCCTTTAGCCGAACTTGTGCGTCCTTGATGGCTTTCCACTTTCGGGTGGCTTTCCTCGTTGGGTATTTTTAGCCATCTTTGACATGTTGTTTCGACTTGGGTGGTTGAGGTCACAAGAATTTATAAATGGGGATAAGCAAGAATTGAACTATTTTCAAGAAAAGTAAATAACACCCATTCACACATTCAACTCCATTAAAAATTTAATTCTTGTGCTCTCATGACATTAATTGCTAGAGCTATCACGTCTTTGGTGAGTTACTCGTAATGCCTCTTGGCAACCGTTGACGAGTTCGCGATTTATGGGTGATTGAGAAAACTAGAATGTGTGTTCTCAATGCGTTTAGTCGAGCTTGTGCGTTTTTCATGGCTTTCCAACTTCGGGTGACTTTCCTCGTTTGGGGTTTTTTAGCCATCATTGACATGCTATTTCGACTTGGGTGGTTGAGATCACACTAATTTATAAATGGGGATAAGCAAGAATTGAACTATTTTCAAAAAAAGTAAATAAGAGAACCACTTCACACATCCAACTCTATTAAAAATTTAATTCTTGTGCTCTCATGACATTAATTGCTAGAGCTATCACGTCTTTGGTGAGTTTCTTGTAATGCATCTTGGCAACCGTTGACGAGTTTGCAATTTATGGGTGATTGAGAAAGCAAGAATGTGTGTGCTCTCAATGTCTTTAGTCGGGCTTGTGCGTCTTTGATGACTTTCCACCTTCGGTTGACTTTCCTCGTTGGGGTTTATTAACCATCATTGACATGTTGTTTCGACTTGGGTCTTTGAGATCACATGAATTTTAAATGGGGATAAGCAACAATTGAATTATTTTCAAGAAAAGGAAATAATACACCCACTTAACACATCTAACTCTATTAAAATTTTAATTCTTGTGCTCTCATGACATTAATTGCTAGAGCTATCACGTCTTTGGTGAGTTACTCGTAATGCCTCTTGGCAGCCGTTGACGAGTTCGCGATTTATGAGTGATTGAGAAAACAAGAATGTGTGCTCTCAATGCCTTTAGCCGAACTTGTGCGTCCTTGATGGCTTTCCACCTTCGGGTGGCTTTCCTCTTTGGGTTTTTTTAGCCATCATTGACATGTTATTTCGACTTGGGTGGTTGAGGTCACAAGAATTTATAAATGGGGATAAGCAAGAATTGAACTATTTTCAAGAAAAGTAATAACACCCATTCACACATTCAGCTCCATTAAAAATTTAATTCTTGTGCTCCTATGACATTAATGGCTAGAGCTATCACGTCTTTGGTGAGTTTCTCGTAATGCATCATGGCAACCGTTGACGAGTTCGCGATTTATGGGTGATTGAGAAAGCAAGAATGTGTGTGCTCTCAATGCCTTTAGTCGAGCTTGTGCGTCCTTGATGACTTTCCACCTTCGGGTGACTTTCCTCGTTGGGGTTTATTAACCATCATTGACATGTTGTTTCGACTTGGGTCTTTGAGATCACATGAATTTTAAATGGGGATAAGCAACAATTGAATTACTTTCAAGAAAAGGTAATAATACACCCACTTAACACATCTAACTCTATTAAAATTTTAATTTTTGTGCTCTCATGACATTAATTGCTAGAGCTATCACGTCTTTGGTGAGTTACTCGTAATGCCTCTTGGCAGCCGTTGACGAGTTCGCGATTTATGAGTGATTGAGAAAACAAGAATGTGTGCTCTCAATGCCTTTAGCCGAACATGTGCGTCCTTGATGGCTTTCCACCTTCGGGTGGCTTTCCTCTTTGGGTTTTTTAGCCATCATTGACATGTTATTTCGGCTTGGGTGGTTGAGGTCACAAGAATTTATAAATGGGGATAAGCAAGAATTGAACTATTTTCAAGAAAAGTAAATAACACCCATTCACACATTCAACTCCATTAAAAATTTAATTTTTGTGCTCTCATGACATTAATTGCTAGAGCTATCACGTCTTTAGTCGAGCTTGTGCGTCCTTGATGACTTTCCACTTTCGGGTGACTTTCCTCGTTGGGGTTTATTAACCATCATTGACATGTTGTTTCGACTTGGGTCTTTGAGAGCACATGAATTTTAAATGGGGATAAGCAACAATTGAATTATTTTCAAGAAAAGGAAATAAGACAACCACTTCACACATCCAACTCTATTAAAAATTTAATTCTTGTGCTCTCATGACATTAATTGCTAGAGCTATCACGTCTTTGGTGAGTTACTCGTAATGCCTCTTGGCAGCCGTTGACGAGTTCGCGATTTTTGGGTGATTGAGAAAACTAGAATGTGTGTTCTCAATGCTTTTAGTCGAGCTTGTGCGTCCTTCATGGCTTTCCACATTCGGGTGGCTTTCCTTTTTGGGTTTTTTTAGCCATCATTGACATGCTATTTCGACTTGGGTGGTTGAGATCGTAAGAATTTATAAATGGGGATAAACAAGAATTGAACTATTTTCAAGAAAAGTAAATAACACCCATTCGTACATTCAACTCCATTAAAAATTTAATTCTTGTGCTCTCATGACATTAATTGCTGGAGCTATCACGTCTTTGGTGAGTTACTCGTAATGCCTCTTGGCAGCCGTTGACGAGTTCGCGATTTATGGGTGATTGAGAAAACAAGAATGTGTGCTCTCAATGTCTTTAGCCGAACTTGTGCGTCCTTGATGGCTTTCCACTTTCGGGTGACTTTCCTCGGGGTTTTTTAGCCATCATTGACATGTTATTTCGACTTGGGTGGTTGAGGTCACAAGAATTTATAGATGGGGATAAGCAAGAATTGAACTATTTTTAAGAAAAGTAAATAACACCCATTCACACATTCAACTCAATTAAAAATTTAATTCTTGTGCTCTCATGACATTAATTGCTAGAGCTATCACGTCTTTAGTGTGTTACTCGTAATTACAACTTTTACATTTTTGGTGTGTTTAGACATTCAGTTTTCCCCCCAAACTATTACCCTTTTCATTTCGTCCTGCATTTTTTTTTTGTTTATTGTTCTCTTACCATATTTTTTCTTGTACTTCCTTTTATTTAATTAATTTTATTTGTTATTGTTGAGAAAACAGTGGATCCAAACACCCCATATTTTATTTCAGTTCCGGCACTTCCGTTCTCCTTGGTCATGACTTTTTCTTTTTGAAACAATTGCAATTTGTTGGTAATGTGGTCTTGGTTATGGTGCTTTTTAGAGTCCGCGTTCTTTCATCTTTGAACATCTATATTTTTTGGTATTATTTGGAGAACCTTTTCTCTTGGGCATGGTTGTTTTGGTGTTTACATTGTATTTTAGTTTACACAAAGTTGATTGCTTTTCTTTTGGAGACAATCTTAGACTGTATTTTCTTCAGGACACAACTTGGGCAATATGTTGCTTGGCTTTAGGGACTCAAACCTTTAAAGATCTCATTGAACTTTATTATGGAAGCATTCTCATTGATATTAGGAATATTTTGAATTTGAGATTGATTTTGATCCTAAAGAGCTGTTAAAAGGATTTGCTTTGAACTTGTAATTTTAATTTTCCTGTATACCCTTACTTGGTCTTTTTTCCTGGGGTCGAGTTTTTTTTGCAGACATGGCTTAAAGAAAGAAAGTGGTGATTGATCCAATATGTCAGCTTCCTATTGGGCCCCCTATTTGTTGCAAATTGCAGTAGGCTGGTAGAGACTGAGAAGGTTAACCTCAAGGTTCTTTAGGTAAGTTGTAGGATGATAAAACCAATTTCCTTTTCAGCCATGATATCTATGTAATCTTTATTCCTTCTTGGGAAAAGATGGATCTATTTTGAATAAAGTTTACAAATTTGGTAATGTGTATAATGGAAGCTCGGATATGGACAGGAAATACAGCATATTTTTGCAAAAACGGACACACATGACATGGACATGACCATTTAATTATCATAAAAAATTATGTATAAAATTTTAAAAATATTTTTTAAATAGTTTAGGAATCCTCGTAAGGTTGCATTTTTTAATTACAAAATCTGTTCAAGAATTATTTGTCAAGTATTTGAGATGGATATACTTTACATGTGCAGGTGAATATACTGGAGGAGTTATTTGTGGAACTAGAAAATCTGTCATAACTACTGCAGGATTTCCAGGAAGGTACACTTAAGTTCTAGTCCGTATTTGTGACTTTCTTATAGCTTCATGTAGTAATGAAGAACATTGTTCTTGTGGGCTCAGGTTATTTCCTTAAGTTTCATTATATTTTCTTCCTTCCGTTCTAATATATTTTTTATTTATTAGATTCATAATACTAAGTCTAATTTTGTTGCTGCAGCATTTTGATAGACGGGGTCAGCTTGATATTGCTCTCACCAAAATAAACGAGGCTATTGGGCATACTCCAACAGTCATTGACTTGTATTTTGTGATTTTTTTCTCCTTCCGCTCTAATATATTTTTATTATTAAATTCATGATATTAAGCCTAATTTTGTTGCTGCAGCATTTTGATAGACGGGGTCAGCTTGATATTGCTCTCTCCAAAATAAACGAGGCTATCGGGCATACTCCTACAGTCATTGACTTTTATTTTGTGATTTTATCTTCTTCCTTCCTTCTAATCTATTTATACTTTTTTAAATTCATGATAATAAGCCTAATTTTGTTGCTGCAGCATTTTGATAAACTATTCGGCATACTCCAACAATCATTGACTTGCATATAATGTGAAGGTCTATTCGCATTCCAGATTTAGCAATTATGAACACTTCCAAGTACTTAGTCGTTGATAACCTGGTATTTTTTTCATCATGCTAAGATAAAATACACACAACAATTATGATTGCATGCTAAGGGAAATGGATGAGACTTCTATTCTTGTCTACTCATGGAAAATTGTTCAACAAGTGTTTATTGGTTTGCTAATAGATTATTCATAATAGATTTATCTAATTTTCACTTATCTCGAATCATAGAACGGCCATTCACGTGTCTACATTCTTGGCCACAGGGAAGAATGTTAAAATAACCAGATGATTTGTTAGCTGTTGCAGCCTCGGCAGACGAAGCATGACACATGGACCTTGCAGATCGTTACTTGAATAGAATGTATGAAGAACATGCTGCAGGCAGGTCAGGTATATATGCACAACTTTATGGGATTTTGGTAGATCAATATTTTTATTTTCTACTGACATAGGTTTCATCCTGTTGAACTCTGCTAAGTATTTTTTGATATAATGTAGGTAGGGCAAGCTGAAAAAACTCTGCCACTTTATACACCAAAAATGGGGACCAACTGGATGGCCGTGCGTGTGATACGCTGGTCAACGTCTTGACTGTTTTGAACTGCTGAGGATAAAGATATTTGTTGCTACAATCAGTTGAATGATGTGATTGTATGAGCGGGCTTCTGGTGAAAATCTGTACCAGCAGGGTGTTCTAGGTCGATCTTTGTTTCTTAGTTGTTGAAAAGCATTATTTGGACATGACGGAGATCAATTTTGTTTCCGTTATTGTTTGTGTAAAATGACACCGTGTGCTAATGTGCAAATGCTAAAATGTCAAGACACATTACACTCATTTCAGAAAGCAGCCCCAGGTGCTATCAGGTGTGTCCTGAGACCACGGATCATTTTTCGTTTTCAGACATTTCTATTTAGTTTTTTAGTCAACATTTTTATTAGCTTTGCTTAACCACCACCCCCTCCCCCCAATAGAACTTGCATGCTTACGTTATGAAACTGCCAAATGAAAATTATGAATCTTGGTTGTGTATTGATCACTACAACCAAGTGTTTTTTAAGTTCCTGCATGTTTTAGGTGGAATGATATCTACAAAACCTGAAATTGAAGAGAATGATGTTATTTTTCAGACTCCACTCCTCCCCAAAAGAAAAATAATTAAGTAATGCAAGAAAAAAGGCGCACGTGGTAAGAAAGTGTGGCACGACAGAAGCTTAATATCGTGTTGTTTTTATCTTTCTTAATATATGTAGGAGTCTGAAGAGCAAATCGAGGAATCATGATGTTCTAACACAACCAAATCTTTTAAACGACACAATCCTAAGCCAATTGTTCCAGATCGTCACCGGGAGAAATTATTGCAGGTAGTGTTTTGCTGACTCTCGGTTATTTGTCTATTCAAATGCCACAACGTTGGTAATAGTAATTTTATACAGTCTTGTTGGGTCGAGTGACTATGTATATGTTTACATTTTGTAATTTCAGGTTGATAATCCACTATTGAAAGTAACCAAGTCAAGTACTTAATGCCGCTGCAGAAGAATTCTTCCAAGTCCCTTGAACCCATCTGCTTTCTTTCGGATTGAATATGAGAAACCAAAAGTTTTTTTTACTTTTCAGGTAACTGAAAAGTTATAGGCAAAGATTTTATTGTTGTTTCAAGATATTGTTGGACACCATTTGGAAATTTAAAAAATACATATCTTGGCTTGCTTAGGATTAATGTCATTGTTGTTGCCTATCTACACATGCCGTTGGGTTTCGAAATCTAGGAATTTATGATATCTAATTTCTTTTGATTTTGATGTTAGACATTTTTATGTAAATTTTGGACCAGATAAACACTCAGTAGGGTCACTTCCCTGAAGGTGTTTTTTATTTGGAAACAAGCTTTTATACATGTACGTTGTTTTTACTCAATAATAATTCAATTAATTATGTTTTTTTCTACTTCCGGCACACCTCTTTTTCATCGGTAAAATGGAATATATTCCTCTGGCACAACCTTTTTTCTATTTTTCTCATCTATTGTATCCCCTCTTGATCAATAGTAATGATCCTATCATGGGCCTATGGAAGCCGAGATACCATGTGGCTAAATGAGGGTCATTGCCTTAAACTCTATTGAGGCTCTCCATTTCGAAAAGGCTATAGCCTCTTAGCCTTTTTGAGCGCCTTAACGCCTCTAGGGCCTCTTTGAAAATACCATCAGATGAGTAAACACCCAAAATGAGTCTCAAACCCCTCTTATATGTAGCCTCTAACAAATTCATGTAACTTATAGTCGTGTTTTTCGTTACTTTAATTATTTTAATTGTTGGTCATTTTCTAGTTAAGGTTAGGTTTTTTTTTGACATCTCATTCAATATGGAACCTTGGAATTTAGAGCTTCTTTCTTAGAGTTTTCACTTTGTCATTGCAAAAATCTTGCTTCAATATCTTAGATTTTGATTTCAAAATTGTTGACTATCTTATTTTTGGATTCAGGCGAGTCAAGTTTCATTATGGTTAGTGGATTCATTTTGGCCAATGTGCCTCTCTGACCTCGCCCCCCCCCCCCCCCCCCCCCCCAGGTACCATTTTTTGAATCTATATGTTTCTAAATAGTCTTATAACTTTGATTTTTTTTTTTTTGGGGGGGGGGGGGGGGGGGGGGGTAAGAGATTCATTGTAACTTTAGGTTGATGAATTTATTTATTTTGCTTTGCTAAAATTGTTTGATCATTTTATGGCATTCTTTTTTTGTCGAGGATGTTCTCGTTCTCATTTGCGAAATTTTGGTTTGTCCACCACCACTTTGAAACCTAAACACTTAGGTAGTTTGTCGTACTTATTGTAAATGTTGTACTCTTGTCACCTTGAGTAGTGTGGGATTATGTTTCTGAAATTCTCCACGTGTCAATAGTGTTATTCAATCAAATCCCCAACTGGAACATGTGGAATGGTATCCTCTTCAAAATTTAAGCAATTGGGTAGGGGTAGCAGTTCCAATTTTATTATGTAATGATCTACTCTTTCTAGGTTTCGCAACATAGAGCTCAAGCCATGAATTCTAGCTTGAGCTCCAACAGTGTTAGGAGGTTATTGGATACAAGCATCAAAAATCACTAACCAATAACCAGAGGTAGAATCATGTAGTTGGTCATTTTACAAATTTTCGATTTATTAAGTGAGACTAATAATGTGGGAGCTCTGGTTTAAGATTGTCGATGTAATTGTGTGGTTGTGTTATATAATTAGGATTAGGAAAGAAAAAGTTCAGACGGGGAATGGATCTTTTGCTTTTATAATGGGTATGTTGGGAATTTCAACTACTTGGTGAGCAATTTAATGTAAATGGCGTAAACTATAAAGTTCAACAATGTGGAGTGGTAACAAGAAAAACATTTTATTCGTAATTCATATTGATTTGTATTGTTGAATGTTCCTTCGACGTTCAATGCAAAAGGAGTAAACCACACATAAGGAACATCTAGGGACTAAATGAACAGGATGCCCCATAGTATACCAGCAATATTAAGTTTACTATTGCAACCTAGAAACAAGGGACTTATGACAATTTATCATACTATTCTTTTATTTGCTTACTCTTTTCTACACCATCAAAAAATAAGGATATCAAGAGTACAACATTTAAGTCTTAGAATTCAAATAATCATTACATGGTATTAAGTTACAAGAGAATAGGAAAGCTTCTACAAAATTAATTGATGAAGAAGTACTTGACATTGCTTTTCCAAGCCTATACCTGAAGTTACATTAATACTAACATACTAACATGATTGTACTTTGTTGGGTCTTACTTATCATAAGACAAAAATACTAACATAGTTATGTTTTAAATCTTTTTTTTTGGGTTTTGACCATGATATTTTTTTACGTCGACCTATGAGTGTTGGCAACTGGGTTGCATGTGTGTGCATGGTTTGTGAAATGAATATGTAAATGTTTTTGTGTACATTTAATATCAACTCGAACAAATTATATAGAAATGAAAACGTCACAGTAAACCAACACACCAGCAGATGCATACCTAACACAACAATAGGTGCATGTGCAGAGGTGTGTTATGTAAGCTTACAAACCCAAACATTCCTCTGTCTTCAGTTTTCACGTCCATATGAATTATTCACAACCAAGTGACTACGTTTAGGTATAGGTTAGCTGTTGCAGCTTTCCTGTGTGAATTCTTTATCATTATTTGGTGTTGCCACTTGCAATGCATCTTCTTCTTAAAACTCTTATTTATGATTCTGGCCTATGTCCTTTATTAAACCACTATCATTTGTTGTGTTCTGCCTATTAACTGTATTTACTAAGCTATGCCTTTGATATTTATATCTACTCGTAAAGTGTAGTCGTGTACATTATCACTTCTTACTACGTTTGACTTCTAAAATCTATTAGTTGTACATATCGACATTTTTAGCTATTCCTTTTACGAATTTTATTTTATATTGAGAACCATTCCTAAGAGGAAAAAAATTGTTTCCATTTTAGCTTGGATTACAATGTGCTTCGCAAGTACCTAATGCCACTAGGTTGTGCGTTACTGTCTTCTATGTCGACAATAGTTGTCTGGTCATTGTTAACTAGTTTTATCCTTCACCTTAAAATGGTTTCTTTTCGAAGTAATGTCTTGAAGTCATTTCGAAGTAAAATGATTAAAGTAGATAGACAAGCTCTTTTGGAAACTTTGGTTTGTGAAGGTAAAGATTTGTACATTTTTTGTGTTAAATTTTGTTGGTATACCACCTCTACAAAACCTAATCATTTAGGTGAATGTTAGTGAATGTAACTTTATTATAAAGTGTTGTACACAACTTCTGTAACTTCTGTTTAACAAAGTGAGACTATTTCTTCAAGCCTCAAACATATAAAAGTAATTATTTTAGAATTTAGTGTTTCCATGCTCCAAATCAAGTATCAATGGATTTATTTTATCTGTTTATTACCTCTTATATGGAAAAAAAAGTATACAAGTATCAGTAAATTTATTAGGCCTCATTTTGTTTTGAGCTTTTAACAAGATACAATGTCTTTTTCAGTTTTATGGTAGAAATGCATAATTTTTATTTGAAACTGAAAAGGTTCCATCTTTGTAGGAAGTAAAAAATAAATCATGTGTTATTTTTATTGCCAAAATCTTCATGTTGTTTTGGAACACAAATATCCCCCTACTTCCTAAAATATGAGTCCAAATGATTTTTTGGTGAAGGCTATTCTTATTGTGTTGATGTGAGTACTATTGTTTTCATTCTCCCCTAATTGATTGATTATGAACATGTTCTTATATTAATTCTACTTATCAAGTTAGTGAATCTAAATCCAGAAAAGGTGAATACTAAATTAAGTTAAAGTTGGATGAGTTGATTGTGCCCTTTGTATGGTCGTTTCTCTTGTTTTTTGTTTTCTTTTCTTGTTTCTATAGAAGAAAAAAGGAGAAACGTGTAGATGGCAACTTGTAGAGGAAAAAAGGACTTACATTTAGTGGTGCAAATGGGAAAGGTTTATCCGTACCTTATCCTTATTTGTATCCGATATTTTGAGGATATGGATATTAAAATTTCATATCTTACGGATATAGATATTGATTTTTCAATTTTTTTTTACGAATACAAATATCAAGTTAAAAAAGAAGCGGATACAGATATTGTTTTTTTTTTGTTTTTTCATATAATATTAAGTTCAAAACATAGGTGGATACGGATTTCCGCACGGTTAAAAAATTGCAATATATATTATTTACAAACCTGATTACACCATATATTATTTTATATCTTATAGCTAATTACTCATTAATATTATATTATTATGTTTTAATGAACTTTATAAGTTTGTAGATTTAACATTACAACTACCATGTAGTCCTTTTGTAACATCCTCAGGAGCGGAAGAAATTTAAATTTTTAATAAAACACAACACGAGGATATTACCGAAGAAAATGGACAATTGGTTCACCAACATATATACAATATATATATCTGAGAGTTTCAAAAGTGTGATTACAACAAAATGTAAGGAAAATATACATGTAATCACTCGGACCTAAAAACAAGGAAAGCAGGATCTGATCCCGAAAGCGCTCCTCGGTCACCACCTCCTAGTGTTGCTCACGACCTGAAATAGAACACGTCTATTCCTGAGTTTCCCATAAGGAAACCCTGTATGTCAAACTTCTATCACAATAAATGAACTAGACATCTAAAACATGTATGATATGAAATGCAATAAACAACCATCGTCTCACTGGGCCCTCGGGAACTCTCCCTACCACAGTAGACACCAAGCAGTGACGAGTCTCGTGGGTCCTCTAGTCCAACCCTCACACGTGCCCCAGGCACCAAAGCCTGAAACACCATCGGCTACAACACACGCTGGATCACTCTAATGCCGGTAGTGTCTGTATTGTTTCCCCTCTAGGGTCGGAGACCCAATGCCATAGGGCCGAGCATCGGTCCGGACTGGACCGGAAAAAAAATTCAGGTCCGGACCGGAAACCGGACCGGACCGGAAAAAATTCGAAGGGTCGGACCGGTTCGGTCCGGTCCGGCCAAAAACCCAATTTTTTACCTTAAATTTAAAAAAAAAATTGGACCGGACCGAATCCAATTTTGTTGTTGTCCGGACCTGAACCCGGACCGGTTGGTTCCGGTCCGGACCGAACCTTGACCGGGTTTTGCTCACCCCTACAATGTCATATTGAGCTGCTCCAGAAGACCACTCTCGGGCCGACAATGTTTGTACCGTTGCCCCTTTAGGGTCGGAGACTCGTCATCTTGAGCTGGTCCCCCACACACACGAACCACCCTCAGGCCTGAAATGTATGTACCGTTGCCCTTCCTGGGCCGGAGACCCGTTGCCATCTTTGGTTGGTCCGACAACACCCATGAACCACTCTCAGGCCGGCAATGTTTGTACCGTTGTCCCAAAAAGGCCGAAGACCCGTTGCCATCTTGAGTTGGCTCCACACCACAAAACCACACAAAATCGTACCAAACGGTCAAACAAAATCACCAAACCGGTCAATCGAATCCTCTCCATAGGACTGACCCAACTGAAAAACCTATCAACCGGTCGAACGGCAAATGGGACCCGTTCGACCGAATTCAACCAGTAAAAACTCCATGTCGCAATAAAAAGCACAAACGGTAGAACCACACACGATCATCGGTCGATCGAAAACGGGCAGTAGAGACTCCAAATCAAACATAATACTCTGGTCGACCGAACCAACACGTGGTCGAACAAACTTTATGTTATTTAAATCGTCAGTCGAACGAGTCTACTAGGCGGTCGACCGTTTGGATGGTCAACGCCCCAACCGACCTACTACAGTGCTTTCGGTCAACCGGCAAAGGGGTCCCATTCGACCGAAAACACAGTCCATCTCTCGCTCAATATGCACTACCGGTCGACCACCTCTAAGGTATCGTTCGACCGGTACGAGAGATTTCGCCCAATTTACACTACGACTGGTCGACCAAACCAAGCCACCGGTCGACCGTTTACAGTGCAGAAAGCTGCTGCACGGTCCGACGAGTCATCCGACTTACCGTCGACCACTCACGAAAACATAAGTGAACATCAAAGTAAAGCTTGACATACCTTGAAGACTTGAAG
This sequence comes from Triglochin maritima, assembly GCA_963682175.1. Taxonomy (NCBI): domain Eukaryota; kingdom Viridiplantae; phylum Streptophyta; class Magnoliopsida; order Alismatales; family Juncaginaceae; genus Triglochin; species Triglochin maritima. Next base: position 605,716 of record OY821782.1, read on the forward strand.
AAACCCTCGAAGACCCAACAATGAGCTTTTCCTCTCGAGCCCAAACTCCGGAAACCCAACCGAGCAACGATCAACACAACTCCGACGACAACCAAGCGAATCCCGATCTACTCGACCCGTAGAACGTGCGAGCTCCACCTTCCTCCACGAGTTGCGGATCAAGTGAGAGAGAGAGAGAGACTTGAGCGGGAGAGAATAACGAGAGAGAGAGAGAGAGAGACTCACCAACTTATACTCTTCTCCTCCCATCTCCACCATCCACCACATCTCCACCAACTCAATCCCAGCCCTCCATCCTAACCCCCCAAATTAGGCACCTAAAAGCAATTAACCAAGTTAATTAATGTTCAGGATATTACACTTTCATTTACTCAAACCTTATATGTTTTTTTCTCAACAATATAAAATCATACATATTTTAAAAGCTAAAATATCTTAAAAAATAGGTCAAGTACAAATTTAACCTATATTTTAAAAGCTAAAATATCCTTAATGATAGATATCTGTGACTTTGTTTGAATAACAAAAATGAATATAGATATGAATATACCTATATACTTACAATTTGCAGCCCTACTCGCATTGTATTTCCGTTTAAATGAAGCCTACTTATATTTAATATTATAAATATATTTCTAACATCAAATGAATAAAAATTGTAGTATGAGAAGAAAAAAACTAACAAAACGATGGATTCGTTAAGAGGGTTTGGAGTTAATTTCTTTGTCAATAGTTATCGGTATTTTGGGTCATCAGATAGTGAAATTTCTCTTTCTCTATACGTACCTCCCAAAATAGGGGGAAAAGGTTAAGTCAATTTTTTTTGTATTGAAGAATTTCCTTTTTATTTTTATTTTTCGTTTCTTCTCTTTTTGCTATTGAAATGAAGAAATCAACTCTTTTTTTGTCTCAAAATATTTCCATAAGTTGCTCTCCAAACTTGGTATTTTTTCTTCTTCTCTTGCATGTATTATTGTGCCATGTGAGAAGTAGAAAAATTGTCTGATTTTGTCATTTCCCCCTTAAAATTAGTTTATATCGTTTTTTGTGATATTTGGGTGAAGTGGTCATATGCGTGAGAAAATGGACAGTGATAGGTAATAAAAATCACAACAATGTTGAAGTTAACTTTTTTGTTCCCTTTTTTTTACAATAAAATAAACATGGACATATATAAGTAGGTTCGGTTGCATAGTTAGGTCTTGTGATATTATTGCATTTTCTTGTTTGCGAAAAAGTCATATTTGATTATGCTAGTACCATCTTTTTGAATTTTGCTTGTGCTATTATTGATTTGTGCATTATGCATCTAGTATGTCCCATAGCACAAATTGCAAAATATGGGTTCGTTCAGCATTTGAAAAGAATGTATTTGTACGGAACAAATAAGTGCATGTTTTGGGTATGTTATACTATATGTTGTACGTGTATTTTGTAGCTGAATGTTCGTACAACTTGGCTCTATTTTTTGTAGGATGATTTGAAATTAATGCTCTTTAAAAGTGTTTCATATAGGGCTGTCAAGTTCTGCTCGGGATCGATAGATCGCTCGATGTTCGCTCGATTTTGTTTTGATTTTGCTCGAAATTGCTCGGATCGGTTAGTAACGAGCCGAGCACGAGCAAACCCTGCTCGCTCGATACTTGCTCGATGCTCGCTCAATTATCGCTCGAAACCTGATTACTATATCTAATTATTTGATTAACCTGAATATTCTATCCAATTACCCGATCGGTAAAATGTTAAACTCATTAAATAAACTAATTTACCAAACCCAACAATCCATTTAACAAACCAAACCAAAATACTCATTAGAATCAAAACCGTATTAGTACTAAACTTTTCATTTTTTTCATTATTTTTTTTCTCATTCTTTTCTACACCAAAAGTTCAAATAAATTAAGGTTTGGGTCAGGTAGATGATCTTATTTATAAGATGTTGATGTTGTGAGTTATCCTACAATTTAGAAGATTGTGTTTGATTTTAATATTGTGTTGATTTTGTTTGATCCAAGTGTATAATCTTATTTATAAGATGTTAATGTTGTCGTATAATTTATAAGATTGTGTTTTATTTTAGGTGTTAATTTTAAGATTGTGTTAGTAACTATTATTATATTTGTCTTAAGTAATTTTATAATTTACTTATTAGGACAACATTATCAGGAATTCAATACCAAAAAAAAAAGTTTAGGTTAACGAGCCGCTCGTGAGCCGCTCGCGAGCAGATCGAACCGAGCACGAGCAGAATTTTCCGCTCGAAACCCTTAACGAGCCGATCTTGAGCAGACTCGGATCGCTCGTTTAGAGATCGATTACACCCCTAGTTTCATACCATAATTTCAATGTGTTGGAAATATCATCAAAATATTTTTTTTCTCAAAATTGTTATACATATCCTACCCGTAGTATAAGATGAGTAATGTTGGAAACATTTTGAAATGACTTTATGATGGACTACACGATGCAAAGGTTTACTCTACACGTGCAATATGGTTTTGAAAATTCATTTTGTCTTGAATATTTGATCAAATAATTTCATGATGTGTTTCAAAACCTTTTTATGTTGTATGCCAAAGTACTACAAATAGCATTTCAGATTTTGTAATTTGATCAACTCCCCGAAACCCATTCATAACGACGTTATAAACCAACACACCCACTTTCCCGTCGACACTCGCCTTCAACTTTTTAAACGCGACCTCCGCAACATCGAACCGACCGGTCCTCACGAAACCGACAATCGCCAACTTATAAATGGATTCCAACCTCGGACACGAAAACACCCCATCCCCACATGGGCAAGGGTGTGTCCTCATGAAGTCAAGCACGAACATTAGGTCATCGTACCTGTAACATCCCGAAACAGCGGAAATTTAAAAACTTATAATCAAGACAGAGAAACTCAATAATCAAAGACGGGACTGTTACTTCTCTTAAAACTAATAGCGGTGCACCAAAATTACAACAGAGTTTGTTAAAATGATACATGATTACAACAAAACGACAACAGAAGATAAAACGTAATCATGTCGACCTCAGCGGTCCGAGAAGAGGATCCAACTCCAAAATGCGCGTGCCCGCCGATCACCACCCAACTGGACCTACTGCGGTCCTGAAAATATATAACAACAATGCCTGAGTTTCCAGAAGGAAACCCCGTATACCAACTCACCTATATGCGTGCATTACACAAATGAACCTATCATACTGGTAGCATGTCATGACATCGACAGATTGGAAAACAGTTCCCCCGAAGGGTAAAACAGGACATCAGTCCGACAGTCAACATCGAGTCTCCCGAGGAGACCTACTGCAGGCACATGCAGTATTACAACACGCGACATCGCACCCCCCACACGCGGCTACACTACTCAAGGGTTCGGCAGGGAGCCTCTGTCACGCCTGCGGGCCGATAGAATATAGATCTGCAAATCTCAGTGGTCGGAGCCACAGGGACCAACGGGGCCGTCGCCCGGAAGGTATAACAACATCATCTCGATAGGTGCCCAGTCGAGGAATCAACATAGCCGGAACAACCTCGGCCCAACAATCATCATCGCCGGCACAACCTCGGCGACATCACCGGCACAACATCGGTGGTCCATCACAAACGTCCGGCACAGCATCGGACGGTCCAGACCGAAGTCTGCCAGGTCATCAGGCTCCACGAGCCGCAAACACCAACCGCGCCGCTATAAAAGCAGGGCAGCGACCTCCGTAGCCCGTAGGCCGGTAGTCACCTCACCCAACGCCAGTTGCGTGCCCGCACAAACATCAAACATTGGGATCCGCGATCCCTCAGGCCTGCTATACTACAATGAGTCAAATCAATCCATCACATTAGTCACGCTCCATACATGGAGGTGATGCGTCCCGAACACCCACACTCTTCCCAACGGCGGTCCCTGGGCAGGCACGCGGAACGCGCCTACCGTCACCTCCCGGCTCACGCACAAGGCGAGGACACGGGTTTCCGTGGACAGTTGGCATTCAAAAAGGGAGCCAGGAATTCTGTCCTGGGCCCAAACGGTCGACCGGAAGAGGTGATTCGGTCGACCGGTTCCAGAAAGGAATCGGTCGACCGTACGCCTAACACGGTCTACCGCTGCGCGCAAAACACAATCCCTAACGTTGGAACAAAGGTCTAAAATCGGTCGACCGAACGAGGTCAAAATCCGGAGTCTGGTCAACATTAAATTCAAATCTATCGGTCGACCGACTCAGGGGTCCCGGTCGACCGAAAACTAACAGGGTCAACCTATTATTCTACGTCATATAATCGGTCGAACGCAAACATACAACGGTCGAACAAGCATGCATAGAAAATCAGTACACTTAAGTTCCGGTCGAACGACCCAAGGAACCGGTCGACCGAAAACAGACAGAGAGTCCCAACTCACCAGCAAACACGCACTACCGGTCGACCGCCACAAGGCATCGTTCGACCGGTGAAGGTTAAAATCGGGTAAAAACACTACATTCGGTCGACCGCCCGAAGGGACCGGTCGACCGTTGGTCGTCTTCCACCTCGAGCCATTCGAGGTTTCTCACGGAAACAACGCCGAAGAGGTCTCCGACCTCCCCGTCGGACCAACACAACCTTCCCACGAGGGTTAGGAACTACCAAATCACACTAGAGAGCGGCATACCTCAAGCAAAGACGACGAAATGTCGGAGCAACGCTCGCGCCCGTCGCCTCCGGTGACCTCCTTGCGCACGTCCTCCGCACGCCTCACGCCACTGGCGTCGTCTCCTCCTCAGCTGCTCGCCGCACAAGAGAAAAGAGAGAGAATGAGTGAATGGAGAGAATGAGAGAGAGAGAGAGAGAAAGAAACCACGTTTAAACCCATCACACTCCTCCTCGCTACAGTGCCCTACGCACCAGCCCACACCTCCCCCTCACGTCTACAGTGCGCGCCTCTCTTCCCTTCCCCACGCACACCACACAACCCCATGCAAATCACCTTATAATCCGAGATTAACCCTAATCAAGGGTTAGGGTTCTAATAATCCACCCAACTTAAAAGGATTTCGTCCCGAAATCAAAGCAAACTACAAACCGAAAAGCTCTGGATACTGCCTTCTGACTTCCTCCTCAATCTCCCATGTGGCCTCTCGCTCACCGTGATGCTGCCACCTGACCTTCACCATCGGAATGATCCTCCTCCTGAGCTGATGATCCATGCGATCGACTATCTCGACTGGTCTCTCCTCGAGCGACAAGTCCTGCTGAATCTCTGGTACTGCTATCTCAATAACGTGTGCTGGATCTGCAACGTACTTCCTCAACATCGAAACATGGAAGACGTTGTGAAGACCCGAAAACTGCGGCGGCAATGCAATCCGGTAGGCAACCTCTCCAACTCGGTCGAGGATCTCAAACGGCCCAACATATCTCGGACTGAGCTTCCCCTTCTTCCCAAACCTCATCACACCTCGGGCTGGGGAAATCTTCAGAAACACATGATCGCCCACCTCGAAACTCAACACCCGTCTGCGTCGATCAGCATAACTCTTCTACCTACTCTGTGCCGTGGCCAATCTCCTCCAGATCACATCCACCTTCTCTGCATACATCTGCACGATCTCTGGCCCCACTAACTGCCTCTCGCCCACATCACTCTAGCATACCGGCGATCTGCAAGACCTCCCGTACAACGCCTCGTACGGTGCCATCCCAATACTCGAGTGGTAGCTGTTGTTGTAGGCGAACTCTATCAGCGGCAAGTGCTCATCCCAGTGCCCTGCCCAATCCAGTGTGCATGCTCTCAGCATATCATCCAAGGTCTGAATCGTCCTCTCCGACTGACCATCGGTCTACGGATGAAACGCTGTACTGAACCTCAGACGCGTCCCCAAAGCCTGCTGCAGACTCCCCCAAAAAATCTGGAAGTGAATCGAGGATCTCGATCGGAGATGATGCTCACTGGCACTCCATGCAACCAGACTATCTCCTCCACGTACAACTTAGCTAGACCCTCCAAAGGCAACGTGGTCCTGATCGCTAAGAAATGCGCCGACTTGGTCAGTCGATCGACTATCACCCAAATCGCATCGTGGAATCTCCTCGGCTTCGGCAATCCTGTGACAAAATCCATCGTCACGTGCTCCCACTTCCACTCAAGAAGCTCAATACACTACATCGGCTCTGCTGGCCTCTGATGCTCAATCTTCACCTGCTGACAGACCAAGCATCGCTCCACAAACTCTGCAATGTCCCTCTTCATGCCCTTCCACCAGAAGTTCCGCTGCATGTCCTTATACATCTTCGTGCTCCCCGGGTGAATGGTGTATCTAGCTCTGTGTTCCTCCTCCATGATGTCATCTCTCAGCCCATCGAACTTCGGCACCCAGATCCGACTCCTGAACCTCAGACCACCATCAACCCCCACACTGAAGTCTGATCCATCTCTGGAAGCCAACTGTAGCAGACCAGCTAACTCATCATCCCCCTGCTGAGCCTGAACCACCCGTGAGACCGTCTGCGGCTCCACCCGAAGCCCAGCAATCACTGCTCCCTCTGAACCCTCTGTGAATGGTCTCCACTCTGGCAATGCCTCGAGTAGCCTCCACTCCTTGATGCACAGACTCGCAACTGACACCTCCACCTTCCTGCTCAGCGCGTCTGCGACCGAATTCGCCTTCCCCGGATGATAGGAAATGGTGAAGTCGTAGTCCTTAATGAACTCAAGCCATCTGCGCTGCCTCATATTCAGCTCCTTCTGCGAGATTAAATACTTCAGACTCTGATGATCTGTAAAGACCTCGAACTGCTCGCCATACAGATAGTGGCGCCAGGTCTTCAATGCGTGAACTACCGCTGCCAACTCCAGATCATGAGTAGGGTAGTTCTTCTCGTGCACCTTCAGCTGCCTCGAAGCGTACGCGACCACCTTCCCATGCTGCATCAGAACACAACCCAAGCCTATCCCTGATGCATCACTGTATATCACATAACCTCCACTGCCACTCGGTAGAGTCAGAATAGGTGCTGTCGTCAATCGCCTCTTCAGCTCCTCAAAGCTGTCCTCGCACTTCTGGGACCAAACAAAACTTGACGCCCTTCTGCGTCAACGCTGTCAGCGGCGACGCAAGTCTGGAGAAATCCTGAATGAACCGTCTGTAATACCCTGCCAGTCCCACAAAACTCCTGATCTCCGTCACGCTCGTCGGGGCTCTCCACTGAGTCACTGCCTCGACCTTTGCCGGATCCCCCGAAATCCCATCTGCTGACACAATATGCCCCAGAAAAGCCACCTGATCCAACCAAAACTCACACTTCGTGTACTTGGCGTAAAGCTGCTGATCCCTCAAGATGCCAAGCACAATCCTCAGGTGCTCTTGATGCTGCTCCCTGTCCGGCGAGTATACTAAGATGTCATCCACGAACACCACGACAAATCTGTCAAGGTACGGCTGGAATGTCCTATTCAACAAATCCATGAATGTTGTAGGTGCATTCGTCTGTCCAAATGGCATCACCAAGAACTCGTATTGGCCGTACCGCGTCCTGAAGTTTGTCTTCTGAACATCTGCCTCCCTGATCCGCAACTGGTGATAACCCGAACGCAGATCGATCTTCGAGAACACTCTCGCCGTCTGCAACTGATCAAACAAGTCATCAATCCTGGGCAAAGGGTACCGGTTCCGAACGGTAACCTTATTCAGCATCCTGTAGTCAATGCACATCCGCAACGATCCATCCTTCTAAAGGGAATGTGTTCTAAAAGTTTTACTTTTAAATGTCAATTATTATGAATTGAATGAGAAATCATTTTGTTCCTTGTTTATGTTATTCGTCTTTTAGAAGTGTTAAGGAAGAGGCTCTTGGTCCTTAACCGTAGAGCTCTGAAAGATCAGGTTTGCATAAAACAAAAGATATTCGCAATCATGGTAATTAACATGGGACATTAATTACCGAGTTAAGATTGTCGTGTTGGTCATAGATCATTGTAGCTCTACAAGTGAGTGACGACACAGGTATGCAAAAGAGGAAAATATTACTTTTGTATACTGAATAGACCTAATAAGTAAAATATTATAAAACTGTGTTTCTGTGTCATTAATATTTTGCTGTGTCCTTGGTCCTTTGATATGAGACTTATATCTGATCACTTAAGGAATACTTAATTAGATAAGTGTCTTGAACTATCGATAAGTGTAGTGTAAAGGCATTGGTTGGTTAAGTACAACTTTTGTTGGAGAAGATAGTTAGTCAAAAGATTATCATTGTCCCTCTTAATTGAGTGATGATATTAGTGAGCCCCTTGATAAAGCAAAGTTATAATGTGCACAATGTGATTTGAGTTAAGTCACATATTTATAACTAGCTTAAAGAGATCAAGAAATGAATACTAATACAAAGATGACACAATACTACTTTGTGTGTATTCTTAATATCATGCGGCAAGGGACGGACACAAGTGATGCACTCCATCACTAAATGGATCGGGTTTTGGTTCGAGTGGAATTAAGACATCTAACTAATTGGGAGCTATAATGTGTAGCTAGATACCGCTTATAGCTTGTGATATTAAGCTCTTAATATCACTGCCAACTTAGTCTAGATCCTCCCATATGTCACACCGCAAAAACCGTGAAACAAGAAGCTTGATTTTTGGTTCATATGATGTGTCGGGTTTCTCATAGAAAATATGACACATGTGGTGAACAAGTAAAATCAATTATGTTGTATATAAACATAATTAGAGTCATGATAAATTCATATGAGATGCATATATTATGGGGTGCAATAATTTATTGTTGCGTAGGATAATACATTGCATAAGTTGTGAATTTGCTAAAACCCCCTTAAGTTCAAATTTTGTTGGAAATAAATCCAAAATTTGAAATAGGCAAAATCGGGTAGAAGTTTGGTAATCCGTTGTGGTTCGGTCGACCGAAGGATCTATGGATCGGTCAACCGAACGTGGAACGGACAATCGTAATTGATTGACCGAACTTGACCAAAGTGCCTGGATCTTTGGTACGGTGTATCGAACCAGAAACGGTCGACCGAACAATGTTAAGTTCCGATATTTTCGGTTAACCGAATGGCACTCGGTCTTAGACGAGAATTCGTCCGATCGGTTAAGGAGAATTTTTCCCCTTAAGAATCGGTCATCCGTCTAGTACTCGGTCAACCAATCGTGACATATTCGGTTAACCGAGTGGGTCTCGGTCAACCGAACAGCGATTGATTTTCTGCCTTTGATTATTAAGAGATTAATTTGATTGATGGTTGGATTAGCTCCAAACTTAGTCAAACGTTTTGTGGGTGCATGTAATACATTAAGGAATTAATTTATGAGAGAAAATGTAAAGAAAACGTGGCTAAAGAATAGCCATGATTAAGAGTAAGATTGGAACCTATAAATAGGTCCTTATTCTCCCTAATTGGGTTACACAATTCAATAATTATTTTCTCTCTTAATTCACCACAAAAACCCACGAAAATTCTCTTAGTTTTCTAAGTCTTTGGAAGGAGAAATCTCAGAGGCTAAGAAAGGGGTTTGTAGCTAGATTCTAAGCTTGTTTGGAGATCGATTGGCTAGCTTATTTCTCTCCAACATTGTTTAGGGTTTCGGTGAACACTCGGAGGCATCCGGCGCAACGAGAAGCGAAGATTGGCTTCCTCAACGTCTCTGAAACGTCAAGAAGTTTTTGAGAACTTCTAGGTATGAATTTCGGAGTCCCTTTGTGTTTGTTTTAATAAGTTTTTGAAACTAGTTGTTAAAACAAACCGATACATGCATAAATAAATCGAAGAAAATTGTAATAGATCCTTATTATACATGAAAATTCGAAAAATATATATGTATAATTAAACATGAAATCCAACAGTGGTATCAGAGCTTAGAGTTCAATTTTCTTACGATTTATGGTTGTAAACGAATTTAGTTTGCCATCTAGGATTTAAACAATTCGGTTTTACCGGTTTTTCGGTGTATGGATGTTTTGTTGATATAATTCTCCATAATAATTCGTCTGAATGTTTTAAGAGTTTTAAAACATGTCATGTGATTATTGGAATTCAGATTAAGACATTAGTCCAACTTACAATAATTTCGTTTTATTTAAAAACAATTATTTTGTAAGAGAATCAACAAAACCGAAAAACTGCAGTTCATCTTTCCATTGGAAATTGGATGGACAGCGGTTCAAAAAAATAGTTTTGAACTATGGATGAATGAAAAATGTTTTTAATGGATATCAAAATATTTTTCAAAGAATTGTTGAGGTGATTCGGTCGACCGGTTCCAGAAAGGAATCGGTCGACCGTACGCCTAACACGGTCTACCGCTGCGCGCAAAACACAATCCCTAACGGTGGAACAAAGGTCTAAAACCGGTCGACCGAACAAGGTCAAAATCCGGAGTCTGGTCAACATTAAATTCAAATTTATCGGTCGACCGACTCAGGGGTCCCGGTCGACCGAAAACTAACAGGGTCAACCTATTATTCTACGTCATATAATCGGTCGAACGCAAACATACAACGGTCGAACAAGCATGCATAGAAAATCAGTACACTTAAGTTCCGGTCGAACGACCCAAGGAACCGGTCGACCGAAAACAGACAGAGAGTCCCAACTCACCAGCAAACACGCACTACCGGTCGACCGCCACAAGGCATCGTTCGACCGGTGAAGGTTAAAGTCGGGTAAAAACACTACATTCGGTCGACCGCCCGAAGGGACCGGTCGACCGTTGGTCGTCTTCCACCTCGAGCCATTCGAGGTTTCTCACGGAAACAACGCCGAAGAGGTCTCCGACCTCCCCGTCGGACCAACACAACCCTCCCACGAGGGTTAGGAACTACAAAATCACACTAGAGAGCGGCATACCTCAAGCAAAGACGAGGAAATGCCGGAGCAACGCTCGCGCCCGTCGCCTCCGGTGACCTCCTTGCGCACGTCCTCCGCACGCCTCGCGCCACTGGCGTCGTCTCCTCCTCAGCTGCTCGCCGCACAAGAGAAAAGAGAGAATGAGTGAATGGAGAGAATGAGAGAGAGAGAGAAAGAAACCACGTTTAAACCCATCACACTCCTCCTCGCTACAGTGCCCTACGCACCAGCCCACACATCCCCCTCACGTCTACAGTGCGCGCCTCTCTTCCCTTCCCCATGCAGACCACACAACCCCATGCAAATCACCTTCTAATCCGAGGTTAACCCTAATCAAGGGTTAGGGTTCTAACAGTACCTGTGGGTGATCGCTAGGGTTTGGGCGATCCACTCGAAGGTGTGGTGATCGTGGCGGAAGGAGTCGAGGTCGGCGGCCCAGCGGAAGACATGGAGGTCGTAGGCGGCGAGGGAGGGGTGGTGGCGGAGGCGTGGATTTATCGTTTTTATATACTTCTTAATTGAGTGTCATATGTACATCACTAATGTCACTAAAAATATAATTCTGAAAAATTTATCTGACAAACTATAACTCTTATAAATAACATCACTTATATCGTTTTTAGAAGAAGAAAAAAACATGCTCTGATTTTTTTGCACTCAACACAGACATCTTTTTGTTTTATTTGATCCTCGTGTCTTGTGTTGTTGCAAGAATCCTTCTGAACTCTTGCAAGAAGAAAAACAAAAAGTCATGATTGTTACATCACGGTCCAAGATATCGAGGAAACAAGACTGGTAAAAGACAAATTAGCCACTAAAGGTTAACGTGAAGGGCAAAATATATGATGATCAAAAAGACATTATCTCTCTCTCTCCCTCACCTGTTAGTATGGAAAATAGATTTTATGTCAAGCCATTGTGAAGGATATATGCTTGACTTGACAATTAGGAAGGAGAATTCCGCATTTAAAGTACAAGAACGAAGATATATGATACGTCTATCATGCATGTCCAAAATATGCTCAAAATGGTCACTAGACTATGACACCGTTGGGATTCAAGCAATTGTCAAGATTAAACACCAAAAGGAGCCTCCAAAATAACTTTAAGGTAGCGTCACCGGCAGGAGCAAATGCTTTGATTTTGTAAAGGACATGACATGACATCCAAGCTTGTGACACAACTGCACTTTGCAACCAAACATTTCCTATATCAACATCCAAGTTTGAGCATGCGATGACCCGAATAATCAATATCACAATCGCAGTGGTATTGGTATAACACTAAAATATCATGCAAAGGTTCGGGTTGCACGCAAATCAAAGCACTTATGAACCCATCATCAATTCATACAACTTAGGATGGCGACGGGCGATCTGGGCCGCCTCGGGACGTGGGCCTACAACTGCACTCCTTCGGCCCAATAATCCATCTGCTGGGCCTCCAAATATTTTCCAAGACCACGCCGTGACTTCACCCCCGACCCCAAACGGACGGCCCAGATCGCCCGTCGCCATCCTAAGCTGAGCTGTCTGCGATCAACTTAAAGCGAACATGGCGTGCCCGCACGCTTCTGGCAAGTCCCCATCTCCGCTGTCCATCCGACATTGCCTCATCCAACGGTCCTTATCTCCCCACGCTTCTCTTTCGGTTTTCCGGTATAAAACTCGACTTCGCTCCCTTTTTTTCTCCTCCTCCTCTGTGTGTTGCCATTTGCTTTGATCTCATTTGTTTTGAACACCGATCTCCCTTGAAAGGTATGATTTCTGCGTGGAAAAAAAACTTGATTCTGTCGTGTTATTTTTGTTGGTTCTTGGTTTGTTTGTTGGTGGTTTGTCAAGTTTGTAAAATCTTTTGAAATAAATGTTATGTTTGCATTTTGTTTCTACTTTTTTGTGTATTATATGTGTTTGTTTTGTTTGCTTGATCAATGATCATGTATTATTTGTAAGTTAGTATGTGTGTATTCTTCACCAAAGTGTTTTACAAAGTAGATTAGTAGAGGTAAGACATACGAACCGTCAAGTGAGATCGGTGTTCAAAACAAATGAGTTTAGGTTCTCATGGACCAGTTGACTTCCTAAATCTATGAGGTCGTTGGTTGAAAGCGACTTGCTTGGGTTGGTTGACTATCCTTTTGGGCGATTACCTGATCTATGACCAATGCTAAGTCCTTTTCCGGTAGGCTGACCGAGAACGAGAGGGAAAATTTATGGGGGTAAAAACATTATGGATCAAATTTGTTTTAAATTTAATTAGAAAAAAATAATTTTTAATGATCATTCCTTCTCCTTCATTGCTTTCGTTCTAACACCCTATGACTACGATCGACATCCTAACTGTACTCCTAAGCAGTGCAACCTTGGTAGATCTCAATATATCTATACTACCAGTGTTGAAGAAAAAATATATATTGACATTAGAGGGTTATAAGGTTGAACAACAAACATAGTATGTTTTTTTTTCTATATCTGAGGGGAAAAGATGCAAGGAATTGAGCCAAAGCTTGAGATTATAAAAGTGATAATTATATACAATATAGGATGATTATGTAAATACACTTTAAAATTCAAATATGTGATCCACGCTCTTTTATACTTCGTAGTATCATTATCCTTCAATTTTAACCAAAGTCTCAATTATACCATCATGTTGGATCATAATTGGATCTTAACAGTTTCTGGTGCTCGTTATGATATCAACATGCTTAATAGAAACTTATAAATCGATTTCATATGAAATTAAATATACTATGAGTCAAGATGACTAATAAAAAAGCAAAATAAAAAGTTGTAGTCAATTAAAGAATATTTAAGTCATTATGATCGATGTATTTGTTGATATTAATTGATTGCTGTTTTATTTAGTGTGGGTCCTTTGTGGACTGGATGATGGCTTCAATTGTGTCCCGTGGGACATACTGTGTTTTGCTTTTCTAATTTTGGTGTTGAGCTGTAAGTTCCCCTTTCAATATAAACGTGTTCCTTTTGAAATCATGTTTTTAAGGTGTTGGTGAATTAAATGTGTAATTTGATTGATATATGCTGCTGGTGGAGGTTTGTGGGATTGTGGTCTCAGAAAATTCATAAGGTGGAGTACTGGTTTTGCATCATAAAAGTTGTTTATGATTTGATACTACTGACCTTTCTTCACTTAGTATGAAAATTGATTTCCACTTAATATGATTTAGTTACAGTTTAGTCGGTAATCAGATAAAAGGAAATTAGACATAGCAAATGCATAGTATATACATCTTCATTTTGAGCATCTGAGTGACAATGTGTGAAACATCTTCTTCTGTTGGTACTAGAAGATTTTTGTCAGGGGAAAATGTTTGCTTGATCTTTTTATTTAACACATTCAGAGTTTTACTGTTCTTGATCAAATCCAAGCAAGTTACTTACAGTTTGCTTCTTATTCCCTCTATAATTAGCCTATATATGTCACTCTACTGGTTTATTTTTATAAATAAATAACTTGTCAGATGATAGCTTGGGTCTGCAAATTTATATTCTCACCTATGATCGTAAAATATATTCATTCAGTTTTCTTGCTGTAAACATTTTCTAAACCAGTTATCACATATCTTGATCAGTAAAAAAATGGCCGAAGGCGAGGATATTCAGCCCATTGTTTGCGACAATGGAACTGGAATGGTGAAGGTCAGTGTTTAGTATTCCACAGTTATATATTTATAGTACCAGCGACAACGTATTGCATCCTATGTTTTCGTTAGATTACTGGTAAAAGTCAATCTATTTTTTTGTTATCTATCCACATCCTATATCAATTATAGGCTGGATTTGCTGGTGATGATGCACCAAGGGCAGTGTTCCCCAGTATCCTCGGCCGACCTCGTCACACGGGAGTCATGGTCGGTATGGGCCAGAAAGATGCTTACGTTGGTGACGAAGCGCAGTCGAAAAGAGGTATCCTAACCTTGAAGTACCCGATCGAGCACGGCATTGTCAACAACTGGGACGATATGGAGAAAATCTGGCATCACACCTTCTTTAACGAGCTTCGTGTTGCTCCTGAAGAACACCCTGTTCTCCTCACTGAGGCTCCTCGCAATCCGAAGGCCAACAGAGAGAAAATGACACAGATTATGTTCGAAAACTTCAGTGTTCCCGCCATGTATGTCGCGATCCAGGCTGTGCTGTCCCTTTACGCCAGCGGTCGTACAACCGGTTAGTATGCAAATTAATATGATCTCAAAACCAAACCAAAATTTATTCTTCTCTTACATGCATAATTGATTGTTTTCTCCAGGCATTGTTCTCGATTCCGGTGATGGTGTGAGCCATACTGTTCCAATCTACGAAGGGTTCGCTCTTCCTCATGCCATCCTTCGTCTCGACCTTGCGGGCCGTGATCTCACTGATCACATGATGAAGATTCTTACAGAGAGAGGTTACATGTTCACCACTTCTGCAGAGCGGGAAATCGTTAGGGACATTAAGGAGAAGCTTGCTTATGTTGCCCTTGATTACGAGCAAGAGCTGGAAACAGCGAAAAACAGCTCAGAAATAGAGAAAACATATGAGCTTCCTGACGGGCAAGTGATCACCATTGCGGCCGAGAGGTTCAGGTGCCCCGAGGTCCTTTTCCAGCCGTCTCTGGTTGGAATGGAAGTTTCTGGGATCCACGAGACCACCTACAACTCTATCATGAAGTGCGATGTGGATATCAGAAGGGATCTCTATGGCAACATTGTGCTCAGTGGAGGTACAACCATGTTTCCTGGCATCGCTGATCGTATGAGCAAAGACATAACTGCACTCGTGCCTGGCAATATGAAGATTAAGGTTGTTGCTCCACCCGAGCGCAAGTACAGTGTTTGGATTGGAGGCTCTATTCTTGCTTCTCTCAGCACCTTCCAGCAGGTAACTTTTATTTTATTAGCCCAATGCTAGTTTTTTTATTTTCTCAAGTATCGATAAATCGGGTTAATTTTCACTAATTCTTGAAGCACGACGTGTAGTTTGTGATCTTTGAATTGGCCAATCGCTAGAGCTGGCGATAGGCTTAAAAGTATTTACTCTAAAAGATTTCAGTAGAATTTATACTTTCAGTAGAATCAGGGGCTTGAAAACACACAAAAAAATAAATTGAATTGTACTTAGATGGAAATACATTGTCGATCAAAAGCTTAACTAAATTTCTTATTTTGGAATGCAGATGTGGATATCGAAAGAAGAATATGAAGAATCCGGTCCAGGAATCGTCCACAAGAAATGCTTTTAACTTTTGGAAGTTGGTGAGGACTCTTTGTGTCATGCTCGTTTTCTTGTTCTTCTGGTTTTGTTTTTGAGTGATTTGTTTGAGGGTTTTTTTTTGAAAGTTCATGCAACTACACGCATGTTATGTAAAAATTTGTCGAGGGAGTAACAGCATGAGATCACCAGAACAAATTGTCTGTCTAGTGACTATGATTGAGGGTTTGATTTCTTGTATGGAACGAGCAATTCATTACAATTATTATGGTTATGTTGGTTGTTGTTTGATGATATTATGTTGTATATTCCATGATCGTGTAAATAACTGAAAATTGATATTTCTTTTCAATTGTTATTAAAATATTGATATTCTGAAACTCTTGTGCAAAATTAATTAAATGCAGTAACAAATTGACAATACATGTTGGTGTAGGATTAATTGTCTTTTAAAAGAAGCATGCAATGCATTGAGAAAAATATAAATCTGTTATTCAAGATTCTATATGAGCTTGAATCTCTATGTATATATTTGAACTTGGAGTTGAAGTCTTCACCTTGAAGCATGTTGATGAATCACTTCAAATTAGCAGAAAAAACCTGAACTTCAAGAGAGAGAAACGGGGAACTAGTCATTAGATGTTAAAGAAAAAGACCATTGGAGACATTAATCATGGAGTTTACCAAAGCATCCTGTAGCATATCCGAGATAATCGTTTGGGATCTCCATGTCAAACAATAAATAAAGCCTAAACGGCTATTAATCTATGTATAAATACTCATGTAATCAAACATTCAAAATAATAATACAATCATCACTTTCTCTTCTTCCTCCTTAACATCATCATCTCAATTTCATCATTAGAGACGACTTATCGGTGATTATTGATTTGTAGAAAAACGTACAAGGAAAGTCAAGTTCTTTGTATTTTAGCTTTAAAAAGTTTATTATGGTTATTATTTTTCTTCATTTTAATAAAATATATACTCGTATGAATCACCAAAAAATAGATTTCTAATAACTGAAATTATGTTAACTAGAATTTTAAACTTTCTTCTACTTCCTGCAAACCAATCTCACAGCAAATGAAAGAGAATTTATAACTATAGTATAGGAATTTTAGTTCTTTGATTTTTGGGGATGGTTTTTAGTTTTAGAATTGTCAACAATGAAGATTGGTTTCGATTCGGCAATTTGTTGGTACATGGCCCAAAAAAATTGCAAAAACACTTGGAAAAGTTGAAAACGACCAAGAAGGAACCCTCTCGTATTCAATGCATTTGTTGCTGGAGGATAAACTTGTGAGAATGAATAAGCCAATCAGGTTTGAAACTAATTAATACGATATTAATTTGTTGCTGGAGGATAAACTTGTGAGAATGAATAAGCCAATCAGGTTTGAAACTAATTAATACGATATTATCCCATAATAAATGCTTTCTTAGGGAAAACAGCTTATATAACTGTTAAGTGTGTGACCATTGTATCACTATTCAGTATTCACAAACCCTCACAAGCACACACACACAAAAAAAAACTTTATAACACCCAAAGGCAAACTTAGGCTTGTCAAAATGATTAGTAATGAGAAGAAGATTGATCTTATATTGTTCTTTTGGTGTCTTCTTTGCTTAAAATGTTTGAATGGAGCTGCAAGCCCTGTCCATCTAATGGAGGAAGGTGACATTATCAAAACTGTCAAGGTATATATTGCTATATCCTATTCCTTACAGCAATATATTGAATTTGCAGTTCACAGTACAATTCAAATTGTTTTAAAAGGTTAAGTTATAATTTGGATTTGTGCATCTCTTATTCGAACTTTGAAGCAATGCCGTGTATCCGTTTTGGCTATAATATAGTGTGGACATGCTTAATATTGGCTTGTGGTTGTTACTGTTGGATTACTAATACTGTAATTGCACGCCTTGATTATTAGAGTATTCTCAGACTAACAACGAACTAATAATTATGACAATATGTATTCTCAGACAAAAGATGGAGATATCTTTGACTGTGTCGATGTTTACAAGCAACCAGCCTTTACTCACCCATTGCTTAAAGACCACAAACTACAGGTTTCCCACTCTTATTTGGTATTTTCTTTACAAATGAAAAGTAAATAGGTAATATATTCCTAGTTGTTGCTTAGAACTTATCTTAAATTGCAATCACATGGTATATGAGTTTGAATGTGGTAATTTCGGCTTATAGGTGAGGCCCACTTCTATACCAAAGGCCATTCCCTCCACTGATTTGCGAGAAAATGTAACTTCAAATGTTGCATTAGACGGTGAAGGGTGCCCAGAAGGATCTGTCCCAGTACAAAGACTTTCAAGCAATGAATCACATTCGATGGCTAATCCAGGACTAAGAAGTAATGATAAAAATATTAAATATGACAGGAGAATGGTAATGTTCTTTTGCATTTTTGTATAACTCTACATGAATTAATTAATTTATATGATCTTCATTATCTTGAATCAAATTTTCGAAGATTTCTTTTAAGACAATTGCATGTAGTGTGTAATATATCCATCGTATACTGCTTCTTTGTTTTATAACACTATTGTTTATTTCATCTATAATCCAATAGAAACATTAATATGGTAGCATAACAAATGAAACATCCAATGGAGACAAAAAAATCACCCAAACTAGGAGGCTCCCCACGGGGGCGATAAGGGAGGGTATGATACGTGCAACCTTATCGTTGCGATACTGAGCCATTTTCGAATGATCATAGACAAATGAAACATGATAGGTATAATTTTGATTTTCCAGTGAAGCATTGTTTTGTTATGTACTCTGCTTAAGTACATGATTAATTAATAGTATGCTCTTTGTTTTGCCCTTCAGTGGGCAGCAAGAGGAATAAGGCGTGGTGCATGGGTTGGAGGTGGTGCACTTATCAATGTATACGCTGTACCGCGTGTTGATCGACACCAAGAATCCTCAGGCCAAATATATGTCCATAATCCTGATGTTGGTGCCCTTCTTTCAGCAGGGTGGACTGTAAGTTAATTTTCTGTTACCGTCTAGTTAATTTGTTGATTTCATCTTGCCATGTATATACTCTTTTAACTTCTCATTACCAAGGAAATTTTGGTGTCGTCGTTTCTACACGTACATTCCTCGCTTTTTTGTGCTTCTCCTGTACTGAGTATTTATCGATATCTATTCCCTCGTAGACAATCATGAATCTGCTCCAAATCAAATTCGAGACACGTTTTCAAAACTAATAAAACACTGATAAAAGAAGACTTTTGCTCCTCTTTATACCAATTATGCTGCTCATTTTCAAAAAAAATGGCGGTTGCAAACTAATGTGTTGTTTTCATGTAGGCCAATCCTCCACTATTTAGTGACAGCAAGACAAGGTTATTCATATGGTTTTCTGTAAGTGGTGGCTCAGTATCACATTGTTTAAGTTCGTTCATCTTAAAATATCAACAGGTTTTTTTTAAATCTTGGTTTGTTCGTCTTGCAAACTAGAACGACGGAGAGAAAACTATTTGTTACAACCTCAAATGTGCAGGCTTTGTGCAAATTAATTCCAGAGTATATCTAGGAAGCACTATATGGCCGCTTTCAAAATACATGGGGCGTCAATATGGAATAAGAGTATATATCTTCAAGGTAATGACCTTTATTTCGCAATAAATATTTATACCTCTAGAATAAGATATAACTATCATTGTATTACACATGATTTGGACCACCATTGATTTGATTCCGTTGATCTCAGTTTTGTTGATAACTTTGACACTAAAAGAGCACATTGCCTCCCAATGAACAACATTTTTTTGTTTGTAACTTTGTATTCCTTGCTTTCTTCATATGCTTTTCTCTTGACTAATGTTATAGACTTACAATGATATCATGAAGGCTATGTTTTTTTCTTGGCAATAGTCAAGCAATGTGCATACATTGTAGACAAGTGATGCCGATTCACGTTGGCAACCCGATAAGCTATATATATGTTTGCTAAAATCGAATTATTGTGTTACATTGTAACGATTCATATAGATTTAATTAATTATCAAAACAATTAAGATGCAAATTAAATGGAGGTGTTTCTTAATTATCTACTTACCAATTAATAATTTCAGGACATGGTTACTAATAATTGGTGGTTCTCATTGCATACCCCTGAGAACTACGTCGGTTACTGGCCATCGAAATTATTCAATAATTTTGATCACGGTATGTATATCAAGTATGGTGGGTATGTCGGTTGCCGCATTTCCGACCTCTGCCCTCCCATGGGAAATGGTCACCTTCCTGCTAACGACCCAAAATACAGGTTTGCCTCTTGCTTCTTCAAAGAAGCTCAGTATGTAAGATGGAGTCGACGTCGGTCTATGCATATGGTTGGTGCCACTCACTGGGATGTGTATCATGATGTGAGCAATCCTAACTGCTATGATGTAGGACCTTTCTTTGATGGGAGCAATGGCTTCTCTTTTGGTGGAAGTGGATGTTGATGGATGAGTTCTTCTTGTTATTGTTGTTGATTTGAATAAAGAATTAAAGGGCGCGCGTTTGTTGATTTGGATGTTGCTTGCATGGATGGTGATCTTGAATTTTCAATTCGACCCATTAACTAACCCATCACATTAATTTTTTGGTTCCTCTCTTACAATTTGTTTACCAATTTTTGATATATTTTACTCCATAGTGTTCGACAATCTTTTTTATATAATAAAATACAAAGACAATACAAATTTTGCATTGTTGACATCTCAATACGTTCATTACATGTGATCAAAGCTGATGTCTCCTTAAAAGTGTACACATCAAGACAGTAGGGGTGAAAATCTAACAATGTGATTTGAGTTATGTAGAAACAAGTACAAACATGATAATGTAATACAGTGAGTTACACATGTCGAATAAATATTCCGTAAGGATCCAGATAAAGCCAACATACAAAAATATGTATAGGAAAACAACAAAAGAAGAAACAGTGATAAGAGACGACCTCAAAGACCGAGCTGTCGGAAGGCGACTTGGCTCAGAGAAAATATCGGCTCACATACTAGTGTGTTTGATGGTCTGCCAGTTTTCTCCCAGGATAGAACAGTCTCACCGTCGATTAGGCGCACACCGGAGTCGACGGACCACGAAAGCAGCGCGGAACCTGACAAGAATCGGTCGTCGGAGAACTC
This sequence comes from Triglochin maritima, assembly GCA_963682175.1. NCBI lineage: Eukaryota > Viridiplantae > Streptophyta > Magnoliopsida > Alismatales > Juncaginaceae > Triglochin > Triglochin maritima. The sequence goes on from OY821782.1 coordinate 626,953, forward strand.
TGGATTCGGAGACCTGAAATCGCCGGAGAGAAACGATTTTCGTAAAGAGAGGATGAGAATAAAACGTGTGTGTACAGGAAGAAACCGACTGTGATATATGTGTATTTAATTTTGTAACTCCATCACCCTGAGACTAAGACCTCTAATTTCCCCCAAAACAAAAGTATGATTACATCACAAAAAATATACAACATATACAAGTGTAATCATATCAACCTCAAACACACAAGAAGACGGGATCTTGTCTGGGTGCACTCACCCTCAGTCACCACCTCCTAACGACGCTCACGTCCTGAACTACAACATAAAACTATGCATGAGTTTCCAATAAGGAAACCTCGTATGCCAAACTCCTAACATGCATGAATTAACCAACAAATATAACATGATATGAAAGTAACATAAAACCAACATCGTCGTCAAACTGTACTCCAGGGACCTCTCTCCCAACCACAACTGACACGATCCAACATGGGTCTCAAGGGTCCTCTCACCCAACCCCTAAACACACATACACACAAGGCACCGCCGAAAAATCATCGGCCAACAAAGCACATGTGCACACAAGACACTCGTCGGAAAATCCTCGGCCAACAAAATCACACGTGCACACAAGGCACCCGCTCCCTAGAGCCGCAACCACCGATCGCTATCAGGCTGGAATGTCTGTAACGTTGCCCCAATAAGGTCGGGGACATGTTGCCCTCAAAGCAGATCACAACAACAAACAACACCAGCAACAGATACAAAACTGGGCAGAAACGGTCGAACAAACAAGAAGAATCGGTTGACCGAGACCCCACACAAAAGCCTGGTCCAACAGAAATATCTACCAACCGGTCGAATGGCAAAGGAGACCCGTTCGACCGAAAATAACCAGTAATTCCTCCTCTCGCTCAAAGTGCACAATTGGTCGAACCACCAAGGAAAATCGGTCGACCGAAAAAAGCCAGGGAATCACACAACGAAAAAGACTACACCGGTTGACCGAAACCAGAACTGGTCGACCGTTCCAGTGCAAAACTTTGTTGCACACCACCGACGACGAGCCTTTCGGCCTACCGTCAATTACTCAGACACTCACACAATCTTAGGTGAGCATAAACGCAAAGATTGACATACCTTTAAGGCTTGTAGAAACCTTTGAAGAACCACGGTGAGCGCTTCCTCGAGAAAGCTAAAGTTCGGCGAAACCTTCCTCGAGCCCGATCACCGCAACTCCGGCAACCCAACCCCAACTTCTGCGCTTGCCGATCACCGCACGTCACTGACACTCCGATTTGCTGAAAGAGAAATGGGCTTGAGAGAGAGAATGAGCAGGAGAGAGTGGGAGACGCGTGAGAAGAGAGAGAAGTAGAGAGTCAAACCTTCACTACAACAAACTAAACCTACAGCCACGGGAGGTGTATCCGTGGCTGTAGGATCCGTCACTATTTCCTACAACAACGACGGATGTGAGCGAATCAGCCACGGATAAATCCCGTGGCTGAATCATTACCCCAAAATCTTGAAAAGAAAACCCGACTCCCTCACCCCCAAATCCTCCTTCCGCAAACCCCTCCTCCCACCCACCCCTCCTCCGACCTCAACCCTCCTCCGACCCAACCTCTTCCCTCACCCAAACCCGGAACCCCCCTCCGAAACTCCGAATCCCCGCAGCCAACCGTCCAACGTCGTGCGTCCAACAGTCCACCCTCACGTCGTCCAACCTCGCGTCGTCCAACCCTCCAGGTTTGTGGGTCTTTCTTTTCATGGCAGCGGTACTTTGGATTTCTCCACGCTTCCTAGAATGTTTTCTTCTTTCTCGTTTTGTAGCTTCGAATGCTTATTGGTCTTGTGATCCTTCTCCTTGAAATAGACACAGAACATATTTTTCACCTTCCCACTTAGACCTAGATTTGTGTTTTGAAGAGGACATGTTGATTTTTCTACGTCGCACCATGAAAGTCTCGTTGTTGCCACTGCTGGAACTAGAAAGTTACTTACACTACTATTTAACTTATAGCTAACTTGGTTGGTATATTTTTTAACCTTCTAAACGTCGTGAGTTAAATATCCTCGGCAGTAACTTACATATTTTGCTATTTATGTTAAATTTGCAAGGGTTCCTTTTCACCCCGGAATTGACTGAACCTGAACTGAAATTTCATAGGTCGGATTTGAATATGGTCCAATCTGGATCCAACCCAATCCATGTGACCATGTGCATTTTCGTATTAGTGTTTTTTCTGTCGAGAACTTTGAAAATAACTAATCAAAAGATTAAGAAAAATAAAATAATTAGAATGAACAAGACTGGAATTTAATACTTCACTTATTCCATGGTTACCACTTATTACTTATGGCTCCTAGTATCTGAATTTCTATTGCAGTTAAAGAGTTGGTAATTTTCATATTGTATCATAATGAACTAAATTAAAGTTACCCTTTGAACTATTTGCACTTTTTATTGATGCTTGTTGCATAATGTTGATGCAACAGATCCAAATCATTATTTAGGTGTTGTGCCTTACAATAGCTACAATAGTTCTGTTCAACATGGATTTCTTGTGATTTTATCCAACATAGTTTTTGTGATTTATTTGAACTTGATAGAGACAACATGGAGTCTAACAGAAGTTGGATGTATGGTGGAAGAAGTAGTTCTATATTTTCCGATTGACTTAATGGTTTTCTGGATTTTGCGTTTGCATCTAGTCAGAGTTCACATATAGTTTGTCCTTGTTCTAAATGTAACAATTCCAAATGGAAGAAACGGAAAGATGTATATGAAGATGTTATTTGTCAAGGTTTCACTCGTAATTACACATGTTCGATTTTTCATGGTGAGGACTTTGGAATTTCAAATCCATCGACCACGTCACGAATTGAGAGAGAGAATGTTGAGGAATTTGATGACATGCATGGCATGGTCCAGGATTTGTTACGCAATCAAATGGATGCAAACGAGTTGCATGATGAAAACATGGAAGATTCAATTCCTGTAGGTGACCAAACGACGAAGCTTTACCAATATTTAGAAGATGCAGAAGAAGAATTATATCCTGGTTGTAAATTGGGGCTCACAAAGTTGTCTTTCATCACAAGGCTATTCTACTTGAAGTGCGTAAGCAAGTGGACCAATAGTTTATTTAATAAACTGTTGGAGTTCTTTGCGGATGTACTTCCAGATGGTGCACATGTGCCTAAAAATCATTATGAAACAAAGAAGATGATGAACAACTTAGGATTTGGTTACAATAAGATACACGCTTGTCCTAATAGTTGTATCTTGTACTGGAAAGAATTGAGTGAAGCCATTTCTTGTCCCGTATGTGGAGTTTCACGATGGAAGGTTGTAGAAATAGACGAAGATGGTGAAGACATAATTGCCACTACATCGAAGAAGAAAAATAAGCAGAAGAAGATTCCAGCAAAGGTCTTACGTCATTTCCCAATTAAGGATAGACTTCAAAGGTTGTTTTCAACCAAAAATGTGGCGTTGTCGATGAGATGGCACGACGAAAATCGGAAAAGAGATGGAGTTTTGAGACACCGAGCTGATTCAGAAGTTTGGCATGCATTTGATAGAATCCATCCATTTTTTGCATGTGAAATAATAGCCGAGCAACGAGAAACAATAGCCGAGCAACGACAAATAATAGCCGAGATGAAAGAAAGGATGAGCCTTAATGAAGCTCGATGTGCTCAACATGATCAATTTTTCCTCCAAATGTCGAGAAGATTTGGCTTCAACTTAAGTGACATGGTAAATATAAAAACTTGTTTATAGATAGTTATAGAATTTTACGATAATTGGATATTTTTTAATAATTTTTTTTATGAATCTCAGAATGAAGATGGAATGCAAGATGAATCTTCTCCAATGACTACTAGGAATGGACGGGGAGTTGGGGGAGATGTATAAGTTTGTTTCCTTTACTTTGAGTCTTAAAACACTTGTTATTTACTTTGACTAGTAACTTAAATATTTTGTTGAACTTTGCTTATTAATATCAATGAATAGCATGCATGATTGTAATTGACAATGAATTTCTTGTATGCATGTGTTTGTGGGATGATGGATATACAATGTGTTTCTTGTATGTATCTGTTTTACAATCTATTGTATGAAACAAGATTTCAAATGAATAATATCAAAAAAATGGGTTGTTTTATGTTTGGAATGAAATTAAGCTACAGCCACGGATAATATCCGTGGCTATTGGTCCTTAACAGAGTACCAATAGCCACGGATATTTTCCGTGGCTGTTACTACAGTTCAGGTATCCGCCACGGAAAAAATCCGTGGCTGATACATATTTACGCGCTCACTTCTCCCGCCAAAAAGGAAACAACGTCGGTATTTGTTCGTCACAATTTCCGTGGCTGAAGATCTACAGTGACCGTCGTATTAGCCACGGGAAATATCCGTGGTTGTTGGTCCTTTGCGACGGACACTTAGTTACAGCTACGAATAATTTCCGTGGCTAAAGGGTAAAAATGTTGTAGTGCTTATATACACCTCACAACTCCTCCACCAATCATCTCACTCCACCTCAAACCAACAGTAACCCCCCATTAGCCACCTAAACACAATTAGGCTACTAATTAGAGATTAGGATCTCACACATGTGATTCCAACTCCACTTAATAAAAAAAATCATCTATCATAAATCATGTGGTGTCGTTGTTGATGCATGCATAAAACTTCCTCCTGAAGCTCCAGGAGTGATGTGAAGGCCGTATTTTGTATGGATTATCACATTTACACAATGACACAGAAGGATCCTGGAGCTCTACTCCATCTTCGGTCCCGATCGTAAACATGCTACAAATGATATTACCAAACTCACATGCAACAAGTGACATGTAGACGATTACCAGTCTTGTATGTCCTCGCCATGCGCCGCCCTCGCATTTCCGTATGTGTATAAACAACAACAAAAAAGTTCAGACGTCACCAACATGTCATTTGGAAAATAAAACGATAACGACGTATGACATGTCAATTACACAAACTCCGTAACGAAATTAAAATGAGGAAATTTAAAAGGAGATGAACTATTGGTTGGAGATGAGTTTTGCCACGACATGTCAGTTGTGAATCATAAAACTTTCAACATACAAAGGAAAAAACTTACAAAAGAGAAAACGTCTGTTTGATTGTGCCGATGTGGTGACATGTGATTCAAACTTGAGTGATGAGGTGTCTTCGAAGTGTGTTGCAGAAGCACCTCCTACAAGACCTCACCGTCGAAATAAAGAGTTTTCGAGGGTTTGGAGAGGGGAGGGAGAGGAGGGATGATGAAAATGTAGGATCGTGTGGGTCTATGGGTCCACAAACTAATCACGATTAAGCCCTAATTAACTACTTGGTTGATTGATCAAAGAATTGCAGCGGAAATTAAAAACAAATCAAACACAAGTAGGAAAGCAATGCAAACCACAAGAAGACACCGGATTTACAGAGGTTCGGCCGCGCCTACGTCCTCTCTTGCAAGCCCCTCTCGAATCTCCGTTCGAGCCCCTCTTGCGTCTTCACTATGCCTCCCCGTTCCGGGCCAGGAGCAACGCCTTTTACAAGTCTTCAAGCTCGCGAACAACCCTCGCCGAGCTTGGCACCACCTCTCACAACCCGAGAGGATCACTTCGGGCTTTCACCGAAATCTCTACTTCTTGTCTTGGGCTTTCACCAAGACCCTTGCTCACTTTGTCTTGGGCTTTCACCAAGACCCTTGCTCTCTTGACAACAATTGGAGTGGAACTCACTCTTCTAGTATTGAGCACAACAGATGCTAATATGAATGTATGATGAAGGATGTGGAAATTAGGCTTTGGAATCACTAATTGGGAGCTTTGAGGTTGTGGAAAATCTCACTATAAGTTTGACACTTTGGAGTTGTGAAATCTTGTGGAAAACTAAGTGTGAACCTCTATTTATAAGCTCCTAAAGATTTCTAGCCGTTTGGACAAGATTTGATTGGGTTTTGTGCAAGATACACAAAACAGAAAATCGGGTTCAGAAATCTGTCCAGAAACGGTCGACCGAAAGGTGTATCAGTCGACCGAACCCTTGAGTCTGTTGATGGATCGGTTGACCGAACATAGGTACTGGTCGACCGAATCACTTAAGTTCTATAGGTCAACGGTCGACCGAGCAGGTACCGGTCGACCGAACTACTGGGTTCGGTAGAGAGAAATCTTGATCGGTTGGACAAACTTGTGTCGACCGATAGCAGGTAGATTTTACCTATTTGAACGGTCGACCGAACTAGGCAAATGGTTCGACCGGTTCTAATGTATATGGGGGTGTATATTGAGAAAAATGTGTATACGACCGTTGTATAATACGACAAATAAAACGGTCGTATTTTTACCAGAAATAGCAAACGAAACGGTCGACCGAAGGTCTACCGGTCGACCGAACAGGTCTGGGTAATCGGTTAAATAGATGTGTGATCGGTTGAACGGATTGGTCTGGTATAACAAAAAATGTGTATAACCGGTCGACCGAAAGGTGAACGGTCGACCGAACTCAGGTAGACTGGCGACCAATGTTTTAGGTGTTTAGGTGATCTAATGGAGTCCAAATTATATGATATTTTGTGTGTGACTCCTAAAAGGAACCTAGTGTGTGAATGCATGCATATTAGCTTAAGTTATGCTCAATTTACATAAGTTCCTAATTCTCAAAGAAAGGAAAAATTACATGTCTTCAATCCTAGCTTGATTACATGTCTTGACTTGACTTTTCTTCTTTCTTGAGTCTTGATCACCTGTAGATGTTAGCACAATACAATATATATACTATTATACTACATGTGCTAATCTACATGTCCTTATTAAGATTAGGTTTAATTACATCATCAAAATACGGATTAAGGCCAAAAAGCCAACAGAAAATTGATTTTGAAAATGAGTTATCAAATGAATATGTTAAAAGAGAATTTGAAAGAATTTGGAGAAACAATGCTTTCTTTTGCTCCTATCTAGGAATCAACCATCACCAAGTCTAAGGACAATTTCTCCTTACATGCACAACTTTCTTTTGCTCCTTTCTTTACATGCACAACTTTCACATAATCCAAGTGATAACATTATTATATTATTTAACATTTTTTCATGGACACCATTGTCTACAAATTTGTGTCCAAATTGTATTTCCATGAACAAGTACTCAAATGTGAGTGGGTGAACTTATTGATTAAGGTATCGGGTTGTGTCAGCCCTACACAATTTCAGCCCGCCTCGGGCTTGTAGAATGTTAATCGACCCCAACACGATAAGCTTCATGAGCACAGGTGGGCCCGTGCTCCACGTTGTAGGCCCGGCCTGGCCAACACGGTCCGTTAAGGTATTTTTTTAATTTGTTTTTAAAAAATTACCAAAATACCATTACATAAATCTATATAAACTCCTATTTTATTTATTTTTTCACACCAAATCTTCTCCATCTTTTCTAATCTTCTTACTTAATCTTTTATTTTATTCACTAAGTGTTCTAACTATGTTGGAAGCGAATCAAATTTGAGCAAAAACCAAAAAACTACTATTCTATTCATCCGAATTCGCTACACGTTGACATATTTTCTTTACTTCTTTATTCTTTTAGTTTATTTATCATGATTAGTTTATTTTAGTAGAAAATAATTTATTTAAATATTTCTAGCACAAAAAAATACCGACCCGATCCGTTGGCCCGGCCCGTCTTCTTAGTTGCAAAATATTGTTTCAAACCCCGAAGTTAGTTTTAAGAATCCACAGGCTCTATTTCGCAAAACATCAATCATCAACCCCGTCAAGGTCGCGGTACACCAGCCAGGCAGCCATCTTTCTCCCTCCCACCACTCCCCGACCAACCTCAAACCCTAACATCCCCCGAATTCCGATTCCAAACCCCACCGATGTCGAGCTCCGGCGACGACCTCGACGAGGACGAGCTCCTCCAGATGGCGCTTCGCGAGCAGGCCGAGCGCGACCTCAGCCACCAACGCCCTCCCAAGAAGCCCGTCGTCAACCTTGTCCACAAGCCCCCTCCGCCGCCGCCGCAGCGATCTCGGCAGAATCCGGCGCAGCAGCAGCAGAGGGGGAAGGCGACGCGCGTCGACGACGACGACGACTCCGAGGTGGAGTTGCTTAGTATCTCGTCTGGGGACGACGAGCCGGTCAAGGACCGGGAGATGGAGAGGAAGGGAAGGAGGAGGGCGGATTTGGTCAATGGGGATCAGAGCGGGTGGGATGGGGAGGAGCCTGCGTGTTGGAAGCACGTCGACGAGGCTGAGGTATAGAGATTTTTCCTTTTTTTGTTTTTGATTGCGGAAATTTTGGATCTGGTTTGGAAATTGTAGTTGGATATGTGTGAATTCTAATTTGTTGGTTGTGATGCCATTGGTAGTGGATGAAGCCGAATTATGGATTTTTAATCATTTCGCTTTGTTGTTAAATGGAGGATTTTGTTGTGTTAAGTAGAAGTTGGATCCGTTTAGTCTATCTGGATGCCGAGATGATGGGATAGGTTTGAGTTTTAATTTGTTGGTAATGTTGCAATCGGTAGTGAGTGGAGCTGAATTATGGGGTTTTTTCTTTCATTTCACCTTGTGCTGTTAAATTGGGGATTTTGTGGTAAAGTAGAAGTTGGAGATGATATAGTGGTCTGATGGATTTGTAAATTTGTTTCTACTTTTGATATTTTTATTTCATTTATGATCCTTTACTTTGCTCGTCCGTTGGTGATGGTAAAATTTTGGTAGTGGAAAAAGTTGCAAGTTCAGGTTAGTTTATCTATCAAAGGAATCATGGTTTAGGTAGCATTTTAATTTATTATGGCCGTTTGGTTGTAGAGATGGTGTGATGAAGTTATAAAGTGACGAACTTTTGTAGCCTAGGAGTATATGTCTATTCTCTTCATTGAGCTATAGTTGATGCAAGTATGATGTGCTCCTGCTTGCTATCTCGTCCTTCGTTAAGTGGTACTCTGTGTTGGTATAATTTTGTTAAAACTAATTCTGATATTGAAGTCATGTTGTTGAATTTTTTTCCAGCAAAAAAGCCAAAACCAAATCTTAGGTTAAAGGCACACACATTGTTTTCTCCAAGTGATTATTGTTTTTCCTATCAGTTTGAAGAGAGTTGTTGAAGGATTATGTCTAAGCTCCCTCATATGATACAAAATGTCTTGCATGATAATGTGAATTTCGAACCCAAAACCCGAAATAGTGTTACATTGTATTAGTTTCTGTGACGGGACGAGAATAATCACTCTTGGAAATTATTATTGTCTTTTATTACAATCTTTGACTCTTTCCAACTATTTGTGTATCTACAACAGTGGATAAAATCCACCAACTCATGCATTTGTATTACCTTGCTGTTTTTATTTTGTCCTTATGTATAATTATTTGCTCCCATTTCTGTTAGCTTGCTCGTAGGGTTCGTGAAATGAGGGATACTAGAGTGGCACCAGTGACTCCAGCAGCTGATCAAAAAGCAGCAGCATTAGGTAAAAAAGGTCTAGCCAACTTGCAGTCACTACCTCGGGGGTTTGAAGCTCTGGATCCCCTTGGCCTAGGGTAATATTTTTAAATTTTTGGTTAATAATTCATGTGATGTACATACTTTAACTTCATCGTTCTCCCATAAAGATTCTCTAATGTGCAATCTAAACAGTTATACACCTGTCGTCTACTAACTTTCGTTTTGTGCATCTTTTCTGGTGTTCTATGTGCAAATTTTCAGGATAATAGATAGCAGGTCATTGATACTGATTACCGAGGCTTCTGTTAGCACCCCTACTAGTGCAGGAGACAAAGCCAATAAGGAAATTCTGGATCCAAGAACACGTGGTACTGTGTTGCTCTAATAGCAAGTTATATTGTTTGCAAATCTTCAAATCTCAGTTTGTCTTAGAAATTTGAAGCAAATGCCGTTTAACTTCTTAATAACAGACACGTTCAGCATGGCATAGTTTTGCACTTCTGAAATAACTAAGAGTGTCATTTATTTTATTCCTTTTGCAGAAAAACTGAACTTTTACTCCGAAAAATTTGATGGCAAGCTTTTCTTATCTCGAGTTCATAAAGACACATCTGCGGCTGATTTAGAAGCTGGTGCTGTCTCTTTAAAAACAGATCTTAAAGGAAGGACCCAACAGAAAAAGAAGTTAGTGAAAGAAAATTTCGACTGCTTTGTGTCATGCAAGACCACTATTGATGGTAAGTTGAAGGCTGTGAACTGCACATATTTATGTGTTATAGTGTGGCCAATTGTTGTACCTTCTGTAATTCAGAGGGTTATATTCCCTTCCAATTATGATTTAGCTGCTCATATTTTTGTTCGATAAACAACTTAATCTTTTGCTAGACATTGAGTCGAAGTTGAGGCAGATAGAAGAAGATCCCGAGGGTTCAGGAACTGCTCAATTGTATGAGTCCACACAGAAAATAAATATGCTGGCAAATCGTGCTTTTCAGCCACTATTTGAAAGGCAGGTTAGGATATATTATAGCATCATTGTTCAAGTTAGGTAGTTATTTGGAATCATACGGGTTTGAGAATATCTTCCATCTATAATGATGCATGATAGGTTCAAGCAGAGAAAATCAGATCTGTCCAAGGAATGCTTCAGAGATTCAGGACATTATTTAATTTGCCAAGCACAATTCGTGGAAGCATTGGCAAGGGTGAATACGACTTGGCTGTCAGGGAATACAGAAAAGCCAAGTCAATTGTTCTTCCTTCTCATGTATGCAAATATCTTCTGTAAATGTTCTATAAGTTTAATATTCCACTCAAATTTTTATGTTACATTGGTTGCTTCAAAATTTAATTTTCTCTTGTTTTATGAACCATACATGTGTGTTTATGTTTACAGGTGGGAATCCTCAAACGTGTGCTCGAAGAGGTGGAAAAAGTAATGTGTGAGTTCAAAGCGATGCTTCATAAATCAATGGAGGATCCACACCTTGAACTTGCTGATGTAAGTGCTTTGTCCAGATTCATTCTAAGAATTAGCCAACTCTTAAGACTAGAGGGATCAAGCTAGATAGTCAAATGACTTTCTGAGTTAAGTGTATGTTTTCTAGTTAGTAATAAGATTTTTTAAGCCAACTGTGATTCGCCATGTGAATGTTATAGTCAGCACATTTTCGTTTCACAAGGGACACATGGTGGAGTTGTTACTCTGGACATGACTCACACCTAATCTGGTAAAGGTTGCTTGTCTCCAAAATAATCAAACCTTGCAGTTCAACTGTTAGTGCATGTGCAGTTCAGAAAGACCAAGATGAAGTGATATTCACCTTTATTTGTATAAAGAAAGTGATATTCACTTTTGACTCAACTTCTAGATTATGCATTAATTAGCTGACTGCAAAATTCAACTCATTTGTTCCTCGTTTTATCTGCAGTTAGGAAAAGATACGCTTTCGAACCCTAAACCCTTGTCAGGAAAAAAGTTACCTTTTGGTTCATCTCAACAGGACATCGATTTTACCGATAAAAAACAGGGCTTCTATATTTGCACTCTTATTATGTGTAGTTTTCTTTCCTAGCTTAAATTTTTACATATCAGGTTATGTACATTATTCATTGTTTTCTCTCTCTAATTTTTAGGGTTTTGGATGTTTTATATACCAACTCTTATATACTGTCGCACCCATACTGATGTAAATTTAGTAGTCCATTATATTTTCAATTATCTGCACCCTTTGTACTCATTACTCAAAATTATTTTCTTGTTCCAGCTTGAAAATACTGTTAGGCTGTTGCTGGAACTTGAGCCTAATTCGGATCCGGTTTGGCACTACCTCAATATCCAGGTGGACTTTTGATGAAAATCACACTTCACGATCGATTCTTTCTCCCTTGCAATCATTTTATGTTATATATTCGTATGTATTGTCCAACATATTAGATTAGTTTGTTTTGACAGAATCGGAGAATACAAGGTTTGCTTGAAAAATGCAGCATGGATCATGAGACACGGATGGAAATTTTGCATAATAAAATACGAGAAAAAGAATTGTCTGATGCAAGATGGAGACAACTTCAGTTAGATTCAAATAAATCTGTAAGACTATACTTATTATAATTTTACTTTACATGTAGTACTTTAATGGTGGTGTCGTCAGAAGGTTATTTCAACCAAGTGCATGTATTTATTTAGATTTGTCTATTTGCTCGAGTGTTTGTACTAGATTGGTTTTCATTTACTTTGATTCCATTGCAGGGAAAACTGAAATAGTTTGTTTTATGACTGCTCAAAATAAAAAAAGAAATAGCTTCTTTTAAGTTACCTTAATAACACATAGATTACAATATTCTCTTTCCAGTTAGATATTGGCTCGTCCAATGTTGAGGATTCTCATTATCAAGTAGATTCTCATGTTGATTCCACAACTGAAGATGCTCTGAAGGAAAGGTATATCCGCAGGTTGACTGCCGTGCTTCTCCATCATATCCCGATGTTCTGGAGATTAGCGTTGTCCGTCTTCAGTGGAAAATTTGCAAAGGTTTTTTTTTTTGGCATTCCTCTTTCTCATTGAAAATTTAGTTAATTAAGTTGTTTTATCTACTCATTCATGTGTTGCATCATGCATGAAGCTGTTTTGATATAATTTTTTAACCGGGCATGAAGCTGTTCTGATGTGGTTGAGAAGCTAAATGATTTGTCTGTTGGTGCTTATGAGCCTTTAGTCAACACATTTATGTTTGAAAATGGCTTACAGTATCATCAACGATGAGCTTGCAGTGTCTTTCTACTTGCGGTTGACATTTCCTATGTAGTGTACACTTTTGCCTACAAGTTCCATAATTTATTACTTCTGAGAGAGACAAGAAAGTTAATTTTGGAGTTTGGGATTTAAGTCTTTAACTGTCATATGTACCTTGTTTGTTATAACAACCCCCCTCAACCCCCATACATTAGTTTACAACATCATAAAGGCAGGTGGGTGTACAATCTTGAAGGGAAAATCAAGGCTAAAAAGGCCCCTTGTACAATTGTTACTGAAACACCATAATTTTCTTTATGTTCCCTCCCATCATAAATATTCTCAATAGATTGCATCTTTGATGTCTTGTATGTCAACAACTATTACCTGATGTAACCTCCATATTGGTAATTTAAAAATTTGAATGCACCGAAGTTTCTTCATATCAAATTCCAGTTGTTTTAACATTTAGCTATAATATGATTAATGGCTTTGAAACGATAACTATGTTTGTAAATATCAGTTTTCTCGGATTTACAGGTATCTGCTGGTAGCCTGCTTCTTGATCCTGAGTCTAATGCTAAGATGGCCACAAACAGAACAGATGAGAAAGTTGTTGACATGAAATATTCAAGCCACTCATTGGACGAAGTTGCTGTGATGGTCCACAACACGATATCAGTCTACGAAGCTAAGGTATATAATTGTGATGATATTTTACCACCTTATCTATTCCTTGAGTAGAAAATGCTGTGCTGGTACGCACTTTTTATTTCTTGTGCACAAGAATTGAACACAAAGCTGAATAAATGAATAGACTTTCGTTTCTCGAATTCAGACCTTTCATGACGTGATTATAATTGTTAGCGTTTATTGTTAAATGTATTTGGAGCACAGTGGGCCTGAATATTGATAAAAATTTGGGGGCTGAATTTTTGGGGGTCTAATGAAAGTTATGAAACAATTTTCACTGAAGAAATCATGCTATGTAGGCCCAATGTTTAGTCAAATCTGAATATTTTTCTTGAAAATGTAACTAGGACGACCTTTGTGCATTTAATTGGTCTGAAGATTTTTTTATAAGCTTTTATATTTAAACTTTGCTTTTCATTTAACCAAAGGCTAACATCCTTATTGCGTTATGACATGGTTTGTTGTCACTATGTAGAAGCAGATAATTTAAGAGATTTATCTCCATAGATATGCCGTTGTAGTGATGCCCCTTTTTTGTCCTAACTGAAGAGAGTTTACCATCTTTGTTTGGTTAGTATAGAATTTTTGTTACGTGCAATAATGTTCTATTATTGAATGGATAATTTATGATCTTTTTTGTTTTCACAGGTTCTCAACACATTTAGAGATTTTGAAGAATCAAATGTTCTTTGTCCTTACATGACTAATGTCATTAGTGAAATAGCTAAAGCATGCCAAGCTTTTGATGGGAAAGAGTCTGCCCCTCCAAGTGCTGGTAAGAAACTGTCCTCAAAATCAGACTTTTTCCTGAAAGGTTTTCTTTTATATATTTAGCATTTATCAGGAGTACATTTCTATGTAGACCAGCTTCAAACTCTTTTTTGTACTTTCCAGTTTCCACTTTGAATGGGCTTCACTTTGAGACCACAAAGATATATATTTCGAGGCTTTGCTTGTGGATGCGTGCTACAGTCGAAGGGCTATCAGAAACATGGGTACCTCTCTCAGTTTTGGAAAGAAACAGGTCTCCTTATACAATTTCTTCGTTGCCATTGGAGTTTCGAACAGTTACAGTCTCAGCCATGGATCAGATTGTAATGTGAGTATCTAATTCATAAGTTGTTTTTTTAAGAAAATGATAGATGCTTTTCCAGGGCCGATATATGACAAGCAGTGTAACATTTTAGCTATTGCTTGCTCTTTCACAAATGTTGAGAATCCTTCTGAATGACATGGGATCATTCCTGTGGACCTAAAGTAAGGAGGCATAGTAGCAAAGCCTACAAAAACCTGTTGGTCTGCAAATTATATCAACCATGTGAATATATGATGATATGAATGCATTATGATATGCTGGTCTAGTATACCGATAAAAAATATATGCTGGTCTAGTATTGACAGGTAAGAAAATGATTCATAGACATTCTTGCACTAACAGCTGGCACAGTGTTCTTTCAGAATGTAATGCCTTATCTACAGTTGGTTGAGAGCTACGTGGCCGTTTCATAATCCCATTTGCATGTTGAAGTAGAAGGCATAACCTTATACTTATGACTGTGCTAATTTACCTTTGATAATCAAATTAGAGGATGTGATGGTTTGTGTAGTTAAGTGTAGTACCGTGTGCTAATTTTTTTTCCAGCCTCTTATGCTTGCCACTGAAAAGAAAAGAAAAGAATACTGCTTTGGCAGGGGCAGATGAACCTGCAAAGGTCCCATTTAGTGTTTAAGATTGACAATTTTCTAATGTATTTTAATATTCATTTTTCTGGAAGAATTTTATAGGGTTTCACTGTAGTTAGTTCTGTTAAATTTCAATTCATATTATAGATAAAATGCACAGAAAAGGGAACACTTAGAGCTACATTGTTTTTAGTTTAGTTCTGTGAGTAATGTCCATATGTATGCATTTTCTTTCCTCACTGCTTTAGGATGGTTGAGAGACTACAGAGTGAAGCAAAATCAAATGACATGTTTACGCAAATTCAAGAAATTCAGGAGACCATCAGAGTTGCCTTCTTGAACTGCTTCCTGGATTTTGCTGGTACGTTTTCAACTTAAAAGATGCTAGTGATATGCCAAAGCTTTATGTTTTATTATTGTATTCTAATTGGCTTCAGGTTATCTTGAGAGAATTGGAAGTGCACTTTCTCAGAATAGATTGAATAGAGAGGATTCATATCTAGAAAAAGAGAGCTCGCCTGAACCTGGAGGAATTTCTGGTTTTTGTTCTGGATGTGCTGTTTCCGATCCTCATAAGAAGATCCTCGTAGTCCTTAGTAACGTTGGCTACTGTAAAGATGAACTTTGTGACGAAATGTACAGAAAGTATGTTCACATTTGGCTACAACCAAGGTAATTCTTTACTTGTATATGTTGTTATTATGAAATATTATCTAGGTATCATGTTCATATCAATCGTCTGCATCCAGTCTAGAACATGTTTTGTAGCTCTCTTATATCGTCCCTAAAGTTAATAGCTCCTTCATGGAGTCTTATATTATGGTGTACTTTCATTTGCGATCCATATTCCAGCATTGCTATAGGTGCACTGATGTGTAACATTGCAAGTTATTTAAAGGCCAGTTTTAGGGGTTTCTTTGAAAATTCGAACTTTGCCTTTACTTCTATTCCTCTGCCTCTAAAATATATCTTACTTTAGGGACGGGGAACGATACGCTGATGTACGAGACTTGATGACGTCATATTCTGCACTAGAAGAAAAGGTCCTTGAGCAATATACGTTTGCAAAGGTATAATGAGGTCACTAACTCATTTGTGTCAAAATTACAAAATGAGATGCTCAGCATTTTATACGTCCTATATACAAATTATTATCTCAAGGTTACTATATACCACATAAGTGGTATTTTTGATTGACTTTTTACATGGAACTGGTAATGTCCACATCAACATTGTCTCAACAAGAGAGAGCTCATCCTTTAAATCAAAATAATAGCACATTCGGTAATCTACCTTACTTTCTTAAATAACAAGAGAAGGCACACAACGTCCGATGGTTTTGATTCGTTAGCCAAGTGCGCCTATTTATTACAGTCCATCTTGTATGCTCAGATTTGCATATGGTGATCCAATAAACTCAGGCCTCTAGGATATATTCCCAATGGTCTTTCAGTCTTTCACAATGATAGTTAAGTACAGAAAGATTTATATTTATGTTGGCTTTCGCTGATGTTATTTTCTTTAGGCAAACTTCATCAGAACTGCTGCTTCAAACTATCTGTTGGATACTGGAATCCATTGGGGAGGGGCACCTTCTGTGAAGGTATAGAAGAGTTAGGTGCTGTTAACCTTTATTAGTGGTGTCCTTGAGTTCTCATTTGTTGCTGGTAATGTACTTGAATTATGCAGGGTATCCGAGATGCAACAATCGAATTGATGAACACACTTGTATCTGTACATGCAGAGGTATCACTCCTTGCAAACCTTTTGTAGCTATATGACTATATCAGAAGCTTTTCTATACTGAAGACTAAGGCTTGACTAGTGATTTTTAATAGATTTTATTATTTTGAGGTTTCCCATCTGTTTATTATGTTAGATTTGATTTTAGTAGCATCAGGATCAAGTTAGGGTCTGTTGGTAGTGGTAGGTGTATAGCAAGAATGACAATTAGTTCTTGCCACAGCTTGAATGTTTGTATTTTTTGGTCCACTCTTCTGTCTTTAGAGAAAACACATGTTTTTCCTACCCCAACTTTCCCTTCTGTCCACTAAATATTGACTGTAGAGGTATATGAGGTCTGAAAGAATAGTGCTATTATAAATTTTAAGCTTCCTCATGTTGTAGCCATTGGCAGAAAAGTTTTCGAAGTGAAATTATTTATAAAAGATTTTTTTTATAGTGTGATATTTTGTAGACAGTATCTTTATTTTTTATTTGTGAAAATCATGTTTTTGTGAAGAATTGTTTTATCTCCAAAATTCTTTGTATGTGAAGTATGTAATTCATTTTTTCTCTGTAATTCTTTTTTTGTTGTTGTGTCTGTAGACATTTCTCACATTGCATTCGCAAATGGAAAATGCAATCTTTTACTGTATTTCACTGTTGATATTATTTTCAGGTTTCTTTTGGTGCTAAGCCTCTCCTGGAGAAGACTTTGGGTACCTTAGTTGAGGGCTTGATAGATACTTTTATCAGCCTTTTTCATGAATATAAAGCAAAACATTTGAAATCACTAGATCCAAATGGCTTTTGCCAGCTCATGCTTGAGGTGAATCTTGACTTCAGCAACAGTAATTCTTTGTTACTTCACACGAGTTAAACTGTAGTAGTTTGTAATAGAAGTGCAGACTTTTCCGGTATTCAACCGTGATTTATCGTGGAAGGTGTTATTTTCACAAGTAGCTGACCCTGGGTTTATTTTGCAGCTTGAATATTTTGAAACCGTACTAGATGCTTATTTTTCTTCCGAGGGGCGTGAGTCTTTCAAGTCTTTACAAGGTTTGTTGTTGGAGAAAGCCTCTGAGAGTGTCGTGGAAGTATCTGAGACGCCAAAACACACCCGAAGACCTACTCGTGGTAGTGAAGATGCATTGTCTGATGACAGACAACAAGCAGGGACTGTGTCTCCAGATGATTTAATTGTGGGACACTAAACTTCTCCACCCTAAAATTTAAAATGGTCTTGAATATTGTGGTCAAGTACTATAGCTATTTAGTATAGAATAAACCAAATGGAACAAGCATATACTTATTAGCATTTTTTTTTGCAGGCTCTTTCTCAGCAATACAGTTCTGAACTCTTGGAAGGGGAAATTGAAAGGACTCGTCTAAACATTTCTTGTTTCATGGAATCTTCCATCCAACCAAATCCCCCAGTAAAAGAAGTTCCAAAACCTTCCTATCCTTCCTTCCGAGGGCAAACCAATTCACCAAGTTTTCGGACTGCCCCACAGGCTGCGTCCTCTTTTTCCCGACAACGGCGGAGATGAAAATATGATATTTTTGTGTAATTTTCTTTTCTTGTTTTTACCATTGAAAATATGTATCATGTTTTGGGTTTCTTTGGCGTAGAAATAATGTATTTTATGATGTGGTTCATTTTTTTTTTCACATGACATGAAAAATATGTTGTAAATGTAGCATTCGGGTTGAGTATTTAAACGTCAGATCAATTATTTGGTAACCTCGGTTACTTGTGAAAACGTCAGCTTGCACGTTTCAGATTATTTAATCGTGCAAGTCGATTGGCTGGTTAGCCAGGAATGGATGTGCCTGTAAGTCGTAATGGTTTTCAATTTGGTTATTTAATTTGTTGCTTGTACATATGAATGTATAGTACAAGTAGATTCCTTTTGTTTGTCACCAGACAACCTCATGGCCCTCTAAGCCTTAAGGTGACGGTTGTGATATTTATATTAGCCAATCTATGCTTGCACGTTTAAGACTTCTTTCCTTGTACTTATCCTTTAACATGGAGTACACGAGAATGTCAACGAAGGAACCCGTATTCTAAGGTCATATCATGAAAAAAAAATGCCGGCATTTTGTTGCTCCCATTGATGGGGCACCAAAATCAGGTGCTGATCAGGCGTCCGGGTGGAGGCCCCCATCTAGGACTGTCAACTTTGACTCGGCTCGATGACTCGACTCGAAAAACGTTAAGACTCTAGTTTAACTTGAAAATGAAAGATCTTGATAAAAAATAAAAAATCTTTCAATTTGGTTTGGTAAACGAGTTTGTAGAACTCGAAAAAAATTAAGGTTCGACTCGATAGCTCGTTCAAATTTTTTATTACTCTATTAATATTTTTTTTGTATTTGGTAATAACACAAGATAATACATATAACTCGAAATTTTGCTCGACTCTACTCGTTTAGACTCCTACCCCCATCATTGGCGGATTTTTTTCTTCCGCTTTTTAAAAGTTAGTTTTAATTTTATATTAATTAGTTTAATCAGTGTAAATAATTTAAAATTAGTTTAATTAGTTTATTTTGTAAATTAATTAGTTTAAATAGTTTAATTTGTAAATTAATTAGTTTAATTTTGATAAATAAATTATGTGATGTAACGAATTAGAATTGTGGAAAATTAGAAATGATGAAAAATAAATAGGGTGTAAGTGAGAGAGTGTTGATGTGACTAAATTGATATTTATGAGTGGATTGTGGTTGATAGGTGAATAGTAAAAAGATAGAAGAAAAATGTCATGTTGATGTGACGAATAAAGAGATGTTAATTTGATTAAGTTGATATTTATAAAAATGTTATGGCTAAACACGGCCTAAGTGGTGTTAGTGATGTAGTGATTATTGTGAAATTACATGCAGAGATTATTTGGGTAGTAATAAGTGTTGTTGAGATGTAGGATATTATTAGCTGTGATTGATCAATGAAAGAAAAAGATACTGTTTGCTGTGGAAGAAATATTGGAAGCTGGGGTTAGAGTATCCAGCTGTGATTTCTTAATCTGGCTTTTATTTTCGATTTTTAATCATCTTTCTTAATATGTATGATATGTGCCTTTATTTCACTTTCTTACACTGATTCCTTAGCCTGGCTAAGCTAAATTTCCATGTAACCTTAAAAGAGTTATATGGAGTATGGACGTTAAAAGCCAATGGTGGCATACTGATACAGGGAAACTGACCTGCTACAGAGCTCATCTGCTGTATAGATAAATTTCATGTTCCAATTTGTAAATGTGGATTAGATCCTAAACTTCCATAATAACTAGCGATATGTGGATGCAACTATGGAACCTACCTTCGTAATTAATCAAACCAGTTATATAAAAAACTGGTGGCATTCTGAAACAGTGAATCTGACGTGTTACAGAGTTGATCTGCTGTATATATTTTTACTCTTCATGTTCAAATCTCTAAATGGAGTCAGTATAGTTGTTTACCCTTTTGTTTTTGTTGGTCGCAGTAGTACATCTGAATGACACCGATGCATAGTTTATTAAACACCCCAAAACAGTCAAACCCAATCAAAATCAAAACGTGCATTGTTTATTTACACAAGTATAATTTTGCTCTCATGTTACAAACCCGAATCTAGAAAAGTGGACATTCATAATTTCTTAGGAAGAAATCTAACAAAAAATTGCACGTCATGACACCCACGATGTTATAAATTATGACTAATTGAACTTCGAAGGATGTGTTGGAAAGGAACTATCCAACTGGACTGTTTTAGATTGAATGTGACATTAAACAGCTCACACATGATTGGAAGCAGTCATGCTCCCCTCGTTTTTTTCAGTTTTTTAATTCAATAAATCTGTCTGTTATAAATAATAAGCTTTTAATATTCATTCATGTAATTCCTTTTTCAAAGATCCTCCCAAACACAAGTGATCTTGTACGTAAGACCTTTGGTACAACTCAGGTAGCGAAAAGGTTCATATTTTCATTGGATTTTCTGCCTTTTGTTAATATTTGATTGCAGCTTGAATCTTAGCACGCACTTGCTACTTTTGAAAGAGAGAAAAAACAAATTGGTGGAGTTATTTTTGTTCAATTTCCTATTTAAATTTTTATTATAACAAAAAAGTCCATAGAATAAACCAATTCAAGTAATTAGTAATACATAGAAGCTTAATATATATCTGGACAAGATTACTTGGTCTGGATGAAAAGTACAATTCAAGTAATCCACCATGATCGGAAACTTAACGTGCGTTAAGGATATACTTAGATCATTAAAAGATCTAGTGGCATAAATCTTTATCATAACATGATATTAGATTTTTCCTTGTTAGCAATATATTCCATTTACAGGTGGTTTTTATACTGCTTATAAAGATTATTACCAGATTGGTTGACAAAAATTAGATCAAAATCGTAAGTGCTAGATAGGTTATACTAAAAAGAAAGGTTTGAAACCAAAAATTTCCTGAGGAGAGAGTCAGAGAGTGGTGAGCAAGTCTGCATATATACATGAGTCCAGGAAGGGATTGAAGTTTTTTTGTTTTGTTTTGCATGTATCTTATATTCTGGTCATATTTATATGAATACCATCTTTATAACAATTATCACATGCACCTTTCAATTTCATATCTTGACACATAATGCTCATTTCCACGGATCTCGATTAATGATCAGTCGACAAGGGTCTTAATTTTTTATCATCTCACGAGTAACAAAAACAAAATGAATTCTACTGATGTAAAGTAAGTGTTACATTAGGAGGCAATAGATCGACCATGTAGTTATAAGATATATATATATATATATATATATATATATATATATATATATAAGTATAGCTACAAATTAAACACAATAAATTGGAGGGTATACCTGGACCGTCTAATTGTAAGATAGAAGTATAGGAAGAAAAGACATAAAATCGGAGGGTGTATTTGCAAAACACCCAAAGTATATAGTCGTTTACTTACAACAAGAAACATTGCAACGCCCATTTCTCTCTAGATATCATTTGCTTGAGTTTGTGTGTGTGTGTGTGTGAGAGAGAGAGAGAGAGAGAGAGAGAGATGGGGGCTTGCGCAACCAAGATCAAGAACGTATTAGGAGATCAGGATGGCCCACTAGAGAAGCCGGAGGTGGTCGAGACCACGCGATCGGTGGAGGTCGAGGAGAAGAAGACTGGAGATGATGAAGAAGTGAGGAAGAAATGGCATGAAGATGAAACTAATCGTCAATCTCTCGGTGTTCTTTTTCATGAGGTTATCTAAATTTTCTTTACTCAAGGATTTTCAAACGGGTCCTTTTGGTTTGTTGAGTTTTAGGGTTTTCACACCCAAAAAACACTAATGAAATTAAACTGAATTGGTTTTGGTTTCAGTCGGATTGAATTTCATTTGACATGTTTATTTTTAGATAAGTAAAAAACTTAATATGCAAAAAGAAAAGAAAAATAACAGATAAAATTATATAATGAATTAAATATGTTCTATTATACCTTTATTAGACTTCTAATCTTCAAAAGATGAGTTCGAGGTTTGATCTTCCTGTTGAAGTATGTATTGCACCAAAATAATACATGTCATAGAAATTAGATAAAAAACGAATAGGTCAACTTCAGTTTCAATATGAACTCAAACCCAAAACCAAATTAACCAAAGTATGATTAATCAGGTTTCCATTTTTGAGTCAAAATTGAATTTTCGTTCCTATTTTAATTTCGTACTTATGGATAATAACTCGATTAAATATTCACCCTCTGTCTTGGTAGAATAATCTCAAGTTGCTGGTGATCGACATGTTGATCAAGTTAGTAATATGTTTATTGTATGTAGAATCTTTTTCTCTCAAGAGATGACAGTTGTTTAGGGTTGGATTCTACTGCATGAGGTTTGCATTTAATTCTGGTTTGTTGTTTGTTTTTCTATATGTTTGGTTCTAGCTAAGATCTTAAATTTTGCATGAAAATTTATGACTCAACTTGTACTGTCATTTGATCAGTTTTCAAAACACCACCAAGGCACCAACCAATAATTTTACACATTTATTCCATTTTAATGGTTTGACTTGGATTAGAGTCCTTAATTGGCTTGCCTTTGACTCTATTGAAGTGCCTGATTTTGGAAAGCCAGTGGAATATTCTACATCTAACTTAATTACTTAAGGGTATGTTCACAATAAATATGATCAATATTGAAGCTTGAGAATATGGTCGTACTTGTTTGACATATTCAATTTTATTTTTTTATTACAAAGGAAATAATATAATATTTGGTAGGATCCATCGGAAATAGGTGTATGCTTCTAATGACATGCTTCACACGGACATGAACTTGAACAATGGTTGTCTGATTACATACTCAAACAATAAAAATATGGATGCATTATCATCCAAAGGAAGATTAAGATAGTTGATTGGGATGTTTACATAAACATTAGTTGGTAGCGAACAAGGAACACATTTATGTTGGCGCATTAACTCATTGAAGTTGATATTTTAATTGCTTACTCCACCTTAATGTTTGGTTCTTCGAAATTTCATACCTAATTAAGATGTTACGAATAGTATTTCTTTAATTAAGAACAATTTATCCTTCCTACTTATACCTAGCTAAGGTCACGAAATCACGTGCTGACATTAGATTTTAGAGTATAATTATTTCAAGATGTAAGATTTACTGGTTTTTTAAAGTTAACGACGGAGATTAGTATTACATTTAAATATTTTCTACTTTACGTATTTGGATAAAAGAAACTTGATTGACTTCTTTGACAGAGAAATTTCATGTAGATAAGATCCTCGTTGTCACTGTCTTTAACAGGTGTTAGTTTTTCTACAACTTGCCAATCTTTTCCTGAAAGATCGGTCTTAGTTTTAAAGTGTACATAAACGTATACGTAATTTTATTTTAAATTAAGATAACATTATCTTCGTGGTCTACATACCATAGTTAGGATAAATACAATATTCCTATAATAAAAGTCAAAAGTGTATTGTGTGGGGTCTTGTTATAAGTAACATAGGTCGCGTTAGCATTTTAATTTGAGTTGATCCTACAGTAAATTTGAAATTTATAATATCATTTAAAACTCAATTTTAGTCCATCAACTTCGTATCACAGAATGACAAAGCCAAGAAGCCTTCTGGGGAAGGAGAAGGTGAATCCACCGTTCAACAACCACCAACCACTGAGAAAACAGTGGAAGTTGAGATTTCGGCCGAGAAATCGACCCAAGAGGAGAAGAAACCCACTGAGAAGGCCGAAATCAAGGTCGTGGAAGTCACGAAAGAATCGACCGAATCGGAGAAGGAACCGACGACAACCTCCAAAGAGATCCCTACCACCAAAGACGTGAAAGTAGAGGACATGAAACCAAAGACTACTACTGAGGCCTCCAAACCAATTACAACCTCGGATAAAGATGTCAAAGTTGAGGACAAGAAGCCAAATACTACTACTGAGGCCTCCAAACCAATTACAACCTCGGAGAAAGATGTCAAAGTTGAGGACATGAAGCCAAAGTCGACACCAGAGGAGATCACCACTAACAAGGATGATGTGAAAGTTGAAGCCGAAGACATCAAAGAAAAGGGTGTTGAAGTTACTACCAAGACAACAACCTCAGAACAGACCACCACCGACGTCGTGGTGACCAAGGGCAGTGAGAAAGTGGATAGCAAAGATGTGAAAGTTGATGAGAGCTCCAAAGATCAAGATAACAAAGCAAAGGACAAGAAGATAAGAAAGGAAGAAGGTAAGTCTGGGAAATTCTTGTTCTTCTAAGTTTGGCGAGCATGCATGCTTTGTTGGATTATTGTTTCGGTATGATCATGTGTTGGGTTATTTATTTATTTTGTTTGTTGTGAATTGATGGTTGTTTGGTGCATGCTTGGTTGATATTTGTGGATTTGCTAATCCAATTGTTATTTGAACCATATATACTCAAGAATGTATGTTTGAAGAATTATGTACATCAATATCAATAATTTGTTTCATCTCCTCAACTCCTTCATGTACATGTAATGATACATATATGAGTTGGAATGGAAAAGTAACCAAGTTTCCAATGTAAATGTCCAGACATTTCATCCATAGAGGATTTTTTAAAATGTGGACTATTGTATTTTCAACAACTGAAGCATGTTTTTTATATTTTTTTTCTGTCAAAAGGATCAAAGACTAAAAAATGTGAGCTTACATTACTACAAATATGATCTTTGCTTCCGCACGATTCCGTCGGCGAAAGGTATCATTTCCATTGGCAAAAGCCGATGCCGACAAAATTTATGTCGGCATTGTTCCACCAACAGTAACCTCGTCGGGAAGAACAATGCTAACGGAAATTTCATCAAAATGTCCAACGTTTCCGCGCAAAACAAAACACACATGCAGTACTCCCATGCCGAAGGAATGCACTAGATTATCATGTTGTAATAAAAGTTCATTTCAACCTCTAAGTCGAGGCACGAGTCCATTAACATACATTTACAATAAGATTGATTAAGTTCTCTAAGTCCTACGAAATACAATATATCAACGAAGACAATGTACACAATAAGTCACAATTTAAACCATAAAACATACTAATACTACATATATCATAAGTCATAATTGACATACTATATATCCAAGTCATAAGTCATACTACATATATCATAAGTTATAAGTCACATAATATAGAAAGAAAAAACCAACAAAAGTATATCAACTAAGTCTTCATTCCATTGTATTTGGAACCGACGACCTTGACCTCTCCTTCCATTTTGAATATGAAAAGTTAACAACCTGCTTCAAAGAAAACCTCAATCCATCTCAAATGTAACAATCAATTTATATATTCAACGTACAGAAATCCATATTCATATCAAAGTCAAACTGCAACTTCAAATCCATATCAAATCATGCATAATAGCGACAATCAATTCATATATTTCAATCCCACCCCATCCCACCATCCTCCACTCTTCCCCTCAATAAATCCCCAACTCCAATTCTTCTACCACAACCCAACTCTAGTTCTAACCTCAATCGTCTCCTTCTCCCACAACCCCAACTTTAATCCCAACAACCCAAATCCTCAATTCAATTCAATCTTTCAACTAACCTTTAAGATCTAAACCTAGAAATGGCATATTTTAGGTGTGTTCTTCTCATTAATGGTGTATCTTAGAAATAATAAAATGCAGCCAATTTAGTGGTTACAAATATAATACACACTTGTATTAATTCATAATATTGAAGACCCTCGAATATTTTGGTTGAGTTTTCATCATAATCATGCGTTTATTGTGACTACAACATCCAACCATTCTCCATGTTAATTCAATTTGTCTCAACATCATGCTATAGGAATGATAACTTGAAACTATAGGAATTGGATGTAAAAACTTGCCTGAAGTGAGGTATACTTCTAAAGCAAGTTTGAAGTTAAAATGATAAAGCATAACATCCAATTAAGAAGAAACAATGCAAACACTAGACAGTCTAGTGAATGTAAGACTCTTGGATCTATACTCAAAACACTTACTGATATTGATATGAAAATTATACCTTCAGTAAATTTTGAAAGATAAAGCGACTGAACCAAATCAGCACAGTTCGACTTGCCTTGAGTTTTTCTTTTGGTTGAAATTAGTTTGATTGGATTCGGGAAACTCCTAATGTAACGTACCCGAAAACAGCGGAAAATTTAAACAATAATAAAGACCGTCAACGGTCAACACTGGGCACGTCACGGGAAACAAACCAATATATATAATATAAATATGATCCACGTGGAAGTCAAATATACAAACTGACTGTGATTACGACAAAAGCTATACAATAAGTAATCACCTCAAAAGGAAAAGACTGACAACTACAGGATCTGATCTCGGGGGCACCGTCCTCGGTCACCACCTCAAACTCTAACCCTGCTCGCTACCTGAAATGCAAACAACAAACATGCCTGAGTTCCCTGCAGGAACCCCGTATACCAAAACTCCTAAAAATATAAAAAGGAATTAAAGGCAATGCAATGCTATGCACATGATCATCCGCCTCGGGCCCACAATAATGCCCTCACCGCCTCCGCGGCACTGAACCACTCCTGTCACTAGGGTCAAGTCAGTCCACCGCTGCCTCACAAGGGTCAGTCGACACCACTGCTCCCCAAAAAGTGCAGGAAGGAACCCCTGGTACACGCCGCACCCAAGGAGCGAGTCAGCCCGCCGAATACACAACTCGGGTCAGACGACAGCCACTGCTCCCCCAAGAGTCGCCTAGCGCGCACCCTGCCGGAACATCCTCGGCCTACCGCTAAACCCTCGCAAACAGCCCAAGGTTTACGGTACACATCCCTCACACCCCGCTCGGTAAGAGAGGAAAAAGTACAACAATAATACGCCTTCGTCGAAGGTGAAATCCGTAGCTCTCAAGGCCGGTAATCAACCGTCGCCTCGGAGCCGGTAGTCGACCTGACATCGACGGATCGCGTGTGGATAAATCCACCAACCTGCGACAGATCGGTCGACCGCTACAAGCACACCGGTCGACCGGTCCCCCACACAGTACACAGTACTGTACAAACAAATCTACCGGTCGAACCACGCCAACCGAATTACCGACCAATCGGTCGAACAAAAGTCATCTAGCGGTCGACCGTTTGGAAGGTCTACGCTATACAATTTTATATAATATATATATCCGACCGGTCGAACCAAGGGTCCGTTCGACCGATAACAGGACTTTCAATATTTTGCCCAAGTCTCGTTCGGTCGACCGGAACTGAAATACAGTTCGACCGAATCAACACAAGCACTCTACCGCTTAATTAAATGCTCAGTCGGTCGACCGAGAGTTAAAGAGCGGTCGACCGTTTTGATGGTCAAAGCTCCCAACCAACTTAGCATCGAATGGATCGGTCGAACAAGGTTAAGGACGTTCGACCGTTTAATAAGTCAAAATCCCCAACCGACCCATTCTCATCGTTATTCGGTCGACCGGCTAAGTGGTCCCGTTCGACCGATAACAGTATAACCCCTTTTTCCCGCACTAATCTGGCATAACGGTCGACCGTCTAACGACATCGTTCGACCGTTCGCGGGTAAACAACAATATAATAATAGGATCGGTCGACTGCCCACAGGCACCGGTCGACCGATCGTCGTCTTCAACCTCTGAATTGGTTGAATTCCGACGGGGAATTCGACACCAACGTCGATCCCCAACACTCACAAGGCATAAGTGAGTTATAATGGAGATTTGGCATACCTTTAGGTCGATGGAAGAAGCCTCCCAAGCTTGCACCACTTCACTCCACTTCTTCTTCTCTTTCTTCACTTCTTCTCTCCTTCTTCTTCTTCTTCTTCTTACTGTCTACTCCGACTCTCCTCACTAATAAGCTAGGTTTTCGTACAAAAGAAGCAAAACCTCGACTTGATCTCAAGTGCCCTTTAAATAGGCAAACTCACCTCTCTTAAATCCAATCACCAATCACCTAAAATCCTTCCAATCACAACCAACCAACTCTCTCTCTCTCTCTCCTTCCAACACCTCCTACTCTTCATGCATAATTAATTAAGGTTAATTAGGTTTAGGTTTAGTTAATTAAGATGTTTTAGATTAGGTTATTACACCTAAGTCCTAAACACGACCTGGATCAACCCATCTCCATTCCCATTGTTGAGTAATCCAAGAATCCACGAACTTGAAAGTTAACAAAACAAAACTATATATGATTTGAGTTTTAAAACACCATTAGCAAAACCAAAATCAGAAGGAAACAAACAAACAAACAAAATGCCTTGAAAATAAACATCGACACACCACACGCCCTTCCTCTCCAATTCCCAATTACTATCCATCATTCACCCATAAATCCACCATTCAATGAAAATACTGAAATCCACATTCCAATTCAAAACAACGGCCACAAAATCCCTCAAAAACTTATCCATCCACCCATCCAAATCAATAATTATATATTTATAATCAGAATTTCAGATTATAACAATAGCATTTGATTATTAAGAGAAGTAAGTTAGAGATGCAAACTAAGATTTATAAGCAAGCTAGATATGTGCATATATACATGTCTAATTGATGTGTTTGATACATATTGTAACGTATTATTAAGATCACAACTAAAATATGTTATGCTGAGAATTAACTTGTGTCATTGTCATGGTCTCATGAATAAATTAAGTGGAAGCCTTTTACAAAATTTCGATCTCTGTTGGTGGAATCAAGCTCATCCATCGCCACGACTTTTGCTTCAGCCATTGGCAACCTAATCCCAGCAATCACTTTCATCCTGTCTGTCTATTTGAGGTACATATAGGCACGCGATACATACATACATACATACATACATTTGAATATATATGTAACTAACGTTTGATTACGTACAATGTTAATATGTTGTGTGGGCAAGAGTTGAGAAGTAACGTTGTGTCGGCAACAACTTTACCAGGATTGACAAAGATTGGTGGAACAGTGATAATTAGTTTAGGTGGAGGGTATTATTTTGATGAAAAAAAAAAAAATTCAAGACCCCAAAAGAAAATAAGTTTAGTACTTGATCACTACTTTGGTTGTTTCAGGTTGTTGTCGGGTCGGGGCCAGTGATTGCGCTTACCACATGGGATCTAAGGAAGAAATTAAGGGCCAATATTTGTATCTTCTTTTACACCTTTGATACTTCCCACTGTGGCCACATTGGGCACTTTCATATATCCTGCAAGAGAAGCAACATGTTGGACTGTAATATTTAAACACTCTCCAAAACATATGTACTTAAATATTTTACTCTCAAGGATAGTCTATTTATGTGCTAATATCTAATGTTGCTTCAATTGAATGTATTGTGATGATTGGTCACATACATGGATGTAGGATCATAGGAGCATCGTTGATTGTGATTGGGCTATATATTGTCAGTATATGTTATTGTTATGTTATCCATTCAGTATGGTTTTTTTTGAAAGCAATGCTGGAACATGTTCCATGACAATGACAATATATAAGGCCGTTATTAACCATGACAAGTACATAAATTTCGTCTCATGCTTATTTCTCTTCTACATCATTCCATCCAAAGTCCAAATTTAATTTAAAATTTTCTTTCAGAATAGTTTCAGGCACGTGCTTTGAAATGAGTATTTATTTATTGTAATTTGATCAAAAAATGGGACTAATTGAACCTTGATAGTATTTATTGAATTGATGCCTAAAACATTCATTTTTTTATTTTTTGGAATTACGAAATGACAAAAAATATAGAAGCATCCTCCATTTTTATAATAAGTATTAAGTATACATAATTGGGTGTTGAATTTTTTATATACAAAAATCATGCAAATGGTGGAATAATATATATATATATATATATATATTGCGTAATCTAAATTTTTTTCTCATATATATAAACCATA
The DNA here is from genome assembly GCA_963682175.1 of Triglochin maritima. NCBI lineage: Eukaryota > Viridiplantae > Streptophyta > Magnoliopsida > Alismatales > Juncaginaceae > Triglochin > Triglochin maritima. The sequence continues at coordinate 657,151 of OY821782.1, forward strand.
ATTTCCCACAAAATTATGCATGTTTTGCCTTTGCTTGGATGCACTACTTAATTTTGCTGTTTTAGCCTTCAGGGTGTTGTGGGGTCGGGACCAGTGATTGCACTTACAATATGGTGTCTCAGGAAGGAAGAAAGGACCTATCTTTGTTTCAGCTTTTACCCCTTTGATGCTTCCCATTATTGCCATCTTGGCTACTTTCTTCCTACAAGAGAAGCTACATGTTGAAATTTAATTTAAACTTCCCAAATTTTAATTTTCTTCTTAAACATAATTGTCATCTGGTATATATTAATGTGCTCTAATCGTGTTTTGTTTCGATTTGGTGACATCTATGAATGTAGGATCACAGGAGCAGTGCTGATTGTGATTGGGTTGTACATGGTGGTGTGGGGAAAGTTAAGAAACTACCCATGTTGTTGAAGACAAGATTTCATTAACAAATGACCATTCACCATGTTCCTTGTCTTAACCCGTTCATATTTTGGCCACTTGAAGCTGTTTAAAATTTAAAAAGTTGTAATTTTCTTAAGCGTAGCTAGTTGTACAAAAATACATATGATGATGAATTTTCACATGACCTCATTTGTCAACTTTGTAGTTGTATTTCCTTTTCACAAACTACATTATGTATGACGTTATTGCGGTTGTTATCACTAAATGGTAAATGAACTTTTCCAAATTAACTAGCATTTTTTCCAATATTTGAATATGGTTGTCAATTTTACACGAAACACAATTACACGACATAAAACGACACGAACTTAGTGGATATAGATTGAGAATTTGAACTAGATTAATAAATACGCTGGATATGACAACACGATTATTAAATGACTTGGATATGGATTTCTACTGCAAAACAATTAACACGATAAAACACGATAAATAATCAGGTAATTAGTTACACGATTACGAATACTATACGACTAATACACGACTAATACCGACAAGTAGGGGTGAGCAAAATTTGGTTCGGTCTGGTTGTCCGGACCGAACTGAATTTTTCGGTCCGATCTTCGGTCCGGGAGACCACGGGAATTCGGTCTTCGGTCCAGTCCGATCAAAAACCAAAATTTTAAGGGTTAAATTCGGGTTTTGGACCGAACCGGACCGAACCGAATTTATTCGGTCCGGTCTTCGGTCTGTGCTTCCAAAAATTTCGGTCTTCGGTCCGGTCTGGTTCGGTCCGGTCCCGGACCAAAGCTCACCCCTACCGACAAGTCTACTAGTAATATATAAGTTATAAATTATAATGAACGAGTGGTGTGCAATCATGCAATCCGGTATTCGTGTAATAAACAAAACTAATTATGTATGTATTATTCTTTAATGGTGTAAACGGTAGTCGTGTTAAACGTGTACACGAAGTAACCCGTTTAATAATCGTGTATAAACGGGTTGGATATGACAACACGATTATAAATGGGTTGGATATGACAGAAGTCTAGCAATACGGTTATTAAATGAGTCGAATACAACGCAACACCTAAAACTTATATATACGACTTGACACGACATGACACAATTTACAACCCACCTTTAGCACTTTTATTGAATTTGCCGCATTCTTGCATATGTGACCCAATCAACATTCAAGTCGGTTTTCACTAAAAAAACATGAAAGCCCAACACACTTTCAAGTTTCAACATTCAGCAACTATCCTATATTAAAAAAAAACTTAACCCTTCAACATCATGGAGACATCAGTAAGCTATCATGCACGCAAAGAAATGTTCCGATTGCTTAATGACATATATAATTCTAATACAACACGATGGTCGATCGATCACCTTCCTTGATCAGTAAAAAACTAGCTAACATAGACATTCCATTATCAAACAAAATAAACCACTTCACTTGCAGCCATCATGCATGCATGCATGATATCCTCTTGCATATTTTAATGAGCATACCCAAATCTATTATACCACTACAGGCACTACTCCACCTTCCATCTCATCTTGAGGTTCCTTTACGCTTCCATTTGACAAATTGGCTTCCCTTTGCTCTTTACTCTTTCCCCACAAAACACTGTATAGCCCTCCAACCATCAACAATCCACCCAAAATACTACAAAATAATAACAAAATTAATTAACAATTACTTGATAATAAAACTTTCAAATATGTTTATGAATGCATTAATTAGTTACCTTCCAAGGCTAGTCATTTCTCCAAGTAACAAGGAAGAGAAGACAAGAGTGATGACAAAAGCAAGAGGAGTAGACATGGCTAAGAACACTGGCCCTTTCTTCTCAATGCACCAAGCTTGCAAGTAGAAGGAGATCCCAGTCACCACCAAACCCTGATTAATTATATTAAATTAAGAAGCAATGCACATATGAAATTTAATTCACATATTTATATATATCATGCATGTTGATATCTATTCGTAGTTTTACTTAGAATATTAAGAACCATATTACTTTGACTGAATTTTATAAGGGATTTTTGCTTGGGTGCACTTACAAAAACTTCTTTATTGTAAATTTACTCCTGTGTAGTTTTATATTGGTGACAAACACTTGACTTGGGGATTAATTGTTTGGGTGCACTTCCACTTGACACAGGTTAACGACCGCTACAGCCATCCCATTAAATTTAACTTGTTGTTACGTTGTGCACGTCTTGAGAGTGTGATCAGTACCTAATTTAACTTATAAGCTTAAATTAAATTTGTTAAGTTAAACCTTACTCACATTAGACTTCACATGATTTGAACCCAAACCTATTTCTCCAAATCGACACCTGAAACCCTAAATCGACAGCAGCCGAAGGCGAAAACTTCACCAAGCTTAGCCTCCCGACGACTTTAGAAGGTTGATCTTAGCGTTGCAGTTAAATTTCATTTTCCAAACTTTTTTTTTATGAAGTTGAATATTTGTTGTGATTATGTTCAGTTTTGGAGCAGGGAAAATGAGGTTAAATGTGGTGTTGGTCAACCACTGTAACCGCTGTTAACGGGTGTCAAGTAGAAGTGTATCCAAGCCATTAGTCCTCAAGTCAGGTGTTAGTCGCCGATATAAAACTGTATTGGAGCAAATATCCAATAAAAAACATTTGAAAGTACACTAAAAATCCTAATTTTATAATACCATACAAAAGGGTCGATTGATCGGATCCATGTCTATAGTAAGAATGTGATACTAATATGAACTTCCCAATTAGGCAGTGGATCAGACTACACTGGCTAGCTAGACCATATCATGGATCATGGTAAAGATAGAGTACGTACTATTTCTTTTAATTAAGATTTGGGAATGAGTACCATGAGTGTTGTCCATGGTTTCCAAATCCACAATGCATGTGTCTGAACAGTGAGGTATTTCATTTTGATATTACATAAAATTAGTAAATTGAAAGATGTTCATGCGTGTGGTTGATTAATATATGCATGTGCAAGAACAAAGGCAAATAAATAGCTAAAAGTGAAAGGTGAGGCGTGAGGGTGTAATTACAGAGTAAAGCACTGCAACAAGTCCAATATCAAACCCAAGCTTCCACTTTGAGAAATCTCTTTCAATGGCTATGGTAATGCAAAAGGACTGTAGGGCACTGAAGAAGCATTGGAGGGCTGTAAACATTAGCTTTGATGGATACTCCATTAGCAACTTTCCCTGTTCATAATATATAATAAGAAAAACCTGACTACATTACATATCACCAATCTCGATTTATCAAGCAATATCATAGACATAATCTTCTGACAGAATTAGACAAAGGTCCAAGATAGAATGAACCCTAGCTAGGGTGATTCTGTTTTGGGTTATAAAGTCTGTAATGAACGTAAAATAAATTGTTGAACCATAATGTAGATATATTGTTAATCTTATTAATGTAATGCACATTATTGTAATGTTGCATCCCATCTTGGAATAAACGGGAATTGCATTCGACATTTGGTCAATTCTATGAAGATGATCAATTGAAGCCATATTTTGTCATCCTTGTATATATAAGAAGAATTGCACCAACAACTTATAATTTAAGTGTAGACACTAACTCGTATATCGTATAAACTTTTATCCTCTTAAAACTCTTCCATTTTATCCTTCTGGCTGCATTTCAGCAAAATCTACCTTTTTTTGAAAAAAGATAATTATATAAACCTTATGATTAGCAACAAAACTACAATATTTCCGACAGGTATAAACAACTGTTCATTCTTGTCTAGATATAAATATCACCTGTAGAACAATCCACAAGGACCATGCTGAATTTGATGTTATCATGAGGAAGGTACCCTTTATCCATGTGGATTTCGAATGATGAACATGTCCTTCACTATTAGTGGAATGTTGGTGTTGGTGCAATATTTGAAGGTTTAGATGTGGTCCTTTGAAGAAGGCTATGAGCATCACTCCAGCAAGACACAGTGTTACACCCAAAAGCTTGGTGGAACCTGTTAGGCTCCTTACTTTTAACTTCTCAAGACTGCAATTTATTTATGGAAAAAATTCAATTAATAGTAATACATAATACTAGATATTATGAATCCCAGCAAAACATAAAAAAAACATATGATATATAAGAGATATTTGAGATGTTTTGTGTACCGTTAGAAGGATGCCATTTGATTACAATCATAAAAAAAATTCTCCTTGAATTAGTGGTGCTTGTTTGGTGCAACATTGTCATCCAGAGCTCTATGCCAGGAGGCTATGTTACACATCATTGTTCCTTATTAGCACTTTTCTTGGTGTAATACATTCTTAACGATTGAAAGGATCTTCCTTGCTAATAATTCTCAATACTTTTTATAAAGAGGAATAGAGGCATAGACAATGCCACAACCTTTTCTAATGGCACACTTAGGCCACTAGCCATTAATAGATTGTGGAAAGACCAGCAACTCAGGCTTTTTGAGGAAATAGTATTAGTGTCAAGATACATGTTAGTGATTTTTTAATTCAAGTTTTAACTTTTCTTTCAAATTATAGCATGAATGGGTTAACATAATTCAACTATAAAACCTATTTCTTTAAAAGAACAAGCGGTATATGTAATACGTACAATGCAACATAAATTAGGTACCTCAACTTAGTGTTATAGAATTCAAGCCTACTCATTAACGTCATCATCAATTAATTGGTTAATTTAAGGTTAGAGATAATATATTTACCCTAGTATGACAGCCATGAAGAAGGTGATCACTGGCACTGTATTGGAAATTGCAGATGCAACAGTAGCAGAAGTGTAACTCACTGCAACACCATATAGATTTAAGCTAAGTGTAATCCTGCAAAAGAAATTTAATTAATTCCACATAACTAAAACTTTAAATCTCAAAGTAGTCATTAACTAATAGAATTCTACACCAACAAGCCAACATCTTAATTTGCCTACTTACCCACATAGTGAAAGCATGAAGATCTTGAAGAGAAGCATGAATCCCAGAGGTGCTGCTTTCTTCCTAAACACCCAAAACAAGCCATAAGATTAATAGGGTTTCGAGGAAAAATTAAAAAAATAAATAAATATATATATATATATATATATATATATATATATATATATATATATATATATATTAGGGTTTGTATCAAGAGAAGACTTCATCAAAAGAATTTTTTTTGTGCTCATATTCTAATCAAACCTCGGGATGCACCTTTTTCTTAAGCAATCCATTGTACTCTAATTGAAGGTTAGTTATCGATCTATCAACCGAGTTAGTCTCACTCAAAAGCTTGATGTATCATACATGGTTGAAAAAATTACAACAATTAAGTTGCTATTTGGATACTTCATTAGAAGCTACATGAGTCCAAATATTAAGACTGTGACACTCAAAAAAGAAAATAAGTAACACTGTAAAACAAGAGAAGATCTAAAGTGCAGGGTTTGTTTACCTTTCATGCAGGAGTGCAACAGGAACTAAGAAGACAGAAGCAAAGGCCTGTCTGTAGAAGATGAACACAAAAGTGCTCATTCCATCATCAAAAGCTGCCTTAGACAAGATGTACATGCCTGCATAGATTGAGTTCACCAGAAGAACCACTAGATAAGGTTTCTTCCTCTCCATATGTATGTCACTAGCCAGCTAGTGATCCCACTCTTATTGGTGGTTGTGGAGTGAAGGGACTTGGGTTAAGTAGTTTTGAGTGTGGTGCTTAATTTATAGGGGTTGGTGTGTGTCCCACAACTCTACTTTAATTAGATCAAGGGTGTTCATTAACTCTCTTCTTTTTTTTGAAAGTGGGTGCTCATTAACTTTTGCTTATTAGTATCTTTTTCTTTCCAAAAAAATGATGAAACTTGACTAGAGAACAAGCAGGGTATATAGCTGGTTAACCAGTTAGGTGTTGATGGCTTTAGAAGATTCTTTAGAGATATAAATGTAGGTAGTCTAGTTGTTAGATGATGTCCTTTTGGGGTAAGAACTGAGTATTACCATTCAACAAAGTTTCCATTTGGGATGAGATTCAAATAAGGTGGTAGTGATTTCTTCCTTATTTGCTTTCTTCCATGAATAAGGTAGGTGGTGGTGATTATGCTCTTGATTGCTAGATATGTGAGATCCTAATCCTAATTGAGTTGTAATGATTGTTTAGGTGGTGATTAGGAGGAGTTTGGAGTGTACGGCTGAGATGGAGTGGAGTTGGATGGATGATTGGGATGAGATGATGGAAGGTTTAAAGGTAGAGCTCTCTCACTCACGCCTCTCTCATTTCTCACTCTCTCTCTCCCTCAGTGTTGTGCTCCGACGAGGCTAGTGGTGATCTCCGACGAGGTTGAGATGGTCGGCGTTGATTGCTTGTGGAGGTAAGTTTGTTGTTTGCTAAACCTATCTCTTTGGTTTCTTCTTCTTTCTCTCTCTCAATCTATCTATCTACCAATTGTTGTGGTTGGAGAGGTGATCGTCGGAGGTGATCTTGTGTGGTTGTGGCTCGACGAGGTGTGGTGATCGTTGATCGAGCGAGAGGTGCATCGGTGGATCGTATTTTGGGGAGAAGTGCTCGTGGAAGCGTCGTCGAGGTTCTTCGAAGGTTTCTTCAGACCTTCACGGTATGTCAAACTTGTGGTTGTAGCTCGTTTTTGTTGTGTGAGTATTTGGAAGTCGACGGTAGGCCGAAATGTTCGTCGCAAGCAAATGTGTAGCAATTTACTGCTGGATCGGTCGACCGGTTGGTGCAAACAGTCGACCGTTCCTAGAGAGATTTTGGGACTCTACCTCGCACCGGTCGAACGATGCCCTTGGACGGTAGACCGGTGGTGCATTTGAGGCAAGCATGGTTGGTTTCGGTCGAACGGGGCTCATTTGTCGTTCGACCGTGTGCACTATTGTAGGTCGGTTGGGGCGTGGACCATCCAAACGGTCGACCGCCTGTTTGACTCGTCCAACCGATGACTTAAGTTAAATAGTTGTTTGGTTCGACCGATGGTGGTTCGGTCGACCGGTGTTGTTGGGTGCGATGGAGGTTTTTACTTGTTGAATTCGGTTGATCGAGAGTGCTCGGGGGTTCGACCGGTTGATTATGTTGAGCGATGGTGAATTTTACTGGTGGGTTTCAGTCGAACGAGTCCTCTTTGTCGTTCGACCGATTGGTCGTTATATTCGTTGAACCTGGGAGGTGACCTTCTAAACGGTCGACCAGTCTTTGACTTTGGTTCGACCGAACATGTCTGGTTGGTGAGAATTATTCGACCGATGGAGTGCCGGTCGAGGCAATTATCCTGTTTTAGTGAGATTCGGTGGACCGGGACTCTTGGTTCGGTCGACCGTTTGTGTCCAGTTTTGCACATTGGAGGTGCGGTTGTAGTGGTCATCTGTGCGAGACGAGTTGTAGTGTCGATGTTCTTCCGGCAAGTGTGCTTGGGAGCACGTATGTTGCGGTGGTTGGGTGAAGGAGCTCTGGAGCCCCGTAACTGTTGTGAGAGCTACGGTTGGGTGAAAAAGCCCTGGAGCCCAGCTAGTCTGTGCGGAGTTGGGTGAAAAAACCCTGGAGCTCCGTAGTGCGTTCAGGTTGGGTGAAAGAGCCCTGTAGCCTGAGGAAGGACCGCGTGATAAGGGTTGGGTGAAAAAGCCCTGGAACCCTTAGACGTTCGGGTTGGGTGAAAGAGCCCTGGAACCCTGATCGTGTCGTGGTATCTGTGGTTGGGTGAAAAAGCCCTGAAGCCCCGTAACTGTGTGTGGGAGTTGTGGTTGGGTAAAAAAACCTGGAGCCCAGCCTTGTGGTTTATGATTTTCTTTGTGGATAGAATTGCATGCTAGTGTGTTTCTGTTTCATGCATTATAGAGTTCGGCATACGGGATTTACTTCTGGAAACTTAGGCATTGTTGCATGTTTGCTTTTTAGGTCGTGATCGGGGTTAGTGGCTGGTGACCGAGGAGATGAGCTCCGCTATCATATCCTAATTTCTCTCATTTTGAGATCGAGTGATTACTTGTACTTTGTATAACCTTTTGTTGTAATCACACTTTTGAAACACTCGGATATATATATGATATATGTTTGTGCACCGTTTTCCTTATGTTTTGAGTAATATCCTTTGTTGATTGTACGTTATAAAATTTTAAATTCTTCCGTTGTCTGAGGAAGTTAGTCAAGTTACAAGATACATGACCTGGTGTTGTTTCTTGCATTATTTAATTTTTTTATACATGTGTCGTATATTGAATGTTGATGCTTGAATTAATTCCTTTCTTGGTAGATATGAGCTAATGGAGGGTGAGAACTAATGCTGTCTCTATGGTTATTCGCCATGATATATAAAATACTAATTGTTCATTCTTATCGTTAACGTATAAATTAATTAAAAATAATCAACAAGGATTAAGGGAGAACATATATATTTTGGACATATACCATTTACCAACTTTAGATCTCGTCTACCCTCAAAAAAACATTATAATATATCTCATCAAATCTTCGAAAAAAATATAATTTATGGTATCTCAAAAAACAGTGGATTATTGACCTTTCCCGTGTGCCTACCTTCTCAGTACAACATTAATCGTGATTTTTTTCTTCACGCATAGCATTTGAAAAAACCATAGGCTACGTTTGGAAGACCAAAAATCTGGTCAAAATTTTTGAAAAAATTGACTGCATGAACTCAAATTTTCACTGAAATTCCTTTTGTGAGTGTTTCCACTTAATTTGAACAACTTAATTTGTTTGAAATGTGAGTCTTTTCAGAAAATTATCTTTGGTTAAAATGTGGGGGTTAATTCATGCATGCATGTATTATGTATCCGAAATAAACAAGATTATACATATATAATTTCCAACTTGATTAACAATCGGTAGATCTCACACTTTACAACGGTTTTGGATCAGAACGTGCATATTCGGTGTATCTCTTACTTGTAAAGTCTCACTTTGATGTCAATGAGATGGCTTTAATTTGTATATATATGCAACACGTGCAATATTGAACAAAGTATGCGGGTCATATATGTTCCTAGCTAGCTCATCTTTTCTTTCTAAAGAAAACACGTTCGGAATTACATGTATGGTTACTATCGACGATAATGACGTGTTCGGATGGGAAAATTTCGACGAAACATTTATATTCTCACAAGTTCGTCTCTATCATCAGCAAACATGAGTACAAGATCTGGTATGACGACATGTTTGTTGTTATTATTATAATTTCGATGTTTTTTCAATAAACATGTTCTTCCAGTTATTTGTTTATAACTTTGCTATTTTGTTCATCCTGTAGTGTCTGGACAGATTGACGTAGATGACTTCTCATATGTGAATAGACTTCCAGGAATCATCTTACCATTTTTGGAACGGTGAAATGATGTATGTGCTGATGACAACTGTGGATTTCGATGTATTGTCGATGTTTTCCATGGTGGTCATGACAATTGGTTTTACGCCCGTCGTGCGATTTCTAATGAGATAATAGCGCATCCCATTTATGAGCACGTTTATTATGACGGTGTGATACAAGCTCGGAAGCGAATTGATTGTGGCGGAGGACCTTGTGTCGAGGATCAATATATAGAGATTTGGTGCAACTTGTTCCCGATTGTCAATATTTACAAGTGTACAGTTATGCGTTTCTCACTTGGAACGGATTAGTTTTACCCGTGTCTTACAATATTACATTGGGAGAGTCCGTCTACCATGACGAAGCCATGCAGAAAGTTGGTCATTGCTTATTTAGGGAGTTACAAACATTATAATCGCTTGGAATTATCTGAGGGATTCCCAGTACCTCCTATAACGACCATGTGACTTCAAATGCGAGATGAGAGTGTTGTTGGATGAGAACTAGAGTACGAGCAGAAGAGAGCATATTGGGAGCAGTTACGTAGTAGATTTTGATTATAATGTGTAATTTGTAATAGATTGGTTAAATTACTGGATTTTTAATGTATATATATCGTGTTGCTCTTTTATATCCGATTTCAAATTTCAAATGCATTATATATAGCAAATAATAAGGAGAAAGTATGTTCGTCATAAATAGATAATAAGAGTACAACAGATAAGCAAATACAAACACAAATAATAAGAGTATAACAGGTAATAAAGTAAATAGGGTACAAGCCGAGTACAACTACGACTAGTCCTCCGAATCATGATCAGAAATGCCTAACTGACTGTTCCACGAGTACATGAATTCCTCTCACTCTACACATGCAGATCTTGTCTCGTCGTTCGGTATCAAGTCCCTATAATCCATGAACGGTTGCGCAATCTGTATCGCTCTTCCCATCCATTGTATATAAGAGCAAAATAAGCGTTACTTAACAATAAAAACAAAATATACATTAGAAATACTAATAAATTAAAAAACTGACTATATCGGCACATGTCTTATCTGGTGGTCTCTCACGTCTCTAGGTGGTACCACACACGAGAGAGGGGTGTGAGTACCTACAAAACCAATCCAAATAATTTGCATCACAAGTGGAGGGGTCGGCATCCTCTCGGAAATGTCCACCAAATCGATTCCGCCATCAAAGCGGGGTACCTCGGGTCGTACGTCACCAAAATCTCAGACCGCACTGCATGCTCTGGGGTCGAGATGTCAATCGGGATCACCTGAACGTATCCTAATTGACGCAAGACGCGATCAGGGAAATAAGGCTTGATGATATCTCGATAACGAATAAGGCCCATCAATAAAGTCCTCGGCACGTCCGCAGCAGGGTCAGGACCATAAGGCAACCACTCCACTTAAACGTTGACACGTTAATGATAATAATAGTAAAAATTAAATAAACGTAAATTGTATAGAGTTTTATACATGTGATGCAGTCATCTGATCTAGTCGTCTACGAATGGAACAGAGTCGCCCCTCGCTTTTATCCTCGCTCCGGACGGTTCACATACTCGAAGGGAGGAAAATACTCATATGTCCAAGCCTGCAGCAGCGTAAGACAACCCGCAATACCTTCACAATCAGTACGACTAGCTATCCCCAACTGGTGATACAGGTATGCCACCGTCGCCGACCCCCATGAGTACTTACCAATGGTATCTGAGTCCCTAGTCACCAATAAGTCGCGTGGTCTGATTCTGCAACTGCTCTTGTCGACAAACAAGACGCATCTGAGCAGTAAGAACATGTAGGCAGTCAACTACGTCTCCTCGGCTCGCGGAGGTCGTCCCCGTCCGCATAACTCATCAACAGAGTCAATGCTAACACCACCGCCACTCCAATTTAACAGGTCGGTCAACAGGTTGGACCGCGGAGGCGTCTCCCTCGGATGCACCCTTCAATTTTATTTTATTTTATTTTTTTAATGAAAAGAAGTTAGAAATTTTACTGTGTTCGAGTAAACCGACGCGCCTGCTAGCTCCTTTTCTGGCCTCCGAGACATTGTTTTGGATGATTAAAAAGAAGATGAAGAGAAAGTGGTGGTGGAAGATCGAAATGAACAGAGATATAAGTATAAAAGAAAGAATGACAAAATGGTAATTGGCGCGTACAATTTAAGTAATTCGTGGGTGACATTTAAAAGTTCAATATAGAATTGACACTAATCAACTAGGACCAAACCTAACACAATAGACCCCAAAAAAGGCTTACCAAAGCTACAAAGTAAGACATGTGATGAAAATAACATCCTCTTGCACCTTAATATAATAATAACAAGGAGAAGAGGCGGTTATACGAGTTATTATAGTCAACTTGGCTCTGATACCAGTTGTTAGGGAATAAAATCAATCTCAAAATACGCAGCGGAACGAAATAGCAAATCCGATGGAAGAAAAATAACACAAATAATGCAAATCACCAACACCAAACAACGCAAAACACACAAGACACAAGATTTAACGTGAAACCCCAATGAGAAAAAAATCATGGACGACACAACCACAATCTTCTATAGAGAAACGAATTACAAAATAGCTTACAAAACACACGAACCAACCGATGAAGAAACCTGGTTGAATTTGCTCCCAGACCTCCAAATGCTGACACGGTCGACCGGCTAAGAACATTTGATCGACCAGACATGTCCAGAAACCTTGTCCAGGACGTTCAGGTATGTCCAGACATCAAACCAGTCGACCGAGTGAGAAAGACCGATCGATCGAACATAACCAGACACTTTGTCTTGGACGTAAAACTGCAATATCGGTCGACCAAACTTCTATCGGTCGACTGTCTGTCATTTTTCCCACGGAAAATTTGATTCACATATTTAAGGTAAACAACAACAGATTTTCAAGATTTTATTGTTTTAAAACTTCAATGTATGAAATCCCCAAAAGATTCAAATTTCCGTGAAATTTTTGTCAAGATTTCCACGTAAAATCCATGTTTTTTTTCTTTCTTTCTTGGTAGTGTGCCATACACGGTACTAATTCCCATTAATGGACTCCAACCTTTGAGTTGGAACGATTAAAGATCTTCCAAAGCTCATCTTTGTTGTAAGGATAAAGAATGAGATTGACGGGAACAAAGTTAGCCTAAATGTACAGTACCCTATTGGGGTAATTTGAGCAAACAAAGTTAGCCTCAATGTACAGTACCCTACTCGAATCAAGAACCTTGCTGTTTGTTTGTTCAATCAGGCTAAACTAAGTTGCCATTATGAAGGAGTGGTTGATATTTCGGTAAGGTTTTCATTAGATGAAGAGTTTGTGCATAATATGGTTGGAGATAGAAGACAGCAAGAATTGAAGATAAGATAAAAATATCTTACTTTAACTATATGTATCTTTCTCATGTTAAACCCTTCTTTACTCAATTCACCCACATCTTTATGGTATATACTTTTGTTTATTGTCTCCTCCAATTGGATGTTTTAGTAGTAGTGCTTAATCTTTACATCTTTATCAAGCTAAAACAAACCGAACATTTTCAAATGGTTGTCACTCTTTTTTGTTAAAAAAGAAATGCTCACTTGAAAAGGAACCAATTCTTTTGGACTTTTTTACTTCTTTAATAAATAAATATATGATGGTGATTAGTGGTCGATCCTTTTGAGCCCAATTAGTTAATATTGGACCTATTAGGCCGGCCCAATTTACAAATACAAATTTTAGATTCTATCACAAATACTCATGCAAAGGGCACACCATGTTTATTAAATTAATTAATTTACAACAACCCTGGACAGTCTTGGAGTGGTGTGACAATTTCTCTGAATGCCTGACTTAGTTTAAAAGTTAAAACCTAATCCTACCTCAAAATCTAGATCCAAAGAAATGAGAACCATTAGCTACATCACAACGGATTAATATATCGCCCATATGGATTCTAAACCGAAAAAAGGTAAGAATGACATCAATCTCTAATAAATTAACGTACTCGCATCATTGCCAACGAAATGCTGTGGTTATATTGCTATCAAAGTCAAAATCTTAAAGAAAACAATGATTTAATATAATCCCTGGTCTATCTCCTACACCTATGTATGAATCCGAACTTGCTCTTTTGGTTCAGCGAAAGAACCACTTGACTACTTGATCCTAAGTTTGTTCAGTAAGAGCACCCTTAACGGGTGACTCATGGAGCAACCCTACCAAAAGAGTCATCAAGTCAACTTAACGACCTCGAGCACGATAAGAAGGAACCTTGAAACCATACTGAGCTCAATTATAATAGTAAGCTCACCTGCCTGATTTTGTTGACTAAAGAGAGTTTTTCCTCGTTCTTCCCCACCCCCACGGACCCAGGGCTCTCTGCCTTTTCATAGACAAGAAGACCCGTGCAGGATGCTCTCTTCCGTTATGTCGAAGACTCCCTTTGGTCTATACACGACAAGACATAATGTGTAAGGAAGTTTAGATGCGTCTGGGTGCAACATGCTTGCCAAATCCTTGACACTTCAATGAGATAGTCCCTCGGTTTTTTGTGTATTTAAATTAAATATAATTAGAAGTAAATAATCTTAAATGTAATATTAAATTAAATGTAATTAATATTAATCAGTATTAATTTGTTTTAATATTAGCTATAATTAATTTAGTTTTATGTTTGTAATTAATTTAGTTAAAGAAATACTAAAAGGAGATGGAAAGAGAGTGTTGGATTTCTAAGTGGGTATGTGTATTGTTAAAATAGATTTATTGAGTAGTTAAGGGATTTGGGCTGATCTGACATGAAAGAAAGAGAATCTGATGTGGAAACCGGGTGCATGGGTAGATTCACTACGGGTGCTCTAAATATATGGTTATCATACATGACGTTCATGAATTTACAAGTTGAAATTAAAATCCTAGAACTTCTTACTAAAAAAAGAGACTACATCTTAATAAAGAATGCCCGAAAGCTTTGGAAGATGTGGTCCAAAGGTTTAACGTAAAGATGGTCTCCAAATTCCTGAGAGCTTATGTTATGCAGGTGTGGATTTACTAGTCTTGTTTCTACTGAATTCATTCACTATTTTGATCAATTGATTTAAACCACCACTATTGAAATGTCATCCTGACTTAAGTGCGCAAGATGTTTGCGTGACTTAATAATTTATGTACACTATTTCCATCATCAGTCATCAAAGATCCACATAATATGACATGTAAATGCCCCCTCCATTAGCATGGGCCAATTTCGGGTGGAGTTTTTAATGCTGAGAGTCCTAGAAAGTCCACTAAAAATATAAAATCAGGAAAGGAAATATTTTACGTGGTGGGCTCCTGGCCATTATTTTCTCATTTATCAAATAAAAATGTCGTGTGAGTGAGATAATCTGAAAATAATGGAAGATGGATGAAGTAAGGACGAATAATTATTTAGAGTAATTTGAAATATTTAAATGTAGACTGTACTTACCATTCGTCATCAGAAACTTAATCATTCGGTGTACTTCTAACGGGTTAATTGATAACTCCCTTAAATATTTTACCTTTGAATATATCTTCAAATTAAAGGGAAAATTCATCGAGCGAAAAAGCTCCTATCAACTACAAACGAAGCTTCACACTCCTTTCTAGATATCATTATGCATAATTACACAGTAATCACAAACATATTTTAAATGAGGTTTTTTTTTTTTTATATATCATGGCTGGTTATGTGTCGAAATACAACGCACTCCAACTCAAAGAAGCACCATTAATATACTTTGCTATTAGTATCTTGCTAAAGGATGTTTTTTAACGAAAATAATGTCAATGATTGAATAATATAAAAAGTCATAAGATGCTATATTGCTTTGGATATTTCTATATATGATCCCTTCACTTATTTATTAACCAATAAATAATTTAAATCTTGTTCAACAGAAGAACATCCATGTTTGCCCTTCGAGAAATCCAAAATCATAGTACTCCATTAGTGTACCAAAGAATAAGGACGATTTTAGTGGGACCTTAAATTCGATAGAAAATATCTGCTTACGTGAATATATCGCTGGTAGTAATAATGGATACACCTTCAAACTTTGTTTAATGCGATTTCATTTGATATATTTCTTACAACAAAATAACTTCAATATTGTTTTTTTGTAGGTCTTTCCATTTCTTTTGTTTACCAATTATCCTAAAATATTACAAACTTTTCGCATGGATTAACTAAGGTATCATAATTAGAGTTGAGCGAAATTTTCATTATACACAAAACAAAAGGAATATACTTGAACAAGCCACATGTTCGTATTTCATAGCATGAAGGGGCATAAGAACGCCTCCGGTTTGTTATGAATTTCTTCAATCAACTCAGTTTGTACCTCAGTTTCTTTTTATAACACCGAATCGATTAGGCAGCATGTTATTTGTAAGTCGAGAAGTTTTACCACTGGAAAAATTGGATCTTGAAATTGTTTGATCTGGAAATTTTTAAATATTCATCACTTGCAAAAAAAAAACTCATTGTAATCTGACTCGTTATCTCGAAAACTTGCAACGGAACCTCAAATAATTTGAGATAACGCACCGTATAATTTTAAGATTTTTTTTTTGGACGCCCCCCATGTGGGAGACATCTGGGTAAAACGCCTCCACCATGGGGGAGGCGTCTTAGACAGGCGCCCGAGTCGGAAAAAAATCTGTTTCCGTTACCTCACTCGATTCAGACGTTTCGGTAGACATTTTCGTGGTGTTGGTACTGGGAATGTGAGTAAAACTGAGTCAAAAATCTTATTTAAAGAGACGGGACGAAATTTGGTATTAAGTGATTTGTTAAGGGTAAACAAATAATTGTTGGGACGATTTAAGTAATTTTCCGACGACTAGCACTTTAAAATATCATACTTATTATATGTATGTATTATATATGGGTACAGGTAAAGCCCGTATCTGACCCATTTATAGGTCGGATGTATGGATACGGATATGCAAGTAATTTATTTTTAATGGTACATAATATATATAATTTAACCTATACTGGAATCCAACGGAACGGATAACGGACAGACCATTCCTTAATTAGTTGGAGCAGAACTGCAGAAGGCGTTGGGTTTTTTTCTTTTTTCAAGAGTAGTCCTTCAAGTCCCATAAGCTTCCGACAGAAGTGGTAGAAACAAATCTGTTATGTTGGCCCACACCATCTGACGGCTGTCAACGTTAATGTATAACGAAAACTTATAAGAATAGTCCTTCAACCAATAAACAAAAACACCAAATCAAATATAATATAATATACAAGAATTATCTAGTGAGTTAAACCTTGTCGTATTCACCACACGTCTGAAATAGCAAGATAGATTATAAAAAAACAGTTATATTAATTAAGTACGAAATTAACCGATTCAACTACCAGATTTATCGTAAATAAAATTCAAAAATAAAATCGCAGAATATTTATACAAGAACTTAACCCATATAATATAATATAATATAATATAATCCAACCCCAACGCAAGTGTGCGTGGGAAACGTACGACTCCACTTTCTTACTGTTCCCATCTTAACTCGATTTAATGAAAATTTAAGATCCGCCCTTGTTTGGTGAACCAAAAAATATAAACAATTAAAATAAAAAAGGAAAAAAAGAAAAGAAGATAATGGGGGAGAAGTTGGAGAGCAAGTGGGAAAAGGAAGTGGAGGAATAGCCTCGAGGGTCTGCGTGGTTTGGAGGTGAGATTCGGTTCCTCTAAACACTTGTTTTGGGCTTCTGAGGTTGGTCTCAAGGTCTGTATTTTTTGGTTGCTCTGTTGTTTTAATATGGTTTTTGGTGGTTGGAGTTGGTGATGGATCTTTGAGTTTGAGGATTTTGTTTGGGTTTGGGTCTGTAAAGTTTTGATCTTTTTGGGATTTTAGGTGATGGGTTGGGAATTTTTGTGGCTTTTGGTTTCTTTTTTGATATCTTCTGTTGTTTCTTTGGTTTGGCTTCTTTTTAGTTCTCTTTGTAAAGATCTTTTTTCCTGGATCATAAGGTTTTCCCCTTGTCCAGCTATTTTTTTTGTTTTTAAAGTGATTTTTGTTGTTTCATAGGAATTAGAGGTGATTTTTCCTGTTCATAACTCTCTTTTTTGGATTTACATTTATTTTTTTGGGTGTACAACAACAGATGGCTCTTTGTTGTTGGATGTTCCTAACTTGATTTGGTTTGGAAAGGCAACACCTTTATGTTTGTTGTCTCCTGTTCATGTATTCAAAGGTCTCTGCACTGATTGTGTACATAAATCCTCCAAATATTTTGATGTATATATTTTCAAGTTCCTAGATTTTATTTTTTTATCTCTAGCTATCGTTTTTCTACATAATTACTATAGCAAAAGTTGATTTTACCCCTTTTTCGACACCAAAATGAAATTATATTAATAGTTGCTCAGATTATGTCTCTTTTCCTTGAACAATTTGGATCTTTTATAGTCTCTATGGCATAGCATGTAAAAGGAAAAGTTTGCATGTTTGCGTGCCTTTAGCGAAATTTGTTCAAATTGTGTCTCCCTGCTTTGTTGCAGTGGATATAAAGCTTAAAGATCAAAAAAATACTCACTAAGTTGGGATTGATGTCTTTCCGGAGCATCGTGCGTGATGTAAAAGACAGCATTGGAAGCTTATCGAGAAGAAGTTTTGATTTTAAATTCTCAAGCAACAATCGTGGCAAATCACAGAGTTCCGTCCACGAGTTGGAAGACCAAGATTTGGTTGTTCAAGAAAGCCGATGGGCCAGTCTTCCTCCGGAGTTGCTCCGAGACGTGATCAAAAGGTTGGAAGCAAGCGAAAGTACTTGGCCTTCCCTCAAAAATATTGTTGTTTGTGCTGCGGTCTGCAATGCTTGGCGTGAAATGTGCAAAGAAATCGTGAGAAGCCCTGAGTTGTCCGGGAAGCTAACGTTTCCAGTGTCTTTGAAGCAGGTAGTCAGTCTCGTGGTGGTCTAATCTTATTGTGCTGTTTTAGTTGGTTGCCTTTGATTAAGCAACGCGTAATTGTTGTCTGACCAGCTTCATATGATTGATTTGTGTGTTACATGTATTTTGTTGTACAGCCAGGACCACGGGATGGAACTATCCAGTGCTTCATTAAGAGGGATAAATCAAATCTAACATATCAACTCTTTCTCTGTCTTAGTCCGGGTGAGTTTCATCTAATCTTCTTTGATTTGTATAAGTGAGTAGTTTGGTTTTGGAAAGACGAGTAATGACTAATGAAGTTCTCTTATAATTGCCATTTGTCTTTAAATTTGTAGTGTCTTCTTTGTGAAACATAGATACTAGTGCTACATACATATTACATAATAACATAATGCAGGCCTTTTTGAGTTTTATATTATGTGTTATGTATGGTAAGATCGAGGGCTTGAAATTATCATAAAGTAGTTTAATAATTGATGAATTTCCGGCTTTATTTCCAAGCGTAAGCATCACTTATATACCAAAGGTATGTTACTTCTGATGCTGATTGGTACATTCTTCAGTCTTTGGTGGAAAGAAGCTATGATGCCACTATCGTCTACTGTTGTTTTTGGTCTTTAAAATTGTCTATTCACAAATCCTCTATGGTATAATATCTTAATTTTTGTTGGAGCATTAGATGAAACCATTAGCAAGCTTATCATGTGAAAAATTGACTCTTAAGCTTTCTACAGTCAAATTTGAGTAACATCTGCTCCTTGAATTATGCAGCTCTGCTTGTCGAAAATGGCAAATTTCTTTTATCTGCAAAAAGGGTTCGCCGAACTACTTGTACAGAATATGTTATCTCCATGCATGGCGACAACATATCCAAAACCAGCAATACCTATATAGGCAAGCTGAGGTTAGTTTTATTCTCCAGACACTCCACCATGAACCGAATTTTTTTAGTGTAGATGTTAATATCAAAAGGTTATTGAGATTTCATCGTGCCATTCTTTTTTACTTTTTATTTTGATTATAAATGCATTAACAAAATCATTAAACATCATGTTAAAGGTCCAACTTCCTCGGGACTAAATTCATAATCTATGACACTCAACCACCATACAACGGAGTCATCCAATCCCAACCAGGCAAAACGAGTCGCAGATTTTATTCCAAGAAAGTGTCCCCCAAAGTGCCCACTGGCAGCTACAACATAGCTCAGGTAACTTACGAGCTGAATGTTCTCGGCACTCGAGGACCTCGCAGGATGCACTGTACCATGTACTCCATACCTGCTTCTTCTCTTGATGCTGGTGGGGTAGTCCCTGGCCAACCCGAGAACCTTCTTCCGCGCTCCCTCGAGGACTCATTCCGCAGCATGTCCTTTTCGAAGTCCATCGTGGATCACTCCTCCGAATTCAGCAGCTCCCGATTCTCCGACGTCATGGGAGGGATCAGAAGGATCGAGGATGAGGATGAGGCTAAGGAAAGACCCTTGGTTCTCCGCAACAAGGCCCCTCGGTGGCATGAGCAATTGCAATGCTGGTGCCTGAATTTTCGTGGGCGGGTGACTGTCGCGTCGGTGAAGAATTTTCAGCTGATTGCAGCGACCCAACCGGCCGCTGGTGCACCGACACCATCACAACCTGTACCACCACCGGAGCATGATAAGATTATCCTCCAATTCGGCAAGGTCGGGAAGGACATGTTCACCATGGACTACAGGTATCCGCTTTCGGCATTCCAAGCGTTCGCGATTTGCTTGAGCAGCTTCGACACAAAGCTGGCCTGTGAATAGAAACTTTTAGTGATGGTGGCAACATGAAAAAGTTGATGGGATTGATTCTTTTAGTTATCTATTTGTGTACTTGTTGTAGTGATTTAGTTCCCAGCTTGTGTTGCAATGCTGACATTCTAAGCCATCTTTTAACTTTGGATCTTTATTTAACTGGAGTCAAAATGCTTATTCAATGTTTGTACTACTGTGCCTCAGTTTTTGTTCTCCAAAAGAAAACTTTGTGAACATGTTGTATGACTTGTATGACCGGCATCTGGTTTGGTTGCATTGGTTTTGTTGGTTGATACCTTCTGAGTTTCATCATCATCAAATGGCTTTGTTAATTGTAGCTTAAATGATTTAATCATTCCATTGTGGCTTTGTTTGTAGATTATGTATGTACATGTGTATGATGTAATTTAATTTGAAAATTGACCATTCTCTGCCTTTTGGATGGAATCACTCACATTCAGAATGTGCGTGGATGGAATCTCACATGCTGATAAGATTTATATTATCCAAAAGACAACACCATTATGACATAATGACATTCCACACTTCTTACAAATTTCATTGGAGGAACTGAGGAAGATGTGAAAACTGAGAAGCACACATCGAATGATGGTGGAGAATAAAGTTGATTCCCTTTTCTAGTTCCAACCACTGAAGATCACATTAGCTGAAAGTTACTTAGGATATTGACTATACATGCTGTAAGTTTTCATGATGTTTTTTTACCTGTATCTTCAAATTTGAGGAGAACATGTCTCCCTCTATGATCATAAAATAAATTTAAAATTGAAGTAAACATAATTTTGTGTGGGATAGAGGATTCTAACTAAAGTTCACTTGAAAGTGTAATTGATTTTTTTTTTTGTAAAATTAAGTAGTGCGTAAGGTATTAAGAAAATCTAAAGAATATAGACATTATGATGTGTTAGCATCTGGAATTTGTATTAGTATCAGTGTTACATGTGTATCAGTTGTGTTACAGGAATCTCTAATTAGGTTGAGTGGATTTAAAGTATTTTCGAAAGTCAAACTGTAGATACAAAAGAGTAGTCCAATGAGTGATCTTGAAGAATGTGGATTATAAATAAGGCATCCTTGGTATATGATAATAGTTGTTTAATGAAATCAAGCATCAATAAGAGAGAAACTATTAGCCTTCATATGGGTCTCTCTAATTGGCATTCCAAAGATCCTATTATCATTTTATATTCATATGGACATTGGAGTATCCATGTATTACAACAGAACTGCATAGACTTATTTTTGAAATAGTCAAAATTCCATTCTTCAATTTTTGACAAAGGTGGACAATGATTCATTCTTCTATATCACTTTTTTTACTAGAATTATTTTATCAAGTAAACTCTAATTTTCTTTTCTAAAATTACTTGTACCATGTTGAACCAGTCGATTACTTTTGCGGAATTGTTTCTTTTTTTAATAAAGTATCTGAAGAGGATATATTGTAATTTGTATCAATTAATCTACTGTATTTAGTACGAAAAAAGAAGCAAAAGTGGTGTGGATGAGGCCTTCTAGTGTGAGATGGGCTACTCTGGAGAAGACCCACTAAACATCTAAAATTAGACCCATAACCACAAGGTGGATACAAGATTTAAGTAAAACTTGGCACTATTGATATCTTTAAAAGGTAGAATTCGAAAGAAAAAAATTAACTTGCAAAGTGCTTAGTTTGATTTTGCTATCGAAAAAAGTTAGTAGTTTCCACATTTTGTAGAGCACTAAGTTTGATTTTGTTTATTCTAATATTTTCACATTATTATAATAATTCTTCACTGGGAAGAAATGCACACTTTGATTTGCACCACTGAATCTGTACTAATACGGTCTAATCATCTGGGGGAGGTTGAGAGTGATGTTTGAAAATATCTACTCTTTTTTTTTTTTGAAAAAAATAATACACATCAACATGTATTATCTATTGCCGCGTAGGAAGGCATTTCAATGAAAATTACAGTTTATCTTGAATTTTTAATTTTAGAAAATCTTGAAGAAGGGTTCAACGTAATTAGCATTAAAATATAGTCAGAGAGCCACTATTATTTTCTTATAATGGAGAACATTGCCTTTATTATTATTGGCATGGAAAGGAGGTTGGTTGGACATGTCTTTCATTCATGCCCCTAACTAATAAAGTCCTAACATCAAAGTTATTATTGATGGAGACCTCCACAACTTAATTGCATCACATGTAACGCTCCCTCGTGCCTTTGCCTTCAAGGCACGAGTTTGGAGTAGTCAACAAAGTGATACACAATTTTTATTTGTTTTGAAGTTTGTAATTTTTTGTTGCAGAAAACTCCTTGTGGTTATGATATGACATCCAAGCCAATAACACTGATTCGGCAAAGAAATTTAAGATTTGAGAATATATTATCCAAACTTACTGTTCGAAAGAAGATTGAAAGCGAATGTAGGGTCAAGGAGTCTTATGATATCCCTTAATTATTCTCATCCTAAACTACCCCTTGCCGACAAGGTAATTGCATATTTTACTTTGTTGCTATATATACAACCTATATAATATGCAAATATCTTCGGAGAAGTACCTCAATGAAAACTTCTACCATATACAATCCGATATCAATAAAATTAGTTGAAATTCAATCATTATGATGGATGTTATAAGTTGAGTGACGTCTAACTACAAAGTTATCGATGAGTTTTATTTATAGTAGATTTGCTTTTACTTGCTTTAACGGTTGCAACATTGTCATTTATTTTTCTTCTTCTTCTTCTTCTTCTTCTTCAGGGAAACGTTGGATTAAGGTACATGTAAATATGTAGTCGAAAGAATATAATCAAATCAATAAATATACTAATACACATACCTAGACTAAACACGTAGAAAGCACCTTATCTTCCACACAAATTAAGAAAATGACGTGACCGATCGACTTGATTGTCAAACTAACATGTCAAAGCCAAATTCTTGCAGCTATAAATAGCCACCATCTCTACCGATACCACCACACCTATCACCAAACTAATTAGTTGTCCCCACAATGGACGGAGAGAAGCACCACCACCACCACTTCGGCCACCACCACAAGGAGGAGGAGAACCCCTCCTCCGAGGAGCAAATGTCTAATTACTCCAAAACTTCTTATTCCGAGACACCTAATGAGCCAATGTCCAATTACTCCAAAACTTCCTATTCTGAGACACCTAATGAGCAAATGTCCAATTACTCCAAATCTTCTTACTCTGAGACTCCTAATGAGCAAATGTCTAATTACTCCAAAACTTCCTATTCCGAGACTCCTAATGAGCAAATGTCTAATTACTCCAAAACTTCCTATTCCGAGACACCTAATGAGCAAATGTCTAATTACTCCAAAACTTCCTACTCTGAGACACCTAACGAGCCAATGTCTAACTACTCCAAAAATTTATATTCTGAGGTCTCCAATGAGGCTGAGAGATACGAGAAGGAAGCGAAGGAGCACAAAAAAAAGGAGCATAGAGGCGAGATTGGAGCCTTGGCAGCTGGAGGATTTGCCCTTGTAACCAAATACCATTTCTTCTTTCTATATATCTTAATATATTTTCATGCATGGTCATGGGTTTAGACTAGTAGTATATATGATTTTACTCGAATATTTTTTATATATTTAAATGTAGTATGAGAAGCACGAGGCAAAAAAGGATCCAGAGCACGCCCACAAGCACAAGATAGAGGAGGAGATCGCAGCGGCTGCGGCTGTTGGGGCCGGCGGGTATGTGTTTCACGAGAGGAAAGAGGTGAGAGAGGAGGCCCAAGGCAATAACCACCACCACCACCACCACCTCTTTTAAATATTAATTATTTATGAAATGCTTTATTTGTGCTGTGAAATTTGGAGTTTGTTTGTGTGATTTTTAATTAAGCTCTCTATGGTTTGGCTGCATTGCCGTGTGTGAGTCTTGTGGACTCCAAATTAAGAATGATATTATCATGTGTATTTCGTTATTTGCTGGTGTTTATGCTACTGAAGGTGTGATATTAATGTATCTTTTAGATGTAACATTGATGCAGAACTACTTTATAATAAATTTTTTTACTTACAAAATATATAAATAATCATTATGAGACTCCTTATTGCTCGTAAAATGGCACTTGTCACCTAGTCTTGTTTAGATTAACTATTAGCTCAACCAAGCAAATCCACTTGGGTTGTGTTTAGTGTAACAAGTTAACATTAAACATCATAATAAAAAGAAAATAATATCTATTTCTACTATAACTAATTATATGGATTAGAGATTGTTATATAATCCGGGTAACACAATGTTTTTTTTCCTTCTCCCTTTTTCTATCTGTCACGGTTGGATTTTACATCATTTCAAGTCTTTATAATCCGGGTCAAACCGGTCAACCGGACCGGACCGGACGGTCCGGGTTCGGTCCGGAAATTTTTGAAAAAATCTGGTCCGGTCCGGGTTTCGGTCCGGTAAATTTTAAATTTTCCGGTCCGATCCGGTCCGGTCTTCGGTCCGGCTTTTCGAATTTTTTCCGGTCCGGTTTTCGGTTCGGACCTAAATTTTTTTTCCAGTCCGGTCCGAACCGATGCTCAGCCCTACTGCAGATATCATTCGTGAATACATGAACATAAGTTGTTGATTTTTCATCAAATATTAATCTATATTGTCTATTTTAGACACTCAACACACACACAACTACGGAATGTTTGAAGTGGGTCTAATATGCAATAATAGATAACCCGAATATGACCCAAAAACAAAAGTGGACTATCTTTAATTATTGGGCCTAAACACAGAATGGATTACTAGATATGTTCATTTTAAAACGAAGATTCGCCGATTTGGGCTAACTCAGAAGTAGATAATAACATGTCATTTTTAGGTTTTGAGATCTATTACTAATTTTCTACCGAATTTTTGGATTACTAACGTGTTTTTGGGTGAAACGGGATAAATTCGTGTGTTCTATTTTGATATGTATTTTTCTTTATCTTACTCTTGAGGACTTTTGAGACCCGTGTTGGTTGTGTCAGCTGTGGTTGGGAGAAAGGTCCCGGGAACCCAGTTGGACGGTGACAGTTGTGTTGTATTGCATTTTCATACAATGTCATGTTATTGTTTAATTCATACATTTAGAAATTTGACATACGGGGTTTCCTTATGGGAAACTCAGGCATAGTCTGTTGTTTGTATTTCAGGTCGTGAACATCGATAGGAGGTGGTGACCGAGGGTGAACGCACCCGGACCAGATCCTGTTTTTATTGTTTTTTGAGGTTGTTATGATTATACTTGTATATATTGTATATCTTTTGCTGATGTAATCATACCTTTGACATCCTGTATTATACGGTGCACCACCGGATATATATATATATATATATATATATATATATATATATATATATGATTTTCGTAGCGTCTCTGGTACTTGATATCTATCTTTTAAAGTTTTAAATTTTCCGTTATTTCGGACCTTACAATTTCTCTATTTGTAAAATTTACTCGTTCTTATTCTCCTCACGTTCTTGTGATGCTTCTTTTTATACACAATTGCAAGCATTTATTATGATTCCCGTCGTGTGCAACATGAGCTGTATAGATTTGTAATCGCCGGTGATTGGTTAGCAATGTCAAACCGACGGCAAAGCCACTGGTTAAGAACTGGGTTTAAAATTTGAAACAGACATGTGATAATTAATAACTATTTTTTAATTTCTTTGTTAGATATTTCTCTTATCGACTCCAAATTAAAGATAATTCGTTGTGTTGTGAAATAAAGTTGCACCTTATAAACATAGGCTACTTGTAGATCTGTCTAAATATTTGTGAAAATTTCAGTCTTAAGAACTTACAAAGCTACCATGAGCTTTTTTTAATGTTTCTTGAAGAAACTAATGCTTTGGGTAATATATCTGCAGACATTGGAGAGAGGAACATACTTGCCAATATGCCAACTAGTTATCATGAAGGTTTATACTAAGCAAATCTAAAAGTATTGATGACGTACATAACTTAATTATAATGGTATTTGTGGACTACGTACAAACCATATAAAGAATACGTGTACGTAAAAATTACATTTCTAAGAGGTTCTTTTGCCAAAAAAGAAAGAATTCTAGAAGACTAAATCAACAACTTCACAACGAAGAAAAACAGGCCCGCCTAGCTCATTATTGATAAATACCACACCCATTTTTAATAAACCAATCAATCGTGTGTATGACTAAGATCATTATTGATAATCTACCATGTTGGGGTAATAAATACCACACCCATTGTTCTCTTAAGATCACACATCTTCACAAACAAACAAGTTGTAATCTAGATTACACACATCCATTAATATAATTAATTAGTGATGGCTGATGAGGTCCACAGGAAGAAGGAGGGTGAGGAAGAGGAAGAGGAACATGACCCTTTGAAATATCTTTTATGTGATTGGTGGTCTCAGTGCACTTGCTGCTTGTGCTTATGCTTTGGTAAGTACATACTAATTTACACAAGTACTCCAAATCAAATTCATTAGCAGCTTCATAGATCTTTTTACACGTTTATGTCTTCTTGGTTGATGTTAATCATGTAATTTAGTTTGAGTTTGATCAGTACGTATTGTCTATATTAAAAGTCAACGTCTTAAAGAAAGAAAGAAAAAAAGAAAGAAAAGCTTATAGTTGGTATAGATACTTTAATTTGGTGCAGGCATATATATATCCACTTTGTAAACTAATATTGAGTCATTGTTTGAAAAAAAAAATCATTTGATTATGTTTCAAAGAACTTAATTGAGTGTAATCTGATTACTTAAAATGAGAATCTCATAACATAACATGCATAGATTTCATTGTTATTCAAAAATTCATTATTAATCTGATAGCTTTAATTGAGAAAACTCGTGAAAGTGTTATATATTATGGCTTGTAGCATGAGAAGCATCAGGCAAAGAAAGACCCTGAGAACGCCTCAAGCCACAAGCTTAAGGAGGAGATCAGCGCAGCAGTGGCGGTCGGCACCGGACTCTTCTCTCTTCATCAGGGTTATGAGAGGAAGGAGGCCAAGAAAGAAGCTAAACAGAATGGTCTCATGTAATATATATATATATATATATATATATATATATATATATATATATATATATATATAGGGTCAAGCTCTAGTGAGCACATGGCTCATCAAATTTAGTTTAAGCCCCCTACAATCTCACCGTTGGATCTTATTTACAGTTAATCTCACCATTCATTAGCATAACCGTTTTTTTCTTAATCTACCTTACATTTTGAAATGAGTGGTGGATATTGTGGGGGCTTAATTTAGTTTGATTAAGCCCTGAGCTCACTTGAGAATTCCTGTATATATATATATATGACGTCCCTAATATAATATTTGGAGTTTGCGTTTTAAGTTTCCTTAATTTGCTTGTTTGCTCTATAATAAGGCACGCCTTAATTGGCCCTAAGCTTTGTTGTATTTTCTTGTCTTCTTAATTATGGTACGTTGATGATATGGATGGGTTATATTGCATGTTGTTTGTTTAGTTTGAAAACAATATTTATCCTCACTTTGGTTCTATCTTATGTTGTATGTTAATTAGGTTGGATTTGTCAGATCTATTTCATTCCACTAAAAACAAAATAGTGAAATTTGAGAAGTTCCACTTCTTTTTAGTTTCCCAAATTACTTAGGACTAGCTATAAATAAAATTCATTTACGGTGCAATGCGAAATTTCAAAAAATTATCTGTGAACGAATGGATGATTACAAACAAGTAAATTTGGTCACATGTTGTTACTTTCAGCAGAGCATGTGAGAGATATTTTTTTCATACGAGCCTTAAGTTTTTACTCTCAACTTTCCTATATAAATATATAATACAACGATCATGAGATTTCTTTCAAGGTAATATAACGAACTAACTAGTTTTAGGGCTCATCGAGAATAGATTTACCAATGAGTAAGAATATATATATATACAGGAATTCTTAAGTGAGCTCAGGGCTTAATCAAACTAAATTAAGCCCCCACAATATCCACCACTCATTTCAAAATGTAAGGTAGATTTAGAAAAAAACGGTTATGCTAATGAATGGTGAGATTAACTGTAAATAAGATCCAATTGTGAGATTGTAGGGGGCTTAAACTAAATTTGATGAGCCCTGGGCTCACTAGAGCTTGACCCTATATATATATATATATATATATATATATATATATATATATATAGTTATGTGCTCATTTTGTTTAAATGAGTCCCTAAATATCTAACTATTGATTTCAATCTGAAGGGTTGTGAGTCTTTTACTTTAAGTGAGGGTAGTAAAGTAATTTCCTACTCATTCCCAATTAATTCCAGAAATTATTGTAATTTCTTACAAATTCTTCCCTTAACAATTTCGTTGCTCTCTTCTTCATCTCCCTCCCAATCTTCCACACACGGCTCCTCACAATCCCTCAACTTCGTCCCTTCCAATTTCGTTGCTCTCTTCTTCTTTTTCCTCTCAATCTTCCACCCATGGCTTTTCTCAATCCCTCAATTTCGCCCCTTCCAATTTCTTTGCTCTCTTCTTCCTCTCCCTCACAATCTTCCACCCACGGCTCCTCCCAATCCCTTAACTTTGCCCCTTCCAATTTCGTTGCTCTCTTCTTCCTCTCCCTCCCAATCTTCCACCTACGACTCCTTCCAATCCCTCAACTTTGCCCCTTTCCAATTTTTGCATCCCAAGATAGTTGGTAGGTTTTGTGGATATTTGGTTTGAGATTTGATTTGCTGATTGGGTTTGGTTTGGTTTTGGATTTTGTTTTTTACAGTAAAATCGGTTGATTAAGTGGATATTTGATTTAATGAATTTGTTTGTTTTGGTTTTGGATTTGTTGTTTAGAGAAATTTCATTTAGATTTGTGTAGCATTTGATTTGGTATTGGACTTACTCATTTGTTTTAATTTGCTTTTGGAATATTTTTTTTAGAGTGGAGAAATAAAGTTTGCACTCAGTTGGACTCCCTTCGGTCACATTCTTCTTGAAATCAACTATACGTTGCTACAAACTTATGCAAGTGCGAGTAAAAATAATGTGAATTACAATAACATGTTTCGAGTTAGTTGAAACGAAAGTAATATTATGTTCGCAGCCGTAATATAACATTGTAAGTCGTAATATAGTGTAATGTTGTGAATCTAACATTGTAATATTGTAATAATGTTTCAATAGCTGTAATATAATTTAGCTCTCATGTAACACTTTTTCAACATACAAATAATGTTAAGACAGTAACATGTTTCGATTTAGTTGAAACGAAAGTAATATTATGTTCGCAACCATAATATAAAATCGTTAGCCTTATATAATGTTATTCTGTAGATATAACATTGTAAGATTGTAATGATGTTTCAATAGCTATAATATCATTTAGCTTTCATGTAACACATTTTCAACATACAAATAATGTTAATGACAGTAACATGTTTCGATTTAGTCCAAATGAAACTAATATTATGTTCGCAACCGTATTATAGCATTGTTAACTGTAATATAGTGTCATGCTGTGGATGTAACATTATAATATTGTTTTCAGTAGCTATAATTGAAGGGAATGTGTTCTAAAAGTTTTACTTTTAAATGTCAATTATTATGAATTGAATGAGAAATCATTTTGTTCCTTGTTTATGTTATTCGTCTTTTAGAAGTGTTAAGGAAGATGCTCTTGATCCTTAACCGTAGGACTCTAAAAGATATTGGTTTACATAAAGCAAAAGATATTCGCAATCATGATAATAAACATGGGACATTTATTACCGAGTTAAGATTGTCGTGTTGGTCATAGATCATTGTACATCTACAAGTGAGTGACAATACGGGTACGCAAAAGAGGAAAATATTACTTTTGTATACCTAATTGACCTAACAAATAAAATATTATAGAAATGTGTTTCTGTGTCATTAATATTTTACTGTGTCCTTGGTCCTTTGATATGAGACTTATATTTGATCGCTTAAGGAGTGCTTAATTAGACTAGTGTCTTAAACTATCAATGAGTGTAGTGCAAAGTCATTAGTGTAGGATTTCATGTTTAATTGTACATATTGTTGGCTTTTTGGCCTTAATCCTTGTTTTGATGATTTAATCAACCTAATCTTAATCATAAGTAATGTAGAGTAGCACACATATTGCATTACATATATATTGCATGTGCTAACCTCTACAGGTGATCAAGACTCATGGAAGGAAGGAAATCAAGTCAAGATTTATAATAAAGCTATATGAAGACTTGTAATCTTGATTTTATTTTGAGTTTTAAGAACATGTGTAAATTGAGCATACAAGAGCTAAAAACTTATCACATACACACTAGGTTCCTTAGAGAAGTCACATACAAAATTTCACCTAATTTAGACTTCATTAGATCACCCAAACCTTAGTCGGAAATCACTTAAAACCTAAACCCAGATTTCCTGTGTGAACCGGTCGACCGAACCAGTTCTCAGTTCGACCGGTTTATAACAGACTCTCCACAGTGATTTTACCAAACTCTACCGGTCGACCGGTTCTACCTTTTCGGTCGACCGATCCCGGATTTTAATATGACCGTTTTCCTTATCGTATTCCTATAACAGTCGTATTCGTATAAAACAAACTTAACCCCAAAATACATTCGGTAACCAGTCGAACGACGATCTTGTTTCGGTCGACCGGTTGAACAGAAACAAAATTCCCTGCTATCGGTCGACATATTTTCGTTCGACCGTTTCACCTTTGTCTCAACCGAATCCCCTGAACGGTCGACCGCACCATACTTTGGTTCGACCGATTCACTTAAGTAGAGTTAAGTTCTAGCGCGTTTGTCCGACCAAGTATTCTTTTGTTCGACCGTTCTCCTTGAAATCAAGTGAACGGTCGACCGGTTTAGTAGTTTCGGTCGACCGGTTCTGGACAGATTTGCAGCCCGAGTTTCTGCCTTGTGTATCTTGCACAAAACCCAATCAAATCTTGTCCAAACGGCTAGAAATCTTTAGGAGCTTATAAATAGAGGATCAAGACATGTTGTTAACACAACTCTCACACTTCCAATTGTCCAATTCATTAAAGAGAAGCTCTCAATCCTCAAAGCTCCAAATCTCACTCCATAAGCCTAAATCCACACTTAGTGATCATATCCAAATCCTACTCAAGTGTGCTCAATTAGAGAGTGAGTCCCACTCAAGATACATTTGTTGTCAAGAGAGCAAGGGTCTTGGTGAAAGCCCAAGACAAAGAAGCAAGGACTTCGGTGAAAGCCCGAAGTGATTCTCTCGGTTTGTGAGAGGTGGTGCCAAGCTCGGCGAGGGTTGTTCGCGAGCTTGAAGACTTGTAAAAAGACGTTGCTCCCGGCCCGGAACGGGGAGGCATAGTGAAGACGCAAGAGGGGCTCGAACGGAGATTCGAGAGGGGCTTGTAAGAGAGGATGTAGGCGCGGCTCGAACGGAGATTCGAGAGGGGCTTGTAAGAGGGGCTCGAACGGAGATTCGTGAGCTTGTGGTTTGCATTACCTTTCTACTTGTGTTTGATTTAGTTTAATTTCCGCTGCAATTCTTTGATCGACCAACCAAGTAGTTAATTAGGGTTCAATTGTGATTAGCGTAAAAGTGATTAGTGGACCCATAACCCATACGATCCTACACATATATATTTTCGAAATTTTTATGCACAATAAGGATCAATTTACAATTTTTCTATGATTTATTTCATGCATGCATCAATTTGTTTCAATATCTAGTTTCTAAAATTTATTAAAACAAATATGGGCTCCGAAATTTATACCTAGAAATTCTCTAAAACTTCTTGAAGATTCGGAGACGTTGAGGAAGCCAATCGTCGATTCTCGTTGCGCCGGATGCCTCCGAGTGTTCACCAAAACCCTAAACAAGGTTGGAGAGAAAGAATCTCCAAACAAGCTTAGAATCTAGCTACAAACCCCTTCCTTAGCCTTTGAGATTTCTCCTTCAAAGACTTAGAAAAACTAAGAGAATTTTCGTGGATTTTTTGCGGTGAATTTTGGAGAGAAAATAATTAGAAAACAACTTATGTCAATTGAGGAGAATAAGGACCTATTTATAGGCTCCTATCTTACTCTCAATCATAGCTATTCTTAAGCCACGAATTCTTGACATTTTCTCTCATAAATTAATTTCATAATGCATTATATGCACCCACAAAACGTTGGACCAAGTTTGGAGCTAATCCAACCATTGATCAAATTAATCTCTTAATTATCAAAGGCAGAAAATCGATCGTGCTTCGGTTTACCGAGTCCCACTCGATTAACCGAATATGTCACGATTGTTTAACTGAGTACGCGAAGGATGACCGAATCTTAAGGAGAAAAATTCTCCTTAACCGATCAGACTAATTCTCGTCCAAGACCGAGTGCTATTCGGTTAACCGAAAATATCGGAACTTGACATTGTTCGGTCGACCGTCTCTGGTTCGGTACACCGTACCAAAGATCCAGGCACTTTGGTCAAGTTCGGTCAATCAATTTGACCATCCGTTCCACGTTCGGTTGACTGATCCACGGATCCTTCGGTCGACCGAACCATAACGGATTACCGAACTTCTACCCGATTTTGCCTTTTTCAAATTTTGGATTTATTTCCAACAAAATTTGAACTTTTGGGGTTTTAACAAATTCACAACTTATGCAATATATTATCCTATGCAATAATAAATTATTGTACCCCATAATATATGCACCTCATATGAATTTATCATGATTTTAATTATGTTATATGCAACATAATTGATTTTACTTGTTCACCATATGAGTCATATTTTCTATAAGAAACCCGACTCATCATATGAACCAAAAATCAAGTTTCTTGTTTCCCGATTTTTGCGGTGTGACCTATGGGAGGATCTAGACTAAGTTGACAGTGATATTAAGAGCTTAATATCACAAGCTATAAGCGGTATCTAGCTACACATTATAGCTCCCAATTAGTTAGATGTCTTAATTCCACTCGAACCAAAACCCGATCCATTTAGTGATAGAGTGCACCACTTGTGTCCGTCCCTTGCCACATGATATTAAGAATACACACAAAGTAGTATTGTGTCATCTTTGTATTAGTATTCATTTCTTGATCTCTTTAAGCTAGTTATAAATATGTGACTTAACTCAAATCACATTGTGCACATTATAACTTTGCTTTATCAAGGGGCCCACTAATATCATCACTCAATTAAGAGGGGCAATGATAATCTTTTGACTAACTATCTTCTCCAACGAAAGTTATACTTAACCAACTAATATCTTTACACTACACTCATCGATAGCTTAAGACACTAGTCTAATTAAGAACTCCTTAAGCGATCGGATATAAGTCTCATATCAAAGGACCAAGGACACAGTAAAATATTAATGCCATAGAAACACATTCCTATAATATTTTACTTGTTAGGTCAATTCGGTATACAAAAGTACTATTTTCCTCTTTTGTGTACCCGTGTTGTCACTCACTTGTAGAGCTACAATGATCTATGACCAACACGACAATCTTAACTCAGTAATTAATGTTCCTTGTTAATTACCATGATTGCGAATATCTTTTGTTTTATGTAAACCAATATCTTTTAGAGCTCTACGGTTAAGGACCAAGAGCTTCTTCCTTAACACTTCTAAAAGACGAATAACATAAACAAGGAACAAAATGATTTCTCATTCAATTCATAATAATTGACATTTAAAAGTAAAACTTTTAGAACACATTCCCTTCAATTAGTTGGTTAAGTATGACTTTTGTTGGAGAAGAGAGTTAGTCAAAAGATTATCATTGCCCCTCTTAATTGAGTAATGATATTAGTGGGCCCCTTGATAAAGCAAAGTTATAATGTGCACAATGTGATTTGAGTTAAGTCACATATTTATAACTAGCTTAAAAAGATCAAGAAATGAATACTAATACAAAGATGACACAATACTACTTTGTGTGTATTCTTAATATCATGAGCCAAGGGACGGACACAAGTGGTGCACTCCATCACTAAATGGATCGGGTTTTGATTCGAGTGGAATTAAGACATCTAACTAATTGGGAGCTATAATGTGTAGCTAGATACCGCTTATAGCTTGTGATATTAAGCTCTTAATATCACTGTCAACTTGATTTAGATCCTCCCATAGGTCACACCACAAAACTGTGAAACGAGAAATGAGGATTTTGAGTTCATAAGATGTGTCAGGTTTCATGTAGAAAAATATGACACATGTGGTGAACAAGCAAAATCAAAATTATGTTGTGATTAATAACATAATTAAAATCTAAATTAAATTCATATGTAATGTAAATATTATGGGGTGTAATGATTTGTCATTATATAGGATAATATGTTACATAAGTTGTGAATTTACTACTAATCCCGAAATGTCAAATTTTGTAGGGGTTAAACCGAAATTTGACAAGTCTGCAGTACTGTGCAAAACGGTCGACCGGTTAATAGTAAACGGTCGACCGATCGGTGCGCGGTCGATTGGACACGTCTCGACCGATAACATGGAATTTTCATCTGTTCGGAACGGTCGACCGAATCTATCGGTCGGTCGACCGAACATTGCGATGAAATATTTTACTGTTGAGAATGGTCGACCGAGTTCCGAACGGTCGACCGAAACTTGGTTCGAGCGGTCGACCGAACCTCCAAACGGTCGACCGGTCCAGACGGTTATTTGCAGAATTAATTTAAGAATTAATTAGATCATGCATGGAATTGGTCCATAATTGATTTAATTCGCAGCTAAGATTATTTGTTAGCAAATAATGGATGGTTAGATGGAAGTTTGCATGAAATCATGGGCAAGAGGTTGCACATGAATAGGTAATTAGGAGAGAACTTATAAATACAAGTTTATCTCATTACCTCATCAATTAATTCATTATTTTCTCATGCAAAAATCTCTCTCCATAATTCTCCACGAAATTTCCTTAATTCTTAAGATTAGTTTTAGTTTTCAGATATCTTCTTCTCAAGGGAACTAAAGAGGTGTTAGTAATTGGATTCTAAACCCTATTGGAGATTGAGAGGCTAGCTCTTCTCTCTCCAATCTCGTTTAGAGTTTGGTGAATACTCGGAGGCAATCCACCGGGCGATTCAACCGGCAACGCGACTCCGGATCTTCAAGAGGTTTTAGAGAACCTCTAGGTATGATCCTCTTTTCAATTGTTTGTTTGTTCTAATACATGTTAAATAATTAGGACAAACAAATGCATGTCTATATGAAAATCGAAAAAATATGAATGTTTCGATCCTATATGTTTATAAAATTTCAAAAAAATATACATATTATAGGACACGAAATCCAACAATAATATCATTTTGTTATCATGTAACAACCAATCATCATACATTGTATTGTACCACTAATTTTTTTCTTATTTAAGGTTATTTGGACCACCACAATGTAAAAGATTTTGGATTTCATACCTGATGTTTAAAGTGAGCTGAAACCAACAATAGGGAAGGAGTTTTACTCAATAGAAGAAGCTAATTACAACTATTACAAGACTTATGTAAATGCAGGAGAGTTTAATGTGCGTAAATCGTCAACGAAGTATAATTTAGCATCAAATAATAAGTCAAGAGATGTGATCTTGAAAAGTTTGTTTGCTCTAGAGAAAACTCATCTTGCTCAAAAATGATGTGAATGAAGTTTCTATAACAGTAAAGAAGAGGAAAGTGGAATGTCAAGCCAAATTAAAAATCAAATTTGATCGAGAAAATAATAAGTGGTTTGTGTTGAACTTTGTTGAAGGACATAATCATGAAATGACGAGCTCATCTCAAAGACATTACATGCGAAACAAGTGTAACATACTGCATGTTACTCAAAGAATGTTGAACATACATACTTTTATATAATTTTGTTAGCCGTAATATAATGTAACAAATTTTAACAATATTCCTCAAATAATGGTGAATGACTACAACTTGTGTAACATGTAACGTTGTTCGTATTAAATTTAATATTACATTCACAATGGTAATATAATGTTGTTGTCGTAATATTATTTTGTTAGCAATAATATAATGAAATTATTTTTACTAACGTCTCATAAAATTTGATGGATGACTGCATCATGTGTAACATGTATTGTTATTCGTATAAAAATTAATATCACGCTCAAAACCGTAATATATTGTTGTAATAATATGATGTTGTTAGCCGTAAAGCTTGTTTACGTTTTGCAAATAGTGGCTCATGCATGACTGCGTCATTATAACAAATATCGTTGTTCGTATAAAAATTAATATTACGTTCACAACCGTAATATAATATTGTGGTCGTAATATGATGGTGTTAGCCGTCATATAATGTAATTATTTTTACAAACGTTCCTTAAAATACCAAGAAATTGATTTCAATCTATTCATATAATGTGTCAAAAAATAATTTATTGGATGTGGTCCTGTGGAACATGAAAATAGAGCCAAAGGAATCTGATTTCAATAAGTAGAAATTCAAAAAATAGGAAACTCGAACCACTTTAGTGTTTACATTTGAAAAAGAGAAAAACTGATACAAAGAATCAGAGTGGAACCTGTCAACTACAGATCCACAAATTAAAAATCTCAATATTCTAGTATGTAATATTCACTTTAAGAATGTATCAATCTACAAACAGAAAATCCCAAAAATAATAATAATGACATTTTATCAACACTAGTTAGAAGTTGTTCCACGAAGTATCATAGCCACATATTCTGCACGTATCAGAGTCATATTTTTTTCTCCAAAATCAAAGATTTGTTTTCACGTTCAGTCAGAGACTCCTGAAAAACACAGAATATCAATTAATACAACAAAAAAATGTAAAATGTCTGCAAATTTTGTAGAAGCTTTGATCATTTGCAGTAAAAAAGGAGCAATTTTTTTTGGGAGGGGGCGATCTCTTGATTCACTATGTTAGCTGCCATATCCTCATCACATCCAAATTCAATCTTGACAAAATCTCTTATCTCAAACCTCATCCCGAAACTAATCCATAGAATCCAACAAAAGTTGAAAGTCTTCGTTTGGATGTCATGGCAGATATTCCAAGAATACTATTTAAAACTTCAAGTTTCTGCATACTTTTCATTCTGCAAAGATATGCAACAAACAACACATCAATCCAACAAAAAAGACAATTAAATCACACTCCACAAAGTAATAGTTGTTTATTTTTTTTAAACATGATTAAGCTACTTTATCAACCAAAAACCTTCTTAGGGATAGTTCGGGTGGCACGATATTTGGCTGTTGTCACAAACCACAAAATATGCGAACCTTGAATCAGTTGGGATGATCACAACTTCATGCAATAGATCATGACAAATATTAATCTACATTGCCTAATTTAGACACTCACACACACAACTACATAATGTTTGAAGTGGGTCTAATATGCAATAAAAGATAACCCGAATATGACACAAAAACAAAAGTGACTATCTTTGATTATCGGGCCTAAACACAAAATGGATTACTAGATATGTCAATTTTAAATCGAAGATTCGCCAATTTGGGCTAACACAGAAGTAGCTAGATAACAAAATGTCATTTTTGGGTTTGTGATTTATTAGTAATTCTCTACCGATTTTTTGGATTACTAATGTATTTTTGGATGAAATTGGGTAAATTCGTGTGTTCTATTTTACTATGTAATTTTCTTTATCTTACTAATTTCCTTTAATTACTTTTTTTACTATTTTTGTTAATTATTTACATTTATCTTACTAATTTTCATTTATTTTAATTTTCACGGATAAATTCTAATTATATAGATTACTATACATATCAATTATATATTAAATAACAAATATAAAAACCCAAAAAAAACAACAAAAAAAACCCAGGTCCGCCCCCATTAAGAGGGGCTGGTGTCGAGTCTGAGGGGGACCCGACACCAAAGAGCACACGTTAAGAGTGCTCTACGAGACTTGTTTATGTTTATGTGATTTGAAATAATTCAACTCTTCTCGATCTAGCGTTTCTAGTAGCACTCTATGTTACTTCGGTTAATGTTCTTGGACCTTCTTTGTCACGTACGTACGTTAATGACTTAATGTTTACGTCATTATTAATGGTGGGTAAGTGTTTGCTTCCAATCTTATAAGAGTTTTTTAATTTATTTTCCCCCCTTTTAAGGGTTTTTTACCGAACATTTGTTTGTTGAATATCATCTATATATAACCTATTTTAATTAGTAGCAGTCTTGGCCATTTTGACCTACAAATTTGAAGCACCATTTTGTTCTCCTTGGCCACTTACAAAGCATGAAATTGATAATTTCTAACAACTTGAAGGAATTCAAAGGATCATCTAGACATCTATTGCAGGGATGAACCTAGCTATTAGTAAAAGGTGATTAATTACTAGTGAAAATATCATAGAGTCACAAGATTACATCTACTGAAATTGGGTCATAATTAAGATGTTGCCTCCAACTAATTGCCCATACTCTTATTTTATTTGTCTAGTGATTTAACATTTAATTTGGGCTAGTGGACATTTATTTATCTGTTGTAGCTTTTTTTGTAGCTATCATATTTAGCATCATGTAAGCCATCAATGGTTTTTAGTCGATACTACAAAATTATTTTCAAAATGAAGACCAGGAGTACTGTAACGTACCCGAAAACAGCGGAAAATTTAAACAATAATAAAGACCGTCAACGGTCAACACTGGGCACGTCACGGGAAACAAACCAACATATATAATATAAATATGATCCACGTGGAAGTCAAATATACACACTGACTGTGATTACGACAAAAGATATACAATATGTAATCACCTCAAAAGGAAGAGACTGACAACTACAGGATCTGATCTCGGGGGCACCGTCCTCAGTCACCACCTCAAACCCTAACCCTGCTCGCTACCTGAAATGCAAACAAACAAACATGCCTGAGTTCCCTGCAGGAACCCCGTATACCAAACCTCCTAAAAATATAAAAAGGAATTAAAGACAATGCAATGCTATGCACATGATCATCCGCCTCGGGCCTACAATAATGCCCTCACCGCCTCCGCGGCACTGAACCACTCCTGCCACTAGGGTCAAGTCAGTCCACCGCTGCCTCACAAGGGTCAGTCGACACCACTGCTCCCCAAAAAGTGCAGGAAGGAACCCCTGGTACACGCCGCACCCAAGGAGCGAGTCAGCCCGCCGAATACACAACTCGGGTCAGACGACAGCCACTGCTCCCCCAAGAGTCGCCTAGCGCGCACCCTGCCGGAACATCCTCGGCCTACCGCTAAACCCTCGCAAACAGCCCAAGGTTTACGGTACACATCCCTCACACCCCGCTCGGTAAGAGAGGAAAAAGTACAACAATAATACGCCTTCGTCGAAGGTGAAATCCGTAGCTCTCAAAGCCGGTAATCAACCGTCGCCTCGGAGCCGGTAGTCGACCTGACATCGACGGATCGCGTGTGGATAAATCCACCAACCTGCGGCAGATCGGTCGACCGCTAAAAGCACACCGGTCGACCGGTCCCCCACACAGTACACAGTACTGTACAAACAAGTCTACCGGTCGAACCACGCCAACCGAATTACCGACCAATCGGTCGAACAAAAGTCATCTAGCGGTCGACCGTTTGGAAGGTCTACGCTATACAATTTTATATAAAATATATATCCGACCGGTCGAACCAAGGGGTCGTTCGACCGATAACAGGGATTTCAATATTTTGCCCAAGTCTCGTTCGGTCGACCGGAACTGAAATACAGTTCGACCGAATCAACACAAGCACTCTACCGCTTAATTAAATGCTCAGTCGGTCGACCGAGAATTGAAGAGCGGTCGACCGTTTTGTTGGTCAAAGCTCCCAACCGACTTAGCATCGAATGGATCGGTCGAACAAGGTTAATGACGTTCGACCGTTTAATAAGTCAAAATCCCCAACCGACCCATTCTCATTGTTATTCGGTCGACCGGCTAAGTGGTCCCGTTCGACCGATAACAGCATATCCCCTTTTTCCCGCACAAATCTGGCATAACGGTCGACCGTCTAACGACATCGTTCGACCGTTTGCGGGTAAACATCAATATAATAATAGAATCGGTCGACTGCCCACAGGCACCGGTCGACCGGTCGTCGTCTTCAACCTCTGAATTGGTTGAATTCCGACGGGGAATGCGACACCAACGTCGATCCCCAACACTCACAAGGCACAAGTGAGTTATATTGAAGATTTGGCATACCTTTTTAACGGTTGAAGAAGCCTCCCTAGCTTTGGCAACCTCAACCCAACACTTGACCTTCTTCTCCTCTTCTTCTTCTTCTTCTCTCCTTCTTCTTCTTCACCAATTTCGCCTCTCACACACTCTCTGAACTGAACACAAGTGAAGAAACGTTTTAATTAACCCTACACCTCTATTTATAGTAACATCCAAGCTTATCTTCAATCCACCTCTTAAACTTCAAATCAAAACAAGCCACCTCATCCTTCACTAATCAAGGCTTACTTAGGTTAATTAGGTTTAGTTTAGTTTAATTTTAATGTTTAGATTAGGTTATTACAAGTACAATTCATTCCAATAAATACAAAATTCCTTGATTTTGTAATTTTATTTGCTACCACATGGATTGTGATCTTTCAATATGTTATCATTGATGTGAAGAAACCAAGGGCAAGTGATGAAAACGTTTTTTTGTTTGTTTTGAAAATGTAGTATTAATCATCGATAGCCCTACACTTCTTGATATTATACTTCAGCTATTACGTCAATAGTCACGTTCAGATAATAAATGGTAAGTTCTTGCAAAAAATACACCTTTTTATTCAGGTAATATTCAGTTCTTCCCAATAAATTTTAATAGAACGTTCAAACATTCCCCTCAAAATATCTCCCATCACCCTTTTTAAAAAATCCTTGTCACTCTCTCTGCATTTACAAGGAAAATGAATAAAAAAAGATAACAGAAAAAAGGAGGAAAGAAATTCACACAACTTTAACGTAAATTGTTTTTTTAAAATCAAAACTTTAACATAAACTGCATTCGCACACACAAAGAAAAGATGGTGAAGTACTCAAATTTGCAGGATTTACATGTGAATTAATTCTCTCAAAAGAAATGTCAATACCTTCTATGTTAAGGAAAAAATATTACACAGAAATGATGAAACGAAATCAACGTGATAGCAACTAAAATTGAGTTAAAGTCATCCATAGACCATATATATATAGGTGACTTATTTTGTATATAAATATCATAATCTTGATATTGTTTTATGCACATCTTAACAATATATAACAAGTATTATTTCTCAAACTTGTTGGGCAATGGAGGAGGAGAAGAAGCACCACCACTTCTTTCACCGCAAGAAGGAGGAGGAGGAGGAGGAGAAGGAAGAGATGCCTAAGGACCGACCCTGAGAAGGAGCAGAAGCACCACAAACACATGGAACAACTCGGTGGCCTCGGAGCTCTTGCTGCGGGCCAGGCCCGGCCCAATAGCAGGAGCAGGGTGAGCTCCTGCTC
The DNA here is from genome assembly GCA_963682175.1 of Triglochin maritima. Lineage (NCBI taxonomy): Eukaryota > Viridiplantae > Streptophyta > Magnoliopsida > Alismatales > Juncaginaceae > Triglochin > Triglochin maritima. The sequence goes on from OY821782.1 coordinate 699,074, forward strand.
TGGGTTTCATTCTGGGCTTCATTTTAAAAGGGCCTCAAAAAAAAATTATGTACATAAGCTTATTGGGTTGTAAAGAAAATTAGTGTTAACACATAAATAACACATAAATATTGATAACTTTGTCTCAAATATTGCTAAGAGGACAAAAAAATTCTATTAATATTGCATTAAGTTAATGAAATTTTTATTATTTAAACTAGGAGGATAATTTTTTTCAAATTTAGGAGTCTCGTTGTTGATTTTCGCACACGGCCTCAAAATTTTCCGAGACGGCTCTGCTGCGGGCGCTTATGCTTTAGTAATAACTCAACCAAATTGATTTTTTTTTCGATCATATAACATTTTACATTATTAATTGCCTGTATTTTGGAAACGCGAAGCAACTTTATCTTGGATTTTCCCCTCATAAAACCATGATGTTTGACGGAATAATTGACACAACATATATATAGTAAGATATGAATGTCTATTTTTTGCAATTATTTTGTAGCATGAGAAACATCAAGCGGAAAAAGACCCAGAGAATGCCCACAAGCACAAGGTTCACGAAGGAATAGCGGCCGGAGTTGCTGTTGGAGCTGGTGGCTTCGCCTTCCACGAGCACCACAAGAAGAAGGAAGCCAAGGAGTAGGATCGAAGCTGAGAGGGAGGGAATTTAACGATCAATTTGAAATCCCTGTGTGACATGAATTTTTACTTTTGACGTCGTCGGTGCTGTTGTTGTTGTTGTTACTTTTGCTATTGCCATGTAACTTTGAAATGGTTTTGATTTTCTGCTAGAAGCAGTCTAATTAATGGTGCTAGAACCTATCATTTATGCGAATTTTCTTGGTTAAGTTGCTTTGGATCGGAGTATCCTTTCTAGTGCATGCCCGCTATGTTTATTTTTGTATATGTTTGCTCATCTTGAACCCTTCTATAATTAACATATGCCTTTCACTTAAGAGTAGGAAAAAAAATCAATACGTTTAATACTTCATAATTTTTTTAAAAATGTGTGCAACAAAAAAAAGATTTTGAAGGTTTGTGTGCAAAAAAATTCAACTTATATAGCCGTATGATAGAATTAAATACCTTTTTTTGGAAAATTAAACTTTAAAAAGAAAATGTTGATAGTACCCACTGTGAGTTTTGACTCGTGATTAGGCTGTCAATTTTACACGAAAATGACACGAAATTAGCGGATATGGATTGAGAATTTGAATACGATTAATAAATGAATTGGATATGACAACACGATTATTAAATGTGTTGGATATGAATTTCTGCTGCAAAAACGATTAACATGATTAAGACACGATAAGTAATCAAGTAATCAAGTACACGATTACAAATACTACACGATTAATACATGACTAATACCGACAAGTCTACCAGTAATATATAAGTTATAAATTATAATGAACGAGTGGTGTGCAATCATGCAATCCAGTATTCATGTAATAAACGCAACTAATTGTGTATGAATTATTGTTTAATGGTATAAACGATAGTCGTGTTAACCGTGTACACGAAGTAACATGTTTAATAATTGTGTATAAACAGGTTGGATATGGCAACACAATTAAACTGGTTGGACACGGCATAAATCTAGCAACAAGATTATTAAATGAATCGGATACGGCGCAATACTTAAATCTTATATATACGACTTGACACAACACGATTAGCACACGACACGATTAACAGACCTACTCATGCTACATAACATTGGAGTATTATTGAGATGATATCAAATGAATAAGTCAACATCTATGGGGAAACGACTTCTCTTGATTAACTGAAATACAGGAAGTCATGTCATGAAAAATATAAATTATGTAATAATTGAATTGAAGACATGGGAGCAACTTCGATTAGAATGTCAATGACTCGTGAATCACGAGACTCTTTGCCATATTAAACAAACTTGAGCCCTTAGATTCACGATTGTGCATGATAACTCATAATTAAGTAAACAACTAATTCATCAGAAGGAAAAGGAAAACCTTTTATATTTGTTAACTGGTATTGGTTGATAGTGAAACGCAAAAGGATGTATGATTGGATGTTGAGGGACACATTAATTATTTCAATGTAATAGCAATAATTAATTTTATAAAAAAAATATTCACAAATTACAACGTGTTAATTAAGAAACGAACTTTTACATAGAAATCACTTAATTTGTCAATGCATAGGAAGAATTAATGAGTGGTAATTAGTTAGTAGTCAATTAAAAAGGCCACGTTTGGATAACTTAAAATTTCAAATTTTTGATTTAAAAAATACATTTTTTAAGTTGGCATCCAATATAAATAATGTATTTTGAAAATACATTATCATACGTAATAATATATGTGTTTTTAGCTAAAAAATTATTTTTTTATAAAATCAGAATTTTCATAAGAAACACAACATATTTGAGACAAAATTTCACACTACCTTTTTCCAAAAAAATGTGTTTTTCAACAGACAAAAAACACACATATTTATATTGCATTATTCATTGTGATCATTCAAACACGCTTGTAGGATTGAAAAATACATTTTTCCGAACAATGCAGATTCTCTCAAAAACCATAGTACTTTGGGTTTATCCAAACATACCCTGGATACATAGAAACACTATGGATTTTATTTTTATTCTAACTAAACAAGTCACTACTCCTTTTTCTTAATCTTCTTCTCTATTTTAGTTTCTCTATTTGTAAAATTTAATCGTTCTTGTTCTCCTCTATCTTCTTGCGATGCTTCTTTTTATACACAATTGCAAGCATTTATTATGATTCCCTACATGTGCAACATGAGCTGTAGATTCGTAATCGCTAGTGATCGGTTAGCAATGTCAACCCGATGGGAAGAGCGATGGCAAAGCCACTGGTTAAGAACTAAAAACTGAGTTTAAAATTTGACACACACATGTGATAATAACTATTTTTTTAATTTCTTTGTTAGATATTTCTCTTATCAACTCCAAGTTAAAGATAATTCGTTGTGTTGTGAAATAAAGTTGCACCTTATAAACATAGGCTACTTGCAAATCTGTCTAAATATTTGTGAAAATTTCAGTCTTAAGAACTTACAAAGCTACCATGAGCTTTTTTTAATGTTTCTTGAAGAAACTAATGCTCTGGGTATTATATCTGCAGACATTGGAGAGAGGAACATACTTGCCAATATGCCAACGAGTTATCATGAAGGTTTATACTAAGCAAATCTAAAAGTATTAACGACGTACATAACTTAATTATAATGGTATTTGTGGACTACGTACAAACCATATAAAGAATACGTGTACGTAAAAATTACATTTCTAAGAGGTTCTTTTGCCAAAAAAGAAAGAATTCTAGAAGACTACTGTAACGTCCCGAAACAGCGGAAGAAATTTTTCAAATTTAAAACATAAACATACGACCGTCAACGGTCAACAAGGGCACGTTACTGGAAAAGTCAACAGAATATATATATAAAATATCTCCACGTGGAAGTCATAATACAGAGTGTCAAAAGAGTGATTACATGTCTAATACATAACTACAGTAATCACTACCTCTACAAAAAAGATGAAGCGACAGGACCCGATCCCGGAGGCACTCCCCTCGGTCACCACCAACCTAAGACCGCCTGCTCCCTGAAAATGAAACATAAAATCTGCCTGAGTTCCCGAAAGGAACCCCGTATGCCAACATCTCCTATATATACAGAAAAACAGATGAAAATGCCAAGGATGCACATGCTATGCAATCCGCCTCGGGCCCAATGAATGCCCCAACCGCCACGGACCATCTCCCAGCCGCACTCAGGGGCATGGAAAACATCCCCACCCTGCCAATCCAGGCCAACAAGAGGGGGGTCGCCGCGCTCATCTCCCAGCCGCACACAGGGGCAATAGGGAGGCATCCCCCCTGCCAATCCAGGCCAACAAGAGGAGGTCTCGGCTTTCCTCCACAGGGAAAGTGCATCCCCTTCCCCCACCAGGGAAGAAGGCATCTACCACCCACACAGGCATGGCAGACATCCCTCTCTGCCGCACCGGCATCCACAAGGGGTCCAACAGAAATACGCTCTCGTCGTAGGTGAAATCCGTAGCTCCGAGGTCCGGTGATCGACCGTGGGCTCGGCAGCCGGTAGTCGCCTCTGCTCGACGTTCACGTATGTGGATAAATCCACCAAGGAAAGATAATTCGACCCACCAGTCGAACAAGGTCAATTCTAGCGGTCGACCGTTTGGAAGGTCTACGTTATACGTTTTATATACATATATATCCTGTCGGTCGAACCAGGGTCCGTTCAGCCGATAAGGAAAACTGCATGAATCCTGCCCACTGCATTCGGTCGACCGAAACTCTTTCGGTCAACCGGATCAACAGGCACTTCACTACAGGAAAACTGCACGCGGTCGGTCGACCGGATCCAGAGCGGTCGACCGTTTAGATGGTCAACGCTCTTGACCGACTTTGCGCAGTTCGGTCGACCGAGACACACACTCGGTCGGCCGAAGGTCTGTCTACCCTATCTACTGGGATCGGTCGACCGAACAACTACCGGTCGACCGGACTAATATAACCCTTATAAAATATTCCCGCTAAAATTTGGCATAAACGGTCGACCGTCACACAGACGTCGTTCGACCGTTTTCGGGCAGCAAGTTATTTTTATTAAATAGCGGTCGACCGAACCTCACACGGTCGACCGAAACACTACAATATCGCCACTGAACAGGCATCATTTAGACGTTGTTCGGTCGACCGAGACACACAACGGTCGACCGAACCAGTCGTCTTCAACCTTGGTTCAGTGGGGTTTTCGCCGGGGAAACGACACCAATGCCGCCCCCTACACTCCCACACCACTTGGGGAGTTACTATGAAGACTTGACATACCTTTAGAGACGATGAAGACCCGCCGGAGCCTCGCTCGCGCACCGCCGTCTCCGAAGGCCTCCTCACGGTCCTTCCTCGGGCTCGCCTCCACCACGCCGCCGGAGATCTTCTCCTCCTGGTCCGCCGGAAGCAAGAAGATGGGTGAGTGTGGGTGGAAAACGAAATGGGCAACAAGGGAGACAAAATGGTTAGTTTTTGGTTTTTATAACAAAACCTAACACCCTCACCATACCTCTACCCATACACACCTCACTCCACCCATACCACCCCATACCCTCTCTCTCTCTCACTTCCACGACTTTACAATCCACCCTCCTTAAAAGGATTTCGCCCCGAAATCAGAAAGGTAACTCACCGAAAAGCTCCGGATACTGCTTCCGAACTTCCTCCTCGATCTCCCAGGTGGCCTCGCGCTCACTGTGATGCTGCCATCTGACCTTAACCATCGGAATGGTCCTCCTCCTGAGCTGATGGTTCATCCGATCGATGATCTCAACTGGCCTCTCCTCAAGCGACAAGTCCTGCCGGATCTCAGGCACTGCAATCTCTATCACATGTGTCGGGTCTGCAACGTACTTCCTCAACATAGAAACATGGAAGACGTTGTGAAGGCCAGAGAACTGTGGTGGCAAAGCAACTCTGTAGGCGACCTCCCCGACACGGTCCAAGATCTCAAAAGGTCCGACATACCTCGGACTGAGCTTCCCCTTCTTCCCGAACCTCATCACTCCCCGAGCTGGTGAAATCTTCAGGAAGACGTGGTCTCCAACCTCGAAGCTCAAAGTCCGTCTGCGTCGGTCAGCATAACTCTTCTGTCTGCTCTGTGCTGTAGCCAACCTCCTCCTGATCAGGTCAACCTTCTCTGCGTACATCTGCACAAGCTCTGGACCCACTAACTGCCTCTCGCCTACGTCACTCCAGCATACCGGCGATCTGCACGGCCTCCCGTACAACGCCTCATACGGTGCCATCCCAATACTAGCATGGTAGCTGTTGTTGTAGGCGAACTCGATCAGAGGTAGATGCTCATCCCAGTGTCCAGTCCAGTCCAGCGTGCAAGCCCTCAGCATATCGTCCAAGGTCTGGATAGTCCTCTCTGACTGACCGTCTGTCTGAGGGTGAAAAGCTGTACTGAATCTCAGACGTGTCCCCAGTACCTGCTGCAGACTCCCCCAAAATCTGGATGTGAACCTCGGATCTCTGTCAGAGATGATGCTCACCGGTACTCCGTGCAATCTGACAATCTCCTCTACATATAGCTTCGCCAGACTCTCCAAAGGCAAGGTGGTCCTGATGGCCAGAAAGTGCGCCGACTTGGTCAGTCTATCGACTATCACCCAAATCGCGTCATGGAACCGCCTCGTCTTCGGTAGCCCCGTGACAAAATCCATCGTCACGTGCTCCCACTTCCACTCCGGAAGCTCGATACTCTGCATAGGCCCAGCTGGCCTCTGGTGCTCGATCTTCACCTGCTGACAGACCAAACACCGACTCACGAACTCTGCAATGTCCTTCTTCATGCCTCTCCACCAGAAGTTCCGCTGCAGGTCCTTATACATCTTCGTGCTCCCTGGATGGATGGTGTACTTCGCTCTGTGTGCCTCCTCCATGATGTCATCTCTCATCCCATCAACCCTCGGCACCCAGATCCGCCCTCTGAATCTCAGACCTCCATCGACCCCAACACTGAAATCTGACCCCTCTCTGGCTGTCAACTCCAGCAAACTGGCCAACTCATCATCCTCATGCTGCGCCTGTACTACCTGTGAAACGGTCTGTGGCTCTACCCGCAACCCAGCTATCACTGCTCCCTCAGAGTCCCCAGTGAACGGCCTCCACTCTGCCAATGACTCAAGCAGTCTCCACTCCTGAAGGCACATGCCAGCAACTGATAGCTCCACTCTCCTACTCAAGGCGTCTGCAACTGAATTCGCCTTCCCCGGGTGGTAGGAGATGGTGAAATCGTAGTCCTTAATGAACTCCAACCAACGACGCTGTCTCATATTCAACTCCTTCTGGGAGAAGAGGTACTTCAGACTCTGGTGATCGGTGAACACCTCAAACTGCTCACCATACAGGTAGTGTCTCCATGTCTTCAGTGCGTGCACAACGGCTGCCAACTCCAAGTCGTGCGTCGGGTAATTCTTCTCATGGGTCTTCAACTGCCTCGACGCGTATGCAATCACCCTCCCGTGCTGCATCAACACGCAACCCAAACCAATGCATGATGCGTCGCTGTAGACCACAAAACCTCCTGTGCCGCTCGGCAGAGTCAAAACTGGAGCTGTCGTCAGTCGTCTCTTCAGCTCCTGAAAGCTGTCCTCGCACTTCTGGGACCAAACAAAAGTGACTCCCTTCTGCGTCAGGGCAGTCAGAGGTGCAGCTAACCTCGAGAAGTCTTTGATGAAGCGACGGTAGTAACCCGCCAGTCCAACAAAGCTCCTGATCTCCGTCACGCTCGTAGGGGCTCTCCACTCAGTCACTGCCTCTACCTTCGCCGGATCCACCGAAATCCCCTCCGCAGAAACGATGTGACCCAGAAATGCGACTCTGTCCAACCAGAATTCGCACTTCGAAAACTTAGCATACAACCTCTGGTCTCTCAAAATGCTAAGTACAATCCGCAGGTGCTCTCTGTGCTGCTCCACATCGGGTGAGTAAATCAGGATATCATCCACAAAGACAACGACACAACAATCCAAGTACTGCCTGAACGTCCGGTTCATCAGATCCATGAAAGCTGCCGGAGCGTTCGTCAACCCAAAAGGCATCACCAAAAACTCATAGTGCCCATATCTGGTCCTGAATGCTGTCTTCTGGACATCCTCCTCTCGGATCCTCAGCTGATGGTATCCTGAGCGTAGGTCGATCTTAGAGAAGACCTTCGCTGACTGCAACTGATCGAACAGGTCCTCAATCCTAGGTAGGGGATACATATTCTTGATGGTGACCTTGTTCAGCATCCTATAGTCAATGCACATCCGCAAAGACCCGTCCTTCTTCTTCACAAACAGCACTGGCGCGCCCCAAGGTGAGACACTCGGTCTGATGAATCCAGCCTCCATCAGCTCCTGTAGCTGCTTCTTCAACTCTGCCAACTCTGCGGGTGCCATCCTGTACGGGGCTTTCGACTGCGGTGAGGTGTCTGCTGCCAGCTCAATGCAAAACTCCATCTCCCGCGGAGGTGGCAATCCTGGAATATCATCTGGAAACACCTCTGTAAACTCCCGCACCACATCTATCTCGTCCAACCTCGGAGACTCAGCCTCTGGAACCACCAGCGTCGCCAGAAACGCTCTGCAACCCTGCTGTATCAACCTCTGAGCCCTCAAAGCTGACACCACAATGCGACCTCCTCTGTTCCTGACTCCTCTAATCATGATATCAGGCAACCCCATCCTCGGAATCAAAACCTTCCTCTCACGGCAAAGGACACGCACGTCATGCCGGGACAGCCAGTCCATCCCCAGAATAACGTCGAAGTCCTCCATCGGTAGCAAGACCAGATCTGCCGGAAAATCTTGGTCTCCCGAAACAACCGTGGCGCCAGGGATGAAGCTCCCCATAGTGCCCACCAGACCCAGGGGTGTGCTGACCTCCAAAGTGGCAGTCAACATCGCAAGGGTACAGCCCAACACTCCCGCAAATCGCTCCGAGATGAACGAGTGTGTCGCGCCACAATCAAAAAGCACTCTAGCCTCTAAACCTGCCACAAGAAGTGTACCTTCCACGACGGTGCTGGCGTCCCTCGCCTCATCTGCCTGGACAGTGAAGACTCGTCCAGTGCGCTGACCCTGCTGCGGTGCTGCAGGTCTCCTAGCTCCGCCGCCACTGACACTCGGAAGTCCCGGAGGTCTGCTCGGTCCAGCGCCCTTGCTAGGGCAGTTCCTGACGAAGTGGCCCTGCTGACCACAACCATGACAAGTAATCGACCCCAAGCAGCGCCCAGTGTGCACTCTGCCACAGCTCCTGCACGCCTCTGGCTGCGGCGCCCCTGCTGCCTCGATCCGGGGCCTCTTGCCCGACTTCCCCGAACTCTGCCCTCCTGGCCTCCCTGAGGATCTCCCTACCGATCTCCTATCATCCTGATAATTCTCCCGGTAGTCCCTCTCCATGATAGTGGCACTCCTCACTGCATCCGCCAAGGTGCGCGGCATGCTCGACAACACTCGGGTCCTCAGATGCTTCCGGAGTCCCCCGACAAACTTCATCGACCTCTGCGCCTGGGTGACGAAAATCTCCGGACAGTAACGCTCAAGGGCGTTAAACTTCCCAATGTACTCCTCCAGTGTCATGCTCCCCTGCTCCAGGGTCAGGAACTCCACCCGCTTCCCGTCTCGCACATGCTCCGGAAAGTACTGCTCGTTGAACTCCTCAACGAACTCCTCCCATGACACATCCTCTCGACCGGTGAACACAACTGCTGAAGTCGACCTCCACCAGTTCGCTGCAGCTCCTCTCAGCACATAGGTGGCCAGGTCCACCTTCTTCTCCGGGGTACAGTCGATAGCCCTGAAGATCGTCTGCATAGTAAGGATCCACTCCTCAGCTGCCTCTGCATCCATCTGCCCAGCAAAAGTCGGAGGGTGCTGCCTCATGAACCGGTCGTGCATCGCACCGGCCCCCGCCTGCGCACTCTGCGCTGCCTGGCGCTCTAACATCCCGCTCAACCGCTCCACGGTGTCGAACAGGACTCTGCGCTCTGCCTCCCGGGCCTCCTCTCTCGCAGACTCACTCGAACTGCGAGTCTCAGCCGCAGGCACCACCCGTCTCGGAGGCATCACTCTGCAGAACAAAAAGACTCACATCAGAATGATCATGAATGCATGCAATGGACCTCTAGACTCTAATCCTAACTCGATGGTGGTTTCTTTGGAAAAATACGCCGGGATCAAGGCTCTGATACCAAGTTGTAACGTCCCGAAACAGCGGAAGAAATTTTTCAAATTTAAAACATAAACATACGACCGTCAACGGTCAACAAGGGCACGTTACTGGAAAAGTCAACCGAATATATATATAAAATATCTCCACGTGGAAGTCATAATACAGAGTGTCAAAAGAGTGATTACATGTCTAATACATAACTACAGTAATCACTACCTCTACAAAAAAGATGAAGCGACAGGACCCGATCCCGGAGGCACTCCCCTCGGTCACCACCAACCTAAGACCGCCTGCTCCCTGAAAATGAAACATAAAATCTGCCTGAGTTCCCGAAAGGAACCCCGTATGCCAACATCTCCTATATATACAGAAAAACAGATGAAAATGCCAAGGATGCACATGCTATGCAATCCGCCTCGGGCCCAATGAATGCCCCAACCGTCACGGACCATCTCCCAGCCGCACTCAGGGGCATGGAAAACATCCCCACCCTGCCAATCCAGGCCAACAAGAGGGGGGTCGCCGCGCTCATCTCCCAGCCGCACACAGGGGCAATAGGGAGGCATCCCCCCTGCCAATCCAGGCCAACAAGAGGAGGTCTCGGCTTTCCTCCACAGGGAAAGTGCATCCCCTTCCCCCACCAGGGAAGAAGGCATCTACCACCCACACAGGCATGGCAGACATCCCTCTCTGCCGCACCGGCATCCACAAGGGGTCCAACAGAAATACGCTCTCGTCGTAGGTGAAATCCGTAGCTCCGAGGTCCGGTGATCGACCGTGGGCTCGGCAGCCGGTAGTCGCCTCTGCTCGACGTTCACGTATGTGGATAAATCCACCAAGGAAAGATAATTCGACCCACCAGTCGAACAAGGTCAATTCTAGCGGTCGACCGTTTGGAAGGTCTACGTTATACGTTTTATATACATATATATCCTGTCGGTCGAACCAGGGTCCGTTCAGCCGATAAGGAAAACTGCATGAATCCTGCCCACTGCATTCGGTCGACCGAAACTCTTTCGGTCAACCGGATCAACAGGCACTTCACTACAGGAAAACTGCACGCGGTCGGTCGACCGGATCCAGAGCGGTCGACCGTTTAGATGGTCAACGCTCTTGACCGACTTTGCGCAGTTCGGTCGACCGAGACACACACTCGGTCGGCCGAAGGTCTGTCTACCCTATCTACTGGGATCGGTCGACCGAACAACTACCGGTCGACCGGACTAATATAACCCTTATAAAATATTCCCGCTAAAATTTGGCATAAACGGTCGACCGTCACACAGACGTCGTTCGACCGTTTTCGGGCAGCAAGTTATTTTTATTAAATAGCGGTCGACCGAACCTCACACGGTCGACCGAAACACTACAATATCGCCACTGAACAGGCATCATTTAGACGTTGTTCGGTCGACCGAGACACACAACGGTCGACCGAACCAGTCGTCTTCAACCTTGGTTCAGTGGGGTTTTCGCCGGGGAAACGGCACCAACGCCGCCCCCTACACTCCCACACCACTTGGGGAGTTACTATGAAGACTTGGCATACCTTTTGAGACGATGAAGACCCGCCGGAGCCTCGCTCGCGCACCGCCGTCTCCGAAGGCCTCCTCACGGTCCTTCCTCGGGCTCGCCTCCACCACGCCGCCGGAGATCTTCTCCTCCTGGTCCGCCGGAAGCAAGAAGATGGGTGAGTGTGGGTGGAAAACGAAATGGGCAACAAGGGAGACAAAATGGTTAGTTTTTGGTTTTTATAACAAAACCTAACACCCTCACCATACCTCTACCCATACACACCTCACTCCACCCATACCACCCCATACCCTCTCTCTCTCTCACTTCCACGACTTTACAACTACATCAACAACTTCACAACGAAGAAAAACAGACCCGCCTAGCTAATTAAGTTTGCTTAAATTAATAAACCAATCAATCGTGGGTACGACTAAGATCATTATTGATAACCTACCATGCATCTTGGGGTTATAAATACCACACCTATTGTTCTTTTAAGATCACACATCTTCACACACAAACAAGTTATTGTAATCTAGATTACATACATCCATTAATATAATTCATTAGTGATGGCTGATGAGGTTGAACAGCAAGAGAGAGGGTTCTTCCACAGGAAGAAGGAGGAGGGTGAGGAAGAGGAAGAGGAACATGACCCTTTGAAGGAGCACAAACATCACAAGCACAAGCAACAAATTGGTGGTCTCACTGCCCTTGCTGCTGGTGCTTATGCTTTGGTAAGTACATATTAATTTACACAAGTACTCCAAATCACATTCATTAGCAGCTTCATAGATCTTTTTACACGTTTATGTCTTTGTTGGTTGATGTTAATCATGTATAATTTAGTTTGAGTTTGATCAGTACGTATTGTCTATGTTAAAAGTCAACGTCTTAAATAAAGAAAGAAAGAAAGAAAGAAAGAAAGAAAGAAAAGCTTATAGTTGGTATATATAATTTAATTTGGTGCAGGCATATATCCACTTTGTAAACTAATATTAAGTCATTGTTTGAAAAAAAAATCATTTGATTATGTTTCAAAGAACTTAATTGAGTGTAATCTGATTACTTAAAATGAGAATCTCATAACATAACATGCATAGATTTCATTGTTATTCAAAAAACCATTATTGATCTGATAGCTTTAATTGAGAAAACTCATGAAAGTGTTATATATTATGGCTTGTAGCATGAGAAGCATCAGGCAAAGAAAGACCCTGAGAACGCCTCAAGCCACAAGCTTAAGGAGGAGATCAGCGCAGCAGTGGCGGTCGGCACCGGACTCTTCTCTCTTCATCAGGGTCATGAGAGGAAGGAGGCCAAGAAAGAAGCCAAACAGAATGGTCTCATGTAATATATATATATATATATATATATATATATATATATATATATATATATATATATATATATATATATATATATATGACGTCCCTAATATAATATTTGGAGTTTGCGTTTTAAGTTTCCTTAATTTGCTTGTTTGCTCTATAATAAGGCCCGCCTTAATTGGCCCTAAGCTTTGTTGTATTTTCTTGTCTTCTTAATTATGGTACGTTGATGATATGGATGGGTTATATTGCATGTTGTTTGTTTACTTTGAAAACAATATTTATCCTCACTTTGGTTCTATCTTATGTTGTATGTTAGTTAGGTTGGATTTGTTAGATCTATTTCATTCCACTAAAAACAAAATAGTGAAATTTGACAAGTTCTACTTCTTCTTCTTTTTTTACTTTTTCAAAGATTTTCCTCTACAACATGTACTTTCCCAAATTACTTAGGACTAGCTATAAATAAAATTCATTTACGCTGCATGTAGAATTTTGGTGTAAATTGTTATATTGATCTTATTTTGAATAATACAGAGCAAACATATAATATATATATATATATATATATGTGTGTGTGTGTGTGTGTTGGGTTATTTCCTAATACATATTGTAGCCGTTTGGAGATTTTGTGCGTTGATGGATTGTTGCCTTTGGTGAGAATGTGTAGGTTGTATGATTTGCTTGATTGGAGATTATGTCCATTTTAGGCCATGATGACCGTTTGTCTGAAACACAATTTTGCTCAGGAGTGTTAATGCAAGTTTTTTGATGAAAGATGCCCTTAGTTTTCAAAAAAAATTGAAAAACATTGTTAGTATATTCGACAAAGGTGACATATTCACAAAAAATAGAGAAAACATCAGACTTAGATTTAAGCAAATATAACCATGTTGTGCGGGAAAAATCGTTGATAAAAGTGATAAAATATTTAAAGTCATTATATGATTCGACCGGGGTAGGCCCTCAGATATCCGAGTGGATTAATTCAAAGGGCTTCCCGATTTTTATTGTAGAGGAATAAAAATGTAATCTTGATTGTTTCGATAAACGACAAACATCACAACATAAATCAGACTTAAGACGTAAATCAAGAAATAATTGTTTTAAAACCGTATAAGATGGATTGCCCATGCGTTTGTGCCACAGTTCGGGAGACTGGTAGGACACATTATTAGCCTGCAATAAATCATTTGAACTATCAAACACATAAAGTCCATTTAGAAGGGTGCCTCTACCAATCATCATCCCTGATGGCCGGTCCTGAAACAATACGTCATAAGGTGAGAAAATAACATTGCAATTTAATTTTTTGGTAATCATTGCAACAAACAATAAGTTGGAAGTGAAAATGGAACAAAAAGAACTTCCTCAGGTATGTTATTCAAAAATATTGATTCTCCTATTCCATCTATTTCGACTTGATTTCCATTAGCAACAGTAACGTTTTTATTAATTTTAGGATCAAGGTGAAAGTTATGTAACGAGGATTTATTTCCGGTCATATGATCTGTGGCTCCTATATCTATGATCCATGAATTATTACTGGTACTAACATGATTAGCAGTGGAATTAAAAAAGTCATTAGTAAAGGCAATACCTGGGTAGCTACCTGAGTTGGGGTCTGATTTTGACTGAGATTTTGACTATGGAGGAGGTTATTTAAGTGGGCTAGCACTTGGCCCATCTGCTGCATGGTGGGTTGTGGACTCTACGGAATCGGGTCTGGAAGAGTGCGTGGATCGGATCCGGGTTAATCCGCGATGAACTCGGACATAAAACCCTGAGATCCTTGTGTGGATCTAATATGCCCCCATTTGTTCCACTCTCCACCGCCGCTAGGGTTAGGGTTTTCGGAGCTCAGATGGTTTCGGTCGTCGCTGCTTGAGTTCCCTCCCCCGTCTCCTCGCCGATCTCCTACGTCGTTCTTCGGTGGTCGTAGATGAGGGTAGAGGAACCAACAGTGGTCCCGATTGTGCCCTTGTTTCTTACAGTTATCACAGTACTCGTCTTTTCTTCTTCCAAATTGTGTTTTCCCTTTGGTGTTTTGGGATTTGATTTTGGTTTTGATTTCGAGACACTGTGAACGCTTGGTTTTCTTGCTCTGTTGGTTTTGTCATGGTTTGGCATCTTGTTTCCTCCCGTTGTGCCATCGTGAACGCTTGGTTTTCTTGCTCTAGTGATAAGAGGATTTGTGCTTTTAGGGCTTCGAAACTTGAGTCTAGTCCAACGAGAAACTGAAAGATGCAGTTTTGGTCAAGACGGTCTTGAATGATTTTAGGGTCGGTGCTTGGGGGTTCGTATACCCCTAGCTTGTCCCATCGACTCTTGAGCGCTCCAAGGTAGTCAGTGATTGACTTTTGCCTTTGTTTGGTCTGTGCGATCTCTTGCTTGATTCTGAATGTATGCGCGAAGTTTTGTTGTTTGTCGTACATTTCGTGGACGACATCCCACAGTTCTTTGGCGAAGTCGGAGTAGATGAAAAGCTCTCTGATTTATGGTTGCATGGAACTCAGGATCCATGTCATGACTAGGTGATCGGTCGTCTGCCACTCCTCTTGTTTTGTGTTGTCGGTTGGTTTGGTTGTTTTTCCGGTGATGTGGCCCAGTTTCTCATTGCCACTGAGGGAAAGGGTGATCGACCTTGCCCATGACAGATAGTTGGAGCCGTTGAGGAGTTGGGTAGTCAGCCGTTGTGGGTTTGTGACCTCCGCCATAAGGTTTGGATGACGTCGTCGAGCGTCAATCCCTTAGATTGATCGGAAGTTTCTGAGGCCTCGCCGGCCAATGATGGGTTTTGTTGGGGTTTTTGGGGTGGTTATGATTGTCGGGGTGGTGCGGGAGAGGTCTGTGATGATTTTTGGGTGGGTTCTGAGGTGATGGTCGGCGATGACCATCGTCGGTGATGATCACCCAATTCTGAGGTCCCGATCACTGCTCTGGCACCATGTGGAATTTTGGTGTAAATTGTTATATTGATCTTATTTTGAGTAATACAGAGCAAACATATATATATGCGTTGAGTTATTTCCTAATACATATTGTAGCCGTTTTGGAGATTTTGTGCGTGAATGGATTGTTGCCTTTGGTGAGGATGTGTAGGTTGTATGATTTGCTTGATTGAAGATTATATCCATTTTAGGCCATGATGACCGTTTGACTGAGCTATTTTCAGCACTGCAATGCGAAATTTCAAAAAATTATTTGTGATCGAATGGATGATTACAAACAAGTAAATTTGGTCACATGTTACTTTCGGCAGAGCATGTGAGATATTTTTTTCATATGAGCCTTAAGATTAACTCTCAACTTTCCTATATAAATATATAATACAATGATTATGAGATTTCACTATCTTTCAAGGTAATATAATGAACTAGCTAGTTTTAGGGCTCATCGAAGGATAGATTTATCAATTAGTAAAAAATAAAAAATAAAAAGAAATGAGTAAGAATATATATATATATATATATGTATTTATATTTGTATATATGTATACATAGTGGCGGAGCCACGTACAGGGCAGGTGGGGCAACTGCCCCCACCAAGATTTAATTTCCAAAAAAATCC
This sequence comes from Triglochin maritima, assembly GCA_963682175.1. Lineage (NCBI taxonomy): Eukaryota > Viridiplantae > Streptophyta > Magnoliopsida > Alismatales > Juncaginaceae > Triglochin > Triglochin maritima. The sequence continues at coordinate 715,242 of OY821782.1, forward strand.
CAATATTTATTATTATTCAATCTCATAGATTTAAGTGTAGTATCTTGAAGTTTGTGGTATAATTGTTTAAGTGTGATTTAATTTGGGATTTGAGAGGAGCTAAGATAATATTTTGACAAAAATGTTTTTAGAGTCAATTTGATTCAGATCGAGGACTTTGAAATTCTTTTGAACAACTACATTTGGAAGATAAACTATAATCTTTTGAAGTTGCATTGTTGTGTAAGTTTGATAATTTTTGACTTGAAAAATGAATATTGCATAGATTTTAGTTAGATGTTGTGGATGTTTGGGATTTGACTTTTTTGATTATGATGTGCAATCTTACTTTTCTATTACAGTTATGTTTATTGACATGTTGTCAGTTGTTATATCTCACTTTGATACTGTCGAGTTCGTTTATTGACTGAAAAATAGAATGAAAACTTAAAATAAACTAACATTTATAGGAAATTTATTCATCAAAGTCATTCTATACATAAAAGTCGTAAAATAAATAATAAATCTAAAGCTTGCAATTCCATGAACGAAAATAGCAATGAGTATAAATGGTAGAAATTATTAAAAATTTCTTTTATTATAATTTGAAGTTATATTTGTACGCTATTTTGTTTCATCTATTGTCTAAATTTTATCGATTTTAATCATAAAAAAGAACATAACCCATAAATCTTCTCAAACCACCTTTTTTGTGTTTGGTTTGGAAAAATGTTTAAACTAGGAAGTATATTTTTTAATTATTTTAATTAATTAATTTATTTAAGGTATTATCTTAAATTTATGAGTTCTCAAAAAAAAATTGACCAATGTGTTAGACAATCTGCCTCATCCAAAAAAACTGGATCCAGCCCTGTATATATATACATATGTATATATACATATACATACATATGTATGTATATATACATATGTTTACATATACATATATATGTACATACATATATGTTATACATATATACAAGAATTCTCTAGTGATGTAATTGTAAGGTAGATTAAGAAAAAATATACATTTATTTATTTAAGGTATTATCTTAAATTTATGAGGAATCCACAATATCCACCACTCATTTCAAATTGTAAGGTAGATTAAGAAAAAAATAGTTATGCTAATGAATAGTGAGATTAACTGTAAATAAGATCCAATTGTGAGATTGTAAGGGGCTTAAACTAAATTTGATGAGCATTGGGCTCACTAGAGCTTGACCATATATATATATATATATATATATATATATATATACATATATATATATATACATATATATATATATATGTATACATATATATACAGGAATTCTCAAGTGAGCTCAGGGCTTAATCAAACTAAATTAAGCCCCCACAATATCCACCACTTATTTCTAAATGTAAGGTAGATTAAGAAAAAAATGGTTATGCTAATGAATGGTGAGATTAACTGTAAATAAGATCCAATGGTGAGATTGTAGGGGGTTTAAACTAAATTTGATGAGCCCTGAGCTTACTAGAGTTTGACCATATATATATGTATATATATATATATGTATGTATATATATATATGTATATATATATATATGTATATATATATATATGAAAGGATGTCTTGTTAAATATATAGCCTTCAAAAAATTAAAGACATGATCACTATTCAATGACATCCATTTTCATGTGTCATGTAATTCTAAATTGATCATTTTACGATAATTGCAACTAAATGTTAATTTATTAAAAATAATTAAACATTAATAATCATTGTCCTTTATTTGATATATATATATATAGTCAAGCTCTAGTGAGCCCAGGGCTCATCAAATTTAATTTAAGCCCCCTACAATCTCACCATTGGATCTTATTTACAGTTAATCTTACCATTCATTACCATAATTTTTTTTTAATCTACCTTAAAATTTGAAATGAGTGGTGAATATTGTGGGAGCTTAATTTAGAAAAATTAAACCCCGGCTCACTCTACAATTATATATATATATATACACAAGGATGAGAAGAGAGAATAATGACCGGCGCTAACAAACTTTCCCGCCCACATCCATCCCCTTATAAATATAAAAGCTCGAAATCCAAATTCCACCCAAATCCAAACCAACGAAAATGGTGTTTTCTCTCCTTCTCGTCTTCCTTCTTCTCCTCCCTAACGTCTCCCACTCCCTCCCTGACGCCTCCCTCCAGCTCGCCCTCACCACCCTTCGATCCACAGGCCGAACCCTCTTCCCCAACGCCATCCTCACATCCGACCTCCGCTACGCTCTCACCGCCTCCCCTTCCTCCTCCTTCACCCTCCTCGCTCCCCCCGACCCCGACCTCTTCGCCCTCGACCTCGTCTCCGCTGCTCCCGACTATGTCGCCGCCCTCTCCCTCCACGTCATCCAGGGGAGGTTTACGGTCTCCGATCTTAAGGCGTTGAAGAGGGTGGGAGGGATGGAGGTTGGGGTTGGGACGTGGAATGGGACCGAGGTTGTCACTGTGGATGGGGTGAGGGTTGTTGAGGGAGATTTGGTGCTCATGGAGGGGCTGGTCGTGCATGGGGTCGAGAGGGTGGTGCTCAAGCTTAATGGGGGCTGGACGAGGGAGGAGGACGATGCCTTCTGGGGTGTCGTTGGGGTTCCGGATCTGAGGGGGGCTGGGGATGATGATGGATCGGGAGTCGTCGATTCGGATCGGGTTGCTCCCGGACCGGATCCGGTAATGGATACTCATTCTCCAGGGAGTTGGGATTCGACTGCTTCGGGACCCGATCCGGGGACTCCGGCACCGGCGACCATGGATCCAGGAACTTTTGGTTCGGTTTCGTGGGCTCCGGTACCGGCGACGATGGATCTTGGAGGTTTCGACTCGGATTGGAGTGATTTCGGGCCGGCGGTGGTGGATCCGGGAAGGATATATGCGGATCCTAGGGCTCCGGGGCCGGCAGTTGTGGGTCCGGGAAGAATGTTTTCGGATCCGAGGGCTCCGGGACCGGCAGTTGTGGATCCGGTGGGGAAAGGGAGTATGGATTCGGATCTGGGAGGTTTGGATTCGGATCCGAGTATTTCTACTCCGGCGGTGGTGGTGCATCGGAAGAGATCATCGGATCGGAAGAAGGTCGGGATTCGGGAGAAGAAGGGAAGGAAGAAGTCGAGGAAAAGCAAGCGGAAGGCGCATAAGGATTTGAGGATCGATCTCTGATTCTCGTTTTGGATGACTCCGTCGTTGAGGTAACCGTTTCGGATTTGAAGGTTTTAGTTTGTTGATACGTCTGTTGTTTCCTTTTACCCTATGTAGATTGAGGTTCGGAAATGGTTAGTGATTTGGTTTAGGCTCTTCTGAGTGAATGGGAGATATAGAATGTTGATAATCTGTTGGATTAGATGAGAAATCGTAATCTGGAGTTGAGGACTTATGTTGTTTTTTCTTCTTCCGAATGATGTGATTAGTTTGTGTGAAGGCGGGAACCGGGAAAGTTGATGTTCCATAGTTGACTTTTTTGCATTGTTTGTTGACATGATTTTTTGAAATTTAACAGTACTCTCTCATCTTTAGAAATAGTAACAAAATGCTTACTAATTACTATTTTGTTAAAATATTTTCCAGTAAATAGTAAATTAAGAAAATTGGAAAAAGACGAATTTAATCAAAATATGGGTTTTGAATTTTGATATTTAAAGTCGGATCCGAACAGGCTCCATTTAAGTAATAGGTGGATCCCAAACCTAACAAACCTTTCTTCTAGATGTCGGTATTGTTCAATGGCCCAATTGCCATCCCATAAGCAATTGTGTAATAACCCATGTATTGAGCCCTTTAGACATTTTAATCCTAATCACTGCTCCGTCCTTTATAAATACAGTATCTCTCTCTTCCTTGTGATCACGAGACATATTTCAAAAGTATATTGTATCTGTAGTTCAGTACTCCCCAACTTTTTCATCATATGTAATTAAAGCTGTTAAAAAATCATAGGTGGTTGTGTATCTATGACAGTGTAAAATCAAATATGATTTAAATTTTAGCTACTGGAACTGGAACTGGAACTTGTCAGCTATTGGAATCCATAATTGGTCGATTGTTATTTCCATTTGCACCGTTTAATTCGATGGCCAATGACTTTGACGGTTCCAATCACAGTGTCCCATATCATGCAGAAATTTAGGCAACAAAAAGCTGTTAATGCAAAATTTATAATCCCACGAGACTCTCTGGAGTGTAGTGGCGTTTCATAGTGAAAATGCGTTACTGGTTAACTTACTACTACTAACCTTTCCTCAGAATATTCCGAAATCTATTGGCATGCATCTGTTTTGTGGTGTTTTGATATTTAAGGGGGGAAATACAGAATGCTTCTTGATGAAAATCTCACAAATTTATATTATTACCTATGCTATCAACGTATCCAGATATTATGAATATAACTTCAACGGGTCACAGCAGCACTGCTGCATCCTGGGATGCAAGTAAATTGGCATCCCAGTGACTCATTTTACTGGTATGGAAATCCAGTTCAAAGGGTTTTTGAAGTGCCAAGATTATGATATCTTGTGATATTCTGATAGTGTGTTACTTAACCCAATTAATCATATACTTATATGTTCTTTTTTTATGCGGGAAATAAGAAATAAGGGATGGCTAAATTTTGGTTAAATTTCATTCACACTTAAACTACATCTGTTAGATCACTTGGCAAAGACTGAGGGCAAAATGAAACGAAAGTTTGACACAAGCAAAGCTATATATTATATGATAGTCATCTACTCACGTAGATTCAGACACAAACACCACCACAACACTTCTGGAGTAGAAACTGGACGAAACAAGACACAACAACTAAGTAACAAAACAGATATAACGGACACTAGTGGAAACATAAATGACAAGCAGAAAAAACACTAAGCCAGAGCAGCAACTGGAGCCAATGAAGGAGGAGGCGAGGTAGGATCGTTTGGGGGTGCCGGTGTACCAGCATCACAATACCCCTGCAGTATGTCACCCTCCTCAGCCGTAAATCCGACCGATGAGAGCATGCTAGGCCAACACTGGTGTGTTATGATGCGAATCGCTCTGCAGCAATCCTGGCCCAAGTAGGACTCTCCATTCAGAAAGAACAACACGATCTCATTAGTGCAGGACCTAAGCTGCATCATTGCGCTCCAGCAATCCCCAAACCCTCCTTCGAGCCTTTCCTCGAGCTTAAGGTTGCGAGTGGCTTCAGCGGCGATGAGGAGGCATGCGAGTGTAAGCAGAAGAGTTGGCTTCAGACTTAGTGCCATGTCTTTGGAAATGAGTTGGAGAGAAAACTATCGATTGATGATCTTTGAGGGGAATAAGCAAGTTGTGTGAAAATGAATTGACAGTGTAGGCTATTTATAGGAGTCACCTGTGGTTTCTGTTGGCTCTCCGACTTCTGCCATTGAGTTGCTATAATTGAAGGTTTTTTAACGGTTGTGGTGTGGTTAATGAGGAGGTAGTGGTGCATTGATTTCATTAATATGGTATTTACATTATTCAATTCTCATTGCTTGCTGTAAGTGCTTTGTTGCATACATTTTGGCTAGGTAATTGATGGCGTGATGACAGTTTTTACTTGGGGTTTCTGGAAGTTTGTACAAGATTGTGTATCAGTCTGTCAAAAGTTTGATTTCAAGTTTTTACGGAGTTCGAACTATGTGGTGACAGAGATTATTTGGAGTTTCCCCGCATAGATTTTATTCAATCACTATGTGATACTAAGGTGTAACGCAATTAGCTCATTTATCTTCTTCCACAAATCAATTACTTGCTTCAACTGTAGCAAATTAAAACTATGTAACGATCTAGCATCGAGCATTTCTGTTTTTTAGTGTGACCACGATGTTCGAAATGAAAGTATAATTATAAGACATGTTACATCCCTAATCATGTATATTTCAAGATTTAACACCTACACACGTGTTTATCCATGGCTGATACATATTCTTCTGATGTTGAGAAATGAGAACTCATTCTAGCTTTCAGTATTTGCAGAAACCAAGGTTGACAAACACATTCAACCTGTAAATGACATCCAAATGTCCAATACAACATTTGTTACATCCTAACCCTTCATTAATGGGTTGATTGTGTTTTAGGTGGAGGATTAGAGGAGGTGGAGATGGAGGGTTGAGATTGATTGGGAGTTGAGGTGGTGGATGGTGGAGATTGAAGGAGGAGATGTATAAAAGGTTGGATAACTCTTCTCTCTCTCTCACTTGTCTCTCACTCTCTCACTCGTTTCTCTCTCACGTCTCCCTCTCTCGACCCTTTTCTGATCCAGCTTGGGGAAGGCCGTGAGGTGAGATCGACGGCACGCGGAGGAGCTCAGGTGATCGCCGGAGTTGAGGTGATCGCGTTCGAGGAGTTCGTCGGTGGAGAAGAGATTTGCGAGGAAGCGCTCGCCGGGATTCTTCAAAGGCTTCTTCAAGCCTTAAGGTATGCCAAGCTTTAGTGTAGTCCTCCTTTTAGCCTTTGCGAGGGTTGGAGTGGCCGACGGTAGGCCGGAAGGCTCGTCGAGAACCTTGCAGCAACTTTTCTGCTCTGCAACGGTCGACCGACGGGATGGCGCGGTCGACCGGTCGTAGTGTTAATCGGGCAAAAACCCTTGCACCGGTCGAATGATACTTTTCGAGTGGTCGACCGGTGGTGCGTTTTACCAGGAGATTGAGGCTCTGGGTGTTTTCGGTCGAACGGGTCCCCTTTGTCGGTCGACCGAAAGCACTGTTGTAGGTCGGTTGGGGGCGTTGACCATCTAAACGGTTGACCGCTCGTTGACTTCGTTCGACCGACGCTTAAGTTAACTTATTGGCCGGTCGACCGGGAGTGTGGTTTCGGTCGACCGTGTAGTGCAGTTTTGTTGGGGGATTTCCCTGGTTGTTTTCGGTCGACCGTGATCTGAGGGTCGTTCGACCGTTGGTGCTTTTTGAGCGAGAGAGGATTTTCCCTGTTGGATTTCGGTCGACCGTGATTTGAGAGTCGTTCGACCGGTTGGACGTTATTTCGGTTTTTCTGAGGAATAGTTGTGGTGTTCGGTCGACCGTGTGGGTTCTTCCGTTCGACCGTTTGGGCACTGTTTTGCATATGGATGCTTGTGTCGTGTTTTGTTGGATCCGCCTCGAGGGCAACGGGTCTCCAGCCTTTTTTGGGGCGACGGTACAGACATTGCCGGCCTGAGAGGAAGGTCGTTATTGTGGCTCTGAGGAGCGGGTGCCGTGTGTGCACGTTGTTGTTGTGGCTCTGAGGAGCGGGTGCCGTGTGTGCACGTGGTTGTTGTGGCTCTGAGGAGCGGGTGCCTTGTGTGCACGTGTGATTGAGGGGTTGGGGTGAGAGGACCATTGAGACCCGAGGCCGATGTGTTCCGGCGGTGCCTGGTGTGCACGGGAGATGGATATGTTTTACTGCATTTTCATTTCATGTTTCATTACGCATATTATGTTCATATTTTAGGGGTTTGGCATACGGGGTTTCCTCTCGGGAAACTCAAGCATATTCATGTTTTATGTCAGGTCGTACGCGTCAGTAGGAGGTGGTGACTGCGGACAGGAGCACCCAGACCAGATCATGTCTCTTTTGTTCTTCGAGGTGGATGATTTTCCCTTGTACATGTGTTGTATATTTTTTGTGTTGGGTTGTAATCATCATTGACCCTTGTATTGTACAGTTTACCATATTATATATATATACTCGTGGTTTGGTGACAACCCCAATGTTGATTCTTTATCTGTTTAAAGTTTTAAATTTTCCGCTGTTTCGGACGTTACAACATTTATACGTGGTTCTTGTTTCCAAAAAAAGGTAGTATACTATAATACAATAACAATTAACTTTTCCAAACAAAAAAAAATTATGGAAAAAATGATGTCTATATAATAGAAGCATTAGGTTTCTGTACTCTGTAGGCTTATGTGTTATGACCCGCAAACTGTTGGGGAAAGGAAACGTGGCAAGATATCATTAAAGTCCAATTGCTGCATGATATCATTTACATCTAGGAATAAGATTTATATTGAAATAAGATTCGGAACATGTCCAAGAGATATCCGTTGATGAAAGGTGAAATGATGGATTGAATTATATATATTTTTATGCTTAAACATTATTTTCTGAAGAAGTTGAAATCTAGAGAAATATAATATGTTTAATTTAAAAATAAACAAAACTAACCATGAGTAGGAATGACTTGTTATGTGACGTAATTAATATGAAACTGGTGAACTTAGATTTGACATATTCTACTACTAATTTAAATAATTGATATACAAGATTTGCATTTAGAAAATACTTAAAAGTGTTTATTTGTCAAACTAGTGGTCAAAAGAAATTTTAGCATAGACGCTATTTTTAAAAACCAGATTGTTAAACCATGCACAGAGCACACACGTCCACACTTCAGATTCTAAAATGTCGTACACTACAACTCACTTCTTCACTTCTCTTCTTCTACTCATCACAACCAACAGTTCTATTCGTCACTTATAACTTTCTCACTTGATCTGGTTTTGTAATTTTTTCCTATTACCAAAACAAACATCTAATGAAGAAATCAAAAGGAAAACTCTATGCTGGCTCTCGCCAACTTAACCAGTTTGTTGTCATTCATGCAGAAGAACAAGATGACGAAGAAAAAAAAGAAATTGTTGAACCTGTACGTTGCTCAAGTGTTGTATTTTTTTTGTCCCTTATTTGGAAATGTTAATTTTGATTCTTATTCTGATGTTGTCGAAATGAGAAGATTTGTTCCCATTCACTTGCTGCAATGGGTTTCACTTGTGTGTGTGTGTTTTCTTCAATTTTTTGTTCTTTCACTATATTTTGCCACCCTTTAACTTCTTGAATTACCATAGTATTGTACTATACAAGCTTGTAAGTTCTATTTTATTTACGAACCTTTCGGGTTGGTTTTTCAAGTTTAATTGAAATATTTGCTTTCTTGTAAAAGAGTTTTGTTTATCCATTTTAAGATTCACTTTTTCTTGCATTGTAATTGTTTAATATAAGTTAGGTACTAGATGTTTTGTTGGTGAAATACCATGTGATCTTAGACTCAATTTTGTGCCAATCAAGTCATTTAGTGTTATAATTTTGTTTGTGATATACCAATTTTTTTATGCTGCCACACATTAAGATTTGTAAGTTTATATGACTTGTAGCAAATTGTCATGATCATTTAATTTATAGTAGTTGGTTTTTGATTTGACAGCAAAATTCTGAATCAGATGAGGGGCTCATCTGCCGGATTTGTGAAGAAGATGTGGACAGGACAAGTGAAGGAGAAATCTTCGTTGCGTGCAACGAGTGTGCTTTCCCAGTTTGCCGAGCTTGTTACGACTATGAAAGAATTGAGGGCAACACGACATGCCCTCAGTGCAGAACACGGTACAAGCGCCTCAAAGGTCATCATTAATCCCTTTTTAAGCCTCCAAAAGTCTTTATGTCGTTGAAGAAAAAAAATGTAAATGAATTTCACTACCTTCATGACATCATAAATAAATCATTAGTTATTGTTGAAAAAATCGAACAAAGTTGGAGTTTGGTTTGTAATTTTATCTGATAAGCAACTACATAACAAAACTGTAGTCTCATGCAGGTAGTGCAAGAGTAGAGGGGGATGAAGAAGAAACCGAGGTCGATGACATAGACAGTGAATTTAATTTACTTCCCCGTGTAGAGCACCCCCCGAGCTCAATCTCCTCTAACTTTTCTGATGGTAGCCCCGATCTCCGTTTGGTTCCATATTATGAGGTTAGTATGACTAAGCTAGTTCAGTTGGAATATCTCTTATCTTGGAATAAATACAATCATAGTTGAATCCCATTGGGCGTAAAAGCACCTGCTATGATTTAAATTATAGAGGATGTGCCCTTCCCTAGGCCAAAAAAAACTAAATTAACATTTGCTGGAGCCTATAAGATTGGAAGTAGTTGAACATAATGTTACTCTGCACTTTGCAGATATTGAAAAGATTACCACTAATTTTGGGACATATTTTAATTGTTTTCATTTACAAATTTCATAGTGTTACTGCTTCAGGAATCTGAACTTGAAGTCTGTTCGAAGAGTTTATGATTTACAATTACATCCAATGAAAGCAACAATTGGATAATGAAACGTGTCGTGAATAGCTTATATACTTGATCATTGAGTAAGCACTTCAAGGTGTTACTAATGAGATTTTGTTCTGGTACAGGGTAGTGACGTCCCATCTGAGTGTCACACTCATATGTCTTCCCAGGCTGATGATGAGAGGCAACTAGCAATTGTTACCTGTAAGTAGCTGATGATCAGAGGCAATTAGGTTATTTGTTCTTTTTCACGCATTTCGTTATTAGCTGTTTTATTGATAATTTCTCTTTTTTACTTAATTATTCTAGCATATGGTCATGGAACTGTTGTTTGGAAGGGTGAAACTGATGAGGACTGGAAGAATAAACAGATTGTTTTGCATATGGAAAGGATAGAAGAAGAACAAGAACAAGAAAATAGAGTTGAACATCACAATGAATCTCTGAAGGTCATGTAAGTTTGTTTCTATGATCTACTGTCTTACCCTTTAAATCGTGTTAATTTCAAAGTTAACTGTCCGAAAGTAATAAAAAAAACTAAATGTCATTATAAGTACTTGTCATAAGTTCATCTACTATAGATATGTTCAAACTTTCATGTCACATGAGGCATTTGTATAAAATTTTGATAAGGGAGAAAAAGAGTATGATGTCCTTCTTGTCGCTGAATTCCTCACACTTTACCAACATACAACTTATTGATCTATTGACAGGGGCGACGGAGGAAACCAGCAACCGCTGTCGAGAAAAATGCTGATTGGGTCAAGCATGATAAACCCGTACAGAATAGTAATCGTGCTTAGGCTGGTGGTTTTGGGCTTCTTCTTCCACTATAGAATTCTCAATCCTGTTCCTCATGCTTATGGGCTCTGGTTGACTTCAGTTATCTGTGAGATTTGGTTTGCGATTTCTTGGATACTTGATCAGTTCCCTAAATGGTATCCCATTGAAAGAGAGACTTATCTCGATCGTCTAACGCTAAGGTACAAAAATTGCAACAGTTTTTTTTTTTTTGCTTAGAAGATCATAACATGTATATCTCTGTGTTGTATCAAATATATTTGAGCGAAAATTCCAAATCATATAATTAGTCACTCATTGTACTTGTAACAAAGCAAAAGTCCCTTAAAAAGCATCCTTGAGTTTTTATGCCTTTATATACTTCCACTGGGTGTCCTTATGCAGTGTCTTCTTTTTTGTCATCAGGTATGACAAAGAAGGGCAACCTTCTGAATTAGCTGGTATTGATGTATTTGTAAGTACTGTGGACCCTCTTAAAGAACCTCCACTGATAACAGCAAACACTGTTCTATCCATCCTAGCCGTCGATTACCCCGTCGACAAGGTCTCTTGTTACGTATCCGATGATGGGGGTTCCATGCTCACTTTTCAAGCACTTTCTGATGCTTTTGCATTCGCCGTAAAGTGGGTACCTTTCTGCAAAAAATTCAACATTGAACCTCGGGCTCCAGAGTGGTACTTTGCCCAAAAGGTTGATTACCTTAAGGACAAAACACACCCTTCCTTTGTGAGGGAAAGGCGCATGATGAAGGTATGTGCTCGGCGAGGGTATGTATGATTTACTTCATTGCTCTTTGGGTTGATGCACTGTCATTTTGATTTTGTCTGTTCATGTCTACATAGATTGTATTTTTATGAAAATTTTGTGTTTGATTGGTTTTGTTGCAGAGAGAATATGAAAAGTTTAAAATTCACATCAACCATTTGGTTGAAGAGAATGAGAAGGCGCATGAAAAAGGGTGGATACTACCTGGTGGGGTTCCCTGGCCAGCACAAAATTCCAGGGACCACCCAAGTCTCATCCAGGTGCAATTCAATGTTTAGAAATCTAATGTCTTCTATGACTTCAAGAGTAGCAACAACCATGTTTAATTCCATTTTGTGCGCTAAAGACCAGATTTCATTAATCTATTGTATGTAGAAAGTTGATTTCGTAAATTTCAGACATTTTGAGTTGAGATCAACAGTACAATTTATATACTTGATTTAAAAGGTTAAAATGTTATCATTTGGAAGATGGCAATGCATATGTGATATGACTTGGTGATAACGAATAAATTGTCACTTTGAAGTTACTAAAACAAGAAACGCTATTACCAACATGGCTATTACACGTCTCAAACATCTGCTTTTCCCCTGCTAATACATCTTGTAAGATAATGGAATCACATTTTTCATTTCTGTAACGGCAGTAGGTAAGAATATACTAATGGTACATGTTGCTTTTTATATTCTCTATTGAAGAAGGCATGCTGATATCCTTTTCGATTACTAGTATTTTGTAGAGGAAGAAGGTCAATATGTCTACGAAGAGGACAGAATACCTAAGTTGTTTTATGTTTCCCGCGAGAAGAGACCTGGATTTGATCACCACAAGAAGGCTGGTGCCATGAATGCCCTGGTAAGTTTTTTATTTATTATGCTCTTGTTATGATTGTGTTATGTGATACTTACAAGTAGGCATGTTGCAATATGATGAACTTATGAATCATCAGTTTTCCCGAATAATGTTCAGAGTTCAGAAAATTCACGTTTAACACAATTTCCAAGTTTACGACAATCCCAGTACTCAGATTATGAGTACTACTTATGTGAATCTTAGGAGCTCTGCCAAGTTACCTCGTAACAGTTATGAATGTTGCATTCTTTCAGGTTCGTGTTTCAGCAGTTATCTCCAATGCTCCGTACATTCTGAATGTCGACTGTGATCATTACATAAATAACAGCAAGGCTCTAAGAGAAGCCATGTGTTTCATGATGGATCCTGACACCGGAAAGAAAATATGCTATGTGCAATTCCCACAGAGATTTGATGGAATTGACAAAAATGATCGATATTCCAACCGCAATGTTGTCTTCTTTGATGTATGTACGCACCACTGATTGTTCTCTTTAATTGTTGCACAATTGGTCCTACTGAAAATTATTTTTTTAGTCGACTAGTAGTGAGATATGTGTATTGATAAGCGAAAGAAAGTATTGTGCATAAGAATTGTCATTAATTAGCATGGTAAATATTTTTTACTTTTTTGCAGATAAACATGAAGGGTCTTGATGGGATTCAAGGACCAATATATGTTGGAACAGGATGTGTCTTCAGAAGAGAAGCTCTGTATGGATATGATGCTCCAGGCAAGAAGACCCCAAGAAAGACATGCAATTGCTGGCTTAAACTATGTTGCTTGTGTTGCAATAAAAGGAGGAAGGCCAAGAAGGCGAAGAAGAAGCATAAGCATACCACAAAACAGAAAGACGCACTGAAAACCAATGCCTATTATGGTAAAGGAGATCAACATATCTACTTATTCAGTTATTTGTTTAGCACCAAGTTGAAAACCACCTTGGCCATGTTTTAGTTAAAACATGATTTTTCTGTTTTGGATTGTTTAGGTGTAGATAGTGATATAGAAGCCTTAATCCCTCAAGAGAAACCTGAGAAGAAGTTTGGGCACTCTACTGCTTTTCTTGCATCACTACAAGAAAAGGAAGAGTTTCCGGGATCTCATGGCCTTTCTTCCAGGTTGAGTGAAGCCATGCATGTCGTGGGCTGTGGTTATGAAGACAAAACTGAGTGGGGAAAGGAGGTGCTTGTTCAAATCATTAGTTGTGCCTTACTTTGTTGAAGCAAGATACTCTCTCTTTTAAAGCATCGGTATTATTTTGATAAAACCGTTATAAAGATTGAAACTTGCAATTGGTTGAGGTTACACTACGATGACCAGCTAAGCTGTCTCAGTTTGTCGTTTGAACATTATATTCAATCAACTAAAATTTTCCACTTACAACAAATTCACAATCTAGTAGGATACTACCCGAGTTACAACCACGCAGAAGCATATATGAGAACTATACTACATAAAATAAGCTTTTTAAATAGATATGCTCATTATGTGTTACATTTTTCTCAACTTTTCAATGACATCAACAGGTTGGTTGGATATATGGTTCAGTGACAGAGGACATTCTAACTGGTTTCAAGATGCACTGCCATGGTTGGAGGTCTGTATATTGCATACCCAAGAGACCAGCTTTCAAAGGATCAGCACCTATCAATCTTTCTGATAGACTTCACCAGGTTCTACGTTGGGCGCTTGGCTCAGTTGAAATACTATTGAGCAGACACTGTCCAATATGGTATGGATATGGTTCTGGCTTGAAGAGGTTGGAAAGGTTCTCATATGTGAATTCCGTCGTGTACCCTCTCACTTCTATTCCTCTCATCATCTACTGCACTTTACCCGCGATTTGCCTTCTCACCGGAGACTTTATCGTCCCTGAGGTAAGGTTTAAAACAGCTATACTGTTATGAATTGTATGAATATCAATTTGTTGCATTGTGTCAAAAAAATTGTTCATGTTCTTCAACAGATTGGAGTTTACGCGGCCATTCTATTTCTGTCTCTCTTTGTTTCGATAGCTGCAACCTCGACACTTGAGATATATTGGGGTGGAATCAGCCTAGACGATCTTTGGAGGAACGAACAATTCTGGGTCATAGGTGGCGTCTCGTCTCATTTTTTTGCCATCTTCCAAGGACTCCTTAAAGTCATTGGAGGAGTTGAAACAAGTTTCACCGTAACATCCAAAGGTGGCGATGATGGCGCTTTCTCGGAACTGTACACGTTGAAATGGACAACTCTGTTGATTCCTCCCACAACTCTTCTTGTGCTGAACATAATTGGAGTGTTTGCAGGCATTGCTGATGCAGTTAATAACGGATACAAGTCTTGGATTCTTCTGTTTGGAAAGTTCTTATTTGCCTTCTGGGTCATAATTCATTTGTATCCATTCCTGAAAGGAATGATGGGGAAACAGAACAAAGTGCCCACTGTTGTCTGGGTTTGGTCTACTATTCTGGCCATTGTTTCCTCTCTCTTGTGGGCGAGAGTTAATCCTTTCGGTGGTGGTGGAAATTCTGATGGGCCTATCTTGGAGGTTTGTGGGTTGCAATGCACTTGAGTTGTGTGTTGTGCATGTCGAAGTCACTTGTACGTCGCGAAGTTAGCTCAGTTGGCTCAACTGGTCAGAGTAACCTCAATCAAAGTTTGCAGGTGTGTATGTGTTTCTCCCACTCGCCTTCACCTCGCTTGCGTTTCAAAAATATATATGAATGGTGTTTATCTCGTTTGTGTTACAAGGCATTACTAGCCCATACAAAAGGGAGGGTTCCCATTTTACCATTTATGCCTTGTTGTACAAAATTATATGTCTGTCCTTTACGGCCTTGATGATATTAGTATTTGGTATTTTCTCATGTTTTTGGTACTTCGATTCTAATTAAGACTTTTGCATTTTCTCATTGATCGTGCTTTAATCTTTTGTTTCTATTGATAGAAAATCAAACAAACCTAAGCTTTACTATAAAACAACCATTTTTTTGCAAGAATTTACCAAAAAATAAATTTCCAATGAGCATTATGCTATAGGATTGCAACAATTAGGTCCGACAATTTGACACGAAAGACGACACGAGAAATTCGTGTTTGGGTTTAAGAATTTCGTATTTCGTGTCTTACCCACCGTATACATGAAAGTACCTAAAATTACACAATATTATATGTTTAGTTGTAGAAATAATTTAACTGGTTTCCTAGTTGAAATCAATGAATCAATATATAAAAAAACCGTGTAAATTGAATTGTTTCGTGTTTACACAACAAAAAAATTGGGTCGTATTTGTGTTCCTACACGAAATGGTTTCGAGTTGTATTCGTGTCTAGTCAAATTGACTTGTACACGTAAAAAAAACACTACACAAAAGTACACAACGTTATTGTCGGATTTAGCAACAATGCGAGATTTGCTCCTTCCAAGCTCACAATGAAGGTGAAGGCAAAGGAACTGGACTTTCTGACTCACATTTGTCCAGTTGAATTGCCATCAAGAAGCAATTAGTCACTCTTAAACCGAGAAGACAAAGTAGGGATTCCACGACTCCAGGCCAATTAAAACATCACAATCAAAGAAAAGATAATATTATACTCAAAAAACTATCAAGTTCGAGGAAAATTTGAATGTTATATACATATGAAAGGTTTCTCGATATCAAAAACAAATTGACGTATAATGCTAGGGTTGGCCTAATCTTTAGGAAAGCTAAAATATGCAACACAAAGGATGCATAAGCTAAACAATGAATGCTAATGACGTATACACATTTTGAATTAATCAGAATCACCGCCACCATCAGCACCACCATCTTCCATGTCAACGTCTTCCATTCCACCATTCTGGTCTTCTTCATGGGCTGCTTCGGTGATCATTGTGGTATAGTCCACCTCCTCGGTGTGCTTTGGTTTAGGCTTCTCAGTCTCCAAGGACTTGAGATTGGCCTCGCTAAAGAATGATGAGTATGGCTTTGAAACCTGCCATCAACCATTTACATAAATATCGAACTCCATCTTTAAGGAAAATTTAATAGAACAAACTTACTTTGAAATAGCAGTTCTTCTCTTTTGCACTATTTATAAGATTTAGCCAGGGCTCATCTTTCATTAGCGTCGATGCAGAACCCACCACCTAGTAAGATAAAAGTGAATTACAAATTAGAAGGAAAAAGGTAAACAAGTGTAGTAAGAGTCCAACAAGCATAAGGAATGTAGCACCATCAATGGAAAAAAAGTTACCAATATGGATGATCTCGCTCTAGTTTTACCGACGTTCATTCGTCGATAATCAGAAACAAATCCAGTCTTTTTGTCAGCATTTGATCGTACACAAGAAAAGATCGCAACATCTTTCTCCTGGCCCTACAATGCCATATAAAAGTAACAAAAATTGGATATTTTCTTCAGGAACAAAGATCTATCTATAGACGACAGACATGTAGAGTGTCTTGAAATCACATCACCTGAAAGCCATCTATAGTATTCACGTCTACCACCAACTTTGATTGTGGACCAAAAGACTTGACAAACTGATCCTTGAAAAGCTTCACTTGTTGACTATAGGGTGAGATAACTGCTATCTGAGAACTCGATTTGAGTTCCGGATAGCGAGCGACCAAAGTGTAGAACATAATAAGTACGAATTCAACCTCGTCTTCATTTACTAATGAACTGCTTCCAGATGGCCGTGTTTCAACTCCATGGCTTGACCCAACAATTCCACCCTTTGGCTTGACCAGGTCTCTTGGATTTACGCCAAACAACCAAGGTGATGCTTTCAAAAAATGAGCATATCTGCAAAGTTAGCATTCATTTCAGATTCCTCAACTCAAGGAAAAACTTTACTTAGAGAAACATTTGAATTTTTTTTCCAACTTAAAACTTTGTACAACTGCGGGTAGAAAAAAGCAGAGCTACATAACCTTTTTTGGTCGACCAAAAAAAACATATTTTATTTGCCAGAAACAATTACCAGAATTAACAACAGTACAAAGAAAATATCAGTAAGCCAACATGCTTTTGCAAGACAACATCTGAGAAATTCTGTAAAATACTTATGCAAGTAGAAACACTAAAAACTCAATGTTCAAAAAGTAAAGATATACATAACCAATAAAGAGGGTCACGTAGCCCCCCGCCCTGGGCGCGCCCTCCCGTTAAGGGAGGGCAACTCGGGCGCTCTTCCCGGACGCCCGAGTAAAGAGCACCCATTAAGGGTGCTCTTAGTTTTTGCGGTCATTTTTGTCATTTTTTATGTTATTGTTTGTGTTAAGTCCATAATATATTGATAATATATATATCAACGTTCAGGTAGGCGATCACTTAGGCGGTAGGCGACCGCCTGTCGCGGTGGTCGCCTGGGCGACCACCGCCTTTCGCCTAGCCAATCTGGGCGAAATAGGCGATCGCTTTGCCTAGGCTCTCTCTTTTTTTTTCTTTTGTTTTTTTCCAAAAAATTACAAGTTTGCCACTACCCCAAATCCTATATAAACCCCTCCAAACCTCTTCATTTTTCACACATCTCTCATTCTCTTCTTCTTCATAATTCTATTCTAATCGACGAGCAATATGTCCAACCCGACGATGAAGAAACTGAAGAAGATGATGTCTACGTCGACAATCCGAACGAGAACCACTCTGACGACTCTGATGGTGGTGGAGGATATGATATGGTTCCCAGTTGGACATTAGATCAATGTGTCCAATGGAATTAGTTAGTTAGCTTGTAATTCTAATTTCTCTCTTATCTGCTATTGTATGAACTCTGAGTTACTTTTGTAATCGTACTACTAAGCAATAAGTTGTATACCTAAGTGTTTAGGTGGGTAGAGGGGATGCCTAGTGAGGTCTTGGTCGAGGACTAAGTGTCTTTTCGAATCCTAAACATGCATGGTATTTTTAGATAATATTTGTGCATTTTTTCCTATTTTTCCTGATTTTTTTTATCTTTTTTATAAAATTTAATTGAATTAAAAAACGCCCAGACTTGGGCGGTCGCACAACCGCCTAGGCGATCGCTCAGGCGACCGGACGCCCCCGGTCGCCTAGGCGGTCCCAGAACGTTGATATATATATATATATATATATATATATATATGTGTGTGTGTGTGTGTGTGTGTGTGTGTTAAAAAGTGGCAACTCATTTCAGATCGGATGTCAAATCTGATTGGAATTGGATTTGATTATTATCAAATTCGACTCAAATTGCAATCAGATTTGATAGTTGATCTTATCTAAATTTTACCATTAGTTTATATTTATTAGTATTGTATGCAAACATGGAAAAAATTTAATGCTTAGTATGTGAAATTTAATGATTTTTTGGCAGTGGAAGGATAAAGTTAGACTTGGGATTCAGGTTGTACCGGCATGGCTCGTTAGCCTAACGGCAAACGGGCCCCAGGGCATCGGGTCGTGTTGGCCTAGGGGTCTGGTTGTCGTCCCTGACACGATAAGGTCGGCCGACCCGACGGGCTCGTGTCTACCTCTAGATAAAGTATTATAAACCCAAAGTTCATTGAGGTTAAGTGTTAACTTTGAAAATTCACGTGAGTTAAGAGATTTAGGCTCACAGTTTAGAGAGATTATATATAATTTACCATAAAATTAATGGTCGGCCTAGCAATGAGTCTGCCCTGTATGTTATTATGTTTTGATGTGCTTAAGAGATTTGCCAAAGTAGTAATAAGTGGCTAACGAGCATTGTAAACACACGATCCATATCTGAGAACTCTTCTCCATGCCAAAAATCTGAAGTTGGGTTTGATTCTAACGAGAATTTTACTCGGGTCGTGGCTAGTTTTTTGAAACCTCAATTAAGATTGATGTAAAACGATGACATCAAACGTTGAAAACAACCATTTATTTCCACTATTACTAGCGTGATAACCACAAACATCAAAACAAGACGTACATATAAATCACACACATCTCTCCACTCCAACTGTTAATTAACAATCACACGCTTAACTATCTGCACTGCACAACACACTGACAAAAGACACTAGTAATTAGTAAACGAACACAATACTAGCAGCAAACACATCACCTCTGAAGATCAAATCAAGTCTTTTAAGTGTGAATTTTATCTTTCTTGTCTTCACCGTCGCAACCATGACCACCATCGCAATCGTCGCCATAACAATCACCTCCATCTTCACCACCACCAACACCAACACCGCCACCGCCAACATCACCACCATCATCACCTCCACTACCGCCACCAATGACACCATTAGCAACACCATCACAACCATTTTCATCATACTCACCTCCTTCGCAACCATAATCTGTAGGTTTGAGACTTTTAACATTGAGATCACTAGAACTCACAACAACATGATGATGTCTTCCCATCCTTCTTGGGAGTGAGTCTTTGGTTGTGTGATTTTCGACTTCTCCGTTAACTTCTAAAACATAAATTGATGAAATGAGAAAGCATAAGAATAGCATTAGTGAAAAGTTCATGGTTGGAATCAATCAACTAAAAGATTATGATAATGAGTGTTTTGTTGGTGTTTCATGATGTTTGACATGTCTTGCTTATTTATAGGCCTAAAGGAGTGAGGTGAGGTCCAAATTAGGTGATGTTATATCTTAGATTTGCGTGTTACCAATCAAGGTTATTGATTTGAAATGATTAAGAGAAACATTTTTGTTGTTGTTGAGTAGATGTGGAATTTAGATAATTGGAGTGTGAATGTTGACAATGGAATGTTATGCATGTTCAAGGTTGGTTGACCTGAATTTGTGGAAAGATCGGTCTATCCAAAAGGAATTTCGTGGACGGCTCATTAGTTGACAACGAAAGAAAGTGAATATATATATATATATATATATATATATATATAGTCAAGCTCTAGTGAGCCCAGAGCTCATCAAATTTAATTTAAGTCCTCTACAATCTCACCATTGGATCTTATTTACAGTTAATCTCACCCTTCATTATCATAACCGTTTTTTTCTTAATCTACCTTACATTTTGAAATGAGTGGTGGATATTGTGGGGGCTTAATTTAGTTTGATTAAGCCCTGGACTCACTTGATAATACCTATATATATATATATATATATATATATATATATATATATATATATATATATATATATATATTCTAGAAGTTCTAATTTTAAAAAGATGGGAGTTGTGAAGAACAGAATTTTCTCGACTTAGAAGAAATTAATCACAAAGTTAATTAGTTTCTGGAAGGTTTTATGAGAAGTGGTACGAGAAGTAAAGGAAAATTTTGGTTAAAGTGTGAATTATGATATTCGATTTTTCATCAAGAAAATATTCTTAGAAACAAAATCTAATCCACTTCCCCTCCACTCCACTAAAACAGTCCACTTGGATTCCGTCACCGTCCGGTAACCTCACCGCGATGCAAAACCTGACCTTCCTCCGCTTCCCGTCCTCCGCCACCTTCATCCGCCGCTCCTCCTCCTTCGACTCGGCGGCGTTCGAGGCGGAGCGGCTCCGTCTGGACGCGGAGGCGCGGGAGTCTATGGAGGCGGAGGCGGAGGAGGGGAGAAGCAAGGCGGCGGCGTGGAAGTGGGGTATCCGGAAGCGGGTGTGGGATCGGATGGAGGCGGAAGGGATCGCCCGGAATCCGCGTCCGGTCCACCATCGCATCCCCAATTTCGCCGGAGCTCCCGTCGCCGCCGACAAGGTCCCCTTATCTTATATAATCTAATCTAATCCTATCTAATCTTATCTTCCGGTTGGTGCGGATGATCCATTTGAAATCACATTTTGATAATTAGTTTTTTAGAGTTTGTAAAAAATTCCAGAATCAGTTCCCAAACGCACCCTAACATTAGTTCAAAGACTGTAATAAGTGCTCTTATGTGGATTGTAAATCACATTTTGATAATTGGATTTTTTAGAATTTAACAAAATTTTAGAATCGTTCCCCAAACGCACCCTAACGTTAGCTCAAAGACTGTAATAAGTTCTTTTATGTGGATTGCGAATCACATTTTCATAATTGTATTTTTATTTTTATTTTAGAAGTTAATAAAATTCCAGAATCGGTTCCCAAACACACCCTAATGTTAGTTCGAAGACCGTAATAAGTTCTTTTATGTTGATTGCAAATCACATTTTGATAGTTGGATTTTCTAAGATTTAACTTGGATACTTGGATGACATTGTGTGTGTATGTATGTGGTTCATTGAAGTTGGGAGGATTGGAGGTGTTCATGTCATCTAATTGTGTGAAGGTGAATCCAGATTCTCCACAGAAGCAAGTGAGGTTCTTGACACTTGCAGGTTGGCTGATTATTCTTCCAAACATTCCATCTTTCGAGTAATTGATTGAGACTGTAATGCTCGTTAGTTGTAGATTCTTGCATGAATAATTGTACTGCACTACATTTTTTATCTCGAAATCTTTCAGAATTCAGATGATGCTTATGTGAAGTGCCATTTGATTATTAGTAACTGACTGTTATGATGCTTCTGGGTTTTTTTCCTTTCAAATTTGTGTAATCCCCCATTCATACTTATACTAGTCTTCTCATGCCCACTAATTGAAGCACTGAGATGCATTTCCTCTGAGACACATAAGCTTCGGAGTATGAAATCAAATGAAATAGTGAAACAGATTTGAAGTTTTTGTCATTAAGAAATTAGGATTGTGACTCTTGCAGGTGGGAAGAAGCTGCTGACTCCTCAGCCACGTCTGCGAACAGGATTCTTTTCAGTTCTGGAATCTCGCACGCTGCGCCCAGGCACCATCAACGAGGCCTGCACTTCAGTAGGTGTTGCCAAGTATGGCAGACCAATCAGTCTCGACGAAAAAATCAAAGTAGATCTAATAGTTATTGGATCTGTTGCGGTTGACCCAACGACGGGAGCAAGGTTGGGTAAGGGTGAGGTATTGAACCATTATTTTATGCTTTACCAAAGAATTACTATAAATAATTTTTCAAGTTTATGTACTATGATTAATTGCGGTGGTAAAAGTCAGAGAAAAGGTCCCAAGAGCAAAAGTATTTTAAAAAGATCATGTCAAGTTATTTCTTGATTGGTACATCTAATATAATCGACCTTAGGTAGATGATGATACATTGCCTATCATTTGCATTTTGCAATAGCAATATGAATTATATGTCTGTGGAGCTTTTGGGTTTTTTCACTGCTTGCCGGTGAATGTTGCGAAAGCCAATTTTGTTATTATATATGCATTTCTTCAGGGGTTTGCTGAACTGGAATATGGGATGTTGCGCTACATGGGCGCTATCGATGACACAACAGTAGTCGTAACATCTGGTAGTTGAAACTTTTCCTTTTCGTCTTGATTTATGCAGAACTGCATTAGCTTTAATCACCCTAATCAACATTGTTTATGGATCCATATCTGAACACAGTTCATGATACCCAGCTAGTGGATGATATTCCAGTTGAGAAACTTCTAATCCATGACGTTCCTGTTGATATAATCTGCACTCCGACTCAAGTCATCTACACCAAGACAGTAATTCCAAAACCTCAAGGTACACAAAATTCTCTCTACCCATGCATGTTATCTTAAACATGGGCTATGTTATGATACTGGTTTCTTATATGTAAGGAATATATTGGGAGAAGCTGTCGCCTGAGAAACTCAGTCAAATTCGGATACTAAGAGAGTTGAAGAACCGGATAGAGCGCGAAACCGGGCAGGTTCTTCCTTGTGGGTCTTCCGAGAAGCTCCCACCGACTGCCCAACTAAAGAGAAGATGACCTACTGTACAGATTCAGCACCATTGTTTACAGTATCAAATCTAAGAGAGAACATACTATTATGGCATATTGGTCTTTTCCTGATTTGCACTTGTATGATAAGTGATTTTATAATTTTTGGAGGTTATGTGATCTGATCTCACTCACTATTCTTGAAGATGCCTAGAGAACACCTATCTTCCATGATCCATCTTTGTAAAGAGCATTAGAGCAAGTGAAGATTATTTTATTGCCATAACGTAGTGCAGTGCATAATTAACAGCTGATCGAACTGTGGGTTGTGACTTGTGAATCATATGATAGAATGTGGAGGTCATCTTTCTAACGCAACGGGTATTATTGAAATACCAAGCTATGTGTGGCTTCACATAGTCCACAACGGGTACTTCACTTCCATCGAAATCACAGGTTCATACTGGATGGAGCAGTAGTAGAGATTGAAGAAAAATGAGTAAAAAAAGAGGAAAGGAAATAATAGAGGGCAAAGTTGGAAATGACTTTTATAACTAAATAAATAAAAATAAAACTCCAAAAAAGTAAAACGCTAGAAGGAGGGCTCGAACCTCCGACCTTGTGGTTAACAGCCACACGCTCTAGCCAACTGAGCTATTCCAGCTTTTGTAATTTAATCTCGCATAATATATTATAGAGGCTACATAACTAAGTTTTCGAATTTTTCTGCTAGCAATCTTGTCCCGAATAATTCTAATTCTCGTTGCGTTAACTTTGAAAAATTAAATTTATTGGACTTTTGCAACGCAAAACCTGTTGACTCTTTAAAACCTGATTCTTCTTTTATCTCCAAAGATAATTCATACTCAAGCCATCGAGCTTCGAATAATCCCATCGTAGATACAATAGAGAGAGTTTCAAATTTCACACTCTTCACAAGTTCAGAAGCAAACATGACTAAGGAAAAGTATTCTATTAGATGAAGCAACGAAATGCAGATTCTACTGACATACAACTACAAGGAAAGAAGCCTGGCAAACACACGTAACTGAATTCGAATTTACACCTAAAAATCCCTCAGACCCGTGGCAGGTGCGCATATCCAGCCATCACATTGGTAGATGAAAGGCTCACTGTCGGGCATAATTTAGTTTCCGATGGTGGTTTTCGCCAAATGAAGCTTTATCGGGATGGGAAAATCAACAGCTGGTTTAGGGTTTGTGAACTACAAAGATGACATCTGAAGAAATTACAACATAGTCACTTTGTTAAAAAAATAAATATACACATTATCACTGCCTCACTGGTGTTGGATGGTAGTGAGATTACCTCAGTTACCATCATGTTCTATCCTATCCTGTTAAGATGGACAGTCTGATGTGGTGCCCTCTGCATAGGGGTTATCAGCTGTGGCATTGTCATTCCTCCGGAAACAATGATCTCTGGATTCAAACAAAACAGAAATAGTGAATATTTTCAGTGTTTCGGAACTTAACAAGAGGGGAACAATATGTCATAGTATGAATTCAAATGTAGGAACTGGAAATTACTTCAGCTCTAGGCACGGAGAGAAAAGCAATAAGCTCTTGACCAGCCAAAACTTTGCAGGATATAAACAGGGAGACTGACAAAATACCATGTCATGGTTTCCACCTTGGCATTATATGTATCATGCAGTAATAGATAATAGAAACTATAATTTTATAATGCCTAGGGTTTGAAGCAATAAAAATCATCAAGTACATAACATATGCGGTAGATAACCATAGACAAAGTATCTTTTGACTCATGATTACAGTACGACCACCCAAATCGCCTGAACCATGAAAATTAATCTTATATTAATCATGTTCTTCTGCCACATCTACATTTTTAACCTAATATAATAATCAGTAGTTAATCCACACACAACCTTAGTTGATAAAATCTTATTTGACATTATTTTAATATCTTTATGCTTCCCATGGACTTAATAAGATCCTTATGAATTATATGAATAAAATCCTAGATCTATAAACTTGATTTGACAAAGGCATTTTAAGACGAAACGCGTCAAGATAAGATTAACATACCTATTCCTTCTCGAATTGACAAACTGGGTCTTATGATATCTTCTGAGTTAACTAAAAAGATATCTCCTATATAGAGATGATTGGTAGGAACATAAACACTACATAGCTCCTCGTCCCCTTTCTCAGTCTGCAAGTATCACAAAACGAGGGCATGGTAATTTTTTAGTCACCCAGGACTCCTCATTGTAATGATGGAAAAACATAAATCACTCTATTTGAATTTGCCAAAATTTGCTGGTATACAGTATAATCCATGTATGGGAATTTCACACGCACACATCATTTCGGCAAAGTTCCTACGAATTGTGCCGGAAATCTGAACCAAAAAACGATGCCTTGTTAAGTTCACATAACTACCTGTAGGACAACAGAAGACGTGATGAAACCAAATGCATATTCACCAACACGAGGATGCCGAATTATAGCAACCTCTTTGAAGGCAGTTGTGTTTTGGTCTGTTTGGAAGGGAACAAGAAACAAAAATGAGTCATGTTTGCAAGGATTGCAAGTGCTAAATATAAATATACTACAGGTGTGTGATATGCATTATAGGATTTATAGCTAAATAAATGCAAATAAAGATGAGTGAGAATATCTATCAAGTAGCTAATAGGAGAAATACATACAATATCAGGTATGTGGAAAGCCAGAAAGATAATAATGGCAGACAAATATGGAGCATGGACGTTTCTTGGTATGGACTAATAGTACACTTTTTTTGTGAAACCCTAAGTTATCACATCCCATATGGAGAGTTCAAGCAAATAAATATCTAAAGAAAAATTACACCAAGACCATAACAAATATGAAAACAACCATCTGATACAACCAAAAATAACTGTCCTCTAACAGCAACTCAAGCAGGTTTATGCAGAAGAAAAAAACACTGATACCTGGAGAAATAGCAGTGCTGATTTGCTTGGAGGCAGAATATATGTGCCTCACAAAAGGAAGTTTCTTAATTAACCATTCTCCAAGCCCGAATACACTAGCACCCAACCAAGATGAAACAAAAATTCCGACCAAAAATACAAACAGTATTGACGTTAAAAATCCAAGACCTGCATCACGAAACAAAGGAGTAAGAAGAGTGGAGATGGAAAAAATGTCCAAGGAGAGGCAACCACCAAAGATACTAGGCTGGAACAAATATCAAATAGACTGATAAACTCGATATCCAAGCAGAAGATCATGCAATATCAAAATAACGAGCTTAATAAACTGTTAAATTCAAAAAAAAACTCACGACCGCTGATAGTATCTAGCATGTAGCAGTTCCCTGATTGCAAGTTTGACACTGATACTGTCAATCAGAAACCATAACTAAAGTGCACTAAAAAAATGCCATTTTTTGCACCTATGCACCAAATTATCATGCTGCTGACATATGATATTACATTAGTCACATATAATTCATGTAATAAAAGCTCACCAAATATATCAAAGCCCAATCTCTCATATAAAGGACTGAAGAAACCATCAACAAACTGAATAAACCACCATGTAATGAAGAATGTAACGGCCACAGGAAAAAGAACGACACTGCAAAAATATATTTGAATAGAAGAGTTAGAGAAGAGACTGATGCAGTAACAAACCCTCATTAAGAATACGCGTCCATACCATCCAGTCATGAACTTTTTGGAGATCCAGCTTTGGAGAACAGCATAGCATGCCTAGGGGGAAAATTTTAACTTTTCAACTTGTGCAGAGCAAACACAAAAAAATAAGAATATGTACACTTCATGCAGCATTTGCATGAGTTTATTTAAGACGTGCATCTTCTGCATATAGCCATGTTTTGGATAACAGCGGCTATTGAAATATTTCAACTCGTTATGCATTTGAGTAACAATCAATCATGCCATATTTGCATAGGCTGATTGATCCCTGAGTATCAAAAGGTAAATCAATCAGACCATAAAACAAGCACCACTACCGATGGATCAGATACACCAACCCAGACGACACCGATCATTTAGTGCAACCAAGAGAAAATTAATGATTTTTAGGGATGAACTTAAATTATCTTTAGTCTATTCTTCTCATACCAATGTTAAGAAATCTTTAGCTTAACCATGCTGAACCATCATACACCCTACAGTATCCCAAGTTGTGCAAAATGTAGCTTACATATAATTACAAAAGCTATCACAAATACCAACTCTTTTGACATCTTCTTAGGAAAAAATATGGTTGTATAAACATAGTGCGCTCTTCAATTAACGCATTTTCTCATCCTATTTTGTTGGTGCAACAGAGAAAGAGTGGTAATGAAGCAAGTTAGCAAAATTCATTGTGCAGCAAGCAATGGCAAGCACCAAAACAGGTGAGATGCCTCAATTCAGACAACACATTCGTTGAAGATGAAATTCTTGGTGTACGCCAGTCCAATTTGTTGCGAGTCCACGGGAAGTATACAACTTCTTAGGATGAGACCGTTCAAAGGCCACAACACAACAGACACCACCAATTTCGGTTATTTCTTAACAATTACCATGAAAGTACTCGACTTTAAACTGTTATCCATAAACCTAAAAATAGGCATCGAACTATCAACTATCCACACTAGTAGCTAAACTTACAATCAATGATTTCATGACACAGATCACCAAAAAGAGAGATCACACAACTAAGGCAAAAAAAAGGGAGTGGATATAAGTGTTCCTATATTTATCTTATATTCATAATTAATAAAAAAAACGACTTAAAAATAGATAACCTCATTTAAAAAAACAAATACGGATAACAATCAAATACAAATACAAGTTGGACATTATCTTATTAGCATGTAAGTTCACCGAAAATCTTCAAATTGCAAAAATCATATATGGATGTGAATCAATCTCTTCACCATACATGCATACTCTAGCGCTACCGATTCAATATCATATTTTAGACATTATATATATTTGGCTTTCGTATCCTACCAAACGAATTCAAAAGAGTCAAACTAATTGCATATTCTTCGGACCCTATACAACTAATCCCACTCATTTCACTAAGGAAAACCCCACTTTTATAAAACCGTGATCCCCCAAAACCACAATTTGTTTAAAAAATCAACATAAATCGCCAAAAAAAAATCACCACATACACCACTAACCACTCCCAAATCCATAAAGCTCCGATTTTTAACCCTAATACCCTCAAACCCAGAAATCCAATTTTGAACCCTAAT
Source organism: Triglochin maritima (assembly GCA_963682175.1). NCBI lineage: Eukaryota > Viridiplantae > Streptophyta > Magnoliopsida > Alismatales > Juncaginaceae > Triglochin > Triglochin maritima. The sequence continues at coordinate 743,622 of OY821782.1, forward strand.
CCCCTCGAAACACCACAAACCCCACCGAAACCAACAACTTCCCGAACCATACGTCAACCCGAAAAAATCCAAACCCAGATCCACGCAACTTCAACAACAAAACTCGAGATTTCCCGATCGAAACCAAACCAAATCAGCAAACCTTGCGGGTGGAGGAATTGGGGGAACTCGGGGGCGACTTAAGCGGTTCCTCGGGATCCGGAGATCCGGACCCGGACCCACAGTGGCTTAGAGGAATCGACGCCTCCTTCTCCTCCACCATCTCCACCTCTCTCTCTATATATTATTCTTCTAACACTCAAGAATTGGATGTTGTGCTACTAGACCTGTCAATTGGGTCGTGTTCGTGTACTATCGTGTCTGACAGTTCTGCATTCGTGTCAGGATTTCGTGTTATCGTGTATAGTATAAATTGAAAAGATTTCATCATGTTTAAATTGAAAATAGTTAAGTGACATGTTATATTGATATTTTCATTCTAAATAACATCTTAATTGACTATAATCAAGTAAAAACAATTCATTATCAAACAAAAGATGCAGTTCGTGTCTGTTTCGTGTACAAAAATAACTTATCGTGTGTATCGTGTCGTGTTCGTGTCAAATCGTGTACCAATTATTTTATATTTATATGTTCACAAAACATCATAATAAATCATTTCGATCATACAAAAAATTTCGTGTAAAATCGTGTTTATATTGTGTCTCCTTATCGTGTCGTGTCCGTGTCGTGTAATCGTGTCGTGTCCAAAATTGACAGGTCTATGTGCTACTAATATAATAGGATACTCATTGTAATTTGTTAGGATTTAAAATCCATCTCAGATAGAAATCACAAATTCAATTGGCTAAAACTCAAATCCAAATTCCAAACCACACAAAACACACAAGATTTAACGTGGAAACTCAATGTGAAAAAAATCACGGACGACAACTCCAAATCCAATATAGAGAAAAGTATTACCAAATATGCTTACAGGAGACGCGAACGAACCGACGAAACACCCAGCTCAAAATTCTCCCACCGAATCACAAGGATGCTCTCTCTCTCTTCTCTCAAGAATGCAAAAGTGGACAATCATAAACAATTTAATTGTTCTCCTATTACAAAGGGGACGAAATTGTCTTTATATATGAGGTCAAAACAAGTATAAGAAGCAACAAGTGCTTCACTTTTGCTCGATTCAAAACCATCAGACCTCTTCTCCATATCAGATTTGGAGGAGAGTGCGTTTTTGACATCCGCAAGAGAGATGTCGGTCCTGCTATACATCATCGTCTCCACGAAGTGATCATATGAAGAACTCAACGAGCAAAGTAAAAGGATCGTCTGATCCTCATCAGAAAACCTTGCTCCAACATTCTCCAAGTCCATGATGATTGCATTGAAATCATCCAAGTGTTGTTGAAGGGAGATACCCGACTTCATCTTAAATAGGAACAACTTCTTCTCCAAGATAATCCGGCTCGCAAGTGATTTCTTCATGTAGACTTCTTCTAATTTCTTCCACATACTTGCAGTCGTCTTCTCCTTCAACACTTCTCTCAGAACTTCGTCAGACAGCGATAACTTAATTGTTGACATCGCCTTAAGATCAAGCTTTTGCCTATCTTGATCAGACATTTCCTTCGGCAACTTGTCCATGCCCTCAAGAACGTCCTACACCTCTTGTTGCACCAGGATTGCGTATTGAGAATTGAACTTAATCCTAGGTGGCAACTTAACCCTATGTGGCGTCCTAGTCACCCGCCACATCATCATTGCTTGATGACTCATCAAGGGAGTGAAGAGTCAACACATGAGAAGACAAAAGATTGAGGGAGTGGAAGAGACAAGAGTCCTTTCATTTTTTGTGTAATTTTCGTCCTAATTATGTATGCAATTTAAGTAGAGAGTGTAATGATCTTGAATGATCATGTTTATGTAGTCTTTATATTTGGAAGTTGTAAGGTTATGTAAGTGCCTATATAAAGCACTAGAATTCAACATTTGTAAGAGCACAACAATACAACAACAATATATATCAAGCATTAGAAGTTGAGCCACGAAATTGTGTGAGAAAAGAGTGAGTATGTGAGTAGAAAAAAGAAGAAGAGTGTGCATTGCAAAAATCGGTTTTTTTTTTGCTTTGTGAATGTCAAGGAGAGAGCCACCTTCTTTCCTTCGTGCCCCCCAGTAGCATAGATCAAGAATGGATCTAGTGGAGTCAAAAGAAGGCAAAAGGAATGGTGATCAGGGCTGTCTAAGGCAGCGCACGAGGCGCGCCTTTTAGACCGCCAATTGGCGGTTGGGGACCGCCAATCAGCGGTCCCTGTAGCCCAGGAGACGGGCATTCTCCTGTGGTGGGTTGATCAGTAGCTCCCCGTCCTCCTTCCGTCCTCCAACATTGCGTGCATCTTGACTTGCCACAAGCCGAAATTTACATCTCGGCTCAATTTCTCAATCTTCCAATGATTCGCCATGAGTACTTGACAAAAAGATCGATGAAAAATCCCAAAATTCAGACCAAATGCTCTGATACCAATTGTTGGGAATTAAAACCAATCCCAAATACGCAGCGGAACAGAAATCACAAATCCAATTGGCTAAACTTGAGAACAAAACGCAAATCTAAAGTCCAAACCACACAAAACACGCAAGATTTAACGTGGAAACTCAATGCGGGAAAAACCACGGACGACACAACTCCAAATCCACTATAGAGAAATGTATTAGATGCTTACAGGAGACGCGAACGAACCGACGAAACACCCGGCTCAAAATTCTCCCACCGAATCACAAGGATGCTCTCTCTTTCTTTTCTCTCAAGAATGCAAAAGTGGACAATCACAAACAATCTAATTGTTCTCCTATTACAAAGGGGACGAAATTGCATTTATATATGATGCCAAAACAAGTATAAGTTGCACCAAAATCGGGTGGAGTAATGTGCAAAACGTGGGCAGAACTGGGTCCAAACGGTCGACCGAACGGGTGCTTCGGCCGACCGATCCAATAACCGTATCGCGAAGCAGCTTTTACCGGTCGACCGAAATTAGAGTACCGGTCGACCGAAAAACGACGGTAACTTTTCTGGCTCGCTCGAGTGCATACGCAGTCGACCGTACACTTAAGTTTCGGTCGACCGAAAATCAACATGCACTTTTCTCCCAGTTCCTCGAATGTTTCCGGACGACCGAATCCTAGATTCCGGTCGACCGTAAATCGACAGTAACTTTTGCCCAGCTCCTATTGTGTGCCCGGTCGACCGAATCCTAGATTCCGGTCGATCGAAAATGGACAGACACTTTTGCTGGACCAATTACAACACACATCCAGTCGACCGAATGTCTATTTTCTTGCACGAATACTTTAAAGACATATTCAATGTAAACAACAACATACTTATATCGAAATAATTGGTACATGGTCAAGCTACTTATTTTCTCGATTTAGCTTGACAATCGATTCGTATATTTGGACCACAAAATGAATTGCAAATCTTAAAAAGAAAGAGAGTTCACATTATTGTTGGGACAGATTTAATATTTTGAAATGATTCGTATATCAAATACGATGCACCACGTGTTTACCGTATGCAATGCACAATACACAAAAGTTTGATATTTTGACTTACAAGTCCTTACACTGAAGTATTCCCAGCAGGAGATACGCTTTTATTAGACAAATGATTTAGTAGATTTGTTTTCACGTACATGAACAAGCATTGAGATTGTTGTAATAAAGACATCTAAGTTTTATCAATGCATAATTCCGACAGGGTTGCAACTTAGGATCATTAAGGTTCAATCCTCCTTTCAGAAGAAGAAAAAGAAAACATATTGCAGATGTGTACAATATTCAGGTGTCGCTACTCGGAACACAATTTCATCAAAACAACGTACGCTATTTAGATGGCGAATCATAACAAAATGTATTAAAGTAATTAACCACGTGCTAATCATTCTTTGTTCCAACACAACAAACCACGAGCTGGCACACGAAATCGTGATAATGGAAATGTCGTCTTGCACATTTTTCATACATTATATTTAATTTCTTTGTAAAACAAAACTTCCCTGTATTATATTATAATAACACATATTAAATTTGACAGTGCATTATCCACTTCAACAAAGAGTAGTGTTTTTTTTATTATAAAGAACGTAGAGTCAAGATATGGAATATGTTTCAATCTGTCCTTTTGAAACTCAGCAAAACCATTTCTTACCTGAGAATGTCTATTAATTTCAGACGCAATTTCAACGGTCAAGGTTCAATTGCACAAGAAAACACATTGGCAGATAAGGGAACAATGAAGATAGCCACAAACACAAATTTGTCTCGTTCAACTCCCCTCAATGTGAGAAGACAGAAATCCTTCCACTAGCACGACACGGATTATACGCACAACGTAATATAGAATATTGACTGCGGAATAATAACTTCTGACCATCTCCCAATCTCAATGCAACAAGTAAACACGAATAAGATGAAATAACAAGCAATCACACAACACACATGAAGCAAACCACGACACACGCGATTTTACAAGGTTCGGCAAGATGCCTACGTCCTTGGGGGAGGTCTTCTGCGGGTTTCTTTTCCTTGAAGTTATTCTCTAACAAGAGAAGTCTCCGAGATTACAAAAGATTGGAAGCAATATATCTCCCAAAGCACTCTAGATCTCTCTCTAGCCTAATCTCTCTCAAGGAAATAAGTATTGTATGTTGTCTTACAAATATATGGGTCAATGCAGATTACAAAAATCACTGCAGGAGATAAGGAATCAGTAGCTAGGCTTGGCAAAGAATGAAGCTAGAAAGATAAACAAAACACATGTTTAACAAATTGCACAATATATATATAATAATCGTATAAAGGAAAAAATCAAAAACAATTATTAATCATCACTACTAATCGATGACCTAGAACAATAAACAAGTACAACATTTCAAGGTCAAAACTATATATTGGTTAACTGCATGTACTGTATACATTACGATTTTGTCTTCCTAGCTAATGTTCTCAACTATATATATGGAACTCAACGTACAGCTAATCGAACTTCATATATTCATGCTCCATCCAACGCATGTCGAATTCGTATATTTTCTAATGTCTAACCAATGCTAGACATCCTTAATTGTGATGATCATCTACAAAAAATTAAATAATTCAATATTCCAACCAGTTATTCAGAAGAAGGTGGTGGCTTATCTTCGGAACTTGACCGGTCCGGAGGAGGAAAACATTGTGGCGGCATGAACACGCCCATATGACGTTGTTGTTGTTGTTGTTGTTCTGGAATATCGTGCAGGAGACTAGGATTATTAGAAGAAGAAGTAGTAGTAGTAGTTATAGTAGACGACATTATCTGGTGTTGTAAACTAATTATGGGCTGTTGTCTCTCGACAACATCGCTGGAGCTCCTAATTAACAACCTGGAGTAGTCGAGGTAGTTGTCACCAATGGTAGTGGATATTGATTGTGATCTATAAAATGGAATCCTATCGAATTGAGAAGGCGACAAGAGGGTTTCAGCAGTTGGTCGAAGTCGTCGTCGACTAACATTAATATTCTCCGGGAAGTTGAGTTTGGCTCGGTTTCCCCGAAAGCGAAGGGCAGCGTCATCGTAAGCCCTTGCGGCCTCCTCGGCCGTACCGAATGTACCGAGCCACACGCGGGCCGCCTTTACCGGGTCACGAATCTCGGCGGCCCATTTGCCCCACGGCCGTTGCCGGACGCCACGGTATTTTTTCCGGCTGGCCTCCGGCGAGGCTGATGAGGACGATGGATCTCCAGGTCTGTTGGAAGCTGAGGGTTGTGATTGGGTGATGGTGGGGTTTGATAATTCTGCTGCTGTAACAAATCACACGTGGTACGTAATATTAATCACTAAACCACAGTAATTAAACACATGCATGGATGGATGTTTCAAATCTTTGAATCCATGTATATATATAGGGTACCCATATATATACACACACATAACATAGAAGAAGACAAACAACGATAGCTACCTGGTCGTTGACCACTTGATTACACACTAATTAGTAAAAACAATTAATTAGTAGATTGATATCCTCCAAAAGATCAATGAGTCTTTACTCTCAAGTATTAAATATTTCATTACATACGTTAGAAAGTTAATTAATTTGGATGTGAAATTTACGTGTATTATATATTTTATAAATTTTATAAATTTACGTAATTTACGTGTATTATATATTTTATAAAAAATACTTAATTGAAAAAATTATTTAGTTTACAAAATCAGAGAGGGGACAAGGTCAAAAACAGCTCCACATGCAAATCAAGAAACGCAACTAGAGAGCTATTACTAGTCTTTTAATTAAAATCCCTCGAAAGCAATAACCTTTACTTACGTCATATACATACATATATATGTATGTATTCTATGTATATATCTTTCTTAAGCAAACTCCTAAGAAAGTTTGACTTGGTTGATTCATCATTTCTTTTTTATCTTCTTTTTCCTTTTTATTTGTTTCGAGAAAGATCTCGATCAATTATGATTCTTTTTCTATTGATTCTTTTGCGATTCAAAAATTCTTTGTTTTTGCAACTCAACCACTTTTGAATTTGGAATAAATTTGCTTTATCAGTATACTATTTATTCTACACATCTGTCTCCATTTCATAATAGAAAAAAAATCGTTAGGATTTAAAATATATATGATCCACTCAAAGGGGAATACTTTCCCGAATCAGACACTAAAACATTTCTATTTTCTATTCTATTTTCTATTAAGAGGAGAGAGAAATTCTAACTTCTTATGGTAAATTGTTAAATATTTGCCTTTTGAATTAATGTAATGAACGAGTTTAAAATGTGTATCTCAAATTTTCCTTAATGACATAAAAAAATGAAAATGATTTATAACCAATTGGTATCCATTAGTTTCAATAATCAACATTTTTGCAATGCAATTATAACAACAATTATATCTATATGAAAAGCATCTCGGTTCGAATCCGAGTGGCGGCATCCAAACGCAATAAATCTTATAATAATATAGTTAATATAGAATTCTCTTATTTTCATTTGGTAATTTGGACTTTTTTCATGATATTTGTGACTTTAGAACATATATTAAATCATATATTTTTTGATCATTTTCATTGTAATTACGATTATTTTGATGACTTTTTTTGGTCCAGGAAATCGGCGGACTATATATATGTTCACATCTTGCACTAATTATAGGCATTTTAGCCACTGCATGTATCTACTAATTAACTAAATGACTGTATTATGATTGTCTCTTGGAAGTCTAGAGAGGTATACGTTGGAAAGGTATAAGAGAGGACAGCTAAGACTTCCAGAGAGATAAAAGAAGTAAAAAAATAATGTGGCACCCAAGAACATTCGACCTTATCTACCTAATAATATTATACATATACAAGCAAAAACATAGGTAGGGTTATCTAGTGCATGCATGGTTATTGGACAACAAGGACCGGGAAGAATGGAGAAGGAATTGTGTTTTTGCTTCCATCATAAGGAATACAAGATGTTCCTAAAAATAGCTCAAATTAACACAACGATCTTAAAAGAGGTTTGGAAAACCGATCAGGTGATGAATGATGACTAGACTGATGAGTACTGTAACATCTAGTCGAAAATTAATGTGCCATGCATGATGATGCATTTTAGCATGTACTATGGGGGGGGGGGGTTTGTTTGGGTGCATTAACAAAAGTATCTTATTGAACATTTGTACGTGTGTATTTTTTTATTAATACATGTCAACTCGATCCATTCGTTATATTTTAACGATGTTAGACCAAAATCATTTTTTTACGTTAACAATTGACCCCAAAAATCTGAATGATGTGAGTCTAGATGGTGGATGTGTGGGAAGGGCCCAGTCGTAGGCGGAGACGAGGCCAGCCACGATCCCAGACGTATCAGAGTCGGAGGTGGAGAAGATGGGGTCGGTGGCGGGGTAGACGTCGATTGGACTGAAATGCACTAGGATAAGTGTGTGTTTGTAGGTGTACTGGGCTAATAAAAAATACACGTTTGTAAATGTCGAATAAAACACTTTTAGAAGTGCACGTAAACAAAATCCTCTCTATTTTTATGTCAATCAATCAAATATATATAATTTGGGTAAGTTACGTAGTCTACACACCTATAAAGTGAATAAAACACCATGAACTTTGTTATATACGTTGCTCTACAGTGCTTCAGCCACCCCCATGAATAAGTTTCCTTATCTGATTATTGTGCCACTAGCTAGCTTACCAGAAGAAGTTGCTAGAGTTCTAGAGAGGAGATACGTTTTGGTGGATCTTAGTCTAGAATCTATGATATAACTACAAAGTGCAAGAACCAGATATCAACTTTTAATTACATTTTATTACAAGAAGACGTTTAAGATTAGGATATACCCTGTAAACTCAATAATATTAATCTTGCTGGCATGTTAAAGCTTTGATGGTATATATGCCAGTTCCAACATGAAAAGCTGTTTTTCAAAAACCAATATGCAGACCGTAATCATATTTCTCAATGCTTCAAAAGGCAGACCTCACATATATATATATATATATATATCAATTTTCAGTAGTCACAAGGTTTAATTGGGTAGAGCAAATTTATTTTTTTCTCAAAAAAATTATGATAATTAAACATTATGACTACTGAAAATTGATCATAGTAATAAATATTCCAAAACTAAATATATACCACGTAAATTAACTAATAAGAGCCTCTTATAAATTATATATTATTTCTATATAAGGCTAATTGACGATTTGTCGAAACCAAAAGGCTATATATGCACAGATTATTGAACCCATGATCTGGAGTGAATTCTCAATATTCTGTGGTTTTCATGATCAAACATTTGAGCAAACCCTTAACACGTAGAAATACATGTGGTGACAAGAAACGAACACTATAATTGATTGCTGGATAAAAACTTAACTAATAGATTATTAGTCTTGATCAATTAGCCTGAACTTCTACGAAACACTAGCTGGCAGCGTTGGGATTTGATTAGATTTCAAATACTTTTAAGAAAAAAGAAACAGACACGTACACAGGGAAAACGAAACATGCAATTAAAGATTGACAAATTACCTGTAACAAGTGTAGATGGCATATGAAAATTACTTGATCCAATATGATGATGAGATTGATCCAGTGGCACATCCACCCATACTCTCTTTTGTCCACCAACACAAGATGAAGATGAAGATGAAGATGAAGATGAAGAAAAGGAGGAAACACCACCACCTTCAGCTCTTCCAGAGATAACATCAGCCAAAGCCGAGACCATCACCAACATCTCTCCGGCACGACTATAGCTGCTGGTAAGCATGAACTCCGACGTGAAAGCCTCCTCTTGTTCCTCATACTCTTCTGTTGAGGAAGACATAAGGTTTGAGTTTGACATGCAACCAACAAACTTAATTGTTGCTTAATCAAGTTAGAAATTCTTGTCGGCTACATGAATAGATAATACATACAACTGTGAAAATATTCGTAAGACCTCTTTATGTTTATATATATTTGTAAGTTTAAATGGTTCCCACCGCCATTGGAATAGTAGATTGAGTTGGATTTAGCTTTTGGTTGCAACCTTTATTGGGTTAGTCTTTTGTGTATGTACCCTTTGTTTTTCTGTCATATTAGCGTTACTACCCTTCAAGTTGATATTAATTTGTTAGTTATGTCAGTTAGTTTGGTTATGTTTTGTGAGATCGGTACACCACTACCGTTTGTTTTTTGATTACTCGTCAATTTTGACACCACATGGGTCATGTCTTGATTTAAATTATTCGTACTCATCCAAATTTCTTAGAGCATATTATTAACATTGAATCATCAAATTGGCCGTTATTAGTCCAGACAACTCTAACTCAAGTGGTTTTGGTATTAGAGAATTTCTTAGGATGATGGGTCGTAGATTCGTAGTCCGAAACACGGATTCATCGCACTATCTTAAAAAGGTAGATACATCAATCAAATGTCACACAATGTTCTCAAACAACGTGCTAATCATAGAGACTTCTCACCTCACAAGTGAACAGTACTTTTGAAGGGATACAAAAATTAAGCATTGATTGCCAATAACATAAAATGTTAAGGATGTAGACGCAGAATCCCCCATAATTCCCTTGATGTCTGAATGGGATTCGCAGCTATTTTGGGAATTCAAATTGGAAAGGGTCTTCCACACTTTAGTTTTTCTTTGTTTATTCGATTAGAAGATAAATCGGCTTTGGCCTTTGGTGTTGGAAAGCCGAATTCGGAACAGTTGCCGACATAGTTTGGGCGTCACCCATCACTCTTTAACTAAGGACATCATATCATGTCCATTGGACTTAGACTTGTATAATGGGTCAAACCATGGACATTTGAGTTGGTTTTGGATATTTAATTTTAACTACCCTTTTTGTTTTAAGTGTAAAGTCTGGTTTAGTCGTCGTATACAGAAAATGAAAATAAAAAAACACATATATGATTGGACCAACAATTCATGAAAATGACATTTTTTTTCTACTTCAAAAAGTGTTGTTGAAGTCTATGAAAAATAATAACAAATAGTGATTACTTTTATTTCGATACAATCTACATCAATTTATGGCGCTGTATAAATCAAACGGAATTAAGTTTATTATGTTGGTTTGAAGGAGTTATTTGAAACAAGGGAATTTTGCATCGACATCTTGAACTATATCATCGTTGCCCTTCATTTGGATATTTATTCTTGATTTTTTAACGTTGACTCGTGTTATTTCGCTAACATTTTACTAATCGTTTTCAAAAAATCCTTAGTCCCCAAGCTTCTGTACCATAAAAGCACATATACGAACAAAAACACACACATTTTCCGATTTTATCCTCTTCGACGTGACAATCAATATTATTTAACATAAAGAACTGAATCATCATTATAAATATAACTTGAATCGTACTTGAAGTCTTCGAACGACTGCATACGTTGTGATAACCTTAACGTCGTCAAAAACTACGTCAATGGAAATTACAAGCCAACTTCTCGTGGTATAATTAACTAAAAATAATGCATGCATGCACGCTTGATTGCTTACGTCAACAACTATATGATGACAGCTTGATCACAGTGTTTCATCTTAGGCCACCCACTACGGGTGACCTTTAATCGGGTGCCCCGTTGGACGCCCGATTCCCCCCTAGCGGACGGGGGACAACCCACCCACTATTTTTTTAAATCATTTAATTTTATTATTTTTTATTTTTGCCTTTTTTTACCCATGTTAGAGTGTAGAAGCTAAAAGAAATGATATGAAGGAAAGAGAAAGTTGAGAAATAGAGTATGATAGTGATGCTTTTTGGAAATAAGTGGATAAAATAGTGAATTAACGGACACGATAATGTGACGAAAAGAGTGTGTGTGATTTTAAATGGTGTTGGGGGCTAGGTAGCGGATGTCGTTGGAATCCCTCACTAGTATATCCTATTTCTCAACTTTCTATTTCCTACGCATCATTTCTTTTAAACTTCATAGTTTAATATGAGTAAAACAAAATAAAATGAAAAACATATTTTGAATTATTTTTAAAAAAAAAGAACCAATGGGATGGGAGTTAAAATATGTTTTTCAAAGTCACCCACCCACCTGGGGAGAGCACGCCCAATTAAAGGTCACACGTAGTTGGTGGCTTTATAAGAGCAAGGTTAACAGGTTGGGGGGCACATGTCCCCCATTGGCCTGATTTTTTTAATGTTTTTTAATTTTTGTTTAGGGTTAAAAATGTTTATAAATTCATTTTAAATTGTTTTTAAAAAAAATCTGAAAAAAATATTTTTTATTTGTTTTGATTTTGTAAAATGTTTTGTGAATTTTTTTAATATTTAACCATGATTGATCTCTAAATAACGTGGAGGGGAGAGAATGTAGAGTGAATGAGAGTAGTCTGGCCTTGGGATAGCCAAACGTTGCTATTTATGGTCTAAGTTGTCGATGTTTTGACGTGCTAATTGAGAATAGGGTGTAACCAAGAGGTGACTGCTATCTTAGTTAATTGATTGTCAAATTGAATTCCGTGTCATATTTTTTTACATGCACGTACCCGAACACAACTCGTTTAATTTGGTATAAACACAAAACAACACGTTTTATTTTTGTTAATCAATTAAATTTCAAGATAGATTCTCAAATTCTATCTAGAAAAGTGTCTCAAAGAGTGTAGGGAACCTCACATTTTGATTTAATAACCTGAACTTGAGGAGTTGAGGTTCTTACTTATATAGACAAAGAGCAAAAATGGTTCCTCACTTACTCAACGTGGGACTAATATTTTGCGGGCACAAAACAATTTATCTTGAAATAAATATAACACGTGTCACTGAAATATTTACCTTCGATTCTTTGGGTGGTGTGTAATAACTAATAAGTCCTACTTTCTTGTAGAGTGTAGACGCGGCGGGTTCGAACCGGCCGGCCCACTACCTTTTCTTAGTTTTAAATTCCTTTTTTTAAAATATTAAATTAAAACAAAAAACGTCCCAGCTAAGCATCTAACTTTGACAATTACGACACTAAACATTTTTTATAAATCTGCGGTTCTATGTAAAATACAAAAACGAAAACATTTTGTATGGTATATGGTACACGGACACGAAATACAAAAACTCTGACCCAAATACAATTTTTTTCATGTTTCATGTCAAATTGATATCCTCGTAGAGATTAGATTCATCAAATTGATATTCTCATATGAAACACAGTCAAGAGAAGAGAGATGTCATATGTTTCTTAAAGCTCTGAAGTGTCTTGATCATGTAAAGTATAATTCGACGTTATGTATTAGAAGCAATTAGTTGGAATATGATATAATAAAAATAAATGGCTTTAAATTTTAGTCGACCAAATAAGAAATGTAATCAGTTGTTTCTTTTAAAGTACTTGTTATTGCAATTTTAGTTATATCGATCGTATATGAATTATGACGACGCAAATCACATGGCTAACTTAACATGATTAATAATCGAAACTCATGCAGAAACGAAACTACAATGCTAATAGAATTGACAAAAGATATCATCAAGCATTCCACTCGAAAAATGAATTCAATAATCTCAATTTTAGTTTGTTGTGTTGTTTCCTTTAGTCACTTCATTGTTTTCTTTAAATTCTCTGTGGTCTTACACTAATGTTTTGATTTTGAGTATAGCCCGCGCATATATAGTCATATATGCATGTTCTACTTTAATATATAAACAAAGCAGGCTTTTGATAATAAAAAATTGTATAAATATGTACATAAAAAATTGTATAAAATGACTGAGTTTCATTTTCTTGGCCAAAAAGGAAAAAAACTGCACACAATATTATTTTTGTTCTGAAAGAAGCTTACGGAATACAGCTATTTAAATTTGAAATGTATGTACGTCGCAAATTGTGTTGATGGGTTATTTACTTATTTCTGGTTTTAACTCATTTTAAGGCCTAATTTTTAAAAACAGTGTCATCCAACTAAGTAATAGGTTTTCTTCTTAAAAATATATATAAACATTGGGTTTCAAGTTGAACCAAATCCAGAAGAACTTGAATTCTCTTTCGTTTTCTTTGTTTTTCAGGTTCACAAACACCTCTGTAAATGATGCTTAGTACATACACAAAGCAATATAAAAATTTGCATTCCTCACAAACACAGTCACATTAGTTGTGACCACTAGAGTATAACACAAGTGATAGATAAAGAAGAAGAAGAAAAAGAGAAATAATTAAACCATAACTTCCATCAATAAGTATTTTACAGAAAGAATGATCAGCACCTTTAACAATAACAAAACAAGCTTTGACAAAATGCTAACTTATAACAGTCTAATAAATAAATCACCCACCTTTACTCACTCTTCTGTACTATTTTTTCCATCATCCAACTGCAACTAGATACAGGTAAAATAATTTACTTCAATGCTTATTGTCATGTCTTCTTCTTTACAGGATTACGACTTTCCGAGGAAGTCGAGGGGAGGATTTCCGACAAAGTACTCCAGCTGCTACTTCTCCTATTATGGCTTGGAATACGTATATCAGTTCTCGAAACCGGGACTTGCATGTCCGACTCGACGCTGCGATCAGTCTCTGAACTAACATTATGTGCTTCATTGCTCTTTCTTTCGTATCCCGTTTCCTTGTTAACCGCTTCATGGTCCTGAAACTGAGAACTCTTCAGCAAATCATCCCCAAGTTCAAGATCATCCTGCACTTTGGCACGTCGATCCCCACCTGAGTTATCTTCTATCTCGATGTCACGTTCCGATGGAACATCTGCACTTGGGGGATCCTCTTGTGCAAAGGATCTGAATTTGTTCAGGGATGGCTCTATTTTAGCGCAGAGAACTTCTGCGAAGCTATTCAAACAGCCATTGTCGTATATGTTCCGTCGTCTAGTGGTTCTGTATCTAAAGTTTTCGTAGGTTGTCTGGAAAATGAAACCAAATCAGTTACAACATGAGCACAGTTCTGCATGATTAACAACAAAACCATAAACATGACAAGTTAAAAATTAAAGGAAAAGGCCTACTAAAGGCAGTACGACGATAAGGTCGTGATTTTTTGGAAATCATAATCCAACATGCTGAATTATTAGTGTCCAAAACCAGAATGGGACAAACTATTAACCAACACAAACGACTTCTGAACCAGAAAAACTTGACATGCCTGATTTGTGCTTATAAGGTAGAGATGAAAGACAGTGAGACCACCCACGAACCAAAGCGAAAGAAAGCAGTAGACCATCAGTAGTACTGAAGCGGGAGATTGCTTCATTGCTTTCCACACAGTTGGGTACTCATCATCCATGAGGAACTTCATGTACAAGGCTGACATTGCGAAAACAAAAATGCAAAGGATAGTCGACGACATCATGAACATGAAGAAAAATCGGTAATTTCTCTGCACGAACAAAATCAATAAGAAATGGAAAAAAGCAGCATGTAATGGAAAATGAACACTAGTTCAGGTAGAGTGGATTTGAATAAGATAATAGTCTTTACCAGTCCAATGCACTGACCGACCCAGGGACAATGATGATCGAAATGTTGCACGCAATTGTTGCAGATTGAACAATGGGAACAACGAGGAGGGCGAAACACCATGCAGGTATCACAGTACTTTACTCTCACAGGCATCCCTTTATAGATAACTTCTTTCGTGCGAGTTATGTCATTGTTCGATGTCGCAACACTTATACTGGAGGAGAACTCGTCCTCAGGAGGGTGCAAGGTGCGTGGAACAATGCCTGGATCTCGGGTTGCGGTGAACAATAGCAAAGCCAAGACCTAAATGTGCAACAATTAGATGCTTAAAACAAATAACCGAAGCCCATTTTTACTCTACACGTTCAACCACCGAAAGAAAACATTCAGGAAACTTAAGTACTATGAGTTGCATGCATCAAATTAAGCTGGGTTGTTAGAGTCAATTATGAAAAGAATAGTATAACTACTCCTTTGTTGGTAAAAATTTCTAAAAAGAGAAAAAAAAGTAGATAGCACAACAACTTACAAAGATGGTAAATACTATTGTGACCACCAGGATTGCATATCCAGCACTATAAGAAGCAAATTCTTGTAGAAGATTGCTAGCCACAAATATGCAGAAGACGATGATAGGGACAGTTATGAGTAATATAGTTAGCAGCAAGGACTTCACATCAGGACCAAATATCAATCTCCCACCACAGATAAATATCTGCAAAATCAATGTATAGAACCAGATAAAAGAAGTCAGTGATCACCACTCTAAAATAGCACCTTTCACTGCATCATAAACTGAATCCGTGAAAGCAAAAGGTGATAAGCAATTTAGCATATAACAGTGCAAGACTGCAGCTATGAATTTTTGTAAGTGACTATTACGGATGTAGTTTCGAAACACCTAGCTTTTCGAAATTTAGACATCACTGACAATACACAAATGAAGAAAGGATAATCCCTCGTATATATAGGAAAAATAAAATAAGGCAGTTGGAATCGAGTCTACATGCTTATTCAACAAATAAAATCCAAATTCTAAGAACCAGAAACTTGTAATTAAAATTAAACCTAGTGAAATGGTAATCAAACACGCATGGCGAAAACACAAAAAAGTATCCCTCCACTCTGACCTACCAATCAAATTAAAACTAGACTGATGATAAATTTCAAATCCATCCAACTCAAGAAAACATTACTAAATCTTCAATTCATCCCCAAATCCCAATTCCACCAAACTTTCCATGAAAACCAATTTTCCCTATTCCTCAAAACCTCACTTCTTAAAAACGAGGATTGTTTTCAGAAGAAAAAACAATCCCAAATCCAAACCCACAAAAAGAACCAAACTTTCCACATTCCGCAAAACCCAACACCATAAAGACGTCATTTTAAGTAAAAAAATAAGTCCCAAATCCAAACCCAAAAAACCCAAAAAACCCTAATCCCCAATCCATCCACGACCCAATAAAAATCTCCGAAAACCCACCAGGAAAAACCCAATCTTTCCCCATTCCAACACAAACCCAGTGATGGGTCCAACTCAAAACCCAAAAAAAAAACCCAAAAAGAAGAGGAGAAGACTCACATTGCTTCCTTTCCAAACCTCGTAGACGAGTTTGGCCATTCTTAGAGGGGAATGGAGATCCGGAAGTGGGTCATGACCAGTTTGGTGGGAGTTGAACCGGAACGGAAGAAGTCGAATTCGTTCGTTGGTTGGTTTTGTTTCCCGGAGGAATCGGGAAACCGTTTTCTGTTCCAGACCTGTCTTGTCTTTTGTCGACTCCTCTTAATTTTGGTCAAGGCCTTATTGTTATGGACGACTTAGATGGGGTTGTTAAAGTAGAGGACTGAAAAAATTAAGAATGATCTTGAGTTGGTTTGAATTTGAATCCTCTAGATTTCAAATTCTAACTTTTGAGAAACTGCATTTTGTAAATGCTGTTTGGGCTAATAGAGAACTTTAACGGCTTAATTTTTGTCTGGATCATATGTATCCACGATAGGGTGCGAACTTTGCTGATTTTTGGGAAATTGTGGTTTTGTCACTAAAAAAGAGACTAATTTATGTCACTGGTTTCGGAAAGTTGATTCCCACAAGATCCATAATCTTCATGATCTCGGAAAATCTGGTTTAGAATATATGAGTTTTTGGGAATCAAGAAACCAATATAGGTGTTGTTGGGCCAGGATGTAAGAGGTATGACAGAATTCATAGACTGGATTATGCCATTCAAATGGACCCCTAATAGTAATTAATAATATGTATTTGTGCATTCTTTATAAAAAACAATAATTCTTTGTGAAAATGATGATGATGATGGTAGAACCATAACTACAGCTTCACAAATATATGCTCTAAATTTGAGTTTTCACCATGATATATTATTAATGAATAATAACCTAAGGCAGTTCCATAATCATTATATTGTTCGCACTACTAAAGCCTAAGCTTTTAAAAACACTTAAGCCTATCCTTGCCCAATTATAGATTATGGAATAATTATAACTGGGCAATGACAAGTTATTCTTAGCTAAACTAATCCTGCCCAACCTACATTATAAAACCCAATTATTAATGTAAAGGCAAAAGATTAAAGCTGGGAAACAGCTTAAACAGAGACAACAAACGTAGCTTGTGGAACTTGGAAGAACTTTCAAATGCCGTTCCCAACTGTTCAAATAGTTCCCTCCAAAACATATTATCAGTCACATGCTTTGTCTTTTTCCTTCTTCTTAAGAATGAACTATCTCCATTTATATCATTTACCCAAATTGTTGGTCAAATATATTAATCTTCGCATCTATATTTTTCTGAAGAATCCAAGTTTTTTTATTTTTGTTTTTGTTTTACTGATTATGAGAATTTCTACTTTTGAACTGCAGCTCAGAACTCAACTGTCAATGTTTGTGATTAGTTTATTAGTTTTCAGTCAAACAAGTTCAGTAATTTGTATAGAGATAACTGAATGTCTACACCATTTGCAGCCTAAACTAAGAAAATCAATTCATCCTCAAATAATGATAAATTATGTGAGAAAAGCCACTTAAAACTTGGTGGCTATTCTTATTTTAGAAATGAAGTTTAGACTCTTTTATATATATATACAAGAATTCTCTAGTGAGCTCAAAACTTAATTTTTCTAAATTAAACCCCCACAATATCCACCACTCATTTCAAATTATAAGGTAGATTAAAAAACGGTTATGCTAATGAATGGTGATATTAATTGTAAATAAGATCCAATGGTGAGATTGTAGGGGGCTTAAATTAAATTTGATGAGTCCTGGGCTCACTAGAGTTTGACCATATATATATATATATATATATATATATATATATATATATATATATATAATAAGATTGCTGCTACTAATTTTTTTAAAAGCAACACAACATTGGAAATTTTATGTTCTGAGGAGTTAGTGGGATGGTTGGAATAGAATGGATTCTCACAGGCCACAGACTTCTTAAGACAAGAATATGATTAGCATAATATGACCTGTCTAGAAAGAGGTTTCTTTGGGTGGTCAATCTTCAAATGACAAATCCTGATTTCTTGTGGTTTGGTACATGGTGGGCAAAGTTTGAATGCATTTTGGCTTTTGTGCACATCAAATGGAAAAAGTGGTAATTTTAGTGGAAATGAAGATTATATAACTGCTAAAGTAGTTTGGGGACAAGATGCAAAACTTGAGGCCCATATGTTCCTACTTTAGGAAGTGTTATATTGTTTTTGAATTTAATAATTACATTCCTCTAATATAACCATAAGTTTAAGACCAAATCAGGTTGGGTATTGCTCCATAATCTTGTGCCCTTTTTATTTATTTACTGGGGTAAGAAGCGTGAAGACAGGTCCTTTGCTTGTGAAAGCAGCAAACAACTTCAATTTTCCAGAATATATTATTTTACTGCTCAATTTACTATTACTTGCTTTTCCCTTTTGTTTTTGTAGCATCAAAACCAAATTTGATATTCCTTTTTGTAAACCTATGATCCATTGAGTGAAGAAATCAGTAGCAAAATTCAAAACATTTTTAGCTTAACAAATGACAAAAAATGCCATATTTTGCCCTAAAAAACATAATAACAATTCCCGTTAGTTTAAAGTTACTAATCCAGCCCAATTCCATAAAACAAGGCCCAGTTCATTGATTTTCAGCCTATTTTAAACTTAAAATGTGTCCAATAGTTTATCTTCCTTTTCTCAAAAGGTCGTAATATAAACAACTCAACTAGTCTATAATATAAACATTAATGAAGCTGGAACTCAAAAGGTCAGAACTACGCTATTATGTTAAGGACTTGAGGATAAAGCAAAACACATTTGTTTCCCCATTTTTATATGTACGCAATATTTTGTTGCAAACTCTCAATTTTTTGTTCACTCATGTAAAATTTGAATTCCATGTTGACAGCTATAACAGTAATCTCATAGCTGTCCATTCTATGTATAGATTAAACATTTTGTAACAATAACTTAATTTTCTTCTTGATATGCTCTTATACAAATTATATAAACCTCATGAAATGAAAAATACAGCATTAGTTCCTCTTCTCCAATTCTTTTCCATTTCACTTCACTTTTGTTTTATGGTTTCATATTATGATATTCCACGGAAAAAAGAACTCTGATAATCGTAAGGGTACGTTTGGATAGTTATAAATATGCTCGTTTTTTATTAAAAAATTATATTCTCCAGAAAATACAGGTTTCGAATCTACAAAGTGCTTAGATCCTCCAAAAGACTGGCAAGTGTGCTTCGTTTTTTTCTCACAAAAACACACTACACTATAAATGATTTTATGAGTACCACTATATTTTTTCTACATTTCTTGGGCATGATTTTTTTTAATTTTATCAACTCCACGGTCTCCACCTTACACCAATTTTAAATCTGCAGCTTCCCAAATATTAGAATAAGACTTTTAAGATTAAATTCTTGATTCTGTCTATCTCAAGACAAGAAATTTTCAAAGTCCACAAACCACATTTGATTTTCAAACAAGGAAAAAAGCTCTGTCGTCCTCTAGCATAATTGTAATAACCTAATCTAAACACCTAAATTAACTAAACCTAAACCTAATTAACACTAATCTAATCATGGAACAGTGAAGCAGGAGGTGTTGGAGTGTGAGAGGAAAGAGTGATGGTGGGTTTTGGTTGGATAGGTTTTAGGTTAAGGGTGATTGGAGGAGATGGAGGTGATGAGATAAAAGTAAATATATATGGTAAAGATAGGATTTTGTTTGAAACGTTCTTGCTTCTTCATTGTGTTTTTACCAGAGCGTGAGAGAAGGGTTTAGAGAGAGGAAGAAGAAGAAGGTGAAGAAGAAGAAGAGGAGAAGAAGTGAAGAAAGAGAAGAAGAAGTGGAGTGAAGTGGTGCAAGCTTGGGAGGCTTCTTCACGCGACCAAAAGGTATGCCAAATCTTCATTATAACTCACATAAGCCTTGTGAGTGTTGGGGATCGACGTTGGTGTCGAATTCCCCGTCGGATTGCAACCTTTTCAGAGGTTGAAGACGACGATCGGTCGACCGGTGCCTGTGGGCAGTCGACCGATCCTATTATTATATTGATGTTTACCCGCGAACGGTCGAACGAAGTCTTAGGACGGTCGACCGTTATGCCAGATTTGTGCGGGAAAAGGGGGTTATGCTGTTATCGGTCGAACGGGACCACTTAGCCGGTCGACCGAATAACAATGAGAATGGGTCGGTTGGGGATTTTGACTTATCAAACGGTCGAACGTCCTTAGCCTTGTTCGACCGATCCATTCGATGCTTAGTCGGTTGGGAGCTTTGACCATCAAAACGGTCGACCGCTCTTTAACTTTCGGTCGACCGACTGAGCATTTTGATTTAGCAGTAGAGTGCCTGTGATGTTTCGGTCGAACTGTATAGCAGTTCCGGTCGACCGAATATCACTTAGGCAAAATGCGGAAAGTCCTGTTATCGGTTGAACGACCCCTTGGTTCGACCGGTCGGATATATATATTATATAAAATTGTATAGCGTAGACCATCCAAACGGTCGACCGCTAGATGACTTTTGTTCGACCGATTGGTCGGTAATTCGGTTGGCGTGGTTCGACCGGTAGACTTGTTTGTACAGTACTGTGTACTGTGTGGGGGACCGGTCGACCGGTGTGCTTGTAGCGGTCGACCGATCTGCCGCAGGTTGGTGGATTTATCCACACGCGATCCGTTGAGTATAGGTCGACTACCGGCTCTGAGGCGACGGTTGATTACCGGCTTTGAGAGCTACGGATTTCACCTTCGACGAAGGCGTATTATTGTATTACTGTTTCCTCTCTTACCGAGCGGGGTGTGAGGGATGTGTACCGTAAACCTTGGGCAGTTTGCGAGGGTTTAGCGGTAGGCCGAGGATGTTCCGGCAGGGTGCGCGCTAGGCGACTCTTGGGGGAGCAGTGAATGTCGTCTGACCCGAGTTGTGTATTCGGCGGGCTGACTCGCTCCTTGGGTGCGGCGTGTACCGGGGGTTCCTTCCTGCACTTTTTGGGGAGCAGTGGTGTCGACTGACCCTTATGAGGCAGCGGTGGACTGACTTGACCCTAGTGGCAGGAATGGTTCAGTGCCGCGGAGGCGGTGAGGGCATTATCGTGGGCCCGAGGCGGATGATCATGTGTATTGCATTGCATTGTCTTTATTTTTTCCTTTTTGTATTTTAGGAGGTTTGGTATACGGGGTTCCTGCAGGGAACTCAGGCATGTTTGTTTGTTTGCATTTCAGGTAGCGAGCAGGGTTAGAGTTTGAGGTGGTGACTGAGGACGGTGCCCCCGGGATCAGATCTTGTGTCCTCTTTTATACTTCTTTTGTTGAGGTAGTGATTACATGTACATTCATTTTTGTTGTAATCACAGTTGACTCTTATGTATACTTTGACTTCCACGAGGGTCTGTATCTTATATTATATATATATATATGTTGGTTTGTTTTCCAGTGACGTGCCCTGTGTTGACCGTTGACGGTCTTTATTATTGTTTAAATTTCTGTTGTTTTCAGGTACGTTACAATAATCCTTTTGGGTTTGGGTAAATAAAAACAAACACCAGAGTCTATTTTATTTAAGCTGACGTCATACAAAGACAACGTCTCACTAACACATACATAAAGTAGCCCAAACAAAGTTTAGGTCTAAACGACTACAAACCCAGACCAGAAGCTTAAAACTCACACCACAATTATTACTACTCTTACACATCCATCCATGCTTCATTGCTTGCTTGCTTGCTTGCTCTACATTGAAGCAGCAATGCCATCTTCTTCATCATCATCAAGCACTGACCATCCTTTGCGCCCACCATTCCTCGAGGAACAATTGGCCCTTATCTCGCCTTGGTTGCCGGTCAACACGCCCAATTGCCCCATCTTCACCATTGAGAAGGCAAACTTCTCGAAGAAGAGCTCTTGGTCTCTGGCGAAGCTCCTGACCAATTCCCTCGTCCGCGAGTCGGAGTTGAGATCTTGGTCGGACGTGAATAGACCCTGCCTGTTCAATAGGTCTACGTAGTACTTGTTGTCGAACACGTTAGGTGACCTGAAATATTAGACAATCATGTACTGAAAATCATTGTCAATTAATGTCAAACACAATCTTACTATCAAACTCATATAATTCAAAACATACTTGACTAGTTATGTTTTGTATACGTGAAAGTATTTATGTATGTTTTACTCATAATTATTGTAAAAATAACTACTCATTATAAATGATAATTAGTTATCTAGTAATGAAACATATATATGAGTAAAAGTAAGATTTAAAACCACGTTAGCTGAGCTAAAATGTACATATATACTGACCTGAGGTCGAGGTTGGTGGATGCGCTGAAGTCAGGGGTAGGGCAAGTCTTCTTGAGTCTGTTGGCAAAGGTCTTGTCCATAACTGGATCCTGGTTGGGGTAGAGGCGGTCGGTGAACGACGGGCAATGGGCTATTCCGATGGTGTGGCCACCAGAGAGGGCCACAAGATCATTGATGTCGAGTTTGACCTTGTCGAAGCCAACAAGAAGGTCGTTCACTTTGGCGAATGGGGGCGGGAGGAAATCGAGGGTGGCGGCTTGGGTGGCGAAGCTCAGCCCGTCGCGGCGGCCAAGGGGAACGGGATAGTTAGGCCCACCGGACTGCAAATATGATACAAATAATACGTTGAGAACACATTAGAAGTTGTGAAACAAAACGACAAATTAGAATGTCGTTGTTATATTATCGGATTATTTTCTAAGTTCGTTTTATATATGCACCCAAATGGCAAAATCTTAAAAATCAAGAATCTCTTGTCAATGTATATATTTTTTATCTCACAAACAGTGCTATTTATTTCTTTTAAAAAGGTCAATTATTGTATGTCACGTTGGGCAGAACAAAGTTGAAGTAAAAATATTGTAAGATGATTAAAAAAAGCATATCCTTAGTAACATGTCGGACCACGTTACAACTTGTCATGTGCCCATCAACAGTGCCTAACTTTGATGAAATAAATCCATACCACTAGGACGATAGGACCTCTCAACAACTTTAGGTTCATAGTAAAGTAAAAAAAGATATGCTACAGTTTTATTTGAATATGATGGAGTTTTTAAGTAGAGAAATTGTTTGACGATGATTAATAATAGCCTTTAATATGTGGTGTTAATTTTGTTATACCAATGCGACGGAGTCACGGGCGGCCAGAGCTGCAAGGTCGGAGCAGGAAACGACTCGTCCGCATGCCTTCTCGGCACGAGTCCGGATGGCGTTAAGTAGATTGAATGCGGCCGGTCGTAAGGTCAAGTTTGGCGGTGCATCCTTCTCGCCCGGGCCACTTGTGGATCCATCCAACATTACAGATCCATCACATCCCTACAACAATTTATAATCATCATCATTATAATCATAACTGCAGTCATAATCATATACAGAAGAAGGAACAAAAATAAAATAACCACTTGGATATTTTTAAACACTTAAGTAAGGGGAGTTAGTGGTTATACATCACGAAGCCAAAACTAACCATGCACACTCCAAACAAAATTTCAAGAACAACATAAAATATAGATACACTGCATGGTTCCAAAATAAGCAAGAAAATTAATTTCCCTCAAAATCACTGTAATTCTGTTATGGTGTGAATATAGCTAGTTTGTAAGAATTTTTGGGTGTTTTGCAAACAAAAACTTAAAAAAAAGGAAGAATTTAAGGACTTTAACTTAAAGAGTTATACTCCCACTTGTAGTCTATCACCAAGGAAAGTAAATTTTCTCTTTGTTCAAGAAAAATATATAGATGACTTTTTTTTTAAACATAAATATACATTAATTTAATCTCTAGAAAGTAATCTGAACTTCTAAAAACTAAATGTTCTCGATCGATCACTTGAAGACCACTTCTTACTAACCGGTCTTGTCCTTGGTCTTACATTGCTTAACCAAGACAAGAGAATGGCTACATAGAAGTTAGAACCTTTATGTGTTTACAACTACAACAACTTAAGTTAAACTGGTTATAAAGCTGTGCACTTAATCAGACTCTACAGGCAATTAGGGCTAAAAAATACCCCGAGCATGAAGGATTGAAGTTAGCCAGTGATTACAAATTAAGTGTAGTTTAAGTTCCGCTAGCTACCTGAACAAAGCAGTCATGGAAGTGGATTCTAAGGAGGGCAGCAGCCAAGCCAATGTCCTTTTTCAGGGCTTTCTTCATCTCATTCCTAACAATGGACTCCAACTTGGGACATTTAGACTTGTAGAAGTTCCATGAGAGACCCCTGGCTATGGGTGGGGATTTTAGTGGTCCAAAGAAATCCTCAGGCTCTACATCACCAAACACCATGCATGGAAGGGAAACAAGAAAAACACCAAACAACAAGAAGAAGAAGAGAGTGGTGGTGGTGGAAAAAGCCATGGTTGGTTTGGACTTTGGATGAGAGAGGCTTATGGAAAGCACAAGTCTTTGCAGGGACAGTGGTGGTGATGGTGTTCTTTATAGGCAGGCCCATGAGAGGTGATGACAACACCCTCTCTTTTTTTATTTATAAATAAAGACAAAAGCACAGAAGGGTATAATGGTCAAAATATTTTCATAATTGTTATTTTTTAAAAAATATTTGTTGCATTATCATTTTCTTTTTAGAGCAATATGGGCCAAATATGTGTGTTTATCATATTCGATCCTATAACTTTTAAATACTTGACACAAGGTTGTCTATGGTATAAATTTCTATAAATTAGAAGAGTAATATAATGAACTTTAAATTTTCTTTCACCTCCCACGAGACCACCACCATTGGGCCTCCCCAACAACCATTATTGATCTATTCATTAGATGTAAACGAGTTAAAATCAAACTATAACAGGTCACATCTTCGTCTATTATGTATAATGATTATTTTAGTCTTGAGGTACATAGTGTAATACTATTTACACCAAATACATTATTTATCACAAGTGGATTTTGAACCTAAATCCGAACTCTAATGGATGTGATAAACCAGTATGTATGTATGTGCGCCTTGTTGGTTTACAGAAGGGTTAATTACAGTTTGACCCTCTGAACTATGCCTTGGTATCACTTTGCCCCCCAGAACTTTCAAAGTTAACAGTTACCTCCCCTGAACTTTAATTTTGTAACACTTTGCCCCCCTGAACTTCAAAAACTCATTATTTAACACACATTCGACGTTTTTTTTCCTAATTTTTTTGTTGTATCCCTAATACACTCCTAAACCTATATTTACGTGAAAGTTTGGATCGAAACGGAGGTCAGATATGGTTGGAATTTGGGTTGGTTTGACACTCAATTCGACCCAAATTCCAACCATATCTGACATCCGTTTCGATCCAAACTTTCACGTAAATATAAGTTTAGGAGTGTATTAGGGATACAACAAAAAAAATTAGGAAAAAAACGTCGAATGTGTGTTAAATAATGAGTTTTTGAAGTTCAGGAGAGCAAAGTGTTACAAAATTAAAGTTCAGAGGAGGTAACTGTTAACTTTGAAAGTTCAGGGGGCAAAGTGATATCAATGCATAGTTTAGGGAGTCAAACTGTAATTAACCTTTTACAGAATATCTTAAGAATATATTGCAATTTCAATTGTTATAAAGAGAAAATGGGGGTGGCTGTTGGGTTTCAAGTGTGTGATTCTTTAAATCTCAACGATTTAATGTTTGCTCTGCACTACAGATTTTGGAGCTGCCACGTTTGAAGAAACCACGTGAATTTCTCACTGTTTCCACACGTTACACTCTTTCTGATGGATTTCAATATTTGAATTCAAGAATCAAGATCAAGATCAAGTTTAATTATAAGCTTTCATTGGATAGATTTCCCGTTATTATATTTCTCCACCTTCATGTGTTTTTGAGCTTTCAAAGAGCATCCTATGCCTAATTGCCTAGGTCGAGACCACGACTTATATTTTGTTTATCCAAAACTCCAAACCCACAAAATAGGATTAATTAACACTTACACGTGTTAAGAGTCATATCTATCCGACAACAAGGACGTGACAAGTGGTTGTCATTTGACCGTGCTTTTGGTAAATGGTACCTTATCCTATTGGGAAGAAAAATATCTCAAACTTTGAAATTCATGCCAAAAACATGTGAAATTATCGTCTACGGAATCGCAAAAGTCCAACAAGTTGAAGACACCATTCGAAGTCTTTTTGCTTATCAAATTCTTTTTTCCCATTATATATTACATATAAATGTGTTGTCATGATTTATAAAGTTAATTGATTATGTAGGTCTACTTGATTTACCTTCCATGGTGAGATTTACCTAACCCTTGTTCTCTCGGTTCCTTTCATAACTTGAACTAAATATGTGTTGCAAATAAGTTTACTTGCATCAATTTTTCTCCTTATAATGTAGGATTATGTTAAAACGAGAGCATCCAACTTAAAATTAATTGACAATAAGTAGAGAGGTTTCCCACCTTGTATTCCAGGAGAGAACTCACATTTCTACGATGTAAGACTATCTCTAACACCCCACACACGCGTGACCGGATAATTCTTCAGAGCCCACGCGTGACACGAATGTGAGAGGTTACGTCTGCCCGGTTAAGGATCTTACTGACTCTAATACCATGTTGAAACGATAACATCCAACTCAAAACAAATTGACAACAAGTGGAGAGACTTCTCGACTTATAATTCCAGAAAATAGTCCACATTTCTACGATGTAAGACTATATCTAACGGTTATAATTATAAAAAGTAGACTGTTCAAGATAATGGAAAAATATTTCCAATTAATTAGAGATATTAGATGTGTTCCTATTTATAAATTTGTAAACTCCACATAATAGAATATTTCTAATTCTTGTTTTCCTTCTTGTCTCACACGTTCCTAAACTCTAATCTCCTTTCTTTTCAACCTTTTATATCTATACTCACATTTTACCCCCAATTTATTACCCTTCATACAATTTTTTTTATGTTAGACGAAATATTATTGCAGTCGGACGTAGATTATCTGAAAATCTATGAAGTATAAATTTCTATTGACGTGATTCGAAGTTAAAAATGAAGGGTACGGATGTAATTTTGGATCGACAAGATAATTTGTAATAACCCATTTGATGATTCATACCATGATGTAGTTCGCTAGTTTTAACAAAGATACTTTTAACTTATTTTTCGAAAGGTAAGATGTGATGAGCTCAAAACACCATAATTGAGGTGTCAAATGGTTGCGTGGTAGCAATTATCGTTGATTATTGATGAAGTCCAAAGCCATACAATAAATAAAGGTATTAGTGATCCTCAGGGATATTAGTTGCAGAAATATAATGTCATCTAGACACCTACCCAATTAAGTTAGTGAAGTAGTTAGTTATCGTGGACCTCTCTCTCTCTTCCATTCACATTATGTATAACGTATTATAATTGCATCTTTTGAACAATTACCAACTCCAATGGGAAAAACTGGAAGAAGACTACACACAAATGCATATTGATTGGATCACGTGTACGTGTGTAAGATATAATATTGCATTTGAATAATGATTAATGAATGCATTAATTCTAATGGAGAGAATTAAGAAAAGGGGCCTGCTTACTTTTCTTATTTCTCATGTTTTTTTTTTTTTTGGAAGAGTCTACTACAAGTGGAATGTATTATGGCGATTACATTGACACAAGTAAATAAGTTTCTGACTGTGGTTAACTACATTTAGAATGGTAAATGGAATTTAGTGGAAAATGCAATGACTCCCTACTTCTTGAACCTTAGAATTTCTCGAATTCTACTACATTCTTACAAATTGATTTTCCCCCATTTCCAAATTTCTTATTTCTCCACTTAAGGCATTAAAAATGTTTTTTTTTTCATTTGCAGGATGTTAACTATTTGTATATGAGACTAATAGACAATTATCCTATTCATATTTATCTATTCTATTTTTATTCTATTTGAATCATTGGTTTAGTTAAATTGACTAATAGACTAGATATGAAATCGGTGATCCTAATAGCCTAAAACGGTGATCCAAAATAGGCTAAGATAGGATCACTGATGGCCGTTTTAGGAAAGCAACCATCTTATTATATTTATATTTATAAATTTGCACGGGGGGCGGGGTTAAGGCGTCGTCTTTTTATTTTGAACATGACGTAGCTGCATTTGAGCACTACCAACGGGGGACCTGGGTCGTCAGGTCGTGCTCCCTCTTGACGGGGGAGACGACCCGGTCGTTCTAATTTTTTTATTTTTTGTTTTGATTTTTTAGAATTTTTTTAAATTTGTTTTGTTTTTTTTCTAAAATGGATTCCGAAATGATGTGATGGAGAGAGATAAGTTATTGTGGGTTGTGGTTAAGATGTGAATAGCGTAGGAAAAAGAAGAAAGTGAGTTAGGGAGAGAGAAAACTGATGTGGAAGAGAGAGAATGAAGAGAATGCTAATGATCAGGTCGTCCGGGTCATGGTTAGTGATGACTTTAGGTAATTGGTATGTTGTCTTATGTGAGAGAAGTAGAGAGAGACAATAAGAGAGAAGAAAATGTGAAGAAGAGAGAGGAGGAGAGAGGATGACATGAGAGAGTAGGAGAAAGATAGATAGAGTAGTGGAAAGAAGGAGATGGAAAATTTCCTTCATGGTATTGGTCAACTTCTAATAGACAATTTTTATTTATCTATCTATCATAAATAGAAATAAATAAACATACGTGAAGATCCAGATGCACAATCACTGTCCTAAGAGCACCTTATGAGTCAGGTGGATGAACCAACCGACCGACACATAAGCCAAATTTAATGCCACATCCACCACCCGGGTAGATGGGGGTGAGTGGGGGGCACGTGCCTCCCATTGGTTGTTGATTTTTTTAAAATATTAAAATATTTTAAAAATTATTTTAAAAATTATTTTAAATCGTTTTTAAATTATTTTTATATGAAAACTTGTTTTTTTGTTAATATTTTTTAATTTTTTTGTGTATTTACCTAAAATTAATTCTCAAATGATGTGGAAGGGAGAGAATGCATGCCGTTTGAGTTGTTTCTGAGTGTGGTTAAAGAAAATTTGGGAGGGTGGTGATTTGTGCTGATGTAACAGAGAGAAAAATTGATGTGATTGAAAAAGAAAATAAGACGTCCGAGAAGTACCCAGACGGTTAACGGTTGTATAACTGACTAACTCCTTAGCTGCCCACGACAAATTAATAGATAAAATATAAGATACCATAAAAACAGACGAGATATTTGTAGGACTACAGTAGTCAAACGTGGCTGCTGAACATCATAATGTGAATAAGACAACCCAAAACCTGTTTTTCAGAAAAGCTGGAAATAATCCATTCATTTCATCGCACATACATACATTGTATCCAACAAACACTAACAGACGACCAAATCGATGTGATTTCGACCTGGCGTTTGTGTGCCCCGTTTTCGGTTCGAAAATTAATGATTTCATACTTTAGATGACCATAATTTGCGGTGGAACTTATTTCTCATTTAAAAATGTAATAACTAGTTACATGTGCTTCTTATATATAATTCCTAAATGGGCTGGACCATAACCCATTAGATTTTACATTTTATATTTTGATCACATTAGGCCTCTTACAACTACAAGAGGACGAAATAAAAGCAGGAAACTAATATAAGTAAATGACTTTATGTTAATAATTAATAAACTAATATTCTCACTGCCATGTTAATTACCATCTCAAAAGGCTACAATATTTTCTGAGGGAAAAAAAGGTTACCATATCAATTGGGTGCTGGTTATTACTTGATGTATTTATCAAGTACTTTGCCTCTAATACAGATTAAGATATTCAAAATTTATATAGCTAAAAAACATGTAACCGCCTGTATGCTTTCACTTTAAGATTTTAGTAGTTTGATGAAGTTTGCAGAAGAAAGCATAACTGTAAACTGCAGTTCCAACCTGACATGTTATTTCCAGCTTCACAAATGATCCTGATGAATTTCCTAAGAAGTGCATTTTTTTATTTAATGGCGAATTTCTCTTGACTGTCTTAGTTACAGTAGAAACATGATATTGTACTACAATGTCACACATTTAGTAGTTAGTAATACATACATGTATATTTCATTAGTTGGACCGTGAAGAGCTGAATTGGTTAAAATGTCATTAGTACTACATTAGATGCAACTTCTGAAACATGCATTATGTAGCTGTAAACTGATCATCTTTCCCAGAATTCAAGCAACTTTTTGTACCCTCCTCACATGCATTCTCATGAACAAAACGCGTATTATAACTGCAACCGCGGTAACTAGACAATCCTTCTCAGGAAAGAAACAAACTCACACTTATCGCACATTATGATTCAGAAGAAAAAACTCATGACAACTGTGTATATATATACAATAATTCTCTAGTGAGTCCAGTATTTAGACACACACATCACTTTACAACTCAAAGAAATTAAATTACCCAACGAGTTTTGTTGAAATTAATGTGATGGAATATATAACATCGCTAATCCAACGTTTCTCTTGAAATTCTGTTAATTAAGTTGGTGAATCCAATAGATGTATTAGAGCCCTCAAATCAAGAATGTGAATGACAACTTGGTAACAAGCCACAAATGCATGTCTACATTTGTGCCGGCCAAGCGCTAGCTTATAAGGGCGTTTCCTTTGTAACGGTGACTACTTTGATGATTACATGCACTTAAGTGCCTTCTGCACATTAATTTTCCTAATCATCTTTCCTAAACCAACTCTATAAATTCCAAACTCCACCTCTGTCTCTAGAACAATTTGTAATATATATGTCTCAAGCAAAAGAGGAAGATGGCAATGAGGCCAACATGTTGGAGGAAGCCCAAAAAAATTTGGTGGACAAGACTAGTGATGTTGTTGCACCACATGAAGTCTCCAACACACCACCTACAATGGTGGAAACACCACAAGGGGTGAAGAGGGAGAGGACTGGAGAGGTGAAGGAGAATGGTGAGAAGGGTAAGGAGAAAGAAGATTGTGAGAAGAAAGAACATGATGAGCAAATGCATATATTGACTGAGAGGGAGAGAAGAAAGAAGATGAGAGAAATGTTCACCAACCTTCATGCTCTCCTCCCTCATTTCCCTGCGAAGGTATATATACGATTGCTAGCTATCATGCATGCATGCATATATGTATATGTTATTTTGCACTACGTACTCGTCAATAACTAAGATTAGGGCTTCCCATCCTGAACTTCAGTTAGGGTTATGTAAGATGTGAAAGTAAAAAAATAAAATCATCAGTAGTTTATTTTGAGTAATTTCATACCAATTTTCAAGCATATTTACCCACAAAATTTACAACATGTAGTTTCTTCTAAAAAAACAAAAACAAATCTCCGTCACATTCTAAGTAGGAAAATCGATAAAAAAGTTTTTTTAAAGGTGTAGATGGTAGCATCAAGATAAGAACTTGGGTTGAGTTTCTAAGATTCTTCCACTTTTACACTTTTGAAAATGAAGGGAGATAAACCGGCCACTTTGGAATAATTTAGTAGCCGATTTCTATTAGCAATGTCAGCAGCAACATTTTCCATTTTTCTTTTTATCATTATTCACCTTTTTTCCATTTTTCTTGCTATCAGATATGCATTGGTATTTAGATTCATATATGATGCATGTTAACTAATTACTACTGATACTTTCCTTGTAATCTTGTTAAAGACTTAATGACTATGAAAAAAGATCAAATCTTGATAACAAACACAGTTTCTGTTTTAAGGTAGGTGATAAGAACTGTGACTAATGAAAATTAAATCTTTCATATGAATATTCTCACTTTAATCATACATTTTTTAAACTTATCATCTTTGGTATACATCAAACAGAATTGGAATTCCCTTTAGAACATTACTTTTTAGATCTCATGATCTGACACTATAAAAATTAATGATCATAATTCCAACTTACCTTCATGCTGTTTCTAGTATAAAGTAGTAACTGCTTTTTTGAAATAATAAAATGTTTCTTCCTGATATAAACATATCATGTAATTACTATATATATGATATAGAGTTAGTATAATATATAGAGAGCATTAGTTTTGAAAGTTCATGTAACAAAACATTTACGTGTACATTAATGCATTACTAATATATGCTTAAAGTCTTGTAATGTTCTTATAGGTGGACAAATCCACCATAATAGACGAGGCAACAAACTACATAAGAAACCTAGAGCACACTCTCCACAACCTTCAAAAGCAAAAACTAGACAAGCTCCGGGAGATCAACCTCAGAATGATACCTTTGCCCCCACTTCCGATACTTGAGACCCGAGAGGCTGTTCTCGCGAATCATGTGCAGAAATGGGCGACAACTGAGGCTTCTCCGGCGGCCGGAATGGTGGAAACTCCTCTAAGTTTCCGCACTTATTCTACTCCCAACATGACTCTTAGTATATGTGGACTTGATGCTCATTTTTGCATCTGTGCTGTTAAGAAACCTGGGGTGTTATCTGCAATTATCCATGTTTTGGAGCAGCACAAGGTTGAGGTTGTAACAGCTCAAGTTTGCTCTCATGGTTTCAAGTTCATGTGCATGATTCATGCAAGTGTAAGTTCATAACTTACAGTACTATAAGTCTTTTATTTCACTGTAAGATAACTCTAAGTAGCTTAATTGACTATTATGATTTCCTCCTCTCCATATAGATTCTGGCCATTTCAAGCCTTTTTTTAATAATCATTTTTCTCTTCATATTCTTGATAACTTCCATTCAAAGTCTTTCATTTCACTGTAAGATAATTGTAGTTAGCTCTACCCACTTTTATGATTTCCCCCATCTCCATATAATAATTTCTGTCCATTTTAAGCCATTTTTATTTTTTTTCCATATTCTTATGCTTGTATTGTTTTGTTTTGTTTTTGCAAGAAAAGAATAGTCACCTTAGCTGTTACCAAGTATTTGTATTGCTTGTTGCACTATGTGTTCATGAGAGATTGCACATTAATGCAAAAAAATGTATTAAAAATACAGTTTTAATTATGTTAGCTTTTTTTGGGGGGCATGCAGGCAAGTTGGGCTTTGACTCAATCCTCAGAGAAGGTGGGGGTTGATGAAATCTACAGGATGGCTGCTGGAGACATTAGTCTCAGGATCCTCTTAAATCAGAATAATTAAGGACATGCATCAAACAAGCTGGACAGGGTGTTTTCTCCATTAACTCTTCATTCCTATCACTATTGGTTAATAAATGTCTTTTTGGGTGCTTTCAAATCATTTGCTGCTTTCAAGAGCAATATGCATGCTAATAACAATTATAACTTTCTGAGAAGATATTTATTATAGTGATGTTATCATCAAGTGTACGTCGTTTTTTTTACTTTGCATGCAACTAGAACGTGACTTTATCCTTCCTGTGAAAATGATAGCAGAATAACTAAGTTGAGGAAATCACGGAATCAAAAGCAAAATAAAACAAAAACACAATCCTTTTATCCTTAATCAAACATCATAACTAAAACAATTAACTAGTTCAGCTTGAGCTTGTGTGTACCCAAGTTTTGGAATTGAATTTCAGGACTATCTGTTGGTATATATATTGTAATTAAACCAAGTATCTCGAGATTTTTACATTCGGATTCCAAATTTCCAATCATCCTTTGCAATGTCATGAACTCTGCACGAATAAATTGAAAAGAGTTTCAAATAAGTAGTGGTTGAGACAACGACTGAAATTGGTTAATAATATTGTTGTGGTGAAGTTTGAATAAACAGTCATAAATTTAAAATCTAGTCCTACAACTAAATCACATGAGATTTCCAGACATGTAATCACAGAAAAATGAGAGAAGAAAAACAAATTGTTCACTAACACACAAGTAATTCCAAAACATATAATCTTATACTAAATGACTACTTATTAGCCTCACGACTCGAAGTCCAACATCTATCGGTCCCCCACAATTGTCGTTTTCGTTCCAAACCTAAACCAAATAACAAATTTGTAAAGGACCTATTTGCAAATACCTCAACCGTAAAAATTCCTACAAATACATCCACCAAAAGAAGGAAAAAAAACGTCCACTTCCGACGAACCCAACCAACCAGATAGGGTTGGAATCCGATGGCGTCGACCAACTCCGGCGATCCGATCCCGGCGAGAAACGGCGAGGTCGTCCCTCGCCCTACGAACCCCATGGTCTCGCCGCTCCTCACCGACCTCTACCAGTTCACCATGGCCTACGCCTACTGGAAGGCCGGGAAGCACCTCGAACGCGCCGTGTGAGTGTTGAAATCTAAAACCCCTCCTTTTTGACCGATCTGGATGTTTTTAAGTGGAAAAGGTGCGATCTTTGTGGGTTTGCAGGTTCGATCTGTTCTTCCGGAGGAACCCCTTTGGTGGGGAGTACACTGTGTTCGCGGGGTTGGAGGAGTGCGTGAGGTTGATCGCCAATTTTAAGTTTACAACGGAGGAGATCGCGTTCCTGCGCTCCGTCATGCCCAATTGCGAGGTTCGGTTCGGTTCGGTTGTGCTTAAAATGTGTTATCTTTCTTACTAGATTATCCAGCATTAGTTTTGTCTTATGCGAGTTATCGGGTTTGGTTGGCTAGCGTAGATTTTGGTTGTTTCAAGTGAAGTCGTATCAGAGCCAATCCTCACATCTTCCATTACTAAGATATTTAGAAAAAAACTTAGGAATATAGGATCAAAAATTTGGAGATGTGTGTAAGGTTGATTATGTCAATTTCAAGTTTACAATGGAGATCTCGTTCCTTCTTATCCGTCATGCCTTAATCTGCATGTTCTTGCTTAATCTGCATGTTTTTTCTTCTGGTTTTTTATGTTTTCTCTCTCCTGCAGGATGATTTTTTTGATTATCTTATGGAAATCGATTGTTCCGATGTAGAGGTTTATGCTATCCCTGAAGGTTCTGTTGTCTTTCCAAAGACACCCTTGATTAGAGTCGAAGGGCCTGTTGCTGTAAGTAGTATTATCATCTTCGTTGTCAAAGAGTCAAACCATATCCAACTTTAAGTGAAGTGCTAGAAAATTCAATATTAGCATATATTGCTTTGTATTTTTAGTTGTGTTGTTTGTTACCTTGTCTTATTAACATTAATCATGTCACATCTATATCTCCAGGTGGTTCAACTTCTGGAAACCCCTTTTGTAAATCTTACTAACTATGCTTCATTAGTCACAACTAATGCTGCTAGACATAGATTTGTTTCGGGAAAATCAAAAATTTTACTCGAGTTTGGACTTCGAAGAGCACAGGTCAGTTCACTCCCATCAGTTATTTTACCGACTATATATACCATTTAACTCCAACTTCTCATGGTGTAGGGCCCTGATGGTGGTATAAGTGCATCAAAGTATTGTTATATAGGTGGTTTTGATGCAACAAGGTTTTTTTTTAAAATTCATACTCTGCGTCTCTCTTGATTCTTACTTGTGTATAGGCTTATTTTGTTTTAAAGTGACGCATTAGTGTATATAATTGCTAATGTGGACGAAGATTAACTGCAGTAGAGACAATTACAGGATTATGAGACTGAAATAATTGTATTTACAAGGACTAATCGGTAAAATCTTGCCTTCGTAGTGAAAGACAGAAATGACTTATGTTCATGTTAGTTATGGTTCATTATCACATAGCCTTCTAATTTTCGTAATGGCATTCTATATAGTAGTTTTGAAACCCAAATCCATGGTACCATTGGCAAG
The DNA here is from genome assembly GCA_963682175.1 of Triglochin maritima. NCBI lineage: Eukaryota > Viridiplantae > Streptophyta > Magnoliopsida > Alismatales > Juncaginaceae > Triglochin > Triglochin maritima. The sequence goes on from OY821782.1 coordinate 779,776, forward strand.
CAGTGGTACTAGTGGCTAGCTGCTCCTCCAAAGCAGTTGGGTCCCAGAAAATGCATAAGAGCTGTTTTGTGTATGATGAGCTTGTTTTTTAATCTTTGTGCCAGTAATGTTGCAGCTGGAAGGTTGTTTGGGATACCACTTCGTGGAACACATTCTCATGCATTTGTCAGCTCATTCATGGTAACTCACAATTTTTGGCTTTTTGATATCCAGCATTGTAGATTACCCTTCTTTCGTTTGATGGTTACATAAATCTTCTAAAACTGAGTTTTCCTTGTAACCTTCATTTCTAATGTTTAGGTATAAACAGCAACTATCTCAAGAGTTTGTCGAAAATTTGGAGTCTTTAACCATTGGTATGACCTTGTAGCAATTCAAATCATTTGACAACTGAAATCTTAAAATATGACAGATCCTTTTCTCTTGGTATAATGTGGAACTACAAAAGTCATTAGCTTGGTTCTAATCTGTACTGGTTTCTGCACCCATCCAACTTCACTTATACTAATGTAGCACCAATTATAAATTTTTTACGGTATTATAACTTTATAAGTTGAAGTGTCCCTACAGTTTGTGGTCCCTTGCTTGGGCCTGCGCTACCCAAGCATGACTTTCTTGAGGTTGCATCAATAAAAAACTTCTATTTCATATTACTGTCCCATTAAAGCATTTAGTTTTGGTTTTAAGAAAATAAAATAATCCTTGTAAATTTGTAATTTTATTGCATGGTCTATGCTTTCTTGTGTTGGGAAGCACTATTAGTCCTGTACCTGCAAAATTGCATTTTAATCTAAATTTTGTCTTTAACCGATAACAAAATTCTAAATATTATCTTTAGAAGCATTTTGATTAAATTTCAGATTCTGTTCTTAGAGTCTTGATGAGATCGGAGACAAGGCACTTCAAAGTTGTGATGGCTCGAGTAGTTGTGAGGATTTTGTCAGTCTCGTACAGGCCTGGCTCGTCAAACTTCAGGTGACAGATGCACATGCATATAACTGCATATGCTACTCTCAATTTTAATTTTTGATATTTCTACGTGAGGTTACCCCAGTTCCCAATTTGGACTTCTCATTCAATCTAGAAATGAGGGAAAAATTTGTCTCTGGCTTTTGTAAGTAATGCCTTTTTGTTGGAATATTACTTTTGTTGACTCTGACTGTTTTCTGCCTGGAGCGGATGAAATTATTGCGTGGTGTTTTTGGTGAGACGAATCAAAGCGAGCTGGCAGCATTCACATCATACGCATTAGCTTTCCCAAACAACTTCTTGGCTCTTGTTGACACATACGATGTAAGTTTGCAAATGTTGGTTGCAACCTTAGGACAAGTATTGATCTTTTGATGGCAATTACATTGTTTGAAAGTCTTTGTATCATCCTAGGCACTCTGCCCAAGGATGAGCAGTCGTGATTTTCCAATCTCTAGTAATTATGAATTCCAATATTCTCCACGTTCAAGTTATTTATTGGGTTAGAACCTAATTACCTGAACATCTGTCTTGAACCAAGTCTTTTTCCAATAAGCATGTCATCTTGCTCCACAAACTTAGTTCATGCAAAAGATCTTCACTTCAAGTCTCTGCTACATGGTGGGATTTGTTTTTGCTTCCTTCACTGTTGTTTCTAAGGACTAATTTATATTCTGGAACCCCTACTTTGCATGTTTCACATGTATACTTGAATAAACAATTCAATGACTTGTTTGTTTAAAGTGATAAAAATGATTAAGTTGTTTTTGTCTACATTCTAAAATGCCTTTTTACGTTTTATTTGCTTCATATTTTTACGAGTTGGTTGAATTCCTACCAATGGCATGCTAGCTTTTATAATATCAGAGTAAATATCAATGCCATTAGCAACAATTGAGTTTTGTTTTGCTTCTCAGGTCATGAGAAGTGGTATCCCCAACTTTTGTGCCGTGGCTTTGGCACTTAATGATTTGGGGTAAGTTCCTTAGTCTTGAGTTGTTTCCATAGGCTTTCGCTAGTGCAAAGGCTTCATTTTCGTGTTACTGCACTATACTTTCAGGTATAAGGCATCTGGTATAAGATTGGATTCTGGTGACCTCGCATACGTATCTATCGAGACCAGAAAGTTCTTTCAAGCAGTTGAAGAAGAGTTTGGTGTATCTGGTTTCGGTAAAATGACAATTACTGCTAGCAATGACCTCAATGAGGAAACAATTGATGCTCTAAACAAGCAGGTAAGCATTAATTCTCGGAGTTCTCTTATTTGGAAGATTTCTTTCTGATTCTTTTTTCTTCATACAAAATATTATATTGTGTTAATGGAGTGGGTTTTGGTGAATTTACAAGTTGAAAAGATGTATGGATGTGTATAACTTATAAACCTAGTAGTAAATCCAAAAATTGAAAAGTCATGCTACCAACTCCCATATTGTGGGAGTGGAAGTGTTGCCTATTGTTATGACATTTCAATGAATCCATTTGTTTCTAATGTTGCTAGATCTGTATCCTGGGCAGGGGCATGAGTTGGACTCTTTTGGAATAGGCACATATCTTGTCACATGTTATGCTCAAGCTGCTCTTGGTTGTGTTTTCAAGCTCGTTGAGATTAATGGTCAGCCTCGTATGAAACTCTCTGAAGATGTAACAAAGGTAGTTAACTACCATAAAGTAAATGTGATTTTTTTGGTGGCCAATTATGATGTATTACTTCATTCCAGGTCTCCATACCGTGCAAGAAACAATGTTACAGATTATACGGCAGAGAAGGATATGCTTTAGTAGACATAATGACTAGAGAGGATGAGCCACCACCAAAGGTCAGAATAATTCTCTACACATAGCAGGATAATATTTTGGTTTGTTGTTGTCTGTAGGGCTTCTTATTCGTAGCCCTACGTAGAAAAATATAGAACTCAGACTGCTACAATCATTGCATTATGTGAAAACCACTAACCATGTTTGTTGGTGTCTTGTGCACTTGTGCTAGAAGCTATGTTTTCTGTTTATCATTATTACTTATTGGCTTCATTTTACCATAGATACTTTACTATAGATGTTTTATCACTATTGAAGCATTGATGACTTAATAATTCCTTAATTTACAGACAGGAGAACGCCTGTTATGCCGTCATCCCTTCAATGAGTCTAAAAGAGCATATGTTGTGCCACAACGAGTCGAGGAACTCCTGAATTGCTATTGGCCTCACACTTCAAGTACGGACAACTAGGTTTAAGTTTTATTTTTGTTTAATTACTTTCATGTAGCAAGCTAGATTCTTCTGTTTAAATATTTCTTTCAAATCGTCTTACTATCTTTTGTATCTGAATCAATTTCTCTTAAAAAATTCATTGCTACTTGATAAGCTAGATATTGAAGCCTTCAACAATTTTGCTTTCAGAGCACTTTTCTTTGTTTATCCTTGTTATAGATAAGTCGAAAAGGCTCCCTACTCTTAACGAAACAAGAGACCGTTGCATGCAACAAGTGGGTCAGATGCGTTCGGATCATATGAGAAGATTAAATCCAACACCATACAAGGTTTGCTGGCATTGCTTAATGTATAATATCATCTTCTCGAAGAAACTAATATTGACCTCTCTTATGCAGGTTAGTGTGAGCGCGAAGCTGTATGACTTCATTCATTTCCTATGGCTAAACGAAGCACCAGTTGGCGAGCTTCAGTAAAATGCTGTGGGAGGATATTTTGGTCTATTAGATCCCCTGACAGATAGTGAGGTAGTGAAAATAATGAAGTTCTTCCTTCCATGCATAATTTTGCCGTTGGTAAGACGCAATAGTATGTCTTATGCTGTTGTATGGTTTTATTTTATCTTCTTTTTTCTTTGCTAAAGAAGTGATCACAACAGGGATGTATATGAGGATAATAAGATGGACCAATTTAATTGTGTTCGTAGCTATTCTCATATTCGTGGGGTTGATTAGACTACGAATTTTTAATATGAAAATGTTCTATATTATTTGCTCTCTTTTGGAGATATATTTTTGGGGTTGTCTTATGTAGAATATACATCTGAAAATCATGTCGAGAGAAAGAGAACTACCTGCTTCCGTAAAAACATTAAAGACTTATGTGGATTCAAAACAATTGGGGCAGTCATGAACTTGGATTAACGTTTGCATTAAAACTATCTCGGCGTCAAGAATTTTAAAATTCAGTAGCTCAAAAAATGAGTTTTCTCAATTTTTTTCGAAGTAATGTATTTATGCCAATATTGGAGATGATTATTTAAGATATTTTTCTACTTTGAAGAAGATTTGAGGTTAAAATTGACTTTTCCTGTGAAAAATCAACAAACAGGTGTGAGAATATTTTGGCTCTTGTCGTAGTTTTTTCAGATAAGAATTTAGATATTTTACTTTATGTTGAATCATATATTTAAAGTTATTTTTTTTTAATTTTTAGGACATTCAAACATATCCTAAGCCAAGAGCCAAAAACTTGTCTCCCACCTGGTTATTTGACTTTTAGTTTTACCATCCTTAAATATTTTTCTAAATAGAAAATATTGTAAATATTCATCTTCAACAAAGGAAAAAATACATTACTTCGAAAAAATTGAAAAAACTTATTTTTTGAGTTTTTGTGTTTTTGAAAAGTCTTATCCTGCTGGGTAGTGTTTAGCTGCATAAGAAAGATTTTTTTAATGAGAAATTTGACCAGAATTTTGTCCTAAGAGATCCAAAATCAAACTAAGGAAACTTATTTTTTCCAAAAAAATGTTGTAAAAATATTTATTTTAATTTTACTTTATATTTGAATTGTAAAAATAAAAATATATTATAAAACACGCTTAAAAATTAAATTCGACAATGTTAACGTCAACTTCTAATCACTAAGGTCTGGTTTGAATGTTTAGTCAAATGAGATTTTAGGAACCAAAAATTGTAACAGTATCTATTTTCTATCCATACCTCTAGAGAGATTGTTTTTTGAGAAAATCTCAAAAGAAAATATGAACTAGGGGTGACGTTTTAGCTTCTCAAGAAACACCACTTCGTGATGAAATACCGTTTTGCTCTTCTTCTTGTTGAGATGATCCCGAAGAAGAACCGCCACGAGATCTGGAAGTACCTCTTTCAAGGTATCAACCATCTTCAAGGAGCCCTGTCAAATTTCTATTTGGATCTTCAATATTTCTTGTATATTACGATTCTACTAAAACGAGCGGAAGATCGGTGTGACACTATTTATTGTGTTGAGATCACCCCCTGTGAGGAGTGCTACCTTGGTTTCACCATCATCAACTTAATGTGAGAAAAAGTCATTTGCTTCTTTTTCATATTTCAGTCTAATATAAGTGATGCTTTGATTTTCCTGAAGCTGCAGTGTCTTCATTCTCCTGGCCTTTGTTTTTTCAGTGAACTTAAATTATCATAAGGAATTCAAGATATCGTAGTTTTCATTATAATATTCCCAACAAGGTTTGTAAAATTGCTACATTAGCTCCTTGGCTGGTTGACTTCCTTTTCTTGTGTCGCATTAACGTCTATTTGCTTACATAACCCATCGTCATGCGTAATCGATTTAAGTTTCATGTAACTTGAACGATTAGATCGATTCATCACGACTGCTCAATGCTTCAAATCGACGCGTTGGATTAATCTTATTTAATCAAAAGTTTGTCAAGAAATTAATTCAAATATCACTCACAATTGTGAAAAAACCCACCTTACATGATTACATATGGGAGATGTTGGTTAGTGCGCATAAATAGATGTTGAAGTGTTATACTCTTGCGGTTTATTTTTTTAGTGAAATTAACCTTAGATCTTACGCACTGGAATCTTAGAAAATTTTGGATCCATTTCATGGGGCTTATTTATTGTTTTTTAGAATCCTTTGGGGTCTTGAAATCTCCTCTAATCCAAACTGCAGTATGTAAGACTACAGTTCATCAAAGGATGGATGGAATCATGGAATACCCTCTTTGTCCAGGAAAATTCGATAACATGGAAATCACATGATAGAAAATTCGATAACACGGAAATAGGCCAAGCAAAAGAGATGCTACTGAAGATAAGGAAAAATGAATGCTCCAAGAAACTATTATGATTATGCTCAATATAAATCAGATAGGAATGAATATAAAGGTTTTGTTGTTGTATGAATGGGATGGAAAGACTTCAACAATTGTTGCTGTACATAAAATTGAGGGTGTGGCCGAAATCATGAAAATTACAACGGTCGCTTTGATGTACAGAGTAGATGATGTTTCGAATTTAAATTTGATATGCTCGCAAATATAGAAAACTTTTTAGTACAAATTAGGTATTAGAGAGTCATGATTGCAACAGCGTCAGTTGACCAAATGCAGTTACGAACTGATGTTTTCAAATATAATATACAAACACTTGTTTTACATGATAGTTAATACTGTATGTGTGTGTTCCATTGGCTCATGACTCTCTATTATAGCATATCGGTATAAAAACATATCACAATATCACATATATGTGCCGTTTGTTCTTGTCTATAGGCTGAAGATATCAGAAGAGAACATTATGGAAGACTTAACTCAAATTTCAAACGTCAGAAAAGAAGAGTAGGTGGACATGATGGATGCAATGCCGCAAGAGAGTCGATAAATGTCAATTATTACAAACAAAGTGTTTCAAATTATAATGAGAACAAGCAAAAGGGGCATAAATAGCAGTTTTCAGACAAGTTATCCCTGAGACAACATGCGACAAACATTTCCCTCGACAAAACTCAAGATGACAAGCAAGAAACTCACCAATCAAAAAACAACTTAAAAGTTACAAGCACAAAATAACTCAAAAGTAAGCACCTTATGACGCATGCTCTAAACTGCTCAAAAATATGGAAACAGGATTACCTGGAGAGGGAGGATTTTGCATTAACAATGAAACATGGGCCCCGGCCATGTGACGGGCGGCATCATCAGTTGCATATAGGATTTCCACATGCTCCAGACCAAGCTGCCTCTTAATCAAATCTGAGTTCTCCAGAAGGACATCCATCTCACCAAATGGAAGCCTCAGATCCAACGCTTGAACGCCAATCGAGAGTACCTCGTCTTTCTTGAACTTTAAAAATGGCATACAAAGCTTCTGAATCTGGAAATAGTCAATGTATATTAGATATTAGTCAATGAAAAAAAGTACAGCAAGGATGAGTACAGTGAGCAAGTTTTGCAGCAAACTAACCTGCTTGAAGTTGGTATTTCCCAAAGAACTTCCCTTCAGTGCATCAAGAATCTCTGAGTCAGGAGCAAAACAATTTTTATCTGGGTCATACTTGCTTTGAAGTATCTTCAAACAATCACTTTTCCAGCCATCATACTGTTCGTTGACGTAAATTAAACCAACTGTAAGCTTCTTTTCTTCTGTCGGAGTTGGAGCCCCCTTTTTAGGTTTCTTTGAGCCGGATGATTGCTTTTGGAGCAATTTCCTCATCAGAACTACTGAATCCTGCAGATATTTATTGGCCTTCTTAAGGGTGAGGTCTGGTGTATCAGCAGTTGGCCAACCAGCTTTTACAATAAAACCATCCCTTTTCAAGAGCTCCTTCCAGACATGCTCCGCGTAATGAGGGCATATTGGAGCTATCAGCCTTGTCTGAACATCCATGAACTGCCACAACAGGTCACGGTTCATACCTCCAAGTCCACAAGACAACCTATATTCGTCTCTCGCAGCCTGAAGATCATAAAATCCCGTCTTCAGAGCATCTCTGAACATATAACCATTGTAATGTTGTTCTGTCAATTTAACAGCAATATTCATTTCATTTGCAAATACACGGTCAGCATATGTAGATGAGGATCCACTCCTCAAATCAGATTCTGCAGCCAATATCTCTTCCATCCACGAAACTTCCTTCGTAAGTTTTAAAATTGCAGCATTTGCCGTTTCAAAGACGAAGTTTGCATCATCCATTCCATCACCAGCATCAGCAAGTGAAAATCTAGTTGCATCGGCAGAGAATTCCTCTATGGACTCACGGAGTGTCCTGAAGTTCCCTGTGGACTTTGACATCTTCTCCGAGTTAAGCATGATATGTCCATTGCAACGGAATCCTCTCGGCCATTGGTGTTTAGGAAGAAGTGTTGTGTGGTTATAAATACAGAACGTCAGATGGTTCTGGATTAGATCCTTGCCAGAAACACGCAGATCAAATGGGTACCAATACTTAAATTCCTGCACCATCTTGTTAAGCAGATGTGGAGAGATCTCTGTTTGAGGCATTGGACCACCCCTGAAAATAAAATCCCAGACCTCATCTGTCATTTGATCCGGCTTCAGCGGAGAATGTGATCCATACATGTCTTCATTGTGAAGAAGATGTGCAACGGTGTAATACGCCATATAAAGAGTTGAATCAGACAGTGACTCCACAAGAAATTGCTCATCCCAAGGTATACGTGTTCCAAGCCCAAAAGAACGTGAACAAGCCCACTGATTGAGCCAACTCAATGTGTGCACGAAGCCATTACGGGTCTCTTCACAGAAGACATTCATATTAGCCAAGCACTCCTCGGCCTTTTCCTTCCATGACTCCTCACCATAAATTATATACCACTGGTCAGTAAGGGCAACAACACACTCATCGCCTGATCTCGACATAACCTTTTTCTCTGGTTCACTGTACATCACTGCCTCACCCATTTCTAGCAGTTTGTTTCTGATCAGTGGCTTGGCTTCCTGAACCTTTCTCCCCATGAATTCCCCAACCACCATTGTCCCATCATTGAAACCTTTCAAGTATGTCAATTTCTTAGCCTTTTCAAGTTTCTCCTTATCATTCTGGCTCTTGATATCAAGATCAAGACAAACTTTCTTAGCAGACAAATTGCCAAATTCTGGAATATTTATGATGGGAATAACCTCGAAAGGCAAAATCCATTCGTCCTTCAACCCAAACTTCGACCTAAATGCTGGTTTTGATTTCAGATCCTTCAGAGCCATGTAATCATCTGGTGAATCACTTGGCACACTTGTAACAATTCCAGTGCCTTTGTCAGTAAGAATGGTCAGCATCGGAAGTGAATAAATTATCTTATTAAAGGAAAGCGGAGATTTTAGAGGCAAACCAAGCAAATCATGACCCATTAACTTAACCAAGCAAGTAGGTTTTTCTGGAACCCTAGATAAATTCTGATATGCAAGATTAAGAGCAGCCCTCTCAGTAACAATAAACACATCAGTTTCATTTACCTCATAAGCTCCATAGTTTCCATCAGGCAATACCCAACAATTGGTTTGTCCATACATGGTCTCAGGTCTCAAGGTTGCTGCTGCGAAATAAACCCTTCTACCCTCCAACTCCTTCAACTTTCCAGTGAAAGGAGGGGTCACTTCCATCTTGATCAAAACATATTCCTGTGGAAGAACACCTTCACCAGATGCTCTATCATGATCAGCACAAGGCTGGCCGTCAAAAGGGGAATATATAGTATACCTCCTATCTTTTACGATCTTCCCCATCTTTTTCAAAGTGTTCATCTGCCATCTGACAAAGGAATCATAAAAAGGATTCATATTGGTTGTTATGAAAGATCGCCTCCAATCACATCCCAGACCAAATGACTTCAAATCTTCTTTAGCAATAGGAGGAAAGTACTGAAGCCAATGGTATGGATCCTGAAACTTTTGGATTTCGTCATCGTTAAGGCCAAATGTCCTCATTATTTCCCACTGAAACTTCTGTCCACCAGACTTAGAAGCTGCCTTGGACCTCCTGCTCCTAAACTGGTCAGGAGCTGCATCACCCTGAGGATGTTCAGGAGCATTAACAATGGGAGATTCCTCCTCCTGGGTAGGGGGGAACACTGGTGGATTGCCGTACTGCTGGATCTCTCGAGCAAGCTTATCAGCTGAAGCCTTAATTGGCATTCCAGTGCAATGGAATGCAAAAGGAAGGAGCACGTTACGTCTACACAATCTGTGGTAGGCAGCAGCAAATTCAAGCTTTGATAGTGAAAATGCATGACCTAGATGGAGGGACCCATTCATATAGGGATAGGGAAAATTTCCAAAAAATTTCTCTCCATGCTCAGGAAGCTTATCAGAGGAATGAGCTTCAAACACCTTTTCATCCTCCCACCACTTTTGGACCTTGTTCTCTATACTACGAAGTAGATCTCGTCTTGCAAAACTCCTTCCACCACCATCTGAGCTTCGAGTTGATTCCATCACGTTGCTGCAAAATCTACGCAAACTACAATGCAAAATACCACATAGGTTATGTTTAACGGTTTACAAATATTCTGATGTTTGGAACAGAAACGGAAACTTTGAATTATACTGTTAGTCTGTTTAGTACCAACCAACAATTACAAATCTATGATTCACCTGATTTTGGGTCTTGAAACAATAAGAAAAGAAATACAAATTTAACAACGGAATAACACTTATATGGTACAACATTCTTCTTTGGTCAAATGTCCATTTCGGAATTAATAATCCACCGATCTAATACTTGAAAATGAAGCTTTTAAACAATGAATAACATGGCAAATGGTAACCAATTTCCAACAATAATGAATACAATAAACTAATAATCCCCAAATAAACACCTTTTTAAAATAAATAAGAATCCCCAAGATGCAAAAATTGTATTTCTGAAAGAAAAAAAAACAAATTTTTAAAATGCAAATGTTGTTTCTGTATAAAAAAGGACATGACATCAGACTTGTTCCTTCTCAAATCTGTTTTATACCAAAAGCCGTGTTTTATACCTGAACAAACTTAGAATCCAAATCGAATGTCAACTTGAAAATTGCATTTTTAAAAATCAAAATTTTAACACCATTAATCAACCGAACGTGGCATAACAACACTGAAACTAATCACCGAAATTGGAAGCAACAGACATCGTCAAATTAACCAAACAACAGCCAAAACCCATCAAAAGACGCAATTTTGAAAAGAAAATTAAGAAGAAGGGCATTGAGAGGGAAAGGGGGACAAACTGGAGTCCGAGCATCCAAGTCCATATGATTCCAGAAACAGGAGTCCAGAGATGGAGTGGTGGAGACGCGTCGGCGTTAGGGTTAGGGTTAGGGTTAGGGTTTAGAAGGATGACTTATTTGGGTGAGGCCGAAGGGATGGATGGATGGATGGATGGATGAAGTTGAAGTAGCCGAATTCCATGAAGTCTTTTTGTACATCATTAAACCCCAGTCAGTTCAACCTTTTATATATATATAAAAAAAATAATACTTCACTTCTATTTTTATTTTTGTGTGTGTGTGAGAAAAGATTTTTTTACTGGGATCTATTTTCAGTTTGCATTTAGATCTGCAACGATGGGAATATTTCAAAACTTTTGGGGGGTTTGTGCACCCATGGAAAATACAACTAAACAAGATTTCGTTTGACTCCGTGGAGTAAGTTGTCTATGTACTTATGGTAATTCATGTCTACCTCCCGTTAGATTTCGTGACGTGTAAAAAAAATTATTTTTCTTTTTCAACGTTTGAGGTCGAAAAACAACGAAAACTCATCGTATGCAGTCGATCGCAACGAAATGTCCTTAACTGACGACTGAATACATTTCGGTCCACCGAATTTCTTAAAAAGAATTATCAGTTTGGATAACTGAAATGCATTCGGTCATCTATTCACGTTTTGCTCAGAAATTCTATTATTTCTCATTTTAGTCCACCGAACATTTTCTTAGCAAGGCAAAGTAATTTTTTATTCATTTTGCATGAAAACCCAATACTTTTTGGTGATTCAGATACATGACTGATCATCGGGTTTTTCGTTGTAAGTGATTTACCTCATTCTTATTACTATTAGAATAAGCATTATCTTCACTCAAAACATTGATTCTATTAAACTTGTTTATGTTTTGGTCACTAATTAGGATGATCATGGTGTGCGATCTTGCTACAATCTTCAATGCCTAGGTTTTGTGCAAACAAAAAAGGACTTCTATCTTGGAAGTAGGATACGACCACTTTCAACAATATTTTGTTTCTTTTCATGACCAAAACTTCATATTTTATATCCTTCATTGTACAATTTTGACCACAATCCCGACCCAAATTACATCCAATATATAAGAACACGATTTATTTGGAGAATCCACGTGATTGTTCTAACTTGAGAATCCACATGATTGTTTGCTTCAACTTATGGGGGATATCTACAATATTATGAATTAATCTCATTAAGGATGTCCAGCTAAGATGTTAATAATTGGAACAAAGCAGTGGTTTGCTTCTTTTCCAACGTACTCTAATGGATGTTAATGAGTAATGAATTGTTTTCCATGCATGCAAACCTCCTTAATCATGTATATTATTATCAAATAGCTAGGATGAAGCAACTGATGCATGATTAATTGGTGGTTCTCTTTCGGATATTGGCCAAATTAAGAACGTACATCTTCTACAATTTCGATCCCATACCACCCGCCAGGAAAGGACTATATATGCATCATACATGCCCGAAGTTCTATTTCTCTATCACAATCATACTTTCCGATATTTCCGATAAAAAAGGAAAAAACTTGTATAGAAAAAATATATATTTTGCAATTCAATTTTTTGACTCTCTTAATTTTGATCATCCTATTAACCAATTCCAAGCGAGATTTACCCAAAGTAAATAAACATTAACAGTTAACACAAATCTTTACCCTAATTATAATGGTTGTGAACTAAGTGTTGTGCCCACAATTGGGCTCCTCACAACATGCTTCCCCTCCTCATCTGTCCAAGTGAGTGCACCATGCACAACCTTTTGGTTTCCAATGCTACCCTCCATCTTCACCACAAACCTTTGCTTCTCATGTATTCCACCAAAATGTAGTGTGTTTGGAACCACACTAATGTTGAACCCCTCTATTGGTGTCACTTCGGCTACGTAAGTCCAATTTCCTTCTTCCATGTTGGTTAATGTTCTACGAAATTCGCGAGTTAGCGATTCTCGTGGTGGTGGTAGTGGTAGTGGTTGTGGTTGAGACGACAACGATGACGACGATGATGTATTGATTTTCTCGAAAAAGGCTATGAAAGACGGGTAATTTAGGTCTAAGGACGAGGTGGAGCAGTTAAAATTGGAGGAGGATCGAGTTACAGACGAAATCTGGTTTCGAGTGAAATTCATGGCGCATAACAAGCTCATGTAATCCTCAACCCCGGCATCGTAGGCGAGGCCGGGGTTTAAAGCCTTGTTTGGATTAACATGTCCTGATCCCATTGCTAGCGGGGTCGCACCGCTACCATTGTCCATAATCGGATTGCCCGTGTTGTCCACAACATCGGTTGTGGTCATCATTGCCGATCGTACCACAGCCGGAGACCAGTTTGGATGCACTGCTCTGATCAACGCCGCGACACCAGCGGAATGTGGGCATGACATGGATGATCCAGATACAACGTTGAATTGGTTGTAAACGGGTCGAGATCCTACAATGGCCACCGAGGAATTCGGGGACCATGAGGCTAATATCATAGATCCAGGAGCCACAATGTCCGGTTTGAGAACGCTTGGGCTACTTGGTGATGGACCTCTAGAACTATAATAGGCGACCGTTGGAGCCGGCTTGACGCCCAAAATGGTCATCTTGAATTCCAAACTCGCCACCGGATTCATGCTTTCTTTAACGTACTTCTCCAATACCTCACCTTCTTTTCTACTCACTATCACTCCTGGGAACACAAACACCTCATACAACGAATCGTTAGGATCTTCGGATATGAATACTGCTCCTGCCACTTTGGCTTCCTCGGCCGTCTGAACTGCGTCTCTGAACGACTTAATCTTCGTACAAACCACTATTTTGTCAACATATTTACTCAAAACCGTGTTGTTTACGCACGACTCTACTAAGACAAGAGGAAGCAGATTGGTGGGATGTTGTGAGCGACCAATGTAGAGGGATCTCCCAACAATTGAGCTTCCGTCACCAAGCGTAACGACACCCGCAAATTGGCGGTCAATTGTCGAGGCGCCAACAGTGAGCGTCCATGGGATGCCATTGTGGAGAGTACTCAGAAATGGGCCACTATTGCCCGTCGATGTCGCCACAAAAATTCCCTTTTCCATGGCCGCAAAAGCGGCTATTGCAATGGGGTCGGCGTGTAGAGCAACGTAGTCAATGCCAAGGGAGATGGAAAGGACGTCAACGCCATCAGAGATGGCAGCATCTATCCCGGCAATCACATCAGAAACGTAGCCACCCTCCTCCCAAAGAACCTTAACAAAACCAAAATAAATCAATAAATTGGAATTTACTCAAATGTATACCGTATTTGATACTTAAGATTAGGAAAGACAAATGGAAATGTATACATATCAAACACAGATGAACTGAAACTTCAACATGAATATAATCATATTAAAGCCTGAGTCATGAGTAGAGGAAATAAGCATATCGAAACTATTGTAGCCAAGCTAGTAACTAACTTTAAATTCTTCGAATGCAAGTACAACTTAGTAATAGAAATGGAAGCGTACCTTGTACATTGCTAGGTGAGCTCGAGGTGCCACTCCTCTAGCAGTGCCGGGGGCGTAACCGAAGAACTCAGCTCCCGCGACATAATTGCCGGCCACAGTCGATGACGTGTGGGTCCCATGACCATCTGTATCCCTTGTTGAATTGACAATTGTTATATTCGGCTTCGCCGCCACGAGCCCCTTGCTGAAGTATCGGGACCCAATGAGCTTCTTGTTACACAATTTCACATCAAAACTCGTGCCGCCGTCGCAAGCACCCCTCCACCTCGTCGGTATTTCGGCCATTCCGTCGTCATTGTAACTCGGGCTTTCAGGCCAGAGCCCGGTGTCCACCACTCCAACTATGACTCCAGCTCCATAGTTGGATGCCGGCCAAAGGCCGGCATCGGAGTTGAGATGGAGAAATTCAGTTGAGTGGGTAGTGTCCGCTTTCACTCGGATATCTTCGTACGAATGCAGATATCCGTAGGATTTCTCCAGCAGTTCCAGCTGAGTTGGAGTTAAACGAGCAGTAAAACCATGGATTGCATTCTCATACACGTATAGCAATTCAGGGTCGACGCCCACATCTTCAAAAGTAGAGAGAGTAGACGAGAACCAACTACGGTGGTCGGGAAATGCGGTCGGCTTGGCCGACGCATCCATGTGGACAATGTAGGTTGAGGATTGGGAAGAAGCAATTATAGGAAGAAGAGTGGTAATAGATAACAGCACCCATCTTCTGAGAGGGAAGAAGTGAGCCATGTGTTTGAGGAATGCAAGCATATGACTTCTTTTATACAATCACAAGAGATGTATCTTTGGTGGTGTTACCGTCAAGATTGATTACACAAGAAAAGTGGCCCTTGAGGAAGTTCAATAATTGTTCTCACGGATCCAAGTATCCAAGGACAAAATAACAAAGAACCATGAGATGATGGATGCATTATGGTAAGAGATGTCAGTTTCTTTGTCCTTTGCTATTATTATTATTATTATTGTTTTGATAATTTGGTTTGATGGGGACCTCAATAAGGTAAACTCTTACTCTTTCAATGGTGCAACAAAGTCATGGTTTCCCCAAGTGTTCACCTTCTAGTGTTTCTTGCTTGAAGGATTAGGCAAGTCGGTCGTAGTAAATGAACTTGATGGTCACATTTCATGTGATTGAACAAGAAAAGAAAGGGAATGTGTTAAACATCAAGATTGGAAAACCTATTGGATTTGCTTGAGGGAAAAGTTGTCTTTTCGTGTGTTCTACTAAATTTGTGCTATTTATAACAGGAAGGGATTTCTTAGTATAGCTTTAAAGCATAGAAACCCTCCCAGCCTCCAAGAAACTTGATTTCGTTATCAGAAGTGAATTGACCCTAAGAAAGAGGAAAATAGAAGAAAAATAATTTCCTTAGAAAACAGTTCGAAGAGGGATTTAACTGACGTAAAGAGAGGTTGGAGTATATTAAAATTTACTTGGACAGAGGTAATAAAAATAGATTTGAATGATCAGAATGCGTTCAAAGATAACACCTACAACCAACTAATTTGGGATTAAATTGTCATTGTTGTTGTTAAACTTCTACGAAGACTCACGACCATGTTTCAAAACTAACTACTAACAAACAGCAAGCAAGAAGAATTGGACGGCATGACAGAAGAGAATTGGTGGAGAGATAAAATGAGAACCAACAAGAAGACACCATTAAGATAAGGTGTTTCTATTGGTGTATTTAGGTATGCGTAAGGAAATAATACTGCTATGGTTAGCACATCGCTTTCATGAATCAATAGATGATAATATTGTTGGATTCAAATGATTGTTTAGGTTTTTTACACATCTTGCACGGTCTTCCGATGTTAAACAATGTTGTTTCGGAAAATGACAGCCAAATACAAAATGCTGACCATATGGCTAATTGAACAATGAACTCTTAGAAAATTTAATGTTTTGTTTAGAATTACCATTTGCAATATTGAAAGAAAGGGTTATGATTCATGGACCACATGCTAGTTTTCCATAAGTTTTACATAGTCTGTCCCAAGTCAAAATAAAAGAGGAAGGTTGCGATAGGTGTTGCGAACAACGTAAAATCTAAACTGCTCTCATGGAAATTAAGCTTAACAAAAAATTGTGTTTGAGGCGTTTAATTCACGTACACGAACTGTGATTCTTTTAAATTCATTTCTAGCAAACCCAACTAGTTTGGGATTTAAGGTTTTGTTGTTGATGTTGTATGCTGATTCTCCATAAGATAATATATGATCATGAAAATTAGAGCCACCAAACTTGAAGATCTGAAGGCAATCCATCCACATGCAAGAAGTTAAATGCAATCTAAACAAGATGCAGTAGTTAGAAAGAAACAATAGAACTGCAGTAGACCCATGTCAAAATACTGACCGACGAATGACGATTACTACCAAAGCCAAAAGAGCCTACCATTTGATAAGACATCCACAATCATTCACCAGAAGACATCATGGAACAGGCCACGTGTAAGAACAACACACTTTCAAAAAAAAACTCTACATGAAACACCAAGAATGACAGCAAACAGATTTGTTTGTTTCCTAGTTTCATGGGTTTACGAAGCGTAAAGAAGTTAGATCTTTCAAAATTCTTGCATAGGTAAGTGGTTTCAACATTGTAAATAACTAAGTATCATTACCATGCAGAAGAAGAAAAATTATAAATATCATTGCAATCGACGGGAAGGTACCTCAATTATGGCACCAATTTCCTCTTCGAGCAAAACCATATTCATAATCCAGCCAAGACAACATAATTTGTAGCATCTTATGTTGGTCCGACTGCTCATAATCATAAAAGAATATAGATGTCGTCGGCAAGACAAGCTCCTCAATCAACTAATCACAGGATCATACAACTGAGTCAACCAGTGAGAAGTAAGCAACTGCAGTTTAGATTATCAACTGTATATAAAATAATTGGTAATCAAAGACAAGCCTGAAGACCACCAATGTAGGTGGATGAGTGCAGCTGAAATGAAACTTGTTTCTCAGAAGCAATGAGTACTCCGGCTCCAACAAAGCCCCGAATCCAACCGTATATCACACGCTGTCTGTATCTTTTCAGTGAATTGGGCATAGAGGACACAAATGAAATGAAAGCAATCTTGTGGAGATGTAGCACGAACTTGTTTAACAACCTCTTTAAAAATTACAAATCCTTGGTCTCCTTTCTCTCTTGGTACAGGCAGATGTACCTTCTCTTGGAATTCCCAAATGAATGTTCATAGGCACAAATAATAAGACCATAGCTGTACAAAAAAATTGCTATGGTTCGGTACAATTTGCTGAAATTCAGAATCCATGTAATCTCTGCAGCAAGAAAATGGGAATTTCAACGTAACACAAATGAGCAATAAGAATTTCATGACATTAATAAAACACAACGCAAACAGATATGTATGTAAATTTACTCAATCCTACACTTTTACTAATTTCATGGGTGGCATTACCACATCATGTGTGACTAAATATTAATTAGTAGAGAGATAAACGTTATAATCAGCCGCCATTCTAGACAAACTTATGTGCCAACATTTGATGGATCTTGGACCAATTATTCCCTTTTATTTTCTCGAGACTAAAGATTTTGAATCGACTCAATTGTGATAGGCGAAAGGCAAGAACAAAAGACAGGAAGAGAACAAATCACCAGGTATTTTGTGGATACGAGGAGTATCATATCCAATTGGTTGATCATTGAAGCACCCTCGAGAGATCAGAAGACCAAAGTCAGCAAACTGCAAGTTAAAATCAAATCGCATTCATGTAGTTGTAATTTTGGAGTTGACAAATGACAAAAAACAATGTTGGCAAAGGAACATTCGTCTAAGAGAGTAATGGTGAGTTTAACCCTTCCATCACCCCATGCTAGGAAAAAACACCACAGACTGATCCTACAACATCACATGGACTTTTAATGCACCACTGATTTGGTTATGATATTTGGCAGTTTTATTGATGCACCGCTGACTTGATCACCACATCACCAATATATAGTAACAATATCCTTATTCTTCTAGAGTCGCAATTTGGTAACAATATTCTTGCTCTTGGACAATGAAAAAGAAGGCAGGTGTAGTATTAGAACCTGGTTCTGCACAAATAGTAACCAATGCCTGAAAAGTGACAGAAGCAATAACCACGTCATCATTCGGCATAGATTTGGTGCACGATGGCAATAACAAGATTATCAAAACTTCATGCTTAAAGAGCAAATATATAGTTTTTTTCCGATTAAAAGGTAGGTTACTTAACCTGAGCTGGTGGAGAGAAGAGATCAATGCAATCATTCACTTCAATTGCTTACTTTTCTTGCAAATAAGAACTATCAAGAGCAACAATAGCAAAACTGACACCACAATGACTGCAATCCCAACACTTTTAATCACTATAAGATGGCAATGAGGGCGTTGCTGCTTAGCAAACATGGTAGTTTGTTTTTGTCCTGGAGGTTGAGCGGATATAGAATTAGGAGATGCATCAGGTATCCTTAGTGGAGCCGGTGGAGTTGTCCCTGAACTATCAACTGAAACAATTTCTAATTAAAATTTAAGATAGGCAAAAGAACACATAAAATCATATTAATTTAATTCAAAAAGCAGCAACAAGGTCTTAAATACCATACGTGGGAATCAAGAGATAAAATCAGAATATATTATAATCACAAAATTTATCTGAATCACAGATATAATAAAGACCTTTTTCATGAGAGTTAACTACATAAACTAAGATCTTCTACATTTTCAACTTCACCTAGATTCTTCCCTTATGGTATAAGTATTTGTCAGTCTTCTTCCTTCTTATATAGGTCTCTCACAATTGACAAACAGGAGTATTCAAGTCTAAATTACCTCACAATACATCCGCAATCAAAGATGTTGTCGAACTGTGATTTGAAATGAACAATAACCTTGCCCAAAATATTTTTACAATCAGCTGAACATTTAGATTTTATAACATTGGTCTGAACTAAATAACTAAGCATTAATCTTCGCCCAAATACCCCTTTCTAGATTCTAGAATAAACTAAACATCAAGCTTTTTCAGTATGATATGTGGACAGAAGTAAAATGTATTAATTAGTCCATCACGCTTTACCTATAGGAATATCAAGTCCTTGAACTCCGAAGAAACAAGTTGCTTTGCTAACGACTGATGCTTGATCCGCATGGTTTATGAGAGCAACAAAAGTTGCATCACGGCAAATGCTTCGGGCAGCATTATCATTTGCTTCTATAAGATGGTGAAGGTATAAAATGGCAGAGTTCAAACACTCTTTGCAACTAGCACCATCATTCAGCTGTACTTTGCAGCTACTAGCAACATCATTAAAATTAGGAGATTGCAACATTTCCAACACATTCGTCCTTCCCTTGCACTGGTAACCAACTAGAATCTTTGCACCAAGACCACAATATGCTGTGACATCAGCTGGAATCCCATGTGATTTCAAGGTTTCTGAAACAGAATTAACACACATTTCGGAGAATGCAGGGGGAACACCCAGCCTGCCTGTCATATTTGCATAGCGAGCAACAGAGACTGAGACAAAAACACTGATGTAACGACAGCATGTTCCCCTCTCACTAGGATTAGAACATACAGAAGCCGCTGCCGTAAAATTTGACCAACTCAAGTCCAATGGGCAATCTGCATCATGCAAAGAAAGAAAAAATAGATGAACATTCACTATAACAATATATGTGGATCGTGAAGGTATTGAAGGGCACCAAAAGACTTCCTCATGGTCAAAAGAAGTCCAATTCTATCATCCGGCCAGTATATCGTGTTAAACCGAAACGGGTCGAAAACAGGAAATGTCGCCAAAATTCGAAACCTAACTATTGAACAACGAAAAGATGGGTTATACTTGAAAAGACCAAATTGAAGCTAAAGCAATAAAATGATGCGTAGATCCTGACTAATGGTTAGTTATATAAGAGTATGACGTTGTATACGAAACTAAACATTCTAAATATAATAATTGAGAGAGAGGTTGCACTGGATGATGAAGCTCCAACGGAATTTCGGTAATGAAAGACGAAAGTTGTTGTGTGGAAAGAGCAAAGTTGGTTGAAGACTGAAAATTGAAAGTCTGTTGGATCAAACACACGAACTTCACTTTCCACGACTTCCTATCATTTTTATTTTATTTTTAGTATTTTAAAATCTTCTGTGTTTATTTCTACTATGTTAAAGATTAACTTGTTTTTTGACATTTATATCATTATGGTCTATATCAAATGATTATTTATTGTGAAATCGCAGATAGGTAGTTACACCTTACCTTGCTTAGGCGGGAGCCACTTATGAGGCATTGGGGTTACGTTAATGTATTTTAAAAACTTCTGTAAGTATGCCAGAAAATTCAGTTGAACATAAAATACAAATTCATACAAATCAACAATAACAGAACAGAATGCCGCCGGCGAACCTGAAGAAGCATCGGAGGGGAGTGTAGTTTCCGTTGGTGTTGGTTCCCCCCAAACAATCACAATCGCAATCGCAATCGCCACTAACCAAGTCTTCATTCTGCACTGCTGGATGGAGTGAGTGAGTGGAAAGGGTGCAGTCTATTTTTGTCAGACGCACTACGCCACTTTAAATACTTTATCAACCAACGTCACTCACGGATCCGTTTTGGATCCCCATTTTTCTCTCCTCTCCTCTTCTCTTCCCAAACCCCTGCCATTACAAATTTAAATTCCTTTGTTTTTAGTTTTAGACATTCATTGCTACATACCGATGCCATTACAAATACCAAACTACTTCTCATTTTTTAATATAAATACAATACGAGGGACAAAGTAATTTATATGGATCTTACTTAGCCTTGATTTTGACCATCTTATTATTTCTTCAAGGATGGTAATAACTTAGCTCCCATATCTCCTAAAGACATTATGCATGACCCAACCGGGCTGCGACTGAAGTTATCTAGGACAGGGTCGTTGACTTGCAAAGCAGATCGAGTGCATCACAATTTTCATTCTCACATCGAACTTCTGCCAAGCAAGGCGTCAGAAATTACTCAAATCGGAATATTGTCATTTCTCACTTGATGACTCCATATGATAGTGGCATATATATCTGCTCAATTGTTTATGAGCTTAACTCTCCCAACAGGGAGGGGAGGTACAAGATTCATAGGGAACTAAACTACTACCAATCTGACTATCGTTTATGATGATGGTATACATATATAATACATTGTCATGACGAAGAAACACAGATTCTCCTACAAAAATCTAAACCGAGAGGGATCCAATAAATAGTTATCACCCAAACAGTTTGCGTAATTTATCCCGAAGCTCCTGCAGCAGCTGCACCTTTGTCATACTCACTTTGCTCCAACTTCGCGAATTCTTCTATCAATGCACGTTGCCTTTGCGTTAAATTCCTGTACATCAATGAAAAGTTTAGGTGCAAACACAAGGATCCAGAATGTATAAGCAGAATACGGAAGAATTTCGAAAATGCAGTTGTAACATCAACTTCTTACGCTGGAATGACTACGTTAAAATGAACATACTGATTGCCATAGTAACCTGAATTGCGATTTTTTATTCCTGGATGCACCACATAGAAAGAACATATTAATGTGAAATGAAACACATCTGCCAACAAAATTCAAGAAGAAAAACAAACCAAGAATGCTTTGGACAGTAAAACATAACGAACTTTTCCATAATTACATATTCCAGAATGAAGGTATTTGAAAGCTATTCCACCAAAACTCAGTTTTCTTAAATTGCAATACAGTGATTGATACTAGTTGTAAGTTAACAACTGAACGGCAGAGATTTCAAGCTAATTTTGGCACCAAGCTTGTCTAGATCATCATATGTAGTTGAAGGGTTTAATTTGGCTCTGCCGACACCACTACAAGGTGTGACCTAGTAAACTAAAGAAACACTACCATCTATTGGTAGATGAAATACATTTCAAATGTTAATGTAGGATATTAATGAAGAAATAGATGGCAAGAACTGAGATATAATATGATACCGCTACTTTGAACGTTTTTTTCTGAATAAATGTATTTCATCTATGAGCCAGCTTACAATCAAGTCATTAATCCAAGCATAGCTCACACACATGCACCAAAATTCTTAGTTTATAACACTATTTGTTAATAAATATCTAATCTCAATTGATACTACTACTAGGACAAGTGATGTCCATTCTCCATTTACAGCCTAACAATGAAAATTAGAGAACCGTTGAGTCTGATGTTGTTAAAAGTTAGCAGTAGAAATATCCTCACCTTTCCCCTTTAAAACTACCTTTTGACCAGGTTGGGTACCCTGCCGAACCTGCAAACACATCGAAGTATCAAGAATGAGTTTATAACTCTACTTATGTCACTAAAAGAGTAAAAGCATGTTTAAGCAAACCTTTAGAACAACATCACCCGTTAGAGTTGGAACTTGAACTGTGCCTCCAAGGATTGCCTGGAAAAAAAGAAACCAATCAGCCAAAAGGCAGGTATCGTCATTAGCCCAATACCAGATAAAATTGAAGTTGGATCAAGTCTATCTTCCCCATAGAAGGGCAGTTTCATCTTCAAATTGGAATTGCAGAAATTTAATAGTATAATCAAACATCTATTGGCACAAACAGATGTTGCATATCAATTGAATTGAAAATAAATTAGATGATATATCAGCCCCAATAAGCACCTGGGTAACACTTAAAACAGAATCAACGTGGACATCAGCACCATCCCTTCTGAAAACAGGATCTTCTCGCACCTGCAGAAGTTAAAATAGTTTGCAAGGTGAAGAGAAAATACGCTATAACCTAGAGGTCAAGGTACAGAACAGGGTTTGCAACTTACCTTTATTGTTACATATAAATCACCAGGGTGACCACCATCAGGATCAGCTCCACCACTTCTGGATATCCTTATGGTTTCATCATTGTCAATCCCTGCCCAAGACATATAGTGGGTGGAAAAAGATAATTGTAGCACCTCTAAGAGTCGAGTGGAGACATAAGCTTTGATCTCAAACATGGGTTTATTTACTAAAATGTTTGATCTTAATATCAGCACTTCATATCACATGTTAGTACCCTAGGACTGTAAGAGCTTGCTAGAAAAGACACTCCATAACCAAAACCATGAATGAAAGAGTCAAAACGGTCTATAAAGAAGCAAATGGTATGACCAACCAAAGCACATTTATGCTATTTAAGTTGACAAAACCAAAAATCTAGATGAAAGAGACTCCAAACAGAGAGTGAGTCAGGAGGTTGCCAGCCATGGCCCAATGGTTTTGGCCCATATATGTAAAATAAGATCACACGGTCAACCACTTCAATTAGAAACATGATGCATTTGATTTGAATGAGGATGTATGAGCCCCAAGCCCCAGACTCCCAGAGAAACTTGCTATGGTAAATGCAACTACACAACTCTTAGACAAATCAAAAAGGTGTCACCACCCAGAAATCACAAGATAACCTCGGGTATTGATGAAATTAAGCCCAACAATCAAGCTTTGGCTATACCTATATCTATGATGTTGATGCTAGTAGAATGGACATTGCACACATCTTAAGGTAGATACTACTCACATACCAGGCATCACATCAATCTTTGCTGATTTTGTTCCTAGCACCACTCGTTGCCCGTTGCACGACTTGCAGTAAACCTACAAACCATGGATGTGTATGTTTTAGTATTGAAACGTAAGAAGCATACTTAACAGCAGAATCCTGATTAGTGCTGATGAAGCTAGAAAACTAGATAGAACTACAACTCTGCAAAGCTCTGCAGTTAATCATTCTAAGATTAAATGATGCAATTACATAAGCCTTGGCAATTTGTAAATGACAAGTGATTTCAAATTTTGTAATATTAGACAGTTCTTGGGGTTTACGTATAAATGAAAAAGATCTTCAGTAGTCGAAATGGCCATATTTGTTTTGGAAATTATCGCATACCAGAAGGGGGGAAAATAACCAAGAATTTGAAACTTTTTTTTGGGATCATTTATAGAGTAAAAGGGATACAAGAGGTGAAAATAACAAACAAAGATAACCGAAAGTTAAAGCAATAAAAAACCGGAAACAGGATTCCTGCCCAGCAAAACCAGAAAAAAAGAGTTGAGCAACAATAAAAAACCACAAGATGTGGGGGAAACAGTATATAAAAACACCACTTGCAGTCACCCCGCTCAAAACCAATGCTATCTAAATCAGAAAATCTACTGTAAATCCCGAAGCTGTAAATGAAAAGGTGGAAGTTGTACATCCACTAGAGAAACAAAATCTTGTGAAACATGGTACCAAGTGGAAGTTATACATCCACTAGAGAAACAAAATCCTTCCACAATAAAAACGTGAGGTGAAGTGAAAAAGATCTTACACATCTTGTGGTAATCATTTACTCTTTTTCCTAACAAGTGAAAGTTGTATGTTTCAACTTCACACTGAACATGACGGGCACCCGTGAGGCCAAAATATCCACACAAGAGTAGTAAAATAATAAGAGGCATAAGAGATATAACAAAGAAAAGTTCTTTTATATACAAAAAAGAATCAATGACACAATTCAGCAAAATTGACAAGAATGGCATACCTTGACAGTTTTTCCTTCTCCACCACATTTAGTACAGACAGACTGTATCCTGAAAGGACCCTTTTGCATAAACACCTGCAACATTACGGGTTCTTGGTGATTCCATTACTAAACCAGTATCTCAAATTAAACCAAAATGTTGTTCTATACCAACCATTCCTGAACCTTTACAAGCCTTACATGTCTCTGGTCTGGTCCCAGGAGGAACCCCAGTTCCATCTGACAAAAGCATGCCATCAAACAATCAGAAGGAACTTACCATGCACAAACAAATGTTATATTACAGATGTATCATACCACAAGTTTCACAAGTCTGTGCTGCTTGAAATTTGATGGACTTTGTGCACCCTTGAACTGCTTCCATGAACGATAATTCAAGAGATACCTAGACGCAGCCAAATGAAACATTGTGCAAGTTAATAACAAAGCAAATGTTGTAAGAATCACCAACCGCAAAAAATCGAAACGAACCTTAATGTCTTGTCCTCCAAATCCTCTCTGGTTACCGCCAAAGATTTTTGAAAAGAACTGTCAACCAAAGATTGTGTATTTGGCTCAACATGGTCATAGATCACCAATAGAAATTTTAGGAGGAAAATAAAAAACTAGATTTCCCTTGACCATGTCCTTTATTATACCAGATAACTGCCAAAAAAAACCCAATGATTCGTATCTATTTCAAGAACATGATGTATGGCTGTATGCATTGCATAACTATTAACTACTTCTAGCAGGGCGAGAAAATAGGATATCTGTACCACATAACTAACATGTTCTTCAAGCACAACATGAAAACCAGCTTCCAAAAAAGAAAACATGTTAAAACTTCAAAAGTATGGTGACCATCCTTTGATAACATCACTGGATTCTAGAATGTTTTTTATCATCTTAATTTATTTATTTTAAAATAGCATCAACACCTATATCAAAATTCTTAGAGATCAACCTGAAAATTGTCATTTTGGACAATTATTCTAGAAAATGATATATAGACTAGAAGGATGCAGGGCTAGCATCTAAACACAACGAGACATTGATATTGAAGGTAAAAGTGGGAAAAAAGGCATACGTCATTCATTCCACCGCCGCCACCACCACCACCACCGAAGATGTCTTCAAATGGATTACCAAATCCCCCTCCACCAAATGGCCCACCAGGCCCCTCAGTACCAGCCTGCTCAAATGCATCAGGACCAACCTGCACAATAGCCAAAATATATATAAAATACCACTACATATATGACAAGTAAATGATATGATCCACATGAATGCAAATAAAAAATGATGTAAGCTTCAGCAGCAATGAGTTTCAGCTTTCCATAAGCATGCAAGATTTAATATTAGCTTAAGCAGCCATGAGCACACTTGCCGATTCATTGATTGATCAGGAGCAAAGATAAACAAATTCACGCATTGTATTAGAAAAACAAATTATAGCATGCAGGTTGAAAATACCTGGTCATAAAGAGAGCGTTTTTCATCGTCCTTCAGAACCTACATGTAAAATACAATATGCCGTTTCCCAATTACATTTTGCTAAGCACCACTATAAGAAACACAAAAACAACAAACAGCAATGGTACCTCATATGCACGTTGTACTTCTTGAAACTTCCTCTCAGCATCAGCATCTTCCTTATTTGTGTCTGGGTGGAGCTTTTTAGCAAGCTGAAGAGGAAAACAAAAACAAAATAATGACACCAAACTTTTCACCTTTAAATAGAACTCAGTGGAGAAACAATTTGTCAATCCCAATTCATAAATTTCAGAATATTGGCACATGGATGTCAAAGTTTACACTAAAGAGGAAAAAACACAATTCATTGCCCTTGTCTACAAATACATGTGCTCCAAAATTGCAAATACAGTCCAAGCATGGTGAATGGACCATCATGATTCGTCATCCTAATTGGATACAAATGAGCATCGGGTAATACTTCATTTTAGAAGTACAACAAAAACATAATACTTAGAAGCCACAAGTCGGCAGACAAAGATAAAACACTCCTTGGCTGATGTATCATATCAATAAAGAAGGGAAAACAGACATACAGCATAATAAGCCTTCTTTATTTCGGACGAACTTGCACCCTTGCTTACACCAAGCACATCATAATAATCCCTCACACTCATCGCCCGCGTTCCTACCACCACCACAACAAAACATCAAGGTCGGCACCAAACACGACACAACACACCAAACCAAAACTCGTCCTTTCTCACCATGAAACGACCTCATCGGGCTCCAATACAAACGAACAGTCCCACCTCGAGCCTCGCTTTTCCATTTCCCTAACCAAACACACACAAAAAAACACATAGAAATACAAAATTTCCCAAACATAAAAAATAATAATCACAACCAACCTCTCCCGAAATCGCCATTCTCGCCGGAAATCCCGCAGATTCCGGAAGCGAACACCCGCGCCGGCTCCTGAACTCCAAACACTTCCGATCACAACACAATCGAGCAGAAAACGAACGAAACGAAAGGACGGAAGGGTAAAAACTCACGGTGGAGGTGGACGGCGACCGGATGGGCCTCGTTGCGATCCAATAGGCGAGGCGAGGACCCTTGGACCGCAGCATCGGGGAAGGGGGTGGGGATTGGAGTGTAAGGGTTTGGGAAAACCCTAGTTTTTTGGGGGGGTTGTTGGGTATCGCCGGGAAGAGTAGAGTGGCGTTTGGGGTTCGATGAGCCACAGCCACGAGTTCTGGAAGGTTTCGTGGTTTTTGGGGTTGGGGGATTTTGTAGCCGTAATCGGGTTATCGGATCTCAATCGGGTATGGTCGTGGGTTGGGTGCTCGGGTGGTATTCGGTTTTGTGGGTTGAGCTAGCTAAGGAGGTAGGACTTGGACTTGATGCTACTACGACTCATTAGTTGAATGTACAATTATTTTTACAAGTTTGATGGTCAATAAACACAATGATGAGCTAATGCAAGGTAAGTATGATTTTAAACCATAATAACAAATCAAGGGGTGAGTTTCTATATTTAGTTATGATTGAGTTTTATTTTCACAATTGATTTTCATATTTTAATAACACCACCAAACTATTAGCAATCAAAACCAATGTTTAGGGAACCGGTTAGATGTGGTTTGACAAATGTTGATTCAAATCAATTCAACTGGTGATGACGTCAATATGACATCATTAAATTGGGAACAGTGACTAGAACGACCCATTAATCTTTAAATTATGGTTAAACAATGGTACAACCGTGTTAAGCCGGACAAAATCGGATTAAACCGGGTATTAACATGTTTTCTAGATATACATATATGCTTGAAACATATAAATAAAAAGTGAAGACATTAGACTTCTTTTCCAAAAATTAGTTTCAAGGATTAATTCCTGTTAATAACAATTACGTCATAATAAAAGGACAACGACTTTAATTTGTAATAACGAATAAATTTTTGTTAAGTTGTTATTCAATGAATTTATTTATAGACAAAATGTATATTTTTTGTAAAGTAGTTACTTTATTTTGTTTGTTGATATACTTAGGAATTTAAACTATGGGAGAGAAACTTCTAATATGAACATCATCACACCCTCAAAACCAATCACAAACAAAAATCAAATGCAACACGACTTACTATTTGGAAATTATTTAAATTTACAATGAGTTAACAGCACTTGAATCTGCTTTCTTTGAGCTATAACCGACTTCTTTCAAAGCAACAATCATCGTACACAAGGGACCAAGTTACGCAAATACAGAGCAATAACAATAACCTGATCATCTGCAGATGTAGAGCTGCGATCTGCTAATGTTCACTTTATTTTTTTCTCATAAAGCAATAAGCACTTTGGGAGTCAATCGAATTGCTTGACGTGGTGGGCTATAAATAGGATTATATTACATGACATTGTTTTTACTGCAGCAGACCACTTTTCTTTCCCCACCCAATTGCAACAAAGTAGAGCCCTACACAACCTGCTATGGTACCAAATGTAGTTTTCCAAAAGTTGGAGTAATCCGACGTGAATAGCTCGATGGTAATGTTCATTCCGAAGATACTCACGACCACAATTCCTGCACTGCAAACCAGGGTTGCTGTGCTCAGCATCACACCCATCTGAAGTAGTTGATTCTGCTTCTCATCAAGCATGATGTTGATGTAATCCTCCGTGTCGTCTACATACTCTCTAAGCTGCATAAGACCACGATAAGTAAATTGACCCTCCAACTGTTAAAACGAATACACAAAGATAGGAAGAGAATCAAACATGTCTTTTGCATTATTCAATGTCAAATTCAGTTTCCTACACTTCTAGATTTCAACATAGTTGTACATCACAGATAAATTCAAACAACTTTCAATCCCCGACTGAATTCTCTAGCACTGCCTCAAGGTTGTTATACTGTCACTTTAATAAGTTAAGATCAAGGTTTAATATGTTGGACTTAACGGTGGACCTTAGATTGGACCATCATAAGAGAAGGAAGAGTTCTATCTTCTAAAAGATGAGCATAAAATCATAATATGACAGTTTCTGAGGTCCAACACTGAGAGCATTCATGTTAATCACTGGGACTTTGACAGTAAAGTCTTGAACATCAGTATATAAGCTTGTTTATGAGACATACCGTCGACAGCTTGTTCAATGTGCCATCAATCTGAACAAAATATGCCTCTAAAAGCATCTCTAGTTCCTCAATATTGGGCTTATAACTATTTCCGCTTCCTTGACTGCTTTCGGTGTCACTATTGGGCTCTTCATCCCTGCAAAGGTGATTACATTAGTTGAGAATCCTATAAGTGTTAAAAAACTTGAGCTACAGTGATGAAGTACTGACAAAAGTTTAATGGGACTGATTCAAATCCAATATATACAAGTTCATGCAAGAATAAAGGGATAACTATAATTATATTTGAATGATAATATGTCAAGAGTAAGGTTGTAAATGGGCGGTATGTGGGTGGTTATAGGGCTTAGCCATGACCCTACCCGTCTAATTAAACAGTTCGCGATTCAGTTAGAAACTCGTTTACTTTTACCTTTATCCATGACCCTACCCGCCCCATTTAAGTAAACGGTTTCGGACGACAAATGGTTATGGGTAAAAACCTATCACATGGATAAATGGAAAACTAGTTAAAACATATAATACCTACAATATTTAACATCAATCGTCCACAAATATATAATAAAAACATCCACAAATCCATTATCAAACATCCACAAAATGTTCAACACAACGACAAATATACATTGAAACATCATAAGTAGTATGAAATTGGGGTATCTTAGAAAATTAGAATACAAATAAATTATATGTATATTACATACAATGATATATTTATATATATTAATTAGCGGTTAGGGCGGGTGAACTCTCGTACACATACCTGCCCCATTTATTAAACGGTTACAATTTTCATACCCTTAACCTTCCCGTTTATTAAACGGTTATAATTTTTCTACCCATAACTTTACATGGCCGTGCGGTTAAGGCAGTTAAACGGTTTTTACCCTACCCATTTACAACCTTAGAGAAGAGCAACCAAACTTTAACATGGACAGGGAGCAATATTCTCAACCCCCTCATGCTTTAAAATCCAGTTATTCCAAGAAATTGACAAAGCAATTTTTCATGTTCATGCATAGGTTGCATATTTCTGAAATTGTATTCCACCGTGTTATAATTTTAAATTAGTAATATTAAAATTGTCCATGTTCCTACAGAGGAACAAATAAAAATTGGGAAACAAAAAATTACAGGCCTACAAACAACCATGCCAATTTCAGAACAATGAACTGTGCAATGTCTCTCCACGCATTACTTCAAAAAATGGTAATATTTCAGAATGATGTACTTGTTTAGACAATATGTATTTCAGAATCATGTAAGATGCATCTCAGCATTATTATAATTTCTTCATGTAACAAGCTCAGTTTGTAATTGTTACAACTTGACCTACCTTTCTTCTCCTAAATCAGTCATTTCATCATCTAAATCAACCCTTGTGGATATTCCTTCAGTGGGCTGATTTACAAGTTTCTCTGACAAGTACATTTCAGCCATATCCATGTCATCATCTAACAGGTGTTCGAGTTCGTCTCTCACCTAAGAAGTGTGCAAAACTGAAAAGCGTCAACTGGAGACCAACATGAAGAATTCTGTCATGGTATTCGTTTGTAAAAAGAACAAGCATGCAAAACACAGAAGACACATAGGAGATAGGACATAGCCAACCACAAAATGCGTAAAGTGCTAATATGGTTAAAGTTGAACGTTTATTCTGAGAGAATAAACCAATGATCAAAAGCCTTAATGTTGCAACCTAGTACTGAACATGATGACCAGCAGTCCGGCACCCAAGATCACCAAAAGGTGGAACTCTCAAAAGTTAGGAACTCCCAAGTGAAGAAAAATATGAACACAGGCAAATAGGATTCCTCATATAGTCATCTAACTATGCTGCAATATGGAAATATGGTATATCATGTTTCACCTACAATTTTATTATTGAATCTTCACAAGCTTTTGAATTAATAAGCCTATACATAAATTTGGATTCTTATATGCAATTAAAACCCATAAAATAAATGAGCCGGGAGGAGCAAATCCCTCGTGGAACACTAATGGGAAACGACTTAAAGCTTTACGTAAGGTTCTTTACTCTTGCATCCTCACCTTTTGTACTCGTCCTGATATTGCCACCAACCGGCTCTTAATTTGTCTCACCCGTTCAAGATTCAATGTGCTGATTTTAGAAGTTAGTTCATCAAGAGCTGGATATGCCTCATCTTCCAACGTCAAAGTCTGATTCAACAACAATAACTTGATAACTACAACTTGCTCAAAGTTCAAAGAAAATAAGATCTTGCAAAAAAAAAATAAACAAATGGTATCTAGAATTCTTGTAGAGTGAAAGTGGTAAGTTTGTCAATATCCTTTACAAATATGCGTAGATTCCCACACAAAACGCCCAGTTAATATATAGGCATCAGTGATCACATACGAGGCTCGTCCTCAAAGAACCAAAAAGAAATCGACATCACAAATGATATGTAGAAAACTAGAAATAAGACATCCATAGACTACAACCAGGAAGGACTTTTACTTGACTTGAGCTTCAAAACAAATACCAGTCTATAATCAATCATCTGACTCAAATGTAATGACTAAACGTCTCAATATTTAATTGCTTATACAAGATAAAATAATGAACATTAGGAAAAATAATCTCACCTCGGATTCCAGGCTTTTGCATGCAGATTCTAGACAAACTTCAAGCACCTTGAACTCAAAAGGTAACACCTTTGGTCCACCATCTTTCGGCATATCCGAATTGTGAAAAGGACTTCTTGTTTTCGTGTAAGATTGGGATGTGGTGGAAACTGGGGTTTGTTCATTTTCTCTCGAAATGCCATTGTTGTTTCCTTCGACAACATTTGAGCTTGGTGGGCTCCAAGCATCTTTGGATGTACTTTTATCATCAGCATGAATACCCCCATGTTCCTGCATATCAACATTAAGTCAGAAATATCTGAAAACAACAGGCTTGTCCTCAAAAGGAAAAATAAAAATAAACATCTACTTTCATTCCACAATGTTTCAAGAATGTTGGTGATCAATACATCCATTAACTCTGCTTAAACTTTAAATTGACATCACAGGGTCAGCACATTCAGTACGGAACTTCTGTCTTCCATTCTGAAAAGTTATGACTCAGATACACAGAACATTTTTTTCACCATACAGTATCTGAAGTTATGGATTTATTGAGAGTACCAAGATCAGCTACTAAAATTTTCATCTACTACCGAGAAAAGACAACATGATAAGATTTACAAATGGAGCACCCTACATACAACTCAAGGTAGTGTTGGACCTTGCACATAAGCCAACAACATGCATAGCTGCTTTGTAACTTCCAAAACCATCGCTTCAAACCAACAAAGCATCAATCTGTAACTAAAAAGAACAAACATTTCACGGTGCCACAATCATATTCTTCGAGTTAGGCACAAGAACCTCCGTCTCAGTAATAAAGGCCTCAACATGCTCGAGATTACCAACGGAATTTTCCTTGTGAATTTCCTAGTTAACTCTAACCATAACCAATTCCAAATTCGAACAACACCAATACTGTGACATCTCTAAACTCATCCTCAACTCAAACAAGAATCACAAAACCACAACAAACCAAGCCTCACCTGCCCAGCGCAAACCCTAATCTGAAGCTCATGTATAAACGGCGCCACGATCGGATCCTTAGAGTTCGGCACGAGCACCTCCGTGGCGGTGATAACGGCCTTAATATGCTCGAGATTGACGACGATCGCCCTCCCCCTCCCCATGATCGTCGACGGGTACGACAGCATGGGGTCGAGAACCCGAAGGTCCCGCGCCGGGAGGCCGGTGCGGCGCATTATCGCGTGCTTCCCCACCTCCTCGAGCGAAGAGTGGCCCGTGTCGGAGACCACCAGCCAGGTCCGGATCGCCCACACCTTGCGCTTCCCGGCGGCGCCCTCTACTGCCGCCGACGCCGCGCGGAGGTGCTGCGCGTGGTCGTCGTCGGGCATTATTATAGAGGGCTTTCGGTTGGGTTTTGGGAGTTCCAGAACTACTCGTGCCCACTCATTTGGGTTTGGGAAATGTTTTACGAACTCAGCGCGTCACGGACGTGCTCTACGTGGACATCCATGTCAGCCCTTACATGGCAAAAGCATGAATGTTTTTTTGTTTTTTCTTCCTGATGTCCACTCAAATCACATTAAATGTGTTTCAACTCAGCACGTTCTCTCTCTCCACCCAAATACAAATATGATGACACTCTTTCTTTCTTCTTCATTCTTTCTCTCCAGAATAAATCACCATTTCTAGCAAGATATTATGTCGAAGAAGCGTCTGATGCCGACTCCCAGGATTCTTCACAACGTAAGCAGCGTGAATGAGACGGTGCGAAGACTTCCCGATGTTCTTGTCAGCGTTAGCATCGTGAATGTGACGATCCGGTGGTGAAGACTTCGCACCACAGCATCTTTGCTGCATTGTTGGAGTGCCCGTGACAGAAAAAGAAGGAAGAAGAAAGAAAGAGTGTCATCGACCATCCCATTCACGCTACTTACGTTGTGAAGAACCTTGGGAGTCGGCATCAGACGCTTCTTCGAAATAATATCTTGCTCGAAATGGTGATTTATTCCGGAGAGAGGTACAAAGCTCCGTGGTGAAGACTTACGTCTGTTCGGTTTATGTCGTACATCTCTCCGTAATAAATCACCATTTCGAGTAAGATATTACGTCGAAGAAGCGTCTGATGTTGACTCCCAAGGTTCTGCACAACGTAAGCAGCGTGAATGAGACGATCATGTTTAAGTCTTACATCTTCTTTCCGATTTACTGGGAAAATATATATTATCTTTGTAATTTGTGTGTGTTTGTATTGCTTTTTTGTGTGTGATTTACTGGGAGAAGATATATTAATTTTGTAATTTTTGTGTGTTTGTGCTTGTATTGTTTGTTTGTCTTTGTGCTCTCATTGTATCTTATTGTGTAATAGTTATCATCAATAATATGTACCATCAATATCTCATTGTGCTCTCATTGTATCTACATAAACAGGACAAACTTTATACATAAACTGGACAAACTTTCTACATAAACAGGACAAACTTTCTACATAAACCGTACAAACTTTCTACATAAACTGGACAAACTTTCTACATAAACAAGACAAACTTTCTACATAAACAGGACAAACTTTCTACATAAATAGGACAAAACAGGACAAGCTTTCTACATAAACATGACAAAATAGGACAAACTTTCTACATAAACAGGACAAACTTTCTTCCTAAACCGGACAGGAACTACACTTATTCCGGACAGCAAATACACTTATTCCGGACAAACTTTCTGTTCCGTTTCTGAACACACTTTCTTCTTATTCTGGACAACTGCACTTATTCCGGACTGCAAATACACTTATTCCGGACAACAAATACACTTATTCCGATTCCGGACAACAAATACACTTATTCCGGACAACAAATACACTTATTCCGGACAAACTTTATGTTTCGTTTCTGGACAAACTTTATTCTTAAACCGGACAACAAATACACTTATTCCGGACTGCAAATACACTTATTCCGGACTGCAAATACACTTATTCCGGACAAACTTTATGTTCCGTTTCTGGACACACTTTATTCTTGAACCGGACAACAAATACACTTATTCCGGACAACAAATACACTTATTCCGGACAGACACATAACGTAAATAGGACAAACACATAATGTAAACTGCACACACATAAAGTAAGCTAGACAAATTAAGTTGATCCAACGTAAAACTTAAAAACAAATATTTTATTATGATAAGTGTGGGCTCTGCACGAATAATGAGACTGCACGATGTCCTAGGGTCTGCACACTGTCTTATCTGTGTATTGGGAAATGAATCGTTCAACTTAAAGAACCGGCGTTTTTTAAAAAGACCAAAACGCGCGAAGAGAAATTTTGCTGACTGGACGCTGACTCAAAGAAAATATCTGAGCTGTACAGATCCACGTAAGGCGCGTCCATGACGCCCGCGTCCGTGTATCACGGCTCTTTGGGTTTAGGACGACAGCACACGAGTGGGTAGTTTGGGATTTTTTATTGGGAAAATTTTCAAAATAATCATCAAATAAAAAAATTATGCAAATCGAAAACTTAATTGGCAAAGTACCTTAAAAACGACACCAGTGATGTCGTTTTCATTAACTAAAAATCACATCACCAATGTCATTTTTACCTAGGGTATCTTCAATTACCGACGGATCAATCGGGTGTCTCATTTTTACACATCGTATGTAACTTACGTCGAATCTTCATAAAAAAATGTATGAATCAACTTGAATTATTATATCCAACTAATAATGGTTGTGGGGTAAAACACATAGTGAGAGTTTTGTTGAGTCTATGGTTCTGATTGGGAGTGCGGGGGTGGCATAGGACGGCAGCCCCTGCGGGGGACGTAAGTGTAGGATTTCATGTTTAATTATACATATATATTTTCGAAATTTTTATGTATAATAAGGATCAATTACAATTTTCTTTGATTTATTTCATGCATACATCGGTTTGTTTTAACATCTAGTTTCAAAACTCTATTAAAACAAACAAGGGCTCCGAAATTCATACCTAGAAGTTCTCAAAAACTTCTTGAAGATTCAGAGACGTTGGGGATGCTTCTCGCCGCGCCGGATGCCTCCGAGTGTTCACCGAAACCCTAAACAAGGTTGGAGAGAAAGGAGCTAGCCAATCGATCTCCAAACAAGCTTAGAATCTAGCTACAAACCCCTTCCTTAGCCTCTGAGATTTCTCCTTCCAAAGACTTAGAAAACTAAGAGAATTTTCGTGGGATTTTGTGGTGAATTAAGAGAGAAAATAATTATTGAATTGTGTGTCTCAATTAGGGAGAATAAGGACCTATTTATAGGTTCCAATCTTACTCTTAATCATGGCTATTCTTTAGCCACGTTTTTTTTATATTTTCTCTCATAAATTAATTCCTTCATGTATTACATGCACCCACAAAACGTTTGACCAAGTTTGGAGCTAATCCAACCATCGATCAAAATTAATCTCTTAATAATCAAAGGCAGAAAATCAATCGTTGTTCGGTTGACCGAGAGCCATTCGGTTAACCGAATATGTCACGATTGGTTGACCGAGTACTAGACGGATGACCGATTCTTAAAGGGAAAAATTCTCCTTAACCGATCGGACGAATTCTCGTCTAAGACCGAGTGCCATTCGGTTAACCGAAAATATCGGAACTTAATATTATTCGGTCGACCGATTTTGGTTCGGTACACCGTACCAAAGTTCCAGGCACTTTGGTCAAGTTCGGTCAATCAATTACGATTATCCGTTCCACGTTCGGTTGACCGATCCATAGATCCTTTGGTCGACCGAACCTCAACGGATTACCGAACTTCTACCCGATTTTGCCTATTTCAAATTTTGGATTTATTTCCAACAAAATTTGAACTTGGGGTTTTAACAAATTCACAACTTATGCAATATATTATCCTATGCAACAATAAATTATTGCACCCCATAATATATGCATCTCATATGAATTTATCATGATTCTAATTATGTTATATATACAACATAATTGATTTTACTTGTTCACCACATGTGTCATATTTTCTATGAGAAACCCGACACATCATATGAACCAAAAATCAAGCTTCTTGTTTCACGATTTTTGCGGTGTGACCTATGGGAGGATCTAAACTAAGTTGGCAGTGATATTAAGAGCTTAATATCACAAGCTATAAGCGGTATCTAGCTACACATTATAGCTCCCAATTAGTTAGATGTCTTAATTCCACTCGAACCAAAACCCGATCCATTTAGTGATGGAGTGCACCACTTGTGTCCGTCCCTTGCCTCATGATATTGAGAATACACACAAAGTAGTATTGTGTCATCTTTGTATTAGTATTCATTTCTTGATCTCTTTAAGCTAGTTATAAATATGTGACTTAACTCAAATCACATTGTGCACATTATAACTTTGCTTTATCAAGGGGCCCACTAATATCATCACTCAATTAAGAGGGACAATGATAATCTTTTGACTAACTATCTTCTCCAACAAAAGTTGTACTTAACCAACCAATGCCTTTACACTACACTGATCGATAGTTCAAGACACTGATCTAATTAAGTATTCCTTAAGTGATTAGATATAAGTCTCATATCAAAGGACCAAAGACACAGTAAAATATTAATGACACAGAAACACATTTCTATAATATTTTACTTATTAGGTCTATTCAGTATACAAAAGTAATATTTTCCTCTTTTGCATACCCGTGTTGTCACTCACTTGTAGAGCTGCAATGATCTATGACCAACACAACAATCTTAACTCGGTAATTAATGTTTCATGTTAATTACCATGATTGCGAATATCTTTTGTTTTATGTAAACCAATATCTTTTAGAGCTCTACGGTTAAGGACCAAGAGTCTCTTCCTTAACACTTCTAAAAGACGAATAACATAAACAAGGAACAAAATGATTTCTCATTCAATTCATAATAATTGACATTTAAAAGTAAAACTTTTAGAACACATTCCCTTCAATCTCCCACTTGTTATCAAAGTTTTCTTTCACATACATTCTCAATGTATAAAACATTAATAACTAGGGTAACCTTCCTAAATCACCTATCAAGCCAATCCACATGGATCCTCGGATCCATGGACTCGAAATATATTTCGTCTCTTAGCTTGGTATGAAGGTTTGTTGAATGGATCAGTTGTGTCACTGTTGTGTCCACCTATTTATTTATTTTGTCTTTCGTTGGTGGTTGAGTTAGCTGTAGTGATATTACTCCTAACTACACTAGCTCATACCTCCACCTACGATAATGATGACGCATCATCACTCCAACCTCTTATTGTCTAGAATTCCTATAAGAATTGCATCAAAACAGCCCTCGGCTATTTTCTCATTTGTCTTCCATAAACATGAACCTTATCTTTAGTCCGGTTAAGGTACTTCAGAATATTCTTGACCGCAATCCTACGATTAGGACTTGCGTTGGATTGGTGACCACTTGTCACGTTTAGAGCATACGAGATATTGAGTCTTGTGCAAGTCATTGTGTACATGGTCCTTCCTTTTGCCGAAGCATAAGGGATACCTTCATGTACTCCAAGTCTTTGTGTGATTGAGCACAGTGAGACTTCTTGAGTTGCACACCTATACTCATACTTATTGGCATATTGTCCATATCGGAATTGTTCACCGTGAACATTTCCAAAGACCTTGTCAATGTATGCACGTTGACCGAAGCCAATGAGTCTAGAGGATGTATCTCAATGTATCTTGATTCTCAAGATGTGTTGAGCCTCATCCTTTTCTTTTCATTGAATACACTGATTTCAACGAAATTTCTCGTTTGCTAATGCAAAGGTATATGATTGCTCATGAGCAATATGTCATCGACATATAAGATCAGAAGTACTACATGGCTCCCACTAATCTCCTTGTATATACAAGGTACTCCTTTACTTTGAATGAAGTGAATTTTCTTCACCTCTTCGTCAAAGCGTTTGTTCCAACTCCCCGATGCTTGCTTCAATCCATAAATGGATTCTCGAAACTTGCATTTCTTCTCGCTACTATTTGGATCATCAAAACATTGAGGTTGTACCATGTACATATCCTCCTCCAAGTTCCTGTTTAAGGAACGTCATTTTGATATCCATTTTCCATGTCTCATAATATAAATGTGGAAATAGCGAGCATAATCCGAATAGATTTTATCATGGTAACTTTTCAAAAGTTTCATCAAAGTCAATTTCTTGAATTCGAGTATGACATTTTGCTACAAGCCTTGCTTTGTAGATTGTCAAGTTACTATCCATGTCCATCTTCCTCCTAAAAGTTCATTTATACTAAATGATATTTTCTCTTGAGGAAGGCAAATCAAGTTATACACTTAATTATCATACATGGATTCTATTTCGGATTTTATGGCCTTAAGCCATAGTTTGGAGTCTTCTCTTATCATTGCTTCTTGGAAGGTCGAGGGATCTTTGGTATCTAGTACCATGATCTCATGAAGTTTCACATACTTATTGGGTTTCTTCCTTTACCTCGTCGACCTTCTCAATTCTTTTGGTTCTTCTCGTGTCTCTCGAACTTCTTCCACAATTTCTTGAGGAATAGGTTCATGTTCGACTCTCGAACGCACACTAGTTGAGGATGATTGAGATTCTCTCACAATTTCTTGTAGGGATCTCTCGCTCATGCTCCCACTAACCAAAGGAATCTCGGTTGGGCCTTCATGATCTTGAATGTCATCATTCATTTCATGATCTTGTAGGGTATCTTGAGTTTCCTCAAGCACAACCCTACTCCCACTACTTTTTACTCTTTCTAGAAATTCCTTTTCCAGAAATGTGGCATCCCTCTCTACAATCACTCGATTGGAGGTGATATGTCGAAAGTAGTATCCTCCTGTCTCACGAGGATAACCTATAAAGAAGCACTTATCCGCTTTTGGTTGAAGTTTGGTCGACATCAATCTCTTGACGTAAGCCTCACAACCCCAAATCTTGAGAAAACTGAGCTTAGGTGTTTTACCACTCCATAGCTCATAAGGAGTTTTCTCCACGGATTTGGATGGAACATTATTTAGTGAGTTTGTCATTATTTGTAGTGCATAATTCCAAAAGTAAATCGGCAATTTAAATTGACTCATTATTGATCGAACCATGTCGAGCAATATCCTATTCCTACTTTAGGAATGAGTCAAATTAGGTATCCTAAGCACTCACCCCTACGAACCGTTCATAGAGACTCGATATTCTTGTTGAGTCGGTTCATTACTTCATCCTCGAATTCCTTGAACTTGTCAAAGAATTCACTTTTGCTTCCCATTAGACAAATATAGTCATAATGACTATAGTTGTCCGTGAACAAAATGAAGTACCTTAAACCGTCTCTTGCACTTGTACTTATCGGACCACATACATTAGAATGTATCATATCCAATTAGTTATTCGTTTTCGTTCCTTTCTTCTTGAAAGGTCTATTGGTCATTTATTTGACCAATCCGATAGTGCTACAAGATTGTATCATTCACGTGAGTTATCTTAGTTTCTCTTTTGTTATTGTTTGTTTGAGTTTGTTTATTATTTATTTCAAGCAAATAGAAATCATTCTATATGAATGTATTTGCATAGAAAATTCCATTCTTCGATATAGACAAGCAAGAATTAAAATATTTATTAAAATTTATCCATATATAAAACTTGATACAGAAATGTTCTCGCTAATCGAAGGCATATAACAAACATTCTTCAAAGCATAAATTTAAATCACTAGACTATTGAAGTTCCATAGAATCTTGTACAATCGCAGCGTTGGTTGTACTATTTCCAATCCTCAATATCATCTCGTTCTCCACGAGTTCCTTCCTATCCTTCAATAGCTGCACATCAAAATTATGTGAGCACAAGATCCGGTAACCATTACCAAATCAAGGATAGAGGTGATTAAATTTATCTCAATAACAAACATACCTATGACGCTTCTCGGGCGCCTACGTTCAATCATCCCATTTTCAAGGTCTTCCTTGTACTTGGGGCAGTTTGGTCGGATGTGTCCCTTTTCACCGCAGTGAAAGCACTCCGTGTTGGGAGTTGGAGATTTGAAAGATTTCCCCCTTGAGGCACTCCCATGAGTACCTCCTACTCCCTTGCTCTTGATTGACGTATCTTTGGTAAATTTGCCTTTACCTTTGTTGATCTTTTTGCTCCTCTCATGGACGGCTAGGACGTGATTGTCCTGACCTTTGCCCATGTCAACTTCAGCCGTTTTGAGAGCGTTGTGAAGCTCCTCAAGACTCACCCCTTTTTCACGCACATGATAGTGCATCACAAAGTCCTTGAAGGACGGGGCTAGAGAGCCAAGAATCAGATCTTCGGCAATGTCTACTGGCATTGGAGAAGAGAGCTTCGACAACTTCTCAAGGTATCCTTGCATCGTGAGAAAATGCATGGATACCGATGTTCCCTCCGCCATATGGCACCTTGTGAGTGCGATGGTGGTCTTATAGCGCTCCTTTCGGGCACTATCCATGAACATCTTGGTTAGAACCTCCATGGTCTTCTTGGGTTTTGAATCCAAGTATTTCGCTTGAAGCGAGTCACCCATGGATGCTAACATTAGACCGTGAACTTGGTTCTCTTGGTCTTCCCACTTGGCTATCGCCTCCTTCTCATTATCGGTTGTCTTCTCATTCAATTTTGGGATTTCACCATCCAAAATATGAGATAGTTTTTCAAACCTCAACACGATGTTAAGATTGAGTTGCCATTTCATGAAGTTTGAGCCATCATTTTGCAAAGGATTCTTTTCGATCATAGATCGCACAATTGGTTGGATATTAGACATTTCTACAAAATAAATTATACAGGTTTTAATGCCAATTTTATGTTTTAATACACATGCATACATATATCGAATATGTAAATGTTGCAAATAAAAGTTTTGCCCATAAATGCAACAATCCAAGATCCCATCAATTGTAATATAGACTAGCTAAGGGCTATCGAATACATTACAATGTCAAGGTAAGAAAATATTTTCTAATCACAACCTTTTTGAATTTTAGCAACATTTAGCATCTTCAAACTTTTGTGACTCTTGTCGTTTTAATTATGAGGGAATACGACCTATCCTCGTAAGAAAAACTTTTTCCCAAAACCGAGCGAGGGCTCTAGGTAATGTTAAGAAAACTTATTTTCATTTGATACGAGATACGTTTATCCATTGTATTCACAACTAAACATACTCGGGGTTCACTAGGGTGAAACATACCTCATACATTTAATTGTGGCACAACAACAGACAACCATTATATCTCCCACTATTCCCAAAGATGGAGGGAGCTATCTCCCGCTAAGGGCGAGCAGAGTATCCCTCGATCAATGGCTGCTAGTGGATGAAATAAGAAGGAAATTATTCTTAATTTTTGTTGGACAATTTCATATATTTACATGTGATTTAGAATTTTAGGTTATCATGCATATTAATATTCATACACATCCTAACATTCACCACATTCATCACATGCATAGCAGAAATTAAACATTCACACAATCCACATCGTGTGAGTTTATATGTTCCCTTCGATCCTTGATCCTCGATTCCCGATCCTCGATCCTCGATCGATGCGCTACAGCGGCGACTTCCTCTTGCACCGGAGATGTAGATTTTACAGAAAATAAACATGCTCCTCACATTCGATAAAAAACCGACTAGTGCAGGTTCTATGTAAAAACCTCTCACATGCAAATGCAATTCTAAAGATAGAAAATAGAGAATATGGCTTTTACATGCATAAGCCACTGTATAATAATAATGACATACATTCATAGCTTCTGATTTTGGAACATATAAACTCACAATCCTGCAAAGCAACTCAAGCATCCATGCACGCAATTGCTATAAACTACAGAATCTAATTTATCAATCATCCAGAATTCTCAACAATTCTTTGAAAAATATTTTGAAATCCATTAAAAACATTTTTCATTCATCCATAGTTCAAAACTATTTTTGAACCGCTGTCCATCCAATTTCCAATGGAAAGATGAACTGCAGTTTTTCGGTTTTGTTGATTCTCTTACAAAATAATCGTTTATACTTAAAACGAAATTATTGCAAGTTAGACTTATGTCTAAATCATAATTCTAATAATTACATGACATGTTTTAAACATTCAAAACATTTAAAACGAATTATTATAAAGAATTATTTCAACAAACATTTAAAGACCGAAAAACCGGTAAAACGAATTGTTTAAATCCTAGATGGTAAACTAAATTTGTTTACAACCATAAATCATGAGAAAATTGAACCCTATGCTCTGATACCACTGTAGGATTTCATGTTTAATTATACATATATATTTTCGAAATTTTTATGTATAATAAGGATCAATTACAATTTTCTTTGATTTATTTCATGCATACATCGGTTTGTTTTAACATCTAGTTTCAAAACTCTATTAAAACAAACAAGGGCTCCGAAATTCATACCTAGAAGTTCTCAAAAACTTCTTGAAGATTCAGAGACGTTGGGGATGCTTCTCGCCGTGCCGGATGCCTCCGAGTGTTCACCGAAACCCTAAACAAGGTTGGAGAGAAAGGAGCTAGCCAATCGATCTCCAAACAAGCTTAGAATCTAGCTACAAACCCCTTCCTTAGCCTCTGAGATTTCTCCTTCCAAAGACTTAGAAAACTAAGAGAATTTTCGTGGGATTTTGTGGTGAATTAAGAGAGAAAATAATTATTGAATTGTGTGTCTCAATTAGGGAGAATAAGGACCTATTTATAGGTTCCAATCTTACTCTTAATCATGGCTATTCTTTAGCCACGTTTTTTTTTATATTTTCTCTCATAAATTAATTCCTTCATGTATTACATGCACCCACAAAACGTTTGACCAAGTTTGGAGCTAATCCAACCATCGATCAAAATTAATCTCTTAATAATCAAAGGCAGAAAATCAATCGTTGTTCGGTTGACCGAGAG
The DNA here is from genome assembly GCA_963682175.1 of Triglochin maritima. Classification (NCBI taxonomy): domain Eukaryota; kingdom Viridiplantae; phylum Streptophyta; class Magnoliopsida; order Alismatales; family Juncaginaceae; genus Triglochin; species Triglochin maritima. The sequence continues at coordinate 823,879 of OY821782.1, forward strand.
CCATTCGGTTAACCGAATATGTCACGATTGGTTGACCGAGTACTAGACGGATGACCGATTCTTAAAGGGAAAAATTCTCCTTAACCGATCGGACGAATTCTCGTCTAAGACCGAGTGCCATTCGGTTAATCGAAAATATCGGAACTTAATATTATTCGGTCGACCGATTTTGGTTCGGTACACCGTACCAAAGTTCCAGGCACTTTGGTCAAGTTCGGTCAATCAATTACGATTATCCGTTCCACGTTCGGTTGACCGATCCATAGATCCTTTGGTCGACCGAACCTCAACGGATTACCGAACTTCTACCCGATTTTGCCTATTTCAAATTTTGGATTTATTTCCAACAAAATTTGAACTTGGGGTTTTAACAAATTCACAACTTATGCAATATATTATCCTATGCAACAATAAATTATTGCACCCCATAATATATGCATCTCATATGAATTTATCATGATTCTAATTATGTTATATATACAACATAATTGATTTTACTTGTTCACCACATGTGTCATATTTTCTATGAGAAACCCGACACATCATATGAACCAAAAATCAAGCTTCTTGTTTCACGATTTTTGCGGTGTGACCTATGGGAGGATCTAAACTAAGTTGGCAGTGATATTAAGAGCTTAATATCACAAGCTATAAGCGGTATCTAGCTACACATTATAGCTCCCAATTAGTTAGATGTCTTAATTCCACTCGAACCAAAACCCGATCCATTTAGTGATGGAGTGCACCACTTGTGTCCGTCCCTTGCCTCATGATATTGAGAATACACACAAAGTAGTATTGTGTCATCTTTGTATTAGTATTCATTTCTTGATCTCTTTAAGCTAGTTATAAATATGTGACTTAACTCAAATCACATTGTGCACATTATAACTTTGCTTTATCAAGGGGCCCACTAATATCATCACTCAATTAAGAGGGACAATGATAATCTTTTGACTAACTATCTTCTCCAACAAAAGTTGTACTTAACCAACCAATGCCTTTACACTACACTGATCGATAGTTCAAGACACTGATCTAATTAAGTATTCCTTAAGTGATTAGATATAAGTCTCATATCAAAGGACCAAAGACACAGTAAAATATTAATGACACAGAAACACATTTCTATAATATTTTACTTATTAGGTCTATTCAGTATACAAAAGTAATATTTTCCTCTTTTGCATACCCGTGTTGTCACTCACTTGTAGAGCTGCAATGATCTATGACCAACACAACAATCTTAACTCGGTAATTAATGTTCCATGTTAATTACCATGATTGCGAATATCTTTTGTTTTATGTAAACCAATATCTTTTAGAGCTCTACGGTTAAGGACCAAGAGCCTCTTCCTTAACACTTCTAAAAGACGAATAACATAAACAAGGAACAAAATGATTTCTCATTCAATTCATAATAATTGACATTTAAAAGTAAAACTTTTAGAACACATTCCCTTCAGTAAGTCCCCCCCCCTGCTAAGAGAGCGGACAGAGGGAGCCCACTTTGCAGACATTTTTTCCCGACACCCTATTATTGTATTCCAGATATTCATCCGTTTATTTACATTGAGAATTATAAATGAGTAAACGGATCAATATCTGGAATACAATAATAGGGTGTCGGGGAAAAAACGTCTGCAAAGTGCTCCCTCTGTCCACTCGCTTTGCGGGGACTTACGTCCCCACAGGGGATGCCGCCCCCTCTCACCCCCACACTCCCAATCAGAACCATAGACTCAACCAAACTCTCACTATGTGTTTTACCCCCACAACAATTACTAATAGACATGTCGCTAGTTTAACATATAAAAACGAAAGGTAATGAAGAGTGGGGAGTGATTTGGAGGTGGGATGAGGAAGAGGCGGGCATACGACCCCTTTCTGTTAAATAAAAATACATTATCTCGGATTTCTTTTTTATCTAGGTAAAAATGATATCACTATTGTCGTTTTAGTTAATGAAACAGCATCGCTTGTGCCGTTTTTAAGGTGCATACTTTGTCAATTAGGTTTTCCATGTGCATATTTTTTCAATTTTTTTTATTAGGTGATTATTTTGAAAAAAAACTTTTTTATTTGTTTAATTGGTTTTTTATTTATAAAAAGGATAAGTTTGAAATTTCATTTTCACGAGTTCTTATTATTTTAGAGTGAAAATGGAAGTATATTTTTGTAAGGTTAATTATAATCGTCTCTTTGAACTCTCCATCAATTTTATTTTGCCCCCTAACTTTAAAACATAGCAATCACTCCTACTCCTTAGCTTTTATTTGGTAGTATTTTATACTCTGAACTTTAAAAACTTGTAATTTATATACTGATTTGTCGTTATTTTTGAATTTTTTGCGTTCTAATACTAAATTTACGTTAAAAGTGAAGATCATGTCAAATCTTGTTTGAATTTCATCAGATTTAATTCAAATCTGACTCGAATTCGAACTATATCTGAATTTGTACACAAAAGTTGCAGTTTTAAATGACAAAGGACAACTTTTGGACAGTTAGAACTGTTGCTCATCTACTAGACGATACCGAAGAGAAAACAAGACAAATCTTAACCCAAAACCCACGTCTGAGCGAGACGAAGACGTAAATCGTCTAAGCCTATATATATATACAGAAATTATAGAATGAGCCCGGGGCTCAATTAGGCTTAAGTGAGCCCCTTAATCATCCACCATTCAATACCAATCCAACGTTTGTTAAATGCTCTGGTTAATTTTACTAGTAGAAGGGTAGATTCGGTATTTACTGTTACCTTTGTTTAGGACTTTTTTCCAAACCCATGAAATTCTCACCCCTCACGTATCCACTGAAAGTAATCTTGTCTCCCACGTTTTCATCTCCCTCGATATTTTCCTAAACCCTAAACCTCGCCATCCACTCCCCCGAATCCTCCCTTTCCTCTCCCTAATCCACACAAATATCTCACGCATCCACACCTCTCCCCCCCCCCCCCCCCCCCGGAACACCCCTCGTAAACCATAAGACTCCTTCGATGGCACTTCCTCATGGCTGGAAGAGTTTTTCATTCACCTAGACGAAACTGTGGTCTTCAAGCCTTTCGACTTTGACACCCGTGCCAAAAACATACTGAAAGACATAACAGAAAATTTCCAAGATGCAGTCAAGTCCAAATGCCAGCTTGAGATCGATCTAAAAGTCATGGAACAAGTGCTTGCAGCTACATGGTTGTTGGAGGACAAGGAAGCTCTGACTGGCTGGACGAAGACTGTCCTGACGAGGTGCTTCGTCTTAATGTGTATATGGACAGTCTTCGTTGAGGCTCGAGAAAGGTATAATCTGTCCTCTCATACAGTTCTACATCTTGTAGCTTGTGAAGATGATCTTATGGTTGAGCATTTTCCTGGGATTTTGCTTCCCTCTCTAATCACTTTGAATTAGAATGCTAGAAGTGTATGTAGTTATCTGTATAAGGTAGTCGCTTACTCAGGTTGTATTATATAAATTAATAACTTTGCTTCAAGATGATTTGTCTCAGGGGGCTACCCGATTAGGAATTGTGGAATTTAGTCATTTAGTATATGTGTTCCTATGTATTACTTAATTGTGGGTTTACACCCCTTATATTTTTGCTGGTGTCTGGAAGGACTAATGTCTAATGATTGTGTATAAATGTAGCAAATTGTTATTTGTATTTTAAGATAATCGAAACTTTTGTAGCTTAAATAAGACTTCTTTTTTTGGTTTTATTGTGTTGGAAGATTGATAATTTAGTGTTTATAGGTGTTATTGTGTATAGAACTTTGGAAGATGTTTGGCGTTAAGGATGTATTCGTCTTAATGTGTGTATCTTTGGATCGTCGATGCTTGTTGAGTTCTGGCATGTTAATGTGGTAATTTGAAGCTTATTTTTTCTTTGACTTTATCTGATTTGTACTCGTACTTTACATTCCTTTAGCAAAAGGTTCGGTTGAGAAGGTCTTAATTCCGGGTTTGTGGAGATTTACTATTACTACTGAACGATTTCTAGTCGGTGTCAAGACTTTCACCCCAATAGAGCTTTAATGATTTGTGATAGTTATGGTAGTAAAATGACTTTCTGAAATCTGCGTGCCCAAAATGTTGTCATTCTGTAAGTTTTTGGAAACAATAATTTCTATTTATTTGTGTAGGCACAGACATACCAAAGAAATAGGGAACGTCACAGAATGCGCATGGGCATGGTAGCGGATGCCTTTGAGCACGACGAGCGGCTGAAACAACATCGTGTGGACATACTGCCATGATTGTAATATGTGGCCTTGATGATCATCTCCACATTGATTTCTTTGCTGAATTTGTAACATGTATTATTATAATTAGTTCGTCTTGTGGAGACGCGCGTGATGTTCTCCTTCAAAAAAAAATCAAACTTTGTTGGTGGTCGAGAGTTAGCTTCAAATAATATAACATCTTGATATTACGTATGGTTAATGTAATACCCTTCTAATATTACGTTTTTGAAAAGTAATATTACAGCAGCCTTTTAATATTACAGTTGTTACCGTAATATTACAGCTAATATTTAGTAACAAGCTTCACTCCCATTACTCGTATTACTTTTTCTAAATGGTTCGAGTTTCCTGTTTTTGGAATTTATATGTACTGAAACCAGATTTTCTTGCTCCACTCTCATATTCCACATTTAATAAATTATTTTTTGAAAGTGTTCTATGAATAGTTTGAAACCAAGCAAAGCTTATATAAACTTGTTGTGATTTGATTTTTTAAAGCAAATAATATTTTATTAATTGCTGACTTACGTGGACACATAAACTAGAACTACATGGTTATGATAGTTTATGTCGAAGAAAGTACGATAAGAACCTATCAATACATGAAAGCGTGTGCCAATTGACGAATCTTCGAACATCAACAATGTTCTTGATGTTGATTAGAAGTTCATCGAATGGCAAATGGGATGTTGTGATTAGTAACTAATCAACAGATTTTAAATATCCAAAATAACAAAAACAATTTCCAAGGAGAATTTTTTTATCTAAACTCGATTGATGCCCACCAAAAGCAAACTCACACACACACACTGACACACACAATGTGTCCACACCTCTCCATCCTCCGACCAACCACCACCACCCCACCGCCATCGTCCACCTTCCACCTCCCACTCCTCCCCCTCCCCCGCCGCCTTCCTCTCCTCTCCCGCTCCCACCGCTGGAACCTCAACCTCGACGCGGAGGCCCTGCAGTGGCGGCTCGGCTCGTGGCTGGAGAAGGCGAGGGAGGCGCTGGACGGGGTGAAGAGATCGGGACAGGAGAGGATCGGGAGGATCGGGGACAACGACGGGAGGAGGACCGTCGGGATTGACGAGGCCATCAGGGGGTTTGTTGAGCCGGAGGTTACGGTTCACCGGAGGATGAAGGATGGGGACCTCTCCTTGGCTGCCGTTATATCCGTCGAGCAGTTCGGAAGGTAAAATAAAAAATCGTAGTTTCAGTTTGTTTGGTTACTAGGAGAAAATGAATTTGGAAGCAACAGCGTAGGGAGAGGAAGTTGGAAGAGTAGAATTGGAGTTCCCAAATGCCTTCGAGTCGAGTGTAACTACGGTAGAGAGAAATTCGTTTGTTTAAAGAACAACTTGACGAGAGAATCAGGTGGAGAGCAGTTCGAAAGATGATTTTGGATGGGAGATGTGGTTTTGGTTTGTTCGGATGGACGATTAGATGAGAGAATGAAAGAGAAACGTAGAAGAGTATTAAGCTTGGGATTGAACATGGGGTACTGGACTAGTAACATGATCATGAATCAGTATGGAACTGCGAAAATCCAATTAGTGTTAGAGAACAAGTATTCTTATGATTCAAAAAGGTTGTCCCTTTCGTGTTCATTTAATTCCGAATTATGAATTTGAAAACCATTTCAATCACTAAATACTATCTTGGTCCTAGCATTAGACTTTCTCCAATCGAGTTTGCCTAGTATGACCATCCCAAGTTGGATAACTATTATTTCCAAATAGTTATTCCAGTTTTTTTAATTTCAAAGGTTTTACTGGTGGAGTATAGGATGAACGGTTTGACTGGGAGGAAGATGCGCAAGATATTTGAAGCTCTGGCCTCTGAGGACATCCAACATGATGCTCGCAGCTTGGTGGAGTATGGCTGCTTTAGGTATCTATCCAGGGATAGCTCTGAGGTTCATCCTTCGCTGAAGGTACCATACAGGTTAAAATCTTTGTTACTACATTAATGTTGACTCTGCCTTTTCCCATGTGATATAGCTATGAAATGTACTTCTGCATTGGATTCAAGGTTGAAAGTTTGTAGTTAGTGACTTCTTGACTCTTAATCTTTTGAGAAATAGAATCTTGTGTGCCTTCACCGATAAAAATATAGTAATAATTTGCATGTCTATATGTAGATACAACTTTTAATTGAAATAACATGTATTGCCAATTTGCCATACCATCAATTGTTCAATCTTCTACTCATGAAAATAGATATGGAATTGAATACCAATTTTCATTTATATGTTTTTGCTTTACATTGTTTTGATTTTAATTCGTCAAAGTGCGTGAACATTAATTTTTAACCATCAGCATTGCCCTCACTTGCACTTATCGTCTATTGACCATCTTTGTTTAACTTGTGTTTAGGACATTGCATTTCAGAGGTTAATTTTCATAACCATGCTCGCGTGGCAGCAGCCTTATCGTAGCAATGAAGATTCAAATGCTTCTGATTCAGATGCTTCTCTGAATATCCCTTCACAGGTTCTTGTGTGTTTTCTTTAGTCTATGACGGTAGGTTTAAGTTAGTAAAATTATTTAGTTTATGGTTAGGTGCTAAGAATCTGGAATGCAGTTGAAGTATTTTATTGTCAATAGAGTTGACCAACTTTTTCTTGAAAAAATATGAATCACAGTAAAGCTTGTGCTGGAACATGTCCCGTTTCCCTTTAATGCAGCTTAAGTGGGGACTGCATGCTATATTAGTTATGCTTTGAATCGACGATGTACTGGTGTCCTGCTTTTTTTAATGAGAAGTTTATATTGTGAAGCTGAATGCACTTCCTTTTTTGGACTTCCCTGAAGGTGCTTGTTGAAGAAGAGGCCTTTGTTCGTATAGCACCAGCTATTGCAGGAGTTGCTGACAGATCAACAGCACATCATCTTTTTAAGGCCCTTGTTGGAGATGAAACTGGCATGTCATTAAGCTTGTGGGCAACATATGTTGCTGAACTTTTGAAGTAAGACTACTCCGTATTTTTATTATAGAATTATAATTTAAAATTTCTCCTTCATGGAGATCATATATTATTCACACATATATATAGAGTTCTACGATGGTTACAGAAGGAAATCCTAGGTACTAATTACAAGAGAGATTTTTGCTTTAATTTTTTCCTCTAAATACAACTTACTAAACATGATATGGACACCTATACATATTACTAAAATGAGGCGTTGTTATAAGGGAAGGGAAGATTGCAGCAAAAACTAGCCGTTGTTGTGGCTAGTACTTATATATCCCATCCTTTATATTATTATTTTTACAATTCGTAACAAGAAATGACCCCCCACCGAAAAAAAATTCAGAAGTTATCAAGAAATATTTCTTCGTATTTCTCAGAGTAAATGATGGCTACTGGTCTCAATGCTAACCATTAACTTTATGTTAATAGCTTCCTCATTCAGTACCTACACGGCTACACCACAGATACCTATACATATTACTAAAATGAGGCGTTGTTATAAGGGAAGGGAAGATGGCAGCAAAAACTAGCCGTTGTTGTGGCTAGTACTTATATATCCCATCCTTTATATTATTATTTTTACAATTCGTAACAAGAAATGACCCCCCACCGAAAAAAAATTCAGAAGTTATCAAGAAATATTTCTTCGTATTTCTCAGAGTAAATGATGGCTACTGGTCTCAATGCTAACCATTAACTTTATGTTAATAGCTTCCTCATTCAGTACCTACACGGCTACACCACAGATATTTTCCCTTCCACTTCGTGGAAATAAACATCTCAAAAGCTTTAACTTTTCAAAGTCCGTTTATAATATGCAATCAGAACACAGCATACTAAATGGATATATCTTGTACTGCAGAGTAGACACTATATACGCAAAATATCAAAGTGTGTTCGGATCTTATCTAACCAAAGGAGACATTTTTATTTTATTCTATATAAAATAATCTCCTATTTCTTATAATAGGTGTTTGACAAACATGTGAAAACCTTGAAAGACTGATTTTGTTCATTAAAAAACATCATTCCTTACAGATTGAGTAGTCAACAATGACTTCAACAGGGTGCTGATACAATGAATCTAGCAGCCACAATGTCTTGGAAGTTAGAAGCTTTTACTAGCTAACAATGTTATTACAAAATAAATCTTCCTATATGTTCAGAGTCTTAAAGGTGATGTGAGAATCATATCTTAGACTTAAAAGTTTCTTTATTTCTAGAAGTTAGAGTCTTTCCTTTTTCTCTTTGTTGTTACCACATCTGAGAACTACATCAAAAGATTCCTGTCCTGATATAGTTTTACTTATAGGGTGCACCAAGGTAGGTTGTCCTACAAGAATCAAGGCAATCTTCCGATGTTATCTACTGAAGAACTTTTGTGCATGGCTTCTAGTAGGAAACAACCTGTTCTGAAATGGGAGGAAAACATTGCATGGCCTGGAAATCTGACCTTGACGGACAGTGCTTTATACTTCGAGGTATGAATTTTTAAAAACTAAGGAGCTAAGAATTTGTTGTCAATGCTACACCTGTATGGGCCGAGAGTTTGTTGATATTCTGAACGCTGAAGTGGATCAATCTCATATTTGCTTCTTCTTTTTTCAGTTGCCGTAAGTCATAATTTTTTATATTCTTGATTTAAAGTTTGGTTTAGAGGCAACAATGAATTCTTTACTGAATTTGCCTGTATTTCCCATGTATTGTTACTATTTTCTTTAACATGTAGCTTTAGGCCAGTTACTAAATAAGAAATCTTGCAAGTTACACCTTCCTATTTTTTCTCATCGATACCCCTTAGGCTCCATTGTGTTGCTATCCTGAAAGTTATTATAGCTACTATAGCAATTTGTTACCATCTCATAATCATATGCATGTCATGTTGTTAATTGTTGGGCAAAGTCATTGTTCATTGGTAGTACAGTACTGCAAATGCAAAGTTTTCATCTTTATTTTGTGAATTTATTGTGGAATTTCCAGGCAATTGGTCTAAAAGGTCCAAAAGAACCCATAAGATTGGATCTCAGCAAACCTGGTTCATGTGTTCAGAAAGCAAAAGTTGGACCATTTGGATCGAAGCTTTTTGACTCTGCTGTTTCCATTTCCTCTGGTCCTGAGTGAGTTGCTGTTAATTTAACCTTTTGTTTCTGCCATATCGTCTGAAGATACATATTGATGCTGCAATAATTCTTCATGACATCTCATATAAATGTGTCAACTGATTTACCTTTTAAAAAAATTGAAATTCCTTTTGTGATGTGATCATTATTGTTTCAGCAATGCAGACAGTTGGGTGCTAGAATTTGTTGATTTTGGCAGTGAAACAAGGAGAGATGTTTGGAATGCTTTCATTAGTGAGATTATTTTTTTGTACGAGTTCATACGTGAGTTTGCTCCTCAGGATGGTGATCCATCGATTCATGATGTTTATGGTGCTGAAAAGGGAAACAGAAGGGCCATTAGAAGTGCTGCTAACAGCATTGCAAGATTGCAATCTCTTCAGTTCATCCGAAAGATATCAGAGGACCCAGCTAAACTTGTGCAGTTCTCATATTTGCGAACTGTACCTCATGGTGACATTGTTCTTCAGGCATTGGCTGTGAAATTTTGGAGCGGACCATTAGTTAGACAGTCTAAGTCAGATAGCCAATCTGGTAAATTGCGGAGATCCCAAGAGGACAACTCTGATGGCAATTCTCATTTATATGACATTGATGGAAGTGCATATATTAGGAAATGGATGAGATCACCATCTTGGAATTCTAGCTCATCAATCTTATTTTGGAGGAACTCTTCCACAACAAGAAAAGGAATTGTTCTTGGTAAAAATCTTGTTGTAGCTGGTTCGGATATCGTTGAGAGGGCTACAATAATTTGCAAGGAAAAAAGTCAGATAGTGGAAAAAACCCAAGCTTCCATTGATGCTGCAATGATCAAAGGAATTCCAAGCAATATTGACCTTTTCAAGGTGAATAATGAAGTCAGAATTGGTATTTTATAAGCTCCTGATGTTATTTTTAATTTTGAACTCCAAATCATCAAATGTTGTACCAGTACCATTTGGATTATAGTACTCGTTTTGCCATGGTAATTTCAAGTCAATTTTTGGTCTTTATAGTTCATTTGTTATCATCGTAAAGGTAAGGTATTTATACCTGCTCTTTTACTGCAGGTTTTTCTTTTTGCTGTCAGGTTTTTTCTTTTTACTTCATTATTGCCCTTGAAGAAGGCAAGATTCATTTCTCATGTTGGTAGGGATATATCATACTTTCTATACTACATCTTTCCAGTGAAACCCTTAACTTTGCAAGATCATCTAGACCATATATTCACTGTGTCAATGAGTTATGCTTGGTGCTTTGGTTCCTGGTTGGCATATAGATATAGGCTATGGCAGTTTTGGATATGTCAGATCAAGTTAGTAGTTCTGTAGCCTTATCCAAGTCAAATTTGCAGGAACTTATGTTGCCAATCATGATCGTAACTAACAATTTTGAGAAGCTGAGACGCTGGGAGGATCCTCGCACAACCATATGTTTCCTTGCCTTTGCATACATTGTCATTTTCAGGTAATTATATCCATTCTGGTGAAAGCTACAACCTGCTTATATTTAACTCTGGTGAAAGCTACAACCTGCTTATATTTAACATATCATCTTTCATGCTTGTCTTCGTATACTAAATAACATAAATATGAACTTATAAGAGAGTCCTTTGGTAGTAATTAACTAATTATCATGTTATGTGCACCTCTCTTTTATATATTTTAAATTCACCCTACAGGAATGTTTTTGGTTTAGCTTGAAGGGTTAAAAGGATTAGAATGAGACATGAATATGTGGAGAAATAATAAACCTCTTCCAAGTTCCAACTATAGATATTAGATTTCAATCTTTGGAGAACAATCCAACGCAATCTTGAAAATCTCATCTCTATGCATAAGTATGTTCTGTTTAATCAATTGCTTTCTAGTCTAGGCAGTAATGAACCTAGCAAATCTTTTTAATAACAGACATCCTATCTTATGTGAGGTAGGACTACCGACGTTTCCGATTTCATTTTGCAACATCATACAGTTTTGAAGTTTGGTCTCTCGGTAGACTTCAGATTTAGCATATTCTCCTCGCATTTGATTGGACTTTCCTCGTGTGTCTTTAGTTCCACTCTGCGTATAAACACTACCACTGAGAAACAAAAACCTGTCAATGAGTAAAATGGTATTTATGCTTCAGATATTCTAACATTAGATGCATGATTCGACACCTTTTTGATGTTTTATTTCAGAAACTTGCTTTCGTATGTGCTTCCAGTCTCATTGATGTTTTTGGCCACCACTATGCTATTACTGAAGGGCCTTAAGGAACAAGGACGTTTAGGAAGATACTTTGGTAAAGTGTCCATACGTGATCAGCCACCTTCTAATACCATTCAAAAGATCATGGCACTTAAACAAGCTATGACAGAATTTGAAAGCTCTCTGCAGAACGTAAATATTTCTCTTTTGAAGATCCGTACCATCCTTTTATCCGGTCAACCAGAGGTAATTTAACCTATGATGGATCAACGTTATGATTTACTTTGGAAGAGCATTAGGTGGGGCAAGTGGCTAATGATATGTGTCAAATTATAATTTTCTACCGCTTAAAAACCCCCCACTAAATGAACCATTTACATTTTGTACATTAAAACGACTGCTTTCTCTTCTTACAACCCTGGATACTTCTTTAATGCAGATAACAAGGGATGCTGCTTTCGTGATGCTCGGTGGCTCCATAGTTCTTCTCATAGTTCCCTTCCGATACATCACTGTGTTTCTTCTCTTAGATCTGTTCACGAGGGAGCTGGAGTTTCGAAGAGAAATGGTACAACAATTCAGAAGGTTTGTAAGGGAAAAATGGGCTTCGATACAAGCTGCTCCTGTCGTCGTATTGCCGTATGTGGAAGACGTGAATGGATCCTCTAATGGTGGTGCTACCAACAAAACCAAGAAAGCCGACGTAGAAAGACTAGAGAAAACTCAGAACAACCAAAGCAGTTCAAAGCAGTAGCCTTTAGCCGCACATGATTTCATCACTTCTCACAGCATGTATACATGTTAGTTGCACATCGATTGAAGCAGAACCATATTAACATAGGTTCAAGTTCAAGGTCCTATCTTAAGATAGACAATGTTGTTGTACCCAACTATTTTGAACATTTCTAATACAATCATGTAATTATCAATTAAATTTCTTTTCTTGATGTCTCGTGATCATGTTATTTAATCTGTATTCCTCAACATTGTATTGTATGGAATGACTGTTTAATAACCTCATATTTATGGAAAGCTAATGACTTCGTGATCAAAACAAGTATTCTGTAAGCCCATCTACATTATTTTGAAACATATTGTCTATACATCACCACAGGTAGCAATAACACAAAGTGATACCAATTAGATCCTATGTCTACAAAATACTGTTTTATCAGACAACTTCAGTGCATGCAAATAACTAATGAACCAGAAGCTTTGGTTAAAAGCTCCTTCACAATATATACAGGAACATAAATGGTCCTTCAGTTCCTGACTTCAGTCCAGCTCATTCCAGCTTCCTTCATCCCCAATCTTCTTATCGTTTCACGCAGATTTATCGAAGCATCCCACATTCCCAAACTAGCATAAGTATTAGACAGTGTCACGAATATAGAAGAATCGCGTGATACAGCTGAATTTAAATGCTCCACCACAAGCTTATTGATTTCAGAGTTGTTGTGGACACCACAAGCAGTGACAAAAGAGTTCCAAATAGACTCATCGGGTACGTAAGGCATACCTGTAATCAACTGCCAAGCCTCTTTTACAAGTCCTGCTCGACCAAGAATATCGATCATGCAACTGTAATGCTCTAACCGTGGCATCAGATTATGTTCATCCCTCATAGAGTTGAAAAATGAACATGCAGGTTCTGCTAACCCTGCATGTCTACAAGCAGAAAGAACACCAAGAAATGTGATTTCATTAGGACGGATCCCTGACTTCAGCATCTTCTCGAAACATTCAATCGCTTCCTTTGCCCTTCCATTCTGTCCACAACCAACAATCGTTGCGGTCCAACACAATATGTCCTTTTCGGATGCAGCAGTGAACAGAGAGAGACTGTCATCGATTTCACCACATTTCGAGTACATATCAATCAGTGAAGTTGTAATTGTGTTTTCCATTTCGAACCCCCTTTTAATCGTGTGGGCATGGACTTGTTTTCCACCAAAACTTGCAGCTAGACAAGAACATGACTTAAGAACACTAGAGAGAATAAAGTGGTCCACTCCAACATCAGATCCCAACATGTCCTTGAACAGAGAAAACGCCGAACTGTTCAAGCCATACTGAACACAACCAGTGATCATCTCAGACCATGTCACCATGTCCTTCTCAGAAAGACTATGGAACACCACTAGAGCCTTCTCAAAGTTCCCACACTTCAAATAGAAGTCTATGAGAACACTCCCTACTACGCAATCTAAACGGTAACCACAAACAACCACTAGTGAATGTAATTGGAGCCCAATCCTCAACTCACGAAGAGTAACACAAACTTTTAGAGCACTAGAAAGAGTGAATGCGTCAAGGCCCAAACCTGAGCCATGCATTTCAGAAATAAGACCAAGGGCAGCACTGTTGTATTCATTACCTGCGAACCCAGACACCATTGAGTTCGAAACGGCTAACATATCAAAACCAGGGTCTCCTTGTCTTTTGTAATTGTCATACAATTCCCTGGCCTCCTTCATCACCCCACATTTCGCATACATATCAATGAGTGCCGAGCCAACAAGAGGGTCAAAATCCAACCCTGATTTGACCACAGTGCAATGAATCGTTCTGCCAAGACCCTCAAATCCTAAACTCGAACAAGTTTTAAGAGCACAAGGAAATGTGAACCTATCAAGCCTAATTCCTTTATTAAGCATACTCCTCACATACTCCAACGCCTTTGAAATTCCCAATTGCGAAAAACCTGAGATAATCGTGTTATAGGTCACAACATCTGGCTCCCACATTTGGCCAAACAACTCTTCCGCTTCATCCATCCTACCCATTTCGACATACCCACAAATCATAATGTTCCAAGAAGCACAATTCACATCTCGGATCCCTTCAAACAACCTTCGAGACTCATTCAAGTTCCCACACTTAACATACATATCCAAACAAGCATTCATCAAAACAACATCATTCCCCAAATCCAACCGAAACACCCATCCAACAATCCACCGACCCACCTCCAAGTCCCCAACCATCGCACACGCTTTCAGGGCGGCTGCCAAAGTGTGCCCATTGGGCGCTTGCTCCCCACAACTCACCATTTGGTCAAATACTTCTAGGGCCTTGTGGGGATTCCCGAAACGCGTATAGGAGGCAATTACGGTGGTCCACGACACAACATTTTTTGCGGGCATTTCTTCGAACAACTGGTGGGCATGGTTGATGAGACCCAATTGAGAATAAAGGGATATGAGGTTGTTGGTGAGGAAAGTATCATGGTTTGCTCCTGTTTTGAGGAGTATGGAGTGGAGAGGTTTTGGGTGGTGGGTTTGAGGGGTTTTGCGGAAGTTGTGGAGGATTGCTGTTAAGGACTCAAACGTAAAGAATTGAAGGTTTTGGGCTGTTCTCAGAGTTGCCATTCATGTTAAAGAAAGAGTGGGAGAAGTTGGGTAGTTAGCAGTTTGGCACTTCCCGGGAAAAATAATGGGACTTTTGCTAAAATACTCTTTCATGACCTTATATTTATAAAAAGCCTTCTTATTTTTTTTATATTACTTTGAAAGTTCTCTTTCACTTACTTCAGCGCATATCCTTTTGATTTTGTCCCTTCGAATTTTAGATTTGACGTTACTTTGTAACATTCACACAAAAAATCTATTACATGTCTAATTAGCCTATTTTGAAAATTTATGTCTACTTATTTATTTTTTACCCCTAACAACAAGTTAAATGGTTAATGTAGAGGCAGATATATTTAACCACTTGAAGAAAACTTAATTACGAGACATTAGACATGTTTATACACAATATCTTGATAAAAGAAGCAACTCTTTCGGAAAGCATCCATAATCCACCCTTTGATTGAAGGTGAGCTCAAATTTGTCCTTGGACAAAGTAATAAAGAAGTTACGATGGGGCGATAGAATAAAGAAGCATAACGATGCTTACAAACAATCAACAATTATCAGTTATTGTATTGTTCGTTAAGTCGGCGTACAAAAATCGTAGACTTATGTGATTACCTTTTTCTGTTCCTGAATAATAATAATAATAATGATTATAGTAAAAATAATAGTAATATAATTGAAAACATTCGAAAAGGAAACGTTATTAGTTTTTAGAAAAGAAAAAAAAAACTAAGTGTAATTTGGAAATGTAATAATAGATAGTACCGCAAATGTCGACTAAATGAAGTGTTGTTTGTTTTCCCTTTGCCTCTAATTAATAGACTGAATCAATGAAGAGATCGATACCTCAAGCCGAGTCCTAAATTTGACACAATCGATCATCTGATCAAGCTTAATTGTTGTACTTCCACCTCCTGTCCATTCCCGATGAATCTGTCTCATCTCATGCAATAGAACGTTTTCTTGAGATTTTGAAGTTATCAGCAAAGTACGTACAATATTGAAGATATATCGAAAGTTATTAATGTTTTCGACAATCAAAAAGACATACTGGTTAATGCAGCTGGATTAATGGAAATTACTAGTACGAAGGCTATTGTTGAAAGTATTGGAGACTCATTCTTCTCAATATTGGCTAGCTAGTTGAAGAGCCAGAAGATGTAGCTAGTTAATTACGAGAGAAAATTATATTCATTACTTTTCTCATGAACTTTGTTTTACACTTGTAGCTGTTGCAAAATTTCCAAGGTGGCATTATTTTTTAATAGAGTTCCATGCAGACATTCTTCCAGAGGAATAATTGGTGAAGTACTTGGCAAATATAAAATTGGAACTGTACATTAATATATGCATGCAACAGGGGCAGAGGGAGGATACACTATATCGATTGAGCTTGATACATTTGTGGCCCTTATATATGGATGCTATACAATGCTTTCACGACTTGCAGAAAATATTGGGAATTACATATGATTTATCGCAAACATTGCGAAATAAAGATCTTGTGAATATTGCCAAGGAACATTTACAGGTGACATCCTTATTATCTTTTACTTGAAGATACCTTAGTCATTGACACTAATGATATGTTAGTAATATTAATTTGTCTTTGATAATGATTGTAGGAATTATTGTGATGTTTTGTGAAAGACATTCCATAAGTGTTCCAAACAAACACCACTATTGTGTCGATTTGTTCTACCCTTTGATAGACATGACAATTGAGGAGTTGAGCATTCGATTTGATGAGGTGAACACCAAGTTGATTCTGTGTGTAGCTTGTTTGGATCCAACAAAGTCCTTTGTTGTTTTCAACAAAGGAAAATTGATACAATTGGCGCGATTCTATCCAACAGATTTTTCAGAAAGTGATATCGTGGAGCTCTGAGTATCAACTTGAAACTATGTTATCGAGACATGCGGTCTAATTATCACTTCAAGAATCTGAAAAGCATTGGTGATCTTTGTTTGAAGTTGATTGAAAATGGAAAAGATGCTGTCTATATCCATAAGTGTTCTTCCTTATCAAGCTCGCATAAACTTTGCCTATTGCAACTGCTACAGTTGAGTGAGCATTTGAAGCCATGAATATATATAATCAAGAGTCACCTTCATAACAAGATGGCAGGTGAAATGATGGAGAACTGATTTAATTATCACATGTATTGAGAGTGATGTATTTGATAGTATCAGAAGTGATGACATATTACATCGATATCAAAATATGTGTACTTGTAAAAAATAGTTGCAATATGTGTCCTCGAACGAGAAGAAGAAGAAAGAACCTTCTTTGTTATGTGTTTTATGTTATACAACTTTGAAATGATTGCGTTTTAAATCCATAGTTTTATGAATGGTCATTGTTGTTCTACCAACATACTGTCATAGCTTTATGATCATTATTGTTCTATATATTAGCATTTATAATTTGAAGTTCTAGTCCTGCCTTTTCTTTCCCTTTCCTTTTCAGTTTATGTTTGCACTGCTTCTGCTTCTTTACAAAGATGTTCCTACTCCCTAATTTGAAGGCATAAAAGCCACAATGTGACTTTTCCTCCCTCATCTTTGATGAGTTTCTCTTAGGTATCTTAATTTGTCTTTCTTGTAAAGTACTTTCTTTTGTGTGAACAACATACTTATGCCACAACCCTTTTCTAGATTTCTTGTTTTAAAAGAGTCTTGGTTCTCCAAATCTAGGCTCTTGGGAAGCTTCCCCAAATGACACTTTATAACGTCCTCAAACAGCGAAAAAATTTAAAATTTAAAACATACAATCGACTCGAGGACATTACGGCAAAACACAAGAAACATGTGCACCAACATATAATATATATAGGTAACAAATTTTACAAAAAAATGATTACATCAAAAACTCATAAAAGAGAAAACACACACATGTAATCACAACCATCTCAAAAGGAAGGAAAATAGGATCCGGTCCCGAACGCTTTTCTTTGCAGTCACCACCCTCCTACTGCCGAACCCAGTCTGAAAAGAAAACATGAAACTATGTCTTAGTTTCCATAAGAAAACCTCGTATGCCAAACCTGACACATGAATGAACAAATACAACTGCAAACGGCATAAACCCAACAACATTAAAACACCACAAATTGTATCTTTCACCGAAGCCACGGGTTTGTCTCAACGTTACCAGAGTCACGGTTTCGCATCAATTGCCGGAGTCACGACGACGACGTATACATGCCTCAATCGCCGGAGTCACAACTTTGAACAAAAATAATCCGCTCCGTAGAGCCACAACTGATCGCTATTAGACTGACATGTCCCTCTGTTGCCCCAAAAGGGTCGGTGAACCTGTTGCCCTCTAGCCAATCAAAACAAACATAAAATATACCAAACTGTGCAGAACGGTCGACCGAACAAGCCAACTGGTCGACCAATTCCTCCTTGGAACGTACAGGCGTTCGGCCGTCTCCGCTACCGGTCGAACCACAAAACTAATAAAATGACCAATCGGTCGAACAGAATGTCTCTGACGGTCAACCGTTTGGATGGTCTACGCCACAATAATATTAAATTCAACACCTCATCGGTCGAACGGTAAAAGGGACACATTCGATCGAAAGTCACCAATAAAATTTCGAGATCGATACTGTGAGAATCCTAAACTCTACTTAAGAATTAATTATTTTGTGGATAGGTTTTAGTAATGGATTGGGTTGGCTTTGAAAAGATAAGACTTAAGCCAAAGGTGATAATTGGTAGAAGTGGAGGTGTAAGTTGGTGGACGTGTATGATTGGAAGATATGGAGGTAAGAGTAAAAGTAACTATATATATGTGTGTGTTGGGTTGATTAACGGATTTCTTTTAAAAGATAAAGTAGAAGAGATGTGCTGGAGGAGGAAGTGTTGGGGTTAAAGTAATATGTGTAGGAGATAAAGTTGGTGTAAATCGGGAGAGAGGGTTCTGGACTTTAAAACGTAAGGTGAAAGCTGATGCCTGGATGAATAGTTGGAGAAATGAAGTTGGTGGTGAATGAGGGTTTCTAGTTAAATAGTTAATCCACCTTATTTTTATGTTAAAATTGCACTGATTTGGTTAAGAACACAAAAGATAATGATTTAGATGATGACCTCTATATTTGACTAGGTTTTTCTGGTGCAAAAGATATAAACGAAAATATGGAGATTGAAAGTGATTTGTGGAAGTAATATTGTGGTTGAGAGACAGGTAAGTACTGATTCGTTATTCTTCAGTTTCATGTCATGTCTGTCTCTCTTGATATTCGTAGTTGCATGCATGCTAATTATCGATGTTGAACTTAGTGATATGCATATGATTGCATGGTGGTGTTTCGGTTGACACGTCATGTGGTTGTATGTATGTTTCTGGCTAAGCCACTTAGGAAAGAGCTGCCTAACGGACAGCGTTGAGCCACCCGAGAGAGGAAATGACTGCCTGTCGTTAGTGTGGAGCTACCAGGTGTGCGTCTGACTGATTGATAGATTTCAGAAGCACAGGATGTGGTCGAATCCGAATGGGGGTTCCAGATTATTATGCATGTATTTTAATTGTGATGCATGTCTCTTGATTGTGCTTATTGACTGAATGTCATATTCCGTATTATTTTCCACATGATTATGATTATGATCGATTGACAGTTGGAACTTGCGGGCTGTCGAACTCACAATTTGTTGGTTATATTTTTCAGATTATTATAGACCTATCAGATGGATTTAAATATCAGAGTGCGCAACGTTCAGGATCGTGGATCGTATCTTAACGCACCGGGTTCGGGAGGGTGAGCAGTTGTCCGGGCTCGGGGCGTTACAGATACAAGCTATACCGGTCGACCGAAACAACAATTGGTCGAACAAACTTTAAGTTAAACTTAAGTCATTGGTCGGTCGAGATCTCAGGGTGGTCGGCCGTTTTGTGGTCTACACCCTCAACCGACTTAAAACAGTACTTCAGTTGAATGGCAGAGGGGACCCGGTCGACTGAAATCACCCAAAACTTGTCTAACATGCTTGACCGGTCGACCACACGAAGCATCGTTCGACCAGTGTAAGGCAAAATTCTCCAAAATCACACCAACAACGGTCGACCGATACACCATTCGGTCGACCGAACACAACATAAAACTGCTGAACTAAAAGTCCGACGAACCTTTCGGCCTACCGTCGACCACTCCAACACCCACACGAACTAGGTGAGCGTAAAAGCAAACGTGACATACCTTTAACATTTGAAGAAACCTTTAAAGATCCAACAACAAGCTCCCACGAGCACTTCCTCGCAAAAGAACGCTTCTCCGACGAACCTCGCACAAACACAACCACCCCCCTACTTCACCGATCATCACCTTCTTCTTCGTCGAGAACGCCAGGAACCAAGATCAGAGGGTTGAGGGAGAGACGAAAATGAGAGAGTGAGGAAGAAAAGAGAAAGAAGGAGATGAGTTAGTTTATATACTCCTCACCTCAACACCTCTCTATCCAAACCAATCTCAGTCGTCCAATCTAAACCCTCTCCGATCAACCACCTAAACACCATTAACCACTAATCAAAGTTTAGGATATAACACACTTCCTTTAAAATTCCAGAAGCACGTTTTGTTTCACAAGTTTCAAAATGCATTCATCTTCATCTGACAAAGGGATGCATGTAATATCCTGAATTTTTTAGTTGAGGTAATAATCAAATATCTTAATGGACTAATTAAGATTGTTGGATGATTGTGTGGTTTTAGGAGAAGATGGAATTTTGAGAAGAATATTGAGAAGAAAAAGATGGAGATTTTGAGGCAAGTACTGATTTGTTATTCTTCAGTTTCATATCATGTCTGTCTCTCTTGATATTCGTAGTTGCATGCATGCTGAGTATTGATGTTGATTTTATGGATATGCATATGATTGCATGGTGGTGTTTCAGTCGACATGTCCTGTGGCTGTGTGTATGTTTCTGGCAGAGCAACTTAGGAAAGAGCTGCCTAGCGGACAACGTGGAGCCACCCGAGAGAGGAAAGGATTGTCTGTCGTTAGTGTGGAGCTACCAGGTGTGCGTCTGACTGATTGATAGATTTCAGAAGCACAGGATGTGGTCGAATCCGAATGGGAGTTCCAGATTGTTATGCATGCATTTTATTTGTGATGCATGTCTCTTGATTGTGTTCATTGACTGAATGTCATATTCTGTATTATTTTCCACATGATTATGATTCTGATTGATTGATGGTTGGTACTTGCGGGCTGTCGAGCTCACAAATTGTTGATTATATTTTTCAGATTAATTATGGGTCTATCAGATGGATTTAAATATCAGAGTGAGCAGCGGTCAGGATCGCGGATCGTATCTTAATGCACCGGGTTCGGACGGGTGATCAGTTGTCCGGGCTCGGGACGTTACAATGCATGCAAGATATTTTATCTTCATAGCTAAAACAATGATGTGATCCTCTTATCTTCTTCATGTCATCAACCACCATTACGTTGAAGTCCCTCAGGATAAGCATAATTATGCCTCTCCTTTTGAAGTGATAATTCACAAATATTTGTGTATCCTTTGTTCACATCTAATGTTATTAATTCTTATCAACTTTTTCATACGAAAGATAAGCCCACCTTACTAAGGAATCCATTGCCTAAGGGTGCACATGGGTCGGGTTGGGTCGGGTTTGGGTCTCAACCCGACCCAACCCGAAATTTTCGGGTTGGGAAAAAATCCAACCCGAACCCGAACCCGACCCGACCCGAAATTTTCGGGTTGGGTCGGGTTGGGTCGGGTTGAACCCGAATTTGGAAATTTTTGGGTTGGGTTGGGTTGAATCGGGGTTATTTTCGGGTTGGGTCGGGTTTATTGTCGGGTTGGGTCGGGTTGGGTCGGGTTGGATCGGGTTTATTTGGGAAAAAATAAAAAAAAAAATAAAAAAAATAAAAAAAATAAAAAAAAAATAAAAATCGGGTTCGGGTTGGGTTGGGTCAACCCGACCCCCTCAACCCGAACCCGACCCGAAAATTCGGGTTTTTGATTTTCCCAACCCGACCCGACCCGAACCCCTCCTCAACCCGACCCAACCCGACCCGACCAGTCGGGTTCGGGTTGGGTTTCGGGTTGAACCCAACCCATGTGCACCCCTACCATTGCCCATGAAATAGAAAAAAAGTCGACTATGTGATTTCCATCTCACCAAAATAGCGAAGATATTTTTGGTTTGTAGGACAAATGTCAAAGTTCATGCTTTAACAGTAGTAATTGAAGATTTCTTTTCCATCAAGTATTTTAAATTGTGGAATTTTTTTTGGAGTTTTTTTTTAAAAGTTCTCTTGCAAGACAATGACCTTCGTATTCAGTTTATCTATTCAGATTCCTTCCTTTGAAATTTCTTGTAAAACCAATTAATTAACACAGTGGAATAAATAATAGTAAGCCAGGAAATAAAAAAACCAAGTTAACAGTGAGCTTGTAGCTCACTCTTCTTGCGTAAACATGATGAATTCAAGCATTTTATTGTTAAAAAATTTCAGGATAGAAATCTAAATTGGACCCAGTAAGATGTCAAATGGAGAGATTTTGATTCTTGCAAGTACTCATCCCATTGTCTTTTCTCCCAACCCTGAACAGTTGGGAGTTCAATTCCAGCTTGTGTTTGAAGTGTCCGTTTTTATCATTTTCCTTTATTTTAGAGCAAACAAATGGAAACATTGAAGATTCCATTTTATTCATGGGAAGAAAACAGAAGAACTTTCTCTCGTGAATGGGCCACAACTTTGGGAAGATCAGGTTATGACCCACTAATCTAGGGGTAATTAGCATGAGAGAAAAAAACACTAAAGTTTGCAGTTACTTTTTTTTAATATAATTGGGTGGATTACTTTTAATTATCAGGTAGATCGTGGATTCACATCCTATCTACTATAAGTTGTTACAGGGATGATGTTTGAACTTGCGAACTCTTCTCGCCTAAGTGGTACTTGATTGAACCACACCAAGTACACAATCGGTGTGTTTCAAAGTTACTTTTGAATGGTAGAAGTATTTAGGGTAGAAGCTAGTCTTAACTTTAAAACCTTTTTTGAAGGGCTCCTTTCACTTTCACACTAGATTAAAAAACACAAAATCAAAATAAATAAATGAAGAGTTAACTTTACAACTATCACTAAAATGGAAAGCCTTCATTGAAGTAAGTTTTATGGAGATATTAAATTCATGGAATGAGATGCAATTCCCATGGGATCATGCATTAGGTTTTTTGGATGTTGGATGTGTTAATTGGTTTCTAACCCTGTTGCATACAAGCACATGACATGATACAGTTGAGGAGACATATTTTAATTGAGATGCTCAGTTGCTCACAATTGAGATTGTTATCAGCAAAGTACATGAAATCATAGTGGTAGGAGACAAACACATGAATGTGCTACATTTCCATCCTCTAGTTCCCATGACAACCTATAATGCTTGTTTTTCCCCCATTACAAACCAAATGCTTCTTAAGCATGAGGCAAATAGGTTCTGACATTCTAAGCTCTGCCATTTCATCTTAATTACCTTACTGTGTGCTTGGAGTAAATAACTTAGATCCAAACTTTGGTGCATAGAATACATTATGAAATCAAATACATGGTCATAGCTTTGTCAGTAAACATGATTCCTCTAATTAACCTAGAGGTTTTAAGATTCCAATGTCCTAAACTCCAATTACTTATTTGGACACTGCCTAAGATTTTATACCATCTAGCTTACATGAAGCAAGTATTAATAAAGATAATCACATATGCTTTTGATTCAACAAGATAATCAGTTCACGTATGCTGGAAAAGTAGTGGGAAAAAAATTCTCAATTTTTTTCTTACACTGCTCTAGCTATAAACTGTAAGAACAACACTTAAATTATTATGGTACATTTTTTTTTAAATTTTGGCTATTCTAAAGCTAGAAATATTCCAAGTCGGTTATTTCATGAAGCAAGTCAACTCCGCTGATTTATCAATACAGATAATCACACGTACGTATGTTTTTGATTCAACAAGATAATCAGTTCGATCGCATTTGCTGGAAAAATAAAGAATTTTTTTCCTGTAGTGTTTCTTCTTACACTGCTCTAGCTAAACTGTAAGAACAACACGCTCTATTATGACATGCTATTCTAAAATTATAGATATACCATATAAATTGGACATCACATAAGGTAGAAACTGTGATATCAACATATTAGGTATACATTCATGGCCCACATGTACACGTCTCTAGTTGTGCATGATCTCTTCTCCTTTTCCCCCAAAAGCCAGCTTTCATCAATAGAAAGGCAACACACACACATATACAAAAGCCATCAAATTCTTTGGTCCCTACTTCTCCATCACTCCACTCCTCCTTTCCCCATCTCAATTCTCCACTTGTAGCTAGCCATGAATAATGATAACAAAGAAGGAAGCCCAAGTTGCTATTTGCATCCCAGAGAGGGTGTGATAGGTATATGTGCTATTTGCTTGAAGGAGAGACTACTTGTGTTGGCCACAAAGCAAGTAAATAACCTTCCCTTGTCCAAGAGCTTCAAGCCTTCCATTGCTATCCCTAGGCTCTTTGCTCTTAGCTTCTTCCTCCATCGCCGGCCGCTCCGGAGAAGGAATGATGATGCCATAGAGGAGGACTACATCCCAAGCCTTGATGGTAATTAAACTCTTATCTCCTTAGAATTCACTATGGAACACATTCATTATTCTTCAAAAAAAAATTGCTAATTAAGTTGCATATTCATGTAATATGATATATAAGTTTTTTCAATATTTAATTAGTATGTGTTAGGTTGCACATGTACTGATTCATGCATTCTTGGACAAAGACATCCCATATTTACCAACTCATGACAACCCAATACTACCAATAGGTGAAGATATTTATATTGGAAAAAAGAAGAATCTAGTGACAATGGTTTTACTTCCATTTTAAGATGGTTAATTTGCTAGATCTGTCAACCACGTATAAGATAGAGTTTTTTTTATAAAAAAAATGTTTCTGTATTAATTCCATTATTTTTTCTTTCATGTTTGTTCTTCCAACTTAGAGTTGACAAACACCCAATGCATGCAGATCTCATTAAGCTTAATTATAGTATGTGAACATCATTCAATTAAATTGCAAAATGCTTTGTCACTTGCATGTGATTGTACGTTGGAAATATAGTACCACATCAAATGAGAAAATAATAATATGTAATTAACATATCTCTCTTTTTGGTGTTTAGATTCCTTTATATCAATTAAGTTCGAATCAGACGGTCGGGCATCGTGGGGCGACCAGAAGTCCGGCAAGGGTAGCAGTGGCAAAAGTGTGATCGAGCACCGAGGCGGGTTGAGGTGGAAGAAGAAGGTTGGAGGCCTTATGCTCCAAATCATTAGGTGGAAGAGAGCAAACAAGCCAAGCCCATGTCAAGCTGGGTTGACCGGAAAAGCTGACGTGGCAGCCACGGCCGACAAGGGGAGGAGGGATTGGATGAGGAGTCTCACTAGAAGGAGGAGCATTGCTGACCTGTGATTAGTGAATTAGTCTCACTTTGCATAGAAGACTACAAATAGAAACATACATGTTAAGTATAATTAGTTGTTGTTGGGTGAATCAATGCATGTGTGAGGTTTAGTTGTTTAATTGATCAAAGTGTCAATCATGCGAACTACTTAATTTGTACGTATCTATATGGACCTCCATCCAATTATGAAGTGGTTTAGTTGATGTTTATAGATGATGGGAATATCTAATATTTAATTTTTGTTTACATGCATGACTAATTTGGAGAGCATCTCTACTAGAAGGTTTGGTTTTAAGATCTTAACTACATAATATTTGTTAATTCATTTAGTTGCCATCAATTGTGCCACTTTAGAAGATATAAATTTTGAATAATTTTCTTGCTTAGAATTTTAAATCATATGATATGTTTGTGTTGACATACAAACCTGCATGCCTAAACCAATCCGATATGCACACATATTTTAATATTTAAAAATATATTGTAAGGTTATAATGATTGATTGTGGCGTTGCTAAATAGTAAATTATTATATGAATGTATAGTTCCTAAAATTGAAGTGATCAATAGTGTCCCCTGGAAGGGTCCGGATCATGATCTCCATAAATTTGAGTAGGACATGTTTCTACATTATTGACAATTATATCTTCCACTTTATTTCTATGGGATTCTTGCACTAGAACACACATGCACATGGAAACATTAATTATATTCAACATAACTAAACACCAAAAGATTATAAGTTGGCCAAAATTTTAGATATTATATATATTATCCATTGTGAATAGATAGATGCATGTATAGATTGCTTGGAAGAGGTTTGAATGGTAGGATAATCAGTTATTAAATTTTCTGCTTATATCACCATAAGATTTGGTTGTTGGAGGGAGTCAGCAACACCTACAATTAATCACCAAGTCTTGAAAATATTAGATTGTTTTTATTCTAGAAAAAAGTTTGGTGGTTGAGCAACACAATCACTTTAATGATTGGAAGGTTTGGACTTAATCTTAAGTTCAAATGGACAATATGTTTTTAGTCAATTCGAAATGAAAGTATGTTGTAGATTTATAGTCAAGATTCATGTTTTCCTATATATATCATTCCTAATCCAAGCTAATTTCATGGACCCAAAATCCTAACCCTAGTTCAAACAAAAGGGTTAGGTGTTTGGACCCGTAAGGATTCTAGCTTCAGGTTGGGCGAGTTAAGGGAACTAAAAAACAGGCTGGCAAGTTAGATTTTAATGTTCATTACGAACAAATATGTTAGTCACGGTCAATAGTAGAGGGATGTTCAAAATATTTTTTTCTCATGTTAACTTATTAAGAAAAACTATGAGTAAACGTTTATAAGATTTATGATTTTCAAGAGATGTATGGGACATCTACAATTGAAAAAAATCAATTATTTTTAAATTTAATTTTTTGTTTTGAAGGAACAAATTATTAGTCAAAATTCTAAGAAAATAGTGAAAGTTTATTAGTAGCATGTAGACAAGACACTGCAACTAGTGTCAAACTCCTGTCTAGTTTGACTAGATGTCTCCAACCAAACACGAAAACCTTTCAACATCCGAAGTCTACGCATGGTGTGGTGTTGCTTTTGCTCATCTTTACATATCTGAAAAATTAAAAAACAAAAAACAAAAACCTTTATTTTCATCTTTAATCCTTTATTTTCTTTGCACCAAAAAGAGGTTCAAAAGTGTGCTACCATGTGCAAACAGTATGGCATGCACTCACTCACCCTTTCTTTTCCACACTCCAAACTCCAAACCATGTGAATATGTGCTAGTGTTGGACCCAATGGAATCCAAATGGTCAAAATTGCTTTGTGGTTTCTTTTCAATCAACTGAGATATGTGAAATTGGTTGCAGGAATTAGACATTTGATTGACCGGAGATATGTGAAATTGTGAAGAGGTGAGTTATGTGTTGGCCTCTTGGTATTCATTGTGATCATCTCAGAAGAGATGAGAGAGTATTATGAGCATATTAGGTTTTTATTCTAATTTCTAATTGTTGATGAAGGGTTTCTTTGAAACAATAGTTTTTCAACAGTACCGTGATATTTTCTTCAACTTTTAGAATGTTAGCATTTGGAAAGTAATTATAGTTTACCCAAAATTCAGCATCTTGATTAAAAAAACTGCTCTTACTTAGCTTCTCTATTCTTCTGTAAATCCTCAAAAGCCAAAAGCTAAATCCAATTTGAGACACCCATACTTGCGTTTGGAGGATTTCGTAACTTTTCCATCTACACACGCACGCCTGAACTTCAAAAGCTTGTACATCTCAAACGGACCTTCTGATAACACAAAATTTGTTTATTGCCTACAAGATTAAGGAGAGCACAAATTTAAGAATGACCTTGCTTAACAAGCCATTTCCATTTAAATTATATACTACAGTAAGAAAAAGAACTATTCTCTTGAAGCCCAGCCCACTTGTTAAACAGATAACCTAACTAGACTTCAGTGGACTACCCTCCATGACTTCATGGAACCTATACAAAACGTGAATTAATTTTAGCATCCGTCAGTTGCCAATACAAAGCTGCATCATTTGATTATACACGAGATGATCACACTTCAGGAAAGAATGGGGGTCGAATGGATGGTTATATTATGGCAAACCAATCACACCACCATAACTAAGAGACCGAACTTGAGTGGGATGTACAACAGCTTATGCCACTTACCATTCCGCCTTGTACAGGAGGAGAACTCACGTTTAAATCTTGTTCACGTGATACGGATCAACAAAATCAAATCAACAAGAAACCATTCATCATAATTAAATTTTGCAAGAGGGATTACAGTATCAGGATCAGGTATTGGCTGCATAAGCAACAAACCCATTACTCTAACCTCAATATTAGCAACTAGCAAGTCCAAACATATCATTACACACTTAAATAGTAATATGGCATGGTAGCAACTAAACCAAATGATAACACATTTTATTCCATAACCAGCTAGATATTACAAGATACTTACAAAAGATAGGCAAATCAACGGCAATAATCCCATCAAGGACATGGGAAAAAATTCAAAATGAAAAACCATACCAAAAGTTGAAGAGTTCCATCTCTCATATATCAAAGCCATGATGACTACAGGAGGTCAATAGGAAAACAAACATAACATATATTTATCTTAGTTCATACTTTAGGTAAGTATGACACAAATTAGGGAGAAATGACGATATACCCAATGTACTTAATCTGCACGTGACTGCCCAGCACGCGATGAGAGGATGATACCGACGATCAACCCATAAAGAGCAAGTGCTTCAGCAAAAATGAGGATAAGAATCATCCCAACGAACAACTTTGGTTGTTGTGCATTAGCCCTGCATTAGAAAAGAGAGAGCAATCATCACCACCAACCGTATTATTACCACATTGGTTTAAAATCTACAAATGTCAGAAAATTTCAACAATAACCGAAGTCTTTTAGATTTATCTCTTTTACAGCTTTGACACGAATTTGAGTACGTAATAAGAACAACATTTGCACACTTGACTGGGATACACTACATTGCTGATAAGCTAGCAAAAATCCTTGTAAATGTTGTCCTTGAATCATCACCGAGAAGATATGTTCATTTTCTAATGAATCATGATCTTACGGTTCAACTATAATAATGAGGAAGTGGTATAGTTTCTAATGAAGGGAAGGATAATAGTCACTAGGCAAGACCAAAGTTCATTACTTAGATCAAGCTCTATCTTTGAGAATTAACAGAAAGCTGTAGATTTCCATGTTACAAAGTCATTAATAAGATCCACAAAAAATTACCAGAAGACTGTATAACCAACAGGACCATTCTATCTTAGATTATGACAATACAAACTCACTCAAAATACAAACAACAAATTCCTTATTTCATTCGCTTAACAACAAGACATGCCTAGAAAACATTACATACATGGAGAAACATTTTTCCACCATCAAACAGAATAAAGAGACACTTCCTTACCAAAATCCTCAGTTAAACTTCAAAATCACTTTAGTAATCTGTATATTAACAAGCAATATTTTGGATGCAAATTGAGACTTTAAATATACATGTAACACGTGGTTTGGATGTTCCTGAAAGCAAGGTCTAGATATGTTGGTTCAAATCGAGGAATCATATATGGGAGAGGTTGAGCATGTTATGCTTCTTTGTAACTCGCATACTCTCATATATCCTTAATAAGAGAAGTAATTGGTGTATTGTTACACGGGTCTACTTGTCTAATTTAGTATTACTAATAAAATTAACTTTTAAGTCGAGCATTATAGGTTAGTAAGTAAACTTGGTTAGACCAGCCATTAGGTTTTAGGCTTATAAGTTTTAATATAGGCTCTAATGCGATTAATGGCTTCACATACTGGTCAAGTTCTAGAATAAATGCAGATGTATTTGGACGATGTTATTCACTACGTTGATATTTGTTAATGTTTACATCTTTCTCCCTTTCCTCAATAACATGATTCTCAAATCTCATGTGCCTGTCAACCCCAAATATGCACCAAGTAACTAAACACTAAAATGATGTAGATGCCAAAAAACCAAAACACAAAATCCAAAATGCAAAGTGGTAAAACAGTCAAACAACAACTTCACAATCACAACAACAACAACAACAACAAAGTCTTTTATTCCAAACTAGTTGAGGTATGCTAGAAATGAAACTCTAAAGAGTCACGGTTCAGGCACGTGAATCGTCTTCTTCCACGTGTTTCTATTCAATGCAAATTCTCGAGGAACATTCCAATCTTTTAAATCTCTTGACCGTTTCCTCCCAAGTCAATCGTGATATGTCTATTCCTCTTTTTATGTCTTCGATCCGATTCAATACTCCTCTTCTTATAGGTGCCTCCATAGGTCTTCTTTGTACATATCCATACCATCTCAGTCTGTGTTGGATAACTTTCTCTTCCATTGGAGCAACTTCAACTCTCTCACGAATGTCTTCATTTCTAATCCGATCCATTTGCGTATGGTCACACATCCACCTCAACATCATCATTTCAGATACACTCATCTTTTGTACATGTTGTCTTTTAGTGGCCCAACATTCCGCACCATATAGGATTGCAGGTCTTATTGCGGTTCTATAAAACTTTCTTTTTAACTTAAGTGAAATTTTCTTGTCACATAAGACACCTGAAGCTTGTCGCCATTTCATCCATCATGTTCTAATCCTATGGTTAACATCTTCATCGATCTCCCCATCTTTTTGAAGTATTGATCAAAGATATCTAAAAATATATTTTCTACGCACCACTTGACCATCTAATATAATCTCCTCTTCCTCGGTATTAACGGTACTGAAACAACATTTCATATATTCAGTTTTAGATCTACTTAGTTTAAAACATTTTGTTTCTAAAGTATTTCTCCACAACTCTAGTTTTCTCTCCACATCTACCATACTCTCGTCAATTAATACTACATCATCCGCAAAAAAACATACACCATGGAACCTCACATTGTAAGTTTTTTGTCACCTCGTCCATTACTAAAGCAAATAGATATGGACTTAAAACTGAACCCCGATGAAGTCCAATCTTAATCGGAAAAACTTTAGTCACACCATCACAAATTTTAATGCTAGTTTCAACTCATTCATACATATCTTTAATTAAATTCACATATTTTGTTGATACTTTCTTTTTCTCAAGGACCCACCACATAACATTTCTTGGAACTCTATCATGTCTTTTCTAAATCAATAAAAACCATATGTAGATCTTTCTTTTGTTCTCTATACATCTCCATAAGTTGTCTAATAAGAAATATGACATCTATCGTTGACCTTCCAGGCATGAAATCAAATTGATTATCTCTAACACATGTCTCTTTCCTTAGACGACGTTCAATTACTCTTTCCCACAATTTCATAGTATGACACATGAGTTTGATACCTCTATAGTTAGTGCAACTTTGAATATCTTTTTTATTCTTGTAAATTGGCACTAAAATACTTCTCCACTCATTTGGTATTTTATTTTTCTCAAAGATACTACTAAACAATTTAGTTAACCACGTTACTGCTTTATCCCCCAGACATTTCCACACCTCAATCGGGATCTCGTATGGTCCTAAAGCCTTACCAACTTTCATCCTTTTTAAGGCTTCCTTAACCTCAACTTATCTTATCCTCTATACAAATCGTCTATTAGATTCCTTAATTGTATCACCCACTTCAAAAGTGTCGCTATCTTTTTCTCCATTAAACAATTTAGTTAACCACGTTATTGTTTTATCCCCCAGACATTGTGAAGTGAAACAACTTCACAATCACATTAAGAAAAAAAGCTCAAATACCAACAACCAAAACACAAAAAACTAAATCTTCTCCATGATCTACCAGTCAAATACTAAATAACACAAACAACCTAAATCCCAAACCAACAACACCCTCAAAGTCTCTAATTATGTTGGAACTTTGATTTCTACCGTTGATCCTAAACCCACACCAAACTATCAAAGAATTAACTATAAAGCCCTCAATTCTAGTGGCACATCGGCCACACAAGAGAATACTGATTTGAGCAATAAGGACGATACCTCCGAGCTTAAACATCTTAAGGACTTATTTACCAAGGTCTATTACTCTATTATAAATCTAGCGTGGGCTAATGAACTCTACACATAACCAACCATCCCAATCTTTACCAAAGTGCTCAAACCAAAACTTCGACATTAACACAAGCTCAAGACCAACACCGCATTGGATCTAAGAACACACAAATCTAGAGACCAAACCAAGCCAGCCCAAACAACAAAACATGACAATCTACCTGACACCAGCATCTCCGACGATCCCAATAGCCATCCCAGCAGACAACCCAGCCAATCCACACGCAAGCCCGGACGACAGATGGGCATACCCATCGAACAAGTAATACGACTTCGCCTTGGGGTTGATCCCAGTACTGATAATGACAGCAATAATAAGCCCGTAAATCCCGAGGACTCCAGCCATAACCACCGGAACAATCGACTTCATGACCAACTCCGGCCTCATGACTCCCATCGACGCAACCCCAACACCACTCTTTGCCGTCCCATACGCCGCACCCATACCTGAGACAACGAAATCGTTAAATTTGGATCGAAAAGATTGGATTTTTACAGGATTTGAAGTGCTTAAATGCTTAAAGATTTAATTTTTACAGGATTTTAGGGGATTACATGCTTAAAGATCGAACTTTTACGGGATTTGAAGGTCTCAAAGGCGAAAATATAGGATTTTTACGGGATTTTGAGGACTTACAGGAGAAGACGAGGGCAGCGGCGGCGCCGAGGAAGCCGAAGAAGGGGGCAGTCTCATCTCCGGAGAAGGTTGACATGGTTGGGATCTGGGAACGGAGCGAAACCCTAGAATTTGGGGGAGAGATTTGGATTTGGGAGGTTTGTGGAGGAGTTTGCAGAGAAGGGGGTGGGTAAATTGTATTTACACCCCTCGATTTTTCTGGACTTCGAGGTGTGATGTGAGGTGTGACGGGTGACGACCGACGTAGTCATGGAATAACCAACCAACGACCGACGTAGTTATAATTTGAATAAATTTTGCCTACTTGTAATGATTATAATTTAATTGCATTCTAAGTCTGGGAATGCTCAGTTTGTATTAAAATGAAGGAGACTCCGTAGAAAAAGTATTAACTTTTGTATTATTTGTCTAATACGATTTACAAATACATGTGATTATATAGTGGCTTATTAATCTAGCCGTTTGAAAAGGTAACGGGAAACAATTAATGGTCTTTGGGTGATGAGATGCAATAAGTTTTGGGTAGAGTTCCGAGAGGAGGCATTGATGATAATTTAAACTGAGCCTCGAGTTCTTCAACACTCCCCCTCAA
This sequence comes from Triglochin maritima, assembly GCA_963682175.1. Classification (NCBI taxonomy): domain Eukaryota; kingdom Viridiplantae; phylum Streptophyta; class Magnoliopsida; order Alismatales; family Juncaginaceae; genus Triglochin; species Triglochin maritima. Next base: position 857,118 of record OY821782.1, read on the forward strand.
GTTGAGTCCGGAAGAGATTGAAGGAGCCCAACTTGTGAAGAATGGCGTCAAACTGTTTTTGATCCAAGGGTTTGGTGAAGATATCTGCGAGTTGGTTTTTGCTTGTGACGAAGGGGACATCAATTTCTTTAGTCTGAATTTTTTCTCTGATGAAGTGACAGTCAACTTCTATGTGCTTTGTTCTTTCGTGGAACACAGGATTGGTGGCAATGTGACGAGCAGCCTGATTGTCACAGAACATGTGCATAGGTTCATGATATGGAACCATCATTTCTTTGAGGAGTTGTTTGAGCCAAATCAGCTCACTGGTGGTGGATGCCATGGCACGATATTCCGCTTCAGCGCTTGATCTAGCCACAACGTTTTGTTTCTTGCTTCTCCAAGTGACGAGGTTTCCTCCAACGAAGGTGCAGAACCCGGTGGTAGATTTACGATCGTAACTACCCGCCCAATCTGCATCAGAGTAACCAATGATTGAGTTAGATTGGTTTTGTTTCATCCATATGCCTTGTCCTGGAGTTTTCTTTAAATACCTGAGTATTCTATCAATGATGTCCAGATGGTGAGTGTGTGGTGTATGCATGAATTGACTTACTGTGCTAACTGCATAAGTTATGTCAGGTCTAGTGACGGTTAGATAAATGAGTTTCCCTACTAATCGTTGAAATTGACTTACATCGCTTAATGGTTCCCCATCAGTGGGACCAATTTTTCGGTTGGTCTCGATAGGTGTGTTGGCCGGTTTGGATCCTAATTTTCCTGTTTCTTTAAGTAGATCAAGGACATACTTTCGTTGAGATAAAAATAGGCCCTTTTTTGAGTAAGCAATTTCAATGCCCAAAAAATATTTCATGAATCCTAAATCCTTGATGTCAAATTTGTTTTTTAGATATGACTTAACCCTATTAATTTCTTTGTCATTATTTCCGGTGATTATAATGTCGTCTACATAAACTAAGACAATGATGGTAATATTGTGACTATGTTTGATGAACATAGAAGCATCGGCAGAACATTTTGAGAAACCAAATTGACTAAGAGATAGACTGAGTTTTGCATACCAGACTCGGGGTGATTGCTTTAATCCGTAGATTCATTTGTGAAGTTTGCAAACCTGAGTGGTGTTATAACCTGGAGGAGGAGTCATGTAGACATCTTCTTCTAAGGCTCCCTGTAAGAAGGCGTTCCGGACGTCCATCTGGAAGAGATTCCAACCATAGTTGACTGCTATAGATAGAAGAACACGGACAGTATTCATTTTTGCAACAGGGGCAAAAGTTTCTTGGTAGTTGATGCAATATGTTTGAGTGTATCCTTTTGCTACTAATCTAGCTTTATATCGCTCTATTGATCCGTTGCTATTATATTTGATTTTATAGATCCATTTACAGCCAACGGGTTTGGTTCCAGGTTTTGGGCTGACCATGGTCCAAGTTTGATTTTTTTCTAAGGCTTCTAGTTCTTCGTTCATTGCTCTCGTCCAATTAGGATTGCTAAGGGCTTCTTGGTAGGAGGTTGGCTCTTTAACTTTTTCAAGGGATTCTAGGAATGTTCGGTGTGAATTTGCTATGGCGTTGTAGGATACGTAGTTTTGAATTTGGTATGTAACATTATAAGTGACAAAGTCTTGAAGGTGAGATGGAGGACGCGTTGGTCTTGTAGATCTTCTTGTGGGGGCTACTTCGTGAGTTGGTTCTGTGTGGTGTTCTTCTTGTCCCTCCGGAGTGTTGTTTTCTCCCCCTCCTTGAGGACCGTTTTCTCCCCCTCCTTGAGGAATAGGATTGTCTTCAAGGAGAGAGAACTCGTTTGGATGTAAGTCGTCGGATGGAAGTGAGCCAGTTGACCCTGCAGAAGGGTTAGTCATAGATTCGAAGTATGATTCTTTTTCAGAGAATGAAACGTCCCTGGAAATATAGAGTTTGCAATTCGTAGGGTCATAGCATTTGTATCCTTTTTTGTGACTAGAATACCCCAAAAAGACAGTTTTGACTGAATGAGAGTCAAATTTATCGATCCGTCTTTTATGAACGTAACACACACAGCCAAAAACTTTGAGGTGACCAACGCACATTTCCCTATTATTCAGAATCCCCAAGGGTTGTTTGTGGTCTAGAATGGGGTTAGGTAGACGATTGATAAGATAAACAGCGGTTAAGATGGCTTCAGACCAAAAAATTGTGGGAACTTTGGTCTGAAAAAGCAGGGACCTGGTGACATTTAGAAGGTGACGGTTTTTTCTTTCAGAGACACCGTTTTGTTCTGGGGTATTAATACAGGTGGTTTGGTGATGAATACCTTTTTCTTTTAAGAAAGTTTGAAACATGGAGCTAGTGTATTCAGCGCCGTTATCTGACCTAAAAGTCTTAATTTTTGTGTCATACATGTTTTCAACCAAAACAACATATTCGCAAAAAATAGAAAAAACTTCAGATTTGGATTTAAGCAGATATAACCAAGTAGTGCGAGAAAAATCATCGATAAAAGTGATAAAGTATTTGAAACCGTTATATGATTCTATGGGAGCTGGTCCCCAAATGTCAGAATGGACCAGTTCCAACGGTTTCCTAGTCTTAGTGGTGGAAGAATAAAAAGGTAACCTAGTTTGTTTTGCAAGGCTACAAGTCTCACAACATAATTCAATGTTTGGTATGATGTTGGGAAATAATTTTTTTAAAACAGGAAAAGACGGATGTCCCAAACGTTTATGTAGGAGGTCGGGTGTATAACGGGATGCAGTATTTGCATGGAAGGTATTGTCTGATTTTTCTAGTATGTAAAGACCATTGACGAGAGTGCCTCTACCAATCATCTTCCCTGATATACGATCCTGAAACAACACATCAGAAGGTGAGAAAATAGCATTACAATTAAATTTTTTCGTTATCCTTGCAATAGATAGAAGATTAGATGTAAACTCGGGAACATATAATATATTTTCGGATGTGTCATTTTGGATTGTAGATTGTCCTATTCCTCCAATTTTTACTCGATTTCCATTTGCTACAGTAACAAAATTGTTTATGTTTGAGTTATTTTTAATATTGCATATAAGATCTTTGTTTCCAGTCATGTGATCAGTTGCACCAGTGTCTAAAATCCATGACTTAGAGGTAGAAGTATGGTTGCATGAGATGTGAGTAGAGATAATACCTGATCCATTACCTTGTGGCGTCTGATTTTGACCGGATTTATTAAGAAGACAGTTGAGCTGGGCCAGCACATGACCCAAATCTGGGTGCATAGATTCAGGCCCAAGGTTGTTTGAGGAGTGAAGCCCATGATGTGCTGGACTGGGCCCATTACCAGCAGACCAGAGCCCACCTCGGTCTCGCGGGTCAAGATCCGACCCGATCATGGAGTTTGGCTTGTCGGTAAGAGAAGGATCCGCGTAATCAGAGGATAAATATCCTCGACTTCCGGATCCAGACCCGGATGCCCATTTTGTGTTTTTTCTCCGCTGTTAGGGTTTTGCGGGGCGACGTTTGGTCTGCCGCCGGGGTTAGGGTTTCCTCTGCTGTCGCCCCCTCTTTCTCCGGGTCCATCCTTTGGTGGTCGGAGGTGCGGGTAGAGGAACCAGCACCGGTCGCGACTGTGTCCCTTTTTCTTGCAGTTTTCACAGTGCTCATCTTTGTGTTTTCCGAAGTATCCTCTTCCTTTCTGGTTTTGATGTTGTACTGTGACGAAAGCTTGGTTTTCTCTGTTGTTTTCTCTGGTGTTTTGAGGCATGGCGTGTCTTCGAGATTCTTCTCGTTGCACCATTGCGATGATCTGAGTGAGGGGCGGAAGCTCCGATGATAGTAAGATCTGAGATTTTAGGGGCTCGTAGCTAGGATCGAGACCTACCAGGAACTGGTAGACTCGGTTCTGCTCGTCCCTTTCTTTGATGATTTTAGGGTCGTTGCTCGGTGGTTCATACACACCGAGCTCGTCCCATCGACTTTTAAGAGTTCCGAGATACTCAGTAACTGATCTGGACCCTTGCTTGGTTTGCGCGAGGTCTTGTTTAATTTTGAAAATGTGGGCGAAGTTCTGTTGCTTACCATACAGAGCGTGGATAGAGTCCCACAGCTCTTTGGCCGAGTCGGAGTAGAGGAACAGCTCCGCAATCTGAGGTTGAATGGAGTTCAACACCCAGGTCATCACCAGATGATCGGAGGTTTGCCATTCCTCAAATTTTTCGTCGTCGGTGTCTGGTTGTGGTGTGCGCCCCGAGATATGGCCCAGTTTCCCTTTGCCGCTGAGTGATAACGTGACCGACCGAGCCCAGGGCAGATAATTTGCCCCGGTGAGGAGTTGGGTGGTGAGTCGATGTGGCGTGGATCCTTCTGAAGTCATGGCGAGGTTTTTCTGAGGTCAGAAGACCGATGATGTTTTTTTTTTTTGGATCTGGGTGATTCTGATGAGAAAAAAACAGGGTCTGAGGTCAGATGACCGGAGATGGAGATTTTTGATTTTGGTATGAGGGAAGCTTGGGTTTGGTTTTTTTTGTGGAAGGGATCTATGAGGAAAGGAGGAAGACAGAGGAGATGAACGGAGGTTCGCCTCCGATGATGATCCTCCTAGATCTGAGATCGACGCTCTGATACCATGTAGAAAAAGTGTTAACTTTTGTATTATTTGTCTAATACGATTTACAAATACATGTGATTATATAGTGGCTTATTAATCTAGCCGTTTGAAAAGGTAACGGGAAACAATTAATGGTCTTTGGGTGATGAGATGCAATAAATTTTGGGTAGAGTTCCGAGAGGAGGCATTGATGATAATTTAAACTGAGCCTCGAGTTCTTCAACAGACTCAGATAACCCTTCAAGCTAAAATTGACTCTTTTAATTTTTTGAGTTGCCGTTGTGTTATTGTTTGACACTAGAGAAAAAACAAGTATTTGTTTGTTTGTGCGAATCACTTAACGAGTTGTGGGCGAGCCATTAAGTAGAGGTTTCGATAGCATTTTATATTTTTCAATTAAATCCAAGCAATACGTTTGAATAGCCAGGGTGCGTGTGTACTAACAGTTAAAAGTTTAGACTTTTCGGTGACATTTATACTTCTGTTGATATATACGTACGTATACATTGTATTTGTAGTTCAGCAGCATTCAACGTATGTTTCATGACAAAGATGTCACTTCAAGAATACAAATTCAATTTTTTTCCGATGAAAAAGTTACATATCAAACTTTCGAAATACAGTTGCAAAGATGCTTCATAGACTACAGAGAACAAAATATAATCATTGATATCCAGCATCAAATCTGACAAACTTTGTTCATCTGATTTACTCAGGTTTTAGCATATCAAAGAAAACTTTAGGCTTTCTGTACATTTTCCTGCACACCTCCTGCCACAGAAAAAATAAATTTCCAAATATAAATCCAAATTCCTTTTACCTTACTCGTGCAAGACGATGTCACAAATTAAAAAAATGATTCCGTACCTGCATTGCATAACCAAGGTGTAGTAGTGTTGCTTCGGACCACGGCTTACCGATAAATTGTAGACCTACTGGCATTTTGTCATCGTCATATCCAACCTGCAGTTAACAGATTAGATTTTCATAAAGAAAAAAGAAGAAGATTATGGTATTTGGTTAAGTGACATGACAAAGTAATTAGTGTACCTTAACAGTAAGTGCAGGTAATCCTAGAAAATTCCCTGCAATGGCGAATCTCACTAGTGCAGCTGAAACAATTTAAAAGAAAGTAAGCCACCTGCATTTTTGTTGGGTGACAAAATCAGTAAAACTTTAATGGATTTCACCACATACCACCATTGATGTAATCGAGTTCCCCACATTCCAAAGCATCGTCTTGTATAGCGTAAGCCGTTACCCTGTAAGATGAAATTAAGTGATGGTTATTGGATTTGGACAATTGAATTTCATAATGTAAATGCACTCCGACAATCATTTATACTGCCCCAAGAAAGGTCTCACTAACTAGACTAAATCAATAGTGCAAGGCACCCATTTCTCTTTGGAACAAAATTCTTACCCGGTCGTTGGTGTTACTATGACATCCGCCTTTTCAAAAATCTTCTTGTGGAAATACATTTGGCGGTTCCTGAGAGTTCGATTCAATGCCTCGTGAAAATCGTCGGATACAATATTCGAAAATTGAGAAGGAAACAAATAAAATCTCTAGAATTAGAAAAAACAACTCTGCACTTGTTATTATGCAGCTTTCATTTGATGATTCTGACTAAAGATTTTTGTTATGTTCTTTATAGTCTCTGTCTAAAACGTCTGACGTCTGAATTCATGAAATTTAATCTTACATTTCTTATGTTTATGTAAAGTTATGCCATGGGATTTTTTGGTTATATCTAGAAGAAAAACATGCTAGTCTATACCATAGGGAAAATAAAAGGATTCTTAACATAAAACAACTACTTCGAAAGTAGTTTCAATGCGAAGAATTGAACCTCGATAATTTTTATAGTCTAACAACATGAAGTCGTTGATCCGTCGAAACCAACGTCAAATGAGAATTATGATTGGTACCTGAGTCTCTGAGCATTCAGATATTCTTTGCTGCTGAATGAGCCGTAGACGCGTAAAGCTAATCTCACATCGGCCCCTATTTCCGAAAATTTTCTATTTGTTTTACAGGAAAGGAATTTAGTCATTCTGCTCTTTCAAAATGCATCTAAAGAAGAGAAATAGTTTCACAGTTTTGGATAACATACAACATATCAAGATGGGGAGCTAATGCAGTTGTGCATTCCGATCCAATTGTCACGTAATGAGCGAGGCGCATTTCTTCTATTTCGGGTACGGTAACATCTACAATCTATTTGATAGGAAAGTAAACATAAATTCGAAAGGAATAGGATAAACACAGCAAATGCACCATATTCATATACCTTCCACCCAAAAGTCTCTTGTATGAGATTCAGAGCTCGATCGCAGCAAACTCTGATGTCGTGGTTGCAATCATTAAACCACTAGAGTGACAAGGAAATTAATTAATCAAGTAGGAAATCAAATTATATAGTAGGAGATGATACTTCTACCATAATCGTATTGCTAACCTTGTCATATTTGGCAAGTTTAATGTTGGAAAGCGAGCTACTGGACCTCAGGAGTGGAAAATTCAACTTTGGCTGTTGAATTAAAAATCATAAATTTGAAATGGTCAGTTGAATTTGTGATATTTGGTGTCCAGTATTCAAGTAAACGAAAAAAGAATCCTTAGTGTGTTGGTACTGCTACATCGGTATGTTAGAGAATGAGATTTTTTACCTGAATAATTCCCAAATTTTGCGACGCAAGATTTTTGCTGAGTGCCGCGTAACTGAGCATAGGGAGAGTATATTTTATAATTCGAGACAAATTAAGTAAAACAAGAAACTGTATTAAGGAAAGTTGATGAAGTAAGTAACTAACACGATGACAGCGTCTTCTATTGTTCCAGCGATCACACCTACATTCCCAATCGTCCAATTTAAGGGAAGAACGCTGAAATCATCACTTTGTTATGGCCTTCAGGAACTAACCAATCATCGATGGGAAGAAAGAAAGAAAAAAATTAGATCTGAACTTGAGGATTACCCGTCATGAGAAAAGCGACCGCAAGTTGGCTTTAAACCAACAACACCACAAAGGGAAGCTGGCATTCGCACCGAACCTATAATGTAGAAACAAAAATGTTCAATACTTAATAATTAGTTTGTGAAGAGTATATTACTATCGTCAAACATTTGCCTACTGTATTTAAAATAAATTGTGATCATCGTGACTCGTAAAGATGGATGTGTACACGATCATGTTTGAACTAAACGGAATAAAAGTTGCTGGCATTTTCCTAAGTACCTATTCAACAAACACAACAGATTAATTTGTGTAGCCAATATCATAAAGTGAACTGGAGAGGGTTCGAGGCTTGAGAAGGAAGAAGAAGTTTATTTTTATTTATTTCTATTGTGTTCTTTGTTTGAATACATGAGTGTATATAAATACATGGATCTATCCGTTAGTATGCATTTATTTCTGACTTGGGAAACTTAAACGTTTGGGAGTGCAATGGTCAAGCTCGGGCTTCCCTCCACCATCAATGTTCAACGGTAAGAACATTTATTTGCTTTTGCTTTAATATCTTTAACACGCCCCCTCAAGTTGGGTCTGAAATGGATTGATAGACCCTAACTTGTGGAGTATGTTGGAGAAAGTCTTGCGATCTAGAGCTTTAGTGAAGATATCGGCTAACTGATCTTTGCTTGAGACATAGGGAACCTCTATTTGCCTTGATTGTATTTTTTCCCTAATAAAGTGGCAGTCGACTTCTATGTGTTTGGTCCTTTCATGAAAGACAGGATTCATCGCGATATGTCTTGCAGCGTTATTGTCACAAAACATCTTCATGGGTTCCTGGGTGGTGATCTTCATATCTCTGAGAAGTTGACTCAACCAGATTAATTCACTGGTGGTTGAGGCCATTGCACGATATTCAGCTTCAGCACTAGATCTGGCAACGACATTTTGTTTCTTGCTTCGCCAGGTTACTAAGTTGCCCCCGACGAAAGTGCAGAATCCAGACGTTGATCTTCGATCATGACTGCCGGCCCAATCTGCATCAGAATAACCTGTGATTGAGTTAGAGTTGTTGGGTCTCATCCAGAGCCCTTGCCCAGGAGTGCCTTTAAGATAACAGAGAATCCTTTTTACTAAGTCTAAGTGTTGTGTGTAAGGAGCATGCATAAATTGACTTATTAGACTTACAGCATATGTGATGTCGGGTCGAGTAACAGTAAGATAAATGAGTTTTCCTACTAGCCTTTGAAACTGACCAATATCAGAAAGAGGGTTTCCATCAGTTGGTCCTATTTTTTTGTTGATTTCTATAGGAGTGTTTGAAGGTTTTGATCCTAATTTCTTAGTTTCTTCAAGTAGATCTAGGGTATATTTTCGTTGGGAGAGAAATAACCCCTTTTTAGAATACGCAATCTCTATTCCTAGGAAATATTTTAAGTATCCTAAATCTTTTATGTCAAATTTTGATTTTAGGTATTCTTTAACTAATGTTATTTGATGATTATTATTTCCTGTTATAATGATGTCATCGACATAAATAAGAACAATAATAGTAGTGTTGTGACTATGTTTTGTAAACATGGATGCATCAGCGGAACTTTTAGTAAATCCATAGCTAAGGAGAGAGAGACTGAGTTTGGCATACCAGGCACGAGGTGATTGTTTTAGCCCATATATAGATTTATGAAGCTTGCATACCTGGTTAGGACGCGTGGTGATGCCAGGTGGAGGAGTCATGTAGACTTCTTCTTCAAGATTTCCCTGTAAGAATGCATTTTTGACATCCATCTGAAATAATTTCCATCCTTGATTTACAGCGATAGAAAGAAGAACCCGAACAGTGTTCATTTTTGCTACAGGAGCGAATGTTTCTATATAGTCTAGGCCATAAGTCTGGGTGTAACCTTTGGCCACAAGGCGGGCTTTATATCTTTCTATTTTTCCAGTGCTATGATATTTAATTTTGTAGATCCATCTACATCCAACGGGTTTGATTCCTGGTTGGAGAGGAACAAGAGTCCAGGTGTGGTTATCTTTTAGAGCTTGTAATTCATCATTCATGGCTTTAATCCACTTTGGATCATTGATAGCCTCATGGTAATGTGTAGGTTCTTTGTTTGTGTCTAAATTTCCTAGAAAGGCTTGATGTTCTTGAGAAATTTTTTGATATGATAGAAAGTTTTGGATAGGATATTTGGAGTTCTGTACCGGATATTTGGCGTGAGATAGAAAATAATCATTGAACCTGGTAGGGAGGCGAGATGGTCGTGTAGATCTTCTCGGTGGTTCTTCTCTCCTTCCTTCATTTTCTTCTCCTTCGTGGCCATTTCTTCCTTCTTCGTCTTCATTCTCTCCTTCCTCGTCTTCATTCTCTCCTCCTCCGTTCTCTCCTCCTCCGTTTTCTCCTCCTCCGTTTTCATTTTCTCTTCCTTCGTTTGTTGGTGATGTTGTAGGGGGCAGGTTAGTGTGTGGAACTGGGACCGAGGTGGTGTGTTCCTCTTGCCCAGGTTTGTGAAAAAACGGAATGCTTTCAAAGAATGTGACATCTCTGGAGACATAAGTTTTTTTATTTTTTGGGTCATAGCATTTGTACCCTTTTTTACTAAAGGAATATCCTAAGAAAATACATTTGATGGAGTTTTGATCAAATTTATCTTCGCGTTTTTTGAGGACAAAACAGGTGCAACCAAAAATTCTGAGGTGTTCGATTAAATTTTTTTTATTGTATAGGATTTCTAGAGGTTTTTTATAGTTAGTAGTAGGACTAGGAAGACGGTTGATAATATAGGTAGCTGTCAGAATAGCGTCTGACCAAAAAGATTTTGGGACATTATTCTGAAAAAGGAGGGAGCGAGTGACATTTAACAGATGTCGGTTTTTTCGCTCAGCCACCCCATTTTGTTGAGGAGTATTAATGCATGAGGTCTGATGGAAAATACCTTTTTGTCGTAAAAGGTTTTGAAATATATTGCTCATATATTCAGAACCATTATCAGATCTAAAAATACGGATTTTTGCATCAAACATGTTTTCAATGTAACGAAGGAATTCGCAAAAAACTGAGTAGGTGTCTGATTTGTTTTTTAAAAGATAAATCCAGGTGGCTCGAGAAAAATCATCAATAAAGCTAATAAAGTACCGAAAACCGTTGTAAGACTCAATGGGGGCAGGACCCCAAATATCAGAATGTATTAGTTCGAAAGGAGAATGAGTTTTAGTGCTAGAATTTTGAAATGGTAATCTAGATTGTTTAGCAATTCGACAAACATCGCATAAGAGTTCATTTTTAAAAACAGGAAATAACGAATGTAGTACATTTGATGACGGATGACCCATCCTTTTGTGCCAAAGGATGTGATTATCTACCATACGAGTATGTAGAACTTTCTTCTTGGTTTCTAGAATGTAGAGACCGTTAGCGAGGATACCCTTACCAATCATCCTCCTGGAGATACGATCCTGAAAAATAACATCGTTAGGAGAGAATATAACATTACAATTAAGATTTTTAGTGAGCTTGGCAACCGATATAAGGTTAGCATCGAGATTAGGTACAAAAAGTATGTCATCAGACGTGTTGTTAACTAAGTTTGCCTTTCCTATTCCTTCAATTTGGGCTTTACTTCCATTAGCAACAGTTACAAAGTTGTTTAATAACTTAAGATTTTGTTTCATATTGCTAAGTAGAGTTCTATCACCAGTCATGTGATCGGTGGCTCCGGTATCAATAATCCAAGGTTTAGTTTGTAATTTGGATGTTATTTCAGACAAAGCAGTAAATTTAGAAAGGTTGGTAATACCTGCACAATTACCTGTTTCAGGAGGTGGATTCTGCAAAAAATCATTTAACTGATTTACCAGGTTCTTTAAATGGATCTGGTTTGGTGGATTCGGATTGTTGGATCCATATCCGATATTAGACCCGGCAGCACCGGATTCCATCCGAATTCTCGGATTCGGGTTTCCGGATCCGGAGATATGGTTGGTATATAAAGCGGCGTTATCCGCGAAACTGTTAGGGTTTTGTAACCCTTCGTATTCGCTGTGTCGGCTGGTGTTTCGGAAGGTGAAGTCGGCGCCTCCAATCTGGTTGGTGTTGCTGCCTCCGGCGCCTCCGATCTGGTTGGCGTTGCTGCCTCCGGCGCCTCCGAGCAGACTGTTGTTGCCTTCCACCAGATTTGCTTTTGTGTTTCTTTCGGATTTTTGTGGTCTGAGGTGCGGGAACAAGAACCAACACGAGCTTTTGTTGTGTCCTGGTTTCTTGCAGTTTTCACAGTGTTCGTTGCTTTTGTTTCCGAATCTTTTTTTCATTCCCTGAGCTTGGTTTCGACCGGCGATGAGGGCCTGGTTGTCCATGTTCTGATTTTTGTTGTGGTTATTCATTGTATTTCTCCTTGTTTCCTCGCGCTGAACAAGATTTGTGATGTTTGCGAGGCTTGGAAGATCTGATGCCATGAGTATTTGAGACCGAATGGTCTCGTAGCTCGGATCTAACCCTACCAGAAACTGGTAGATTTGATTTTGCTCTTGTCGCTTTTGAATGATTTCTGGGTCAGCAGTTGGGGGTTCGTAGATCCTCAGCTCGTCCCACTTTCTTCTGAGAGTACCGAGGTACTCGGTGACAGAAACACCATGCTGTTGAGTATGCGCGATCTCCTGTTTGATTTTGAAAAGATGCGCAAAATTTTCTGCTTTGCCGTAGTGGTCTCTGATCGAGTCCCACAGCTCCTTTGCGCTTTCTTTGTAAATGAAAATCTCGGCGATGTGATTTTGCATGGATGCAATGATCCATGACATCACTTGGTGGTCCGAGGTTTGCCATTCATCTTGGATTTTGTCTGAAGCATCTTCTGGTTTTGGACTTTTTCCGGTGACGTGGCCGAGTTTCCCCCTGCCACTGAGGGAGAGGGTGACAGCACGCGCCCAGGATAAATAGTTTGCCCCATTTAGAGTCGTCGAGACGAGGCGATGGGGATTCATCTCCGGCGGGTTTCTGTTGCCGTCCGACATGCCCTCCTTTTTTTTTATTCCTTGGGTTTGGATGAGGCGAGCTCGACCTTCAACCCCCAAGGAAGAAGCCGATGAGGAACGCCGGGAATTCTGAGGCTTATGAGAGGATCTGATGCTCTGATACCATATCATAAAGTGAACTGGAGAGGGTTCGAGGCTTGAGAAGGAAGAAGAAGTTTATTTTTATTTATTTCTATTGTGTTCTTTGTTTGAATACATGAGTGTATATAAATACATGGATCTATCCGTTAGTATGCATTTATTTCTGACTTGGGAAACTTAAACGTTTGGGAGTGCAATGGTCAAGCTCGGGCTTCCCTCCACCATCAATGTTCAACGGTAAGAACATTTATTTGCTTTTGCTTTAATATCTTTAACAGCCAAACATGTATGTTGGATGAATGCTACATTTAATACTTAACCATAAAACCTCTCAGATTCACACATCATCAACTTCAAACTATAGTGTGTTGGTTGTGAATCATGGAAAACATGTCAGAAACATGCAGATTTGTCCCACATCTCTGATATATCATTGAATACAATTCAATATTAACTGTGAAAATCCTGATCTGATAAAAATAAAATACAATTTTAAACGATCTACTTACCACCCCCATCAACACCAATTGCAACAGGACATAATCCTGCGCAAACTATTGCCGCAGATCCACTTGAAGAACCACCTGACACCCTGCCGGGATCATATGGATTTCTTGTAATACTGCAATAAATTCCAAAGAAAAAAGAATTTGAAAAATAGTATACACGAAGGTACTTGTAATATCCAATATTATACCCTCCTACCCGTAGTGAGGATTAATCCCACTCGTTCCGGCTCCAAGCTCATGCATGTTGGTTTTTCCCACCAGTATGGCACCACACAACCTTAAACTCTTCACACAAGATGCATCATCATTGCAAGGTCTGAACTTGTGTAACCACTTTGTACCTCCTTAAATACCAAAATAAAAAAATTAATCACCTTTCATGAACACAATTTCACTAAGTAATTACAATTAGCAACATCGTACCTGTGGTGGGGTATGGTAGGCAATCAATCTCATCTTTCACGGCAATTAGTATTCCATCAAGGACTGAAATTGGAGTACCTAATGCAAACATTTGCAAGTAAATTACATTGGATACATCAACGAGAGTTCCCATCTAAATATGGTTCGTATTCTAACGGTATTTGAATTCACTTGTGAGAAGTAGACTCAAATAATTGGAAGGTTTTAAGTGGAAATTACACCTTCTTCGTATCGTTTAGTCGATTGGGTAGCTTGTCTCAAAATATCTTCCACGTCAGAATTGATGAAATATGACATGCGATTGTTAGAACCTGATGACTCCCGGAGTGCAGCTAAAAATTTGGTTGCTACCTGTAGCATTGTTGAAATGATCCAAACAAATGATTTTCGAAGTGATAGAAATGTGTCATTTTCAACAAAAAACTCCAAAAATGAAATTGACTATTTCTAACTGTATTTGTTTTTCAGTTGCCATACAACTATGACAAACAATTACATGCTCGTTGTAAGTCTTCGATACAAATGATGAGGTTGACAATATGAAAGCTGAAATATGAAATTAGATACAAACTACCAAAGAAAGTCGATTACCTTGAGGGGTGTGGTTTCTTTTGAACTATAGGCTCTCGAAAAATCCATTATTGTCCGTCTCCGAATTATTTCAGTTGATCCATTTACGGTTGGATCCGGAGTGGAGGGGAGACACTCTATGACCTCATGAACTTGTTCTACTGGCGAGAGACCGGGTTTCACAACACTGATCTCTTGTTCTTTGGGATCTATTATATAAATTGCAAATTCAGTTTGCACTGTCGATTACCAACGGTAAACATCAAGGTTTTCGATCAATTAGCAAAACCAGTTGTACCTTCCCATTCATGGTTGGAGGTGAAGAGAGGGGGCTCTTTAATATCCGCATACGACACAAACTGCAAGAAATTGTAGTTTTAAATTTATGAAAAGCATCTGAACTGTCACAACCATAACCTCTTTGAATTTTGTATGGAAAATTGTATGACTTAAGTCTAACATTATAAAATTATTAATGATCGAGGAGAATTAATCAATAATATAAAGTTCACCCCCAGAATGACTTCATTTGTTTGAATTTCAAACACAAATATCTTCACAAACAGACAAGATTTGTCATTGACTTTACTTCTGTTGGGATTCAGTCCAAAACTCTCCAAACCAAATACCTCTTTTCTCACAGAAAAAAGAATGTTCGAAGATAACTGAAATCAAATGAAAGAAATAAAAGAGTTGAGCAAAGAACTTCATGAATCACCTTGTGAATGAGATTGTCTCTGCATAGAACATAAATCCCAATTGGCCCGAAAACCCAAGACTCCAGAATCCACACAAATACTTTCACCAGAAACCCCGCGACCCGAGGAGCTAATCCATTCCATCACAAGAAAAAACACATGAAAATCAATAACACAACCACAAATAAACACGAAAGCAACATGTTCCATACATGTTCACATAACCACACTTTCTTTATAAGAGAATTGCGTCGACCAACCAATTTTCACATAACCAAACTCCTACCTATCTCTCATCAATTATCCACTTACTTCTCACACAAAACAATATCAATCACATCTGAATATTTCTTCGTGCACTAACAAACACATCCACATCAGATTATCTCATTCTGACACTTTTCGATTGATCGTTCACCGTGTTCTTCGAGAAGATAATTATAACAACTTGTATGTACGTACGTACCTGTGACGTTGGCCTTGACGTAAATCTCGTCGCTTGAGGGGCCGAGATCGACCTCCACAGCCGGTTTATAGACCTTGGGTTTGGACCCAAAAAGACCCATATGTAAGATATATATGTGAGACGCTGCAATCAATATATGTTGTTAGTATAAGTTGGTGAGGTTTATATAGAGGTGGAGGAGTGGAGTTGGACGGAGATAGCGATGGGAGATGATAAATGTTTGAGATTAACGTTTGAGTGAGGCAATTAGAGAAGTATCAAAAGGCTTTGGACCAGACTAGAGTTGGTTGGTGGTGGTTGGGTTTCGCGGGAAATGGGAGGGGTGTGGGTCGTTGGGATGAGATCCAACGGCTAGGATTCGTTCGATTGTTGTCTCAGAGATGTTGCCTTGCGGTTGTGCTTGAAGTGCGCGTAATCGATGGTCAAACTATGGATGTGGTCTTAGCTCTGCTAAGTAATTAATCTTCAGGATTAATTATTTTTTCTTAAGTATTCATGTTGCATATATTTTTATAGTTTGTTTTGATTAGTTAGTCGTAATTAAATGACAATTAACTGTTGTTCAACATCAGAAAGTTGGTTTAATAAATTAATAGGTAACTTTTATTCCTTCTGTTCTCACTCATAATTTTGTTCAGATAAAATACTTTTTACCCTTGTTTGACTTTTCATTCAGATAATAGGGTAGGCTTCTGTTTTTATTGTTATGCTATATCCTATAGCACGACTAAATGATAGTGCAAACTACACAAAAGAAAGAAAAAACATTGAGAAACAAACGCATGTTCTATTGTTATGCTAGCTTGACTTCTTCTTACAGCTTTACATTTAGTATCAAATTTGGGTTTTAACTTTTAACCAATTAACATGCAAATTTACTACCCAGAAGACTTCTACCTAAGGGTTGATATTCATGGTTATCGAAATCGATTTATTTGATCAATCGTAACTATAGTAGTTTCTATTGGGAGGGGATCTATGATGTACTAACACGACACAGATTACACGCACCACGAAATATATAGAATATTGACTGCGGAATTAACTTCTGACCATCTCCCAATCGTAATGCAACTAGTAAACACAAATAAGATGAAATAGCAAGCAATCACACAACTAGGGGTGTGCAGAACCCGGGTCGGTCTGGGTTCGGTCCGGACCGGAACCAACCGGTCCGGGTTCCGATCCGGACATTTCTCAAAATTTGGTTTCGGATAGGACCGGTCCGTTTTTTGTTTTTTTTATATTTTTAAGGTTAAAAACCGGTCCTGGACCGGACCAGACCGAATCCAACCGGTCCGGTCCGATTTCCGATCCAGACCAGTTCGGTCCGGTCTCCGGTCCAGACCGGATGCACAACCCTACACACAATACACCTGAAGCAAACCACGACACACGTGATTTTACAAGGTTCGGCAAGATGCCTACGTCCTTGAGTGAGTCTCCTGCGAGTTTTCTTTCCTTGAAGCTATTCTCCAACAAGAGAAGTCTCCAAGATTACAAACGATTGGAAGCAATATGTCTCCCAAAGCACTCTAGATCTCTCTCTTGCCTAATCTCTCTCAAGGGGATAAATATTGTATGTTATATTACAAGATTAGGGCGAAAATCTTATTTATAATTGGCTAAATTCGTACAGAGAATAATTCAGATCGTGCACAACTGCCTGAAAACGGTCGACCGGAATGTCTCATCGGTCGACCGGGTTTCAGTTAGTTCGCGTAATTGCCATCATTCGGTCGACCGCGTGCCCATAGCCGGTCGACCGTTCCGCGCTGCTGAATAGCGCCTGAAGCTCCTGGACGTTTTCGGTCGACCGCATGTCCAACACCGGTCTACCGATTTGCATGCTGATTTTCATCTCGCAGCTACTGTCTCTTTTCGGTCGACCGCGTGCCCAGCATCGGTCGACCGAATCTTGATCAATCCTGAGCCCCAAATCTCCTGGCGTTTTTCGGTCGACCGAATTCCCAGAACCAGTCGACCGATCCTTGATCTGTTCCGAGTCCCGTGGCTCCTGGAGTAATTCGGTCGACCAGACACTTAAGTTTCGGTCGACTGATTCTCCCAGAATTACTGTATAAGCAATTATAAACCAATTCCAACAGTTTCTCATTGTAAATAGCTAGAAATGATTATCCAGTGAGCTAGTATGAGGTTATATGTTTGAATCCTTAAGCTAATATAGTTGGTAGATTTTAAGATTGCCATGTAATTTTGTGATCGGCATTAAATAAAACAGTCAAGGTAATTCATGCAATTAAAGAAAAAAGAGAAGTGAGGCTACAACATGAAAAAGACTTAGATCAGACATGGTGCGAGTAATAATTCTCTTATGGTATCTGTCGCAAAATTTATGATGCCACAATTAATGTCCAACAAGCATGATGTTAGCATACTTTTAATAAATCCAATCCCAAAACAACTTGACATGCAATAACATTGATGGGTCATTACGTCTGCCATTCCCATTGACAACAACAGAAGGGAAATAAATCAATAATAGTGGTCCTTGCATACGGATGCTTTAGTGTAATTACTAATAGAATAGTTAGAAGGATGAGATAAAAAAAGATGTAATATCGTAGTAAAACTTAAGGTAGCTACAACATCAAAGTTGAGATAAGAAAATAAGATATAAGAGTTGGGTTTGACTTTATGTGATGGTGCATAAGCATAAGCAACCATTACATTTTCTTGGAGAGTTTGTTAAAAGAAGCATTCAAGTTTTCATATAATTAAGCAAGGTTCTACGTTATGTCATTTTCATTTGGTCGTGTACACTTTTTAAATTTTGGAGAAACATCAACAAAGGATTGGGGTTATAAAAAAGCATATGTGGTTTGGATTTCATTTGACTGAGTAAGATATAGAGAATAATAATAGTCTCACGTATATATTATGTTTTGGTTTATAAAAAGCAGCCTCTGATGGAAGATATCTAACGCTATTATTTTGACAGAATAAGAGATAACTTTGTGTTAAATAAGAGGTTGAAATATCTTATAGAAGAAGGCTATTTTTTAATTTTTTTTTGAAAACACATCTCCAAATTTGAATTTTCAAAACATATTCAACTATAATGTATCTTTTTTTTGTATTTAATAATAAAATCCAAAGTTGGGATCACATCAAGAAGAATATAACATATGGGAAAATGTATTTTTCTTTACATGGCCAGGGACAAAAAATAGTTTATTAAAACATATTAATATTAATAATTATTGTTTTCTTTGAAAAATCCCTTGAAATCTATGGACCAGTGCAGCAAGTTAATTGTCACTAATTTTCCAAACCACTAGTTGAAATGGGTCAAAACTTGAAAAGGATCTCCGCTTCACCACAAGAAACCAAAAGCAAAAGGAGAAAGCCATCCCTTTTTGCCCAACATTTTGATTTCTTTGGAGGTTAGAGTGTTGTTATCACTAACAATGTCTAGAACAAATCACCTGCCTTGTTGGATAAGTTGCAAGCAATTGGCATTATCATATCCCAATTTGGTCTAATAACTGAAGTGAGTTGGAGAAACTATATTCAAGACGAATTTTACATGCTGATTGATTATGCATTCACAATTTAATTACCATCATCCAACATAATAATTAATAACTGCTCTGTAAATTTTAGAACAGAGCAACTGACAGAGAGGCCTTGACTTCCATTTGTCATAATTTGTGGGCTGAGACAAAAACACACATGACCAAGTTTTATTAGGTTATACAATTATGAATGATTTATGTACCCAGAGATTATAAATATAAAGTAGATTAGATACTTCTTGGTATGTTTTGGAGAACATAAGAGAGATTTTGTACTCGCAAGGAATTTTTGGAGGGTCTTTTTTGCAAAAAAAAGAAAAAAAGGTCCTACCGGGATTCGAACCCAGGTCGCCAGATTCAAAGTCTGGAGTGCTAACCACTACACCATAGAACCACTTACGCTCGGCTTAAAAAACAAATATATATCATGCAAATACATATCTTTGCTGGAGATTTAAGATTTGTTATCTACCATTATTAGATCATTCAACCCATTTTTGGCTCTTTGGTGGTGCAAAGTTTTCAAAAGCAACCCAAAGAACTTGGTTTAGAAACAGACAACACATGGTACCATCTGAGCTATAAGTAATAGTCATGTAGGGTTGATTTGTGGTATGAAGCCGTTGTATGTAGAAAATATGCAGTTGGAAAAAATCCCCCGTACACCAATACAAAAGTCTAATGCAGGTGTATACATTAACTTCTTAGTAATCGCTCAACCCAATACAACTTTATGTCTCTTTGAGACGAGTTTTTGCCCCACCGCCTAAGTTAAATAGGTAAGCGGGGCAGAGTGTGGACTAAGCAGGACAAGTTTTGCGGGTTATTCTTTGTTCAAAGCTAAATCCAAAAATCAAGCAAAATAGAAAGGTCATACTTTGCGAGAAAATCGCAACTCGTACTGCTTATTATGTGCGTTGTGTGGGTGGTAGGTATCATTTTTTTGTTCCCAACCTGCATTAGGGGGTGCAGATCAACTCCCCCCTACAATCCCACTCCAATTAAGTTTTTTTGTTACTTTTTTTGGGGGGGGGGGGGGGGGGGGGGTTATGAATTAAGTAATTGAATAAGTGTTTGACTATTCTCTTGAATAATGTAAAACAAACGGAAAAAAAGACTACTAGGACGAAGTACCTAAGCACATGAAATTTACTTTAAGTCTACGAAACAATAATGATGTAAGTGAGCCAGATTTGAGAAACCAAAGTTAAACTTGACTCAACTTCGTAATGAGTTATGCTCAATTGTTCCTCGAGCATGGAAAATGACTTAAACTTGATAAGTGTAAAAAATTGAGAACATGCACGTTCACTCAAGTTTGAAAACATATCGAAAGTGCCAAAAGAATCAAAGTCTCTTATCTCAACTTATCGAAAGAATAGTGATCATTGAGCATTACTACACCCCTCTCGATTTGTAAGGAGAAGGACCGGGAAGGCGAGTCCACTGCAACAAAAAAAACAAAACAAAAACCCTTCCTTTCCATAAATACGACTAGCACGAAGGACATGAATGCAAAACCCCCAAATCCTTTTTCTCCCACTCCAAAGCCCTAACCCTAACCCTAACTCCCGCCGGCGATGCTCCACCGCCCGCCACCTTCCTCCACCATGGACGACGCCGGCCTCTTCCTACCCACGCAGACGGCCAGCACCATCCTCTGCTGCATCTGCGGGGTCCCAATGGCACCGAACCCGGCGAACATGTGCGTGAACTGCCTCCGCTCCCGCGTCGACATTACCGAAGGCCTCCAGAAGCAGGTCACCATCATCCACTGTCCGGAGTGCTCGACCTACCTCCAGCCGCCGCGGACTTGGATCCGGGCGGAGCTGGAGTCGAAGGAGCTGCTCACCTTCTGCGTGAAGCGGTTGAAGAATCTGAACAAGGTGAGGTTGGTTAACGCGGAGTTCGTTTGGACGGAGCCCCACTCGAAGAGGATTAAGGTGAAATTGACGATCCAGAAGGAGGCGCTTCATGGGGCCATTCTCGAGCAGGCATATGTCGTGGAGTTTACGCAGCAGGAGCATATGTGTGAGTCTTGTATGCGCTTGCAGGTGAGTGCTTTCGGTTTCGAGATGAGTTTGATTTGATTGTGGATATGTGAATTCTGACTGTGGGATGCGTGAAAAGTGTGTAGATTAGGATTTGAAATCATCTAAAAAGAGAAAGAAATATATTTTGTTTGATTGTGTAGTGAAGTGAATTGTGCTGTGTGTTAGAATTTTCGTAGATTAGGAGGTATAGTTAGAAGAAAAAAGAAGAAGAAAAGAGAGAGGTGTATTTGCTAGTTGTGTTCCCCGCCGTGGGTGAGGCCTGAGACTGCTGGTCTTTTGTGAGAGTAGGATCATATGTATGAGTCGTGTATGAGGTCGCAGGTGAGCAGTTTTGGTTTTGAGATGAGTCTGATTGTGGATGTGAATTATGTTTGTGGGATGTGTGGGAAGTGTGGATTAGGAGGTGCTATTATCTGACATCCTGTTTAGAAGCACATTTTGATAATCAGATTAAATCCCAGAATTAGTTCCAAACGTACTCTAGCATTAGTATGAAGACTAAGTTTTTACATCTCAATTGTAAATCACACTTGCTTCTTGATTTTAGGAATCAAAATATGATTATCAAAATGTCATTCCGAGTTTGGGTGAGGCATGAGGGTTGTTTTTTTGGTTTTGGTATGGGTATCGATTGTGGATATGTAATTAAGTGGTGATTGTGCCCAGCTTTGGGAACGTGTAGATTAGGAGGTCAAATAATGAAAATAATAGATTTAGAGGTGTATGCATGAGTCATTTTCGCAGTTGTAGGTAATGCCTAAGAGTGTTGGGTTTTGGAAATTTTGTGGGTATTTGATTCAGGATGGATTATAAATTTGTGACTATGCCATGCATGGGTAGTGTTTAGTTTGGGAGTTGTGATTATTAGATTTCGAGGTAATGAGGTGGATATATGGATTGTGTTTGCCCCCACGAGGCCTGTGGGTGTTGGGTTTTGGATTTATTGTTGTTAGGTAATTAAGTTGTGATCATTCACTGTATGACAAGCATGAAGCATGTAGATTATGGTACACTTATAAAAAGTGGATTTTCAAGTGCATATGAGATTTGTGTTTAGGGTCATTGCTGAGGCCTAGTGGTGTTGGTACTTGGGTTTCAGATTTCACGTGGGCTTTGAACTGGATACGTAACTTAGTTGTGATTGTGCCCTGCCTTGGAAGTGTGTGGACTAGGAAGTTCAGTCATATAAAAGGTAGATTTTAAGGTGTATATGAGTCACGTGCGGTCTTAGGTGAGGCATAGGGGTGCTAAGTTCTTTCTTTTGTTGGATCTGATTGCGTCAAGGGCCTCAAGGCAATTAGTTTTTTCATGTTTTGGTTGAAATTGAAGTGGGTTAAGAGGTGCATGTGTGAATTGTGCGCCCATATGTTGAAAAGTGTGATTCTTTTTGTCGTTATTGTGTGTGTTTTTACTATTGGATTTGGTTACCTAGGTAATTCCTTTTGGCATTGCAGAAAGGTAGTCTCTTGTACTTTGTATGTAGATTTAGGAGGTGCAATTATAAAAACCAAAAAAATTGAGGTGCATGTGCAAGTTGTGTCTCCAGCTGTGAGACCTCAGGTGGCTTTTGTTTTCGTTTTCGTTTTCGTTTTGAATTTGATTGTGGATAGGTAATTGAGTTGTGATTTTGGTTTCTAAGTTCTGTGATTGTTCAGGCAATTATGTTGTGATTGTGCTTTAGATAGGTTTCTTTTGGGTTGAAATGGAGTAAATTAGGAGGTGCTATGTGTGAGTCATATACTCATGTCTGTGGTCCTAGGTCAGGTTATCGGTGTTGAGGATTCATGTTTCTTGTGTTTAGGTGTGTTTTTGCCTTTTTGGTTGAATTTGATTGTGATTGAATAATCAATGTGTATCATGTTGTTGGTCAACTACACATACATGTCCGACTCTGTGTTAAATGAAGTAGAATTAGGAGGTGCATGGGCATAGATACCAAACATTCATAATATGACCACCCTTTACATTCTAAAGCAAAATCAGTAAGGCAAAGTTCTAGTCGGTTCAACTATTAATGCAAGTATAGGTTCTGTGGACATAGTTTTGATTAATGTCTAGCAGAGGTGATAATGTCAACATTTGTTTGCCTGCTTGATTATTTTTATTTACAAGTAGTTATTACTCAACCATGTTATTACATTGTAAAACATATCAATTGATGACTAGCTAGAAATGTTGAATTTATAATTAACAACTTAAAACATGCCATGCTAATGTCCTGATGAACTAATGACGATCTTATTTTTTAATTGTAGGCAAACCCAGACCAGTGGATTGCGGCTGTACAGCTCCGGCAGCATGTCTCCCACCGGAGGACCTTCTTCTATTTGGAGCAACTTATTCTTAAGCATGGAGTAGCATTGAGAGCTATTAACATTAAGGAGATGGATCAAGGGATAGATTTCTTCTTTGGAAACAGGAGCCATGCAATCAAGTTTGTGGATTTCTTGGGTAATGTTGTTCCGATCAGGAAACGTGAGGATAAACAACTAGTCTCGCACGACCGCAAGAGCAATAACTACAATTACAAGTACACATTCTCGGTGGAGATCTGCCCTATATGCCGAGAAGATCTGATATGTCTTCCACCAAAGGTTTCTGCTAGTCTTGGGCATCTCGGACCACTTGTACTGTGCACCAAAGTTAGTAACAGTATCTTGCTGTTGGATCCTATTTGTCTGAGGAGTGCTTTCATGGATGCAAACCAGTACTGGAGGGTTCCATTCAGATCACTGCTACATTGCAGGCAGCTTGTGGAATACGTGGTGCTCGATATCGAGCCCGAGAGTGCTGAGGTTAAGATTGGTGGTGCAAGGTACCAGATGGCATCTGCACAAGTAGCACGTCTTTCTGATTTTGGAAAGAATGATAACATCTTTACTGTGAGGACACATCTTGGTCATCTCTTGAATCCTGGCGATAATGCTCTCGGATATGATATGTATGGAGCTAATACTAATGATATCGAGATCAATAATTACAAAGGGCTTATCTTGCCTGACGTGGTCCTTATTAAGAAAAGTTATGAAGAGAAGCGACAAAGGAAGCGTGGGAAGAGCCGTGCTTGGAAGTTGAAGAACATGAACATGGAGGTTGATAATTCTATGAGCAGAGTTGACGAAGAGAAGAGGAACACGGAGTACGAGGAGTTTCTGAGAGACATTGAAGAAAATCCTGAACTTAGGTTTAACATATCATTGTACCGCAATAAAGAATATCAGCCTTCTGAGATGGCATCAGTGGATGGAGAAGATGATCTTCCTTCCATTCCGCTCGAGGAGCTGCTTGCTGATCTTGAACTGAGCGATGGCGAAAGTGACGGTGCTGAAAAGATGGACGACTAGATGTTTGATTATGTCTTTTTGGATGGTTGCGTCCTTTTATCTATTTGTTGGACGTGTCTTGATGCTTTGTATTGGTTTGGTTTATATGTAGTTAGTGATGGATTATTACATGGGCGCTGTGCTTTTCTGATAGGTTGGGCATTCCAGTTTTGATTTCTGTTGAAGCTATATATTTATTTGTTTATTTAAATACTGCTTTTTTCAACATCAACTTAAAGGAATAAAAAACCTGTTCTAATTCTATCATGTGTTTTTTAGGTTTTTTTTAAAGTTATTTCAAGACTTTTATGGATTGTGGACGTTCATTTTGGCATATTAATGACCCGTTTGGGAACCTGCTTTTTTTGTGTGCAAAGAAATGATCGATTGCAGCCTTGCAGGTGAGTTTTTCTAGTGTTTCGTTGATTCTCGTTTCGTTGATTCTCGTTGTAGTTTGGTAGTGAACGAGCTGTGATTGTGCACTACATTGGAATTAGGCTATCGAGTTTGATTGTGGATCGGTAGTGAACTTGTGTATGTTTTTGTTTGTAACGAAGTAGTTGAGTTAGGAGGCGGGGCTAATCAAATTGTTTCTTTTTTTCCTGATAGATAAGTGCTAAGGTTAAATGTAATCACACGAATGTTTAGATAATGTTAATTATATTTTGAAGTGCTTGCAATCAACTCCACACATCTGATTACTAACTTTACATGATAATATGATTAGTCCCCCCCCCCCCCCCCCCCCGCCACCTGCATAATAAGCGGGGTGGGTTGCGGTTTTCTCGCAACCCGTCCCGCATAACTCACATAAGCCTTGTATTTTGTTTGATTTTTTTGTATTTTGTTTTGATTTTGTTTGTATTTAGTTTACTTTTTTTGTATATAGTTTTAAAAACATACATCGATTTATTTTTTTCTTGATTTTTTGTATTTAGCTTTGATTAAAATAGATAATGTTAAAAAAAAAATTGATTTTTGTATTTAACTTTAATCAGGAAAACCTGCCAAACCCGCCCTGCATAGCTTAGTACACCCTTACGTGGGGCAGGTAGTGGATTTTTTTTGACACCGCCCCGCCTACTCGCTTAACTTAGGCGGGACGGGTAGCGGTGGGTCAAAAACCCGCTCCGCCCCGCTTACACCCCTAACCGGCCGTTAGACATTTTTGACTCTGATACCACTTGTTGAGTAAAACTCTCTTTATTACAATACATACTCCCAAGGTAACACAACTGGAGTAGTGATGGAGACTAATTATTGCTTTAGTATTCACTAAAACATTGTCTAAGGTGTGGACACATCTTGGTCATCTCTGGAATGCTGGTGATTTTGCTCTTGGACATGATCTGTGTAGAGCTAACATTAACGATATCGAGATCGATAACTACAAAGGGCTTGTCTTGCCTGAGGTTGTCCTTGTTAAAAAAAATTATGAAGAGAAACGACAGTGGAAGTGTGAAGAGAGTCACACTGGGAAATTGAAGAACATGAACATGGAGGTTGCTAATTCTACGAGCAGAGTCAACGAAGAGAAGATGATATTCCTTTCATTCGCTCGAGAAGCTGCTTGCTGATCTTGAACTAAGTGACTATGAGAATGACGGTGATGAGCTGATGGAGGAGTAGATAGCTGAAGTTTTCTACTGTTGTTTCCTTTTATCTATTTTTTTATGACATACAGTTGTTGTTTTTATGTTTTAGTTTGGTCTATAGATGTATGTAATTAGTGATGCATTGCATGTGCATTGTTCCCTTGAAGAGGTTCAGTATGTTCATTTTCCAATTTTTAGTTAGTGTTTAGTTCATTTATATAACACTAGTACTGGTATTTGAACTGTGAACTTGTACGAATAAATAACTTATTTCAATACGTACTTTTAGTTATTCCCAATAATGTTTCAAGTGCTTGACTGATTATTGGGGTTCTCATCTCGTCTGAACTAACTTATAATAATCTAATCATCTCGACTAACTTGTGATTATCTGATCATATCATGTAGTACTGAAGATTGCAAAGGAGGTAAGTCAATTTTGTCGGGATTAGCCAAATTCAGAACAGAGATGAAGCTGTTCTTCGAAGAATGGGTTTTGTTAAGTTAATGAAGTTAGCTAGTTACAATGTAAATGGCCAGAAAAGATAATCATATGAATAAGTATATCTTACAAAAGTAACACTTAAGGGTATAAGCTGTTCTATGGATGCGGACTACCATTGAAAAAATCATATAATATATACACAAAATAGGTAGTAACTCTCACAGAACTGTCTAAATTACAAAACAACCACCATACATGTGGTAACTATATTTGCTTTACAGAACTTTCAATTGTCATACTCCTATATTGGCTGGCAGATTTTCTTTACTGAGTGATGAAATGTTTGTTGTCTTCAAAAAGGAACTCTTTGTTTTGTCTCCCACAACAACTGTAGTTTAACATCAATAAAATTACAGGTTGGATCTTCTCAAGTAAACAATGACACTAATGCCTGCTATCAGGACAACTCCTGTAAGGACACTGACATGGAGAGATGTCATACCACCTCTCTGGATTTCTGCTGAATTTGATGTTGTTTGTTCTTTTACTGATTTCTCAAGTTGCAATCTTATAACCTGAAAAGTACCAAGATTGGGTCATATATAACATACTGACAACTAAACAAGTGTTAAAAAGAAAGAGACATTTCATCTTTAATGTAATCATTCAACTTCAACTGATCATTTTGTAACTTACTTTCCATCCAGCTGATCTTGCATGATTAACAGCATCAGCAAGGTCACCATTTGTCTCCAAAAGAACTTTATCACCTTCGTCGTCTATATACTGCTGGGAAGAAAATCACTAAAACATTGTCAAGGAAAATTTGAGATTACCTCAGTTCCAAATTTAACTGAAAGTCGTCGAAGACTGACCATCAGTAAGGCATTGTATTCGTAATGTTCAGGCAATACTCGGTCCATTACGGCAGCTCGGAGTGCTCGTATGCTCTTTGTACCTGCATGGAGACATAAGGACAGTAATTAAGGAGTTCTGTTACAGGAGGGTTTTGACCTAATAGCGAGTGTTACCACTTACCACAACTAAATCTATGCATATGGCCTTCATGATCCTCATATTTGAACACAAATGTGTTTGCATCCACCATGGAAGGATATATATACTTGCAAGTCTCACCATTGTTCTCTGATATCATCGATGTTGAGCGTTCACTAATCAAAGTATATAATCATGAGATAATTTAAACTGAAAAGAACAACCAACTTTTTAATCAGAAAATAGATGCGAAAAAAATTATGGAAGAGATTTTTGCTTCCTCTGGTACCTCTGGGTCTCAATTTGCTCATCTGGTAATTCGAGAGCGAGCGTTGAATCCCAGAATTTCTGAATCATTGAGGTCGCCATGTCATCCACGAGTTCTGAGCTTCCATCCACCTTGAAGAAATCATCTCATACAAAATTAATATTAATTATTGAAACGAAATTATCCAAGCAGGAGAAGAAATCAAAATCCAAATGCAATTATTGTAGAGCTCCTAAACAAAGGGCAATTGCAGACAGTGTTATTAAATTTCCAATAGAGTGAGGTCAGCTGGAAAGATGGAACCTTTATGATTACAATACTACATATTAATAATTATCCGGCTAAAGAATAATGACTACGTTAATCTAATAATCTCCAATTATCACCACATCTCACCTAAGCAAGAGAATTAGCGTGAGCTACAACTATAAGAGCCTACTGTGGTACTTCGGCATTTTAAAGACTCAACTTGTTATCAGAGTGTTTTGGATTAGTAGACGTATTAGTAATGGAGTAGTGAGGCTCTAACGAGCTTCGAAATGCCGATGTTACAAATCTCTTTTAAGGAACCAAAGAGGACGTGGTCCGAGTTAATTTTATCTTCTTATGATATTAGAACATATTATCATGTACAGTCAAAATGGTTTATGAGATAATGATATAAAAAAAATGAACATTTATTACTCTTACCAAAGATATGGCAGCATGGGTGACTTGCAAAACATTAACACAAGCAATGATGGAACCACCTGCACAAAATGCAATTAGAAATCTCAAGGCAAATATGCACCTCCAAAAATCCCCTACCCCCCCAATAAAAAGTTACCATGATCCACAATTGGAAGATGCAAGAATTTTCCTTCCTGCATTATATGCAGAGCATCCAAAATCTTTGTGTCCATTGTTGCACATTCAGGGTGAGCAGTCATTATCTTCAAATGCAGACAATAACAAGATTAAACCAAATGAAATGTTATAAGTAATTAAATATATTTATCAAATAATTATAATCCTCGGTCTACAGAAATTAGATTAGTAGCTGACCACCAATATATGCTAGTTTATCTGCTTTATTGAGTTTCTTCATCAAATTACAGCTTCTCGGTATAACACATTGAAGCTCTCAATATTTTCTCAAAAACAGCTAAGGTTAAATATGTCCTTTTATTCACTTTCATCCAATATCCTCGTAGACATTGAAGGTCTTAAGATGAAATAATATTAATAAAGGAATATCTACTTCAGATATAAAATGATAGTGAAACAAGTAGCTACTGACTTAGGGAACAAATCGATAGTAGAAGTCACCTTTTCAACAGCAACATGCTCAGGAGAAAGATTTCTAGCTACCACTCTCATAAGCACATCTTTCGAGCTGTAAATTGTTGATTGTTAAAATGGAGCAAAGGCATAAAAGGAAATTGTCTGTTGAGGCTGCTCTATAACATGAAATCAAATCATTTAGCATACGTTAGAATTCCTTGAGGCTTGCCTCCTATCATAACAATCACTGCAGTTGCATGGTTTTCCTTCATCTTCTTCGCCGCAAGATATACAGAATCTGATGGTGCTACCAATTCAATACTGCACAAAAGAATGGTAAAAAAGAGAGAGTAAGAAACTATACCAAAGAAAATAAAGTACTTGTACTCTTTTTTCCAACAATTCTAGAGACAGCTACACTGATATAGTAATACAATTCTTACGGGGTATTTTCAGCGATACTTGACAAAGAAGGCTTGAACATCCTTTCCCGAAGTGTTTCAATAAAAGCATAATGAGCTGCTGGGACGAGAAAGAAAAAAGCTAACAACAGGGTACTACAAAATTATAGGCTTATTGCAGGTGGAAGTACGTTTAGCTGGAGTTCCCAACACTTGAATTTAAATTTAACTTGGGCTCTTGACTTCCACAAAAGAACCAAAAAATGATATTCAAACATTAGAAGACATTAGAACACTGAATTTCACTGTAAAAGATTTTATTTGCAACAGGTAATAAGCCTAGACATTACGGAAGAGGTACTGACCACTTAGATCACCTCCCCATTGTCGTTCGACACCTTCAACTGCAGCTGCAATAGCGCTACCCTGCTCTGCGGCCTTCTCCATCCTAGATATAGCATCATACAGACACTTTGTGATATCCAAGATTGCGATGGCCTCACCATTTTCTACAACTGGAAGGTGTCTGAACTTTCCTGCAAGAAAAAACCACAACCTCGGGTTTGAAAAAAAAATCCCAGCATTTCAGGGGCATACTATAATTTCAAATTCAAACAATTGAATTTCAGCAGAACACCAACCTCGAACCATCTCCTGAAGGGCGTCAATCGCAGGAGTGTCCATCGTAACAAAGACTGGATTTCTCGTCATTATCTTAGAAACTAGCGTGTGTTCGGGGTCCAAGCCATCTGCTACAACCCTCACAGCAATATCCTATTGTCCATTGACAAGATTCCACTTTTAACTCTTTAAACCCCAATTAAGAGGATAACAAGTTTAAACACAGTTTTACAAGTGGCACCTTATCTGTAATAATACCCGAGAGCAGTCCATTTGAATCTGATAGCATAACGGCACCCACTCGCCGATGTGCCATCCTCCGACATGCATCGGCCACTGTCAATTCCTCAGGTATAGTGAGGGCTTTCGACAACCGCAACTTTTTCACAGTTCTTTCATCACCGTAGGAACTATAAATAAAACATCCAAAACTCAATTAACAGACCAAATTTACCTAAAAGATGAAATTTTTCTCAGAAATCTCTCTGATTAAGCCCAATTGAACTCAAAATTGGAGCTATTTTCACCCAAGACTTCATATCCAGGTACGATATCAACAATCTCTGTTATACTCAAAATCAAATCCTTTCCAACAAAAGGATTACAAAATGGCAAACTCAAATTCAGCTCAGAATTGCCAGCACTATAAAAAAACCAAACATTACAAAACATCCATTGAAAAGACAGCAAATGAAAAACATGAATCTCAGTTCAGGTCTAATGACTTTCCAATAATAAAGCACAAATAACAAGCTCAATTCAGCTCAAAATTGAATATTGTTCCCCGAAACAAACAAAAAATTACAACGACCACATGGACCCAGTTCAGATCAAAATTGACCTTTTCGTCTCGTAATGGAAAAACCAATAAAGCACAAACAACAAACTCAACTCAGCTCGAAATCGAATATTGATCTGCGAAACAAACGAAAAATTACGAAAAACTGAATGGACGCAGTTCAGCTCAAAGTCAACCATTTGTTCCCCACAGGAAAAAAAGGCAAAAAAAAACCTAAACAACAAATTCAATTCAAACACTGAAACTTGAATCTTTTTGCCCGACAAAGCACAACCAATAAACCCAATTCAGATAAAAGTCGAATCTTCTGCCCAATAATTAAAGCACATAGAACACCACAACTTATATTAAAATTGACCTTTTCCACCCGAAAAAAAAAACCCAAAACCACAAACACCCCACAAAATCCAACCTTCCCTTACACCACAAAACCAATCGAACACAATCTTACGATGCGTAATTGGTCGAAGGAACCTTGGTAATCCCATTTGCTACACCAACAGGGGCGGCAACAACGCCATTCTCGTGATCATTCGTCCTCCTCGAATTCCGACTACTCGTCCTCGGGTGGTGCACGTGAGCGGTGTCCATGTCGGATCGAATTAGGGTTCCGATCCCGAACCCTACTATTCCCTCTTCTACTCTTCTTCTCACCACTTCTAGTGGAATTCAAATTTCGGTTGGTTTTATACGGGTAGGTGTGGTTTGAAAGTTGCCCCTGGAGTTGGAAAAAATTACGGTTTTATTTACAGACGTGCGGCGTGGATGGTGGAGGCGTTGACTGCGTGATGGCAGTTTCTGTAATTAAGTTGTATTTGTTTATGAGGGGTAGCCGTGGTTTTACCACGTCGGCAGCTCAAACCGTTGGGCGTTGGCGGGTTTGTGCGTTGCATGATGGGAAAGTCTGAGCCGTTGGATAATAAAAAAAATACAATCATTAATATAATGACCCTTTTTTTAGCTCTAACTCGATCATTTATTAGATCAAGCTGAAACTCGACCACAAGTTCGTCTCTCAATGTATCACTTATCAATTTCATACTCTATCTGGTCTCGATAGGTGCAAAACTTGCACGTATTTTTTTATTGTGCCGTTGTTTATCAGTTAAAAGATCAAAGATAATTAACTTTTGTATTTTAGTACAAGTCAGACATATGCTATAGTAATATTTATAACAAATACAACGGTGCAACATAAGCTAGATGTAACTGTAACAATGAGAGAGTTCAAAATTATTCAGATTCATTTGAGTATTTTTATCATAAAAGTCATGACCAGCTAGTATTTGCTATAATTAATTATAACACAGGTGTGACCCTTTTAGAATGAAAAAAGACAAACTTTTACTCTTTATGTGATATAATTAAAAGAAATAAAAATACTGTGAACTAACACATTCAATGTTTTCAGTTTCCTCGTGTACTTGTTTGAACAGTCCAAAATGTCAATAATATTTTTTCAATAAGAAATCACATCACCATGAGGATTTATTTTAATGCACACACTAACACACGCACATAAGAGGTGTCTTCCAAGTAATGAAAAACTTCTATTTAATAGTTTATTCTTTTGTGTGATCTTTCTCTATTCCTCAACGTCAAGCATTTATTTCTAATTCTATACTGGGGGCAATTGAATTGCATGCAGTGGGTCACTTCCTTATTTGCCTCTTCGAATCCATTGATATGACTCATCTATATATGTATATTTGCTTATATGTTCTATTTTTTTGACATTTATCTTGGCAACAAGTACGTAACTTTTATTACAAAATATAAATTGCAATTCTTCGACCGTCATACTTGAAATTACATTTCAGATTCATTCCTAGTTTTTCTTTTCGCGGTATGTGGTAATAAAAAAAAACTTTCTTAATCTATTGAGAACTTGTGTTCTAGTTCCACATGTTAATATTACTGCTCGACCCTCAATTGACGCAGCATTATATCACAATCCTACTCGAATTTAACCTGTTTACTTCTCACAACAATTTTTTATAGGATTATCCTAGAGTAATATACTTGTTTATCACACCATCAATGGAGGTGTAAGCGGGGCGGGGCAAAAAAATTGCTACCTGTCCCGTTTAGGCGGGTTATTATTTGATCAAAGTTAAATACAAAAATCAATTAAATTTCCTTAACATTTTCCATTTTAATCAAAACTAGATACAAAAAATTAAGAAAAAAAAATCAATTGATGTTTGTTTTTAAAGCTAGATACAAAAAAAATACAAAAAAGATCAAAGTTAAATACAAGTCAAATGCAGGTATGATTATTGGGTTGTGCGGGTGGCGGGTTGAGTTTTTTTGTCCGCAACCCCACATTAGGCGGGGTGGGGGAGGGTCAAACACACCCTATTTACAACCTTATCCATCAGTAGTGGCGAACCCAAGAATTTTCAAAGGGGTCCCGAAATATGAACTTTATTCAGAATAAATAATCATAAAATCCAACAAAAATATATTAATATATAAAGCTTGATCACAACATTCCCCTTCGATTTTTCATATTTTGAAAACATTGTATAATAACTCCATTATCAATACTTCTAAAAATGTCTCTCTCGAAAGCTCTTTCCATTGTAGCGGTAGCGATCAACAAAATCATCACTAATTTCATCAACAAATATACCATTGGAAATACTTCATTTTTCATCGTATCCACCATTATTGAACTCTTTTTCTTTTACTTCACTAACTAATATTGTTTCGGACGATTCAATAGTTTTTTCTTTCCTTTTGAAATATCTTTCTACGGTGAAAGTTAAATTTTACAAAAAAACAAAAAAAACATCAAGTTAATCATGCAATCCAAATGGAAAAAAATGGAACAAAAAGTAGGCAAAACAACAAAAGTAGACAATACACAAAACTACATCATATATCTTCTAATTACCACCTACAATTTTTTAATCTATTTTTATAATTATTTTTAGAATCCAATTCTAAGAAAACATAAATAAAAATAAAACATGCAAAATTCAAAACCCAACAAAGATTTTGTCTACCACGTTGGGAACCACCACACAAAACTTCAATCTCCCAACACTTTCTCTCAAAATTATTGTTGGTCAAGCCAACTCTAACTTCTAACTAACCCAAACCCAAACCAAAACAAATGCTTTAATCAAACTAAATACAAGAAAGATTTATTACATTTGTGTTGGACCCCCTCTCCAAAACTTGTAACCAATCTTTGTTTTGAAGGTTTGGGTCAGTGGAAGGTTGAAGAAGATGATGGTTTGTGTGATTTGGGGTTCTCAAATATTTTTTAAATGTCTTAATAGTAGTATATATATATATATTTATTTTTCCAAATGGGGTCCCATACGCCCAAAGGACGTCCGTCCCTAGCCATCATCCGATAGAAATTTCTGTTGACCTTTGTCGGTGGGTTTTCGTCGATAAAAATTCTGTTCGGCAAGAATATTTTTGATGAAATGGGCACTATTGTTTATTGAATTATCCGTCGACAAAAATCCATTTTGTGGTAGTGCACAATATCCAGCACGGCTTGGCCCGGCGGGCTGGAAACCCGACCTGTTGTGTCGTGCCGGCTCGACACGAGAACCAGATCTAGTTTCAAGATTAACCTTCAACTATTGTAGATTGGTCAAAAAATTTCACCTTTAACTCGGGATCCAGTAATTAACCAGTTGAACTTAACCAAGCTGGCAGTACCACTATATTTGTTGATGAGAACAATCTGACATCGCATAACTAAAAGAAAACTCATAAGAATACTGAACTGCTAAACATCGCACCAAAATTACTTAAATCGCCCCTTGAAATTACCAAATTGCCCTTCATCCTATTTTTGCTTATATATCTCACAATTTCACTCTTTTTTCAAAACTTTCTCTTCCTATACCTACTACAGAAGATTAGGAATGTCTCGGAGGCCAGGCAAGCAGCCAGCAGTTCCCCCGGTGTACCCGTATACGGTAACCTTACTTTATTTATTTGTTTTTAAAAATAAAAAAATAAAAAAAAAGTGGTCGGCGTCCGAGTGAGACGCCGACCACTAGCGGGAGACGTCTGGGGAAGACGTCTTCCCGATGGAGGAGACGTCTTCGGCAGACGTCTCCCCCAAAGAGGAGGCGTCTCCGACAGACGCCTCCACCATACGGGAGGCGTCTCTCGCAGACGCCTCCACAAATTATTATTTTTTTAAATTATTAAATCTGATAATTACTTTAATAAATTGTGATAAATCTGAAAATTTAACTTAACAAATTCTTATTAAGTTTAACATTTGTGATATTTAGTTTTAACAATTTTTGATTTAGTTTAACAATTGTTTTAATTTAGTTTAACAAATTTTGATTTAGTTTAACAATTGTGATAATTTAGTTTAACAAATTTTGATTTAGTTTAACAATTGTGATAAATATGATAATTTAGTTTAACAAATTTAACAAATTTGTAATTAAAATTTCAATTAATAGTCATCGGGTCACAGTGGAGGGAAAGGCAAGTCGATACCATTACACGCCTTCCGTTCTTTAGAGGATGATTCAGCACCGCGTCATCCACGTAGATGGGGGATATCTGCTTCGGTCAGGAGGGAGAGAGAGGCATTACGTCGTCGTGAGGAGGATGATGATTCCTTCGATGATGAGCATGTGGACAGTCCTGACGACGGGAGCGACGATGATGACCCGTATGAGTTAGAGCGCCCGGAGGTGGAGAGGCAGTGGGAGTATAGCAGAGGACGTGGTCGAACCGGTAGTTCTACTTCCGCCGGATGGATGGTGCGGAAGGGTAGGGGTGGGAGGTTTACGACCGCGGATTCGAGCTCGTGCACTGTAGATCCCCGCGCTCAGAAGAAGAAGAGGGTCCAGGACGATTC
The DNA here is from genome assembly GCA_963682175.1 of Triglochin maritima. Taxonomy (NCBI): domain Eukaryota; kingdom Viridiplantae; phylum Streptophyta; class Magnoliopsida; order Alismatales; family Juncaginaceae; genus Triglochin; species Triglochin maritima. The sequence goes on from OY821782.1 coordinate 892,585, forward strand.
TTGGATCGTGAGCAGTATGACGCCTGGTGGTCCTTTAGATGGGAGCGTCATTCCTAGTTTCTGTGGTCACATCGCTAGACGGATCTGGGACGGAGAGGATTGGAAGGTTCTGAAGTGCCATAATCGGCACAGAGCCTGTACAACACTACAGGGTTGGCGGTCTACACTGAGTGCTGATATCAGAGAGGAGATTAGTGCCACGCATTTGGGGCACTTACTGTACAACATGTTCCCTTATCTCGACATGCCTTTGATTTCTGCGTTTGTGGAGCGGTGGCAGCCTGACACCAACACTTTCCACATGCCTTTCGGAGAGATGACGATCATGCTTCACGATGTTTTCCAGATCCTGCGCATTCCTGTGGATGGTCGTCTTGTTAGTGCTCAGGGGTCGACGTCTGAGCTGAGGTGTTATGTGGCAGAGTTGCTTGGTGTCACACCTGATGGTCTGGCGAGAGATACAACTTTATGGAGTGGTGGTGGTGTCGGCATCGACTCCCTTGAGGACCTATGCAGACGGGCACGACCTCCGCGGGCCGATGATACACAGTTGACGACGTACCTATTCTTGATGCTCGGAGCCGTCTTGTTTGTCGACAAGAGTGGTTGTCGGATCAGACCACGCGATCTACTGGAGGCTAGGGACCCGGACACCGTTCGTGAGTACTCGTGGGGGTCAGCGACGTTGGCATACCTGTACCGTCAGCTTGGGATAGCTAGCCGTGCGGATTGTTCTGGGATTGCAGGTTGTCTTACGCTGCTGCAGGGGTGGATATACGAGTACTTTCCTGCATTCCGCCCGCATCGTGAGCGGAAGATTATCGACGAGGGTCATCCACGTTCGGGTATGTGGGCCGTCCGGAGCGAGGACAAGAGCGATGGACGATTGTGTTCCATCCGCGCACGGCTAGATCAGATGACTGCATCAGAGGTATCAAACTTTACACCATTTATTTAATTTTAAGATGTATTATTATTAATGTGTTAAACTTTAGGTGGAGTGGTTACCCTATGGTCCTGACCCAGCAGCGGATGTCCCGAGGACTTTATTGATGGGTCTTATTCGTTATCGGGATATCATAGAGCCTTATATGCCCGATCGGGTCTTGCGTCAGTTAGGATATGTTCAGGTGATCCCGGTTGACATCCCGACATCAGAGCATGCGGTGCGGTCTGCGACAGCAGCGACGTACGACGTCAGGTTCCCCGCTTCTACAGCGGAATCGACTTGGCGGACATTTCCGAGATCATGCCGACTGTTCCTTGGCGACTTCAGACGTAGTCGCGACCCCTCCGAGTGTGATGCACGTTATCTTGATTGGTTCGGTAGTTACTCACATCCTATCATCGTCCGTGGTGCCTTCCGGAGAGCAGATCGACCTCCAGATAGGACGTGTGGCGATCTGGTAATTTTTTCATTTTATCTATATTTATTTGTACCGTATATTTTGTTAATGTACGCTAATGTTATTGTTATGTGCAGTGGATGGGTAAGATGATACGGGCTGTAGACCCAATCTTGCAGATGAGGGATGAGCTGCCAGACGATGCCAGAGCTGCATGCGGAGATTTGGATGAGATCATACACTCGTGGCATACTCAGTTAGGCATCTCCGACCATGATTCGGATGATGAGTAGGCTGATCTGTTGTACCGTACTCTTAGTATTTGCATTTATATTTGTTTATCTGTCGTACTCTTATTATTTGTATTTGTGTTTGTGTTTGCTAACATATCGTACGCTTATTATTTGTATTTGTGTTTGCTTATTTGTCATACGCTTATTATTTTTATTTGTGTTTGCTAACGTATCGTACTATTATATATAATGCAAATAAAGCAAACATATCAAAACATATTACATAATAAAGCAACAATATATAGTGTACAAACATATCAAAACATATTACATAATTGTACAAACATATCAAAACATATTACATAATTGTTGCCAAGATGCTATCCTATTTTGATACTCCAGCTCCCATCCAATAACACTCTCATCTCGTACTTGAAACCACAGAGTCGCTATAGAAGGTACGGGGAATCCCTCATTCAAATCCAAACGAATGTAATGAGCGTAACTCCCTAAATGAGCAATAATCAACTCTCTGCACGGTCTCGTCACGGTAGGTGGACTCTCCCAAGGTAGAACTGTAAGACATGGGTACAACGAACCATCATTTCCGAGAGAGAAGAACATAACTGCACACTTGTAAAAATTTGCAATGGGAAACAAGTCCGTCCACGTCTCCATGTAGTGATTCTCGCCACAAGGTCCCCCGCCCCAATTAATCCGGTGACGAGTCTGCGCCACACCGTCGTAGTATACGTGCTCATAAAAAGATGGGTTCGCAGCTAGCTCATTTCAAATCGAACGACGGGCGAGTTGCCAATTGTCTTCACCACCGTGAAAAACATCGGCGACACATCGAAATTCATAGTTTCCATCAGCACGTACATCATTCCACTGGTGTAGGAATGACATAATGATTCCTGGAATCCTATCCGCATATGGAAAGTCGTCTACGTCAGCCCGCCCAGTCACTACAATATCAACAAAAAATACAGTTACATATAATAACAAAAGATACATATTTACTGAAATAAATAACAAAATTATAATAACAATAAATAGAGGGATGGTATACCTGATCCTCCCCTCACGGATGAAGAACCAGAAGATCGACCACGACCTTTGCTTCCACTACCGGAAGAACGACCACGACCTCTACTCCCACTACCTGAAGATCGACCACTACCTCGCTCTGCATACTCAAACGCACTAGGGTCCCGTCGTGTCGACTTTCCCCTTGGTCGACCTCGTAGCTTTGTTTTTTCTGCAGGCTCTCTCAAATTCGCATGTTCGGGGTGTAGCTGCTCGAATAAAACCCGAGAGGCAGATCGAATTACGGTGGGGTCACTTCCTGCAATCTCATCAACCAGGCTGCGAAAATGTTCGGCGTCTTGAGCTGCCTGAGACACAAACTCTGCGTTCCCGGCTCCTTCCCCAATGACAAGTGTCCTCCAGAACGAATGAATCTGCTCTAAGTAAATTCCGTTGTCTGATTCAAGACATCCGCGGATGGTACATGCGCAAGGTATCCCATGAGAAGTCAGAAAAGCGCACTCACAACGATATTCAACTTCATCATCTAACTCTTGCATTCTTTTCACCTCCTGACTCAGCAATTGCAAGCAGTGATGCGAAACTCGACCATTTATGTGACGATATAGAGCATGTCCGAAATTAGTCAAATTTCACCGTCTCGAGTCTTCAAGAGCGTTTCGAATATTCGTCAGCTGCATTTCAATAGCCGCGTTGACGCGCTCGAAAAGAGTGTCCAGAGCTGCAGTCGATGTAGAAATCCACTCTTTTAGAGCCGAATGAGCACATTCGACCCTACAATTCGTGGTGTTCCCAAAATGAAGGACTTTGTTCGTCCAATTCAGCACAAACTTTTCTTTATGCACCAACTACGTGGTGTCCAGATACTCCGTGATAGCCGGCCACGATCTATACAAATCTTTCAGAGCATACACAGCTCTATCATACTCGGCTTCTGAAGTAGAAAGCATGATTTTCCTCCATCTTCCACGCCTCAAAGTCTCTGCCATCTGCTTATTTTTTCCGAATACGTGGTATGCGTAGTTCAATACGTCTTTGTTGATGTGCCATGTGCAGAGTAAATGAGCAGAGTCAGGAAATACCTCTTTCACTGGTCGCATAAGGCCTAACTCCCGGTCTGTTATTATTGCAGTCGGGCTGACAATCCCCAATAACAGATCTCGCAACTTCTCCATCACCCACAGATAACTTGAGTAAGTTTCATCCATCAAAATCGCATATCCAATAAGGAAATTCATGTTTGTTGGTGTGACCCCAATCATTTCGAACAAAGACATCTTATACTTGTTCGTCTTGTAAGTCGAATCCATGCAGATAACGAAAGGATATGTCCGCAACAACTGGACTGACGTCGGATGTGCCAAAAAAGCGTGAGTGACGACATCAGTTTCTGGATCCGCCATAATCCAATGTAAGTACTGACACTGCACTGCTTGGTAGAGAAACTGCTGGACGGGATTCCGGTCTTCAGATTTTGTCCTCCTCATGTAATCTCTGAAATTATAAATATGCCTTTGATTTGGATTGTCCTCCGGGAATTTTTCTTTTACTGCCTTCAAGATGTTCCGTGGTTTTGCTTGCGCCTCAGTCATATCACGAACAATCTTCTTCGCCCCAGAACTTAGACCACTAATTTGACGATGACCCTCTGGATAAACTGCCAGTCTGTGGTTGTGATGTCCGTGAGCACTATTAAAAACCACAACCCATCCATCACGATCTCGTCGCTCCACCACTTTTATTAAGAAACGGCAACCACAACCCTTTCTTTTGGTGTTTCTTCGAAGTGCAGTATCCATATCCCGAGACTCCATTTGATTTCGCCGGTCGCATCTCAAATAACAATCCATCCGACTATCTGATCTTGTTTTGTACGACGACACGACCAAAAAAAACCCAGCTCCGATAGCTACTTGTTTGGCCCATTTACATGCTTCATCGATTGTTTCAAAGATTTGTGTAGTTTGAAATAACTCACTGTAATCCACTCCATCACCACCGAAATCTTCCAACGGAACCTACAAAAAAAAATCGAAATTAAAAAAATCAAAAAAATTCCGGGCGTCTGTATTAAACGTCTACCCCATGGGAGGGGCGTCTGAGTTAAACGCCCTTCCCAAGGGTGAGGCGTCTGCGTAGGACGCCTGACCCTAGGGAAGGGCGTCTACTACAGACGCCTTACCCAAGGGGAGGACGTCTACATAAGACGCCTCTCCCATTGCGTAGGCGTCTGCTTTAGACGCCTCGGCCAAGGGGAGGACGTCCTACGCAGACGCCCTCACCTTGGGGGAGGCGTCTAATGCAGACGCCCGACCCAAAATTTGCCCCGCGCCAGACTTACCTCACCGGATGCATCACCCTCGCCAGACATTTTCGTGGTGTTTTTACTGATAAATTATGAATATACAAGACCGTAGCCTAATTTATAGACACGGGACGATATGGGTATTAAATATATTGTTAAGGGCAATTTGGTAATTTCAAGGGGCGATTTAAGTAGTTTTGGGGCGACGTTTAGTAGTTCCCTAAGAATATCATGAATATCGTTAGAGTTCTCAAGAAATAATATTATGAATGTTGTAAAATAAATACACATGAAGCAAAGAAGATTAAGATTTAGGGGAGAATAATTATTGTATTTCATCATTACCAAAATATTACAATAGTCTCATATTTATAGGCTAAATGAAGCAAATGAAATGGTGTATGTTACAAGAGTTACAAATGAGAATGTGAGACAATGAGAGGTTGATGAAATTATAGGAGGAGAAGGTGAAACATCCATAATATGTCACAACACTCCCCCTTAGATCTTCACATATATGTTTTTCAGTCTGCATCGTTAAAAACCTTACTAAAAACTCATTGGAATAAAAATTTAGTGAAGAGAAAAAGAGTGCAGAGCGTATAATCATTCTCATCATTTCAACATACGTTTTTCAAACGTTGAACACTAATCTTGAAAACAAGTTGTTCAAAATCTCTGGTAGGCAACGACTTGGTGAATAAATCTGCAAAGTTGCCACTTGATCGGTTTGCCTCATTAAAAACATTGTCAAGTAAAACCATGTGGGACAAAAACTTGGTGAAAGAAAAAGAATGCAACGTATAATTATTCTCTTCAATTCGACATACATTTATAACACTCCCTTAGGCAATATGCGTTATGTTTAGGTCTCGTTAAAAACTTTGTTACAAAACCCTGTGGGAAAAAGTAACTAAGGAAAAGAATGCATAACGAGAAGAAGAATGGCCAAATCCGGATCTGCGTCGACTTACGCCACCTCAACAAGGCATGCCCAAGTCATCGAATCCGTAGTTCGCTCCTCCAAGAAGTTTCGTCCCCCGACTCCCCAGGGGGGGGGGGTCCGTCCGGCTACTCTTGCTGAAATCATTACTCTTCATTCTCCCGTGCTCTAGCAATTGCGCTCCCTAGACCACTACCATGTAGTTAGGTAGGGAAGCATCGTTTTTGAATCTCCTTCAACCCGCCTCGCCGCATATTCTGTCCGACATGGCCCTACTGATTTGTTTTCGATCGGAGCATCAAGCAGCGCAACCCGCAAATAGGATGAGTTTGGACGTGATGTCGGGTGTGGCGAACCATCATCACTGCTGCAGAAGGGAAGCTGCGATCAGCGAGAAGAAGCTTGTCTCATATTTATATTAATGTCTAGCAATATGAGAATGTAAGAATCAATAACTGATTCACCAACTTGCATAAAATTGTAATGACTCCACATAATAACATCAAATAGTTTGTGATAATAATTGATGTGGATCCGACGTGTAGCAAACATCACTAACGTTAATCTTTATCGCATGACTAGAAATTTGTAGTTCCTTAAACGTCATCTAAATGTTTTCAGATGAACATTATGCTTAGATAAAACATTCACTGCGAACCTTATTAGATTTCAAGTTATAAGGAAATTTTCATGACATTCTGATAAAGAACTTCAGGTCCTATTACAATTGAATCTTTGTCAATATACAATAGATGCTCTTTGTTAGTGCGCTTTCAAGGTGAGCATTTAGTAGAATATTTTTCTTCAATATTCTCTTTCTACAATCAAACCCTCCTACATTTGCATAAGTCTTATAATAGTTGTAATCTTCATCTATTGAGTATAACTCCTTCCCAAATGTTGGTTTCAACTCACTTTTAACAGGGTTGTCTCAAGAATTTTTGAGCCCCTGTGCGAAACTAACAATGAGGCCCCAAAAATCAAAACTTTTGTCCCCTAGCTTAAATCATAAAAAATTCACTAACTTGGTGCAATATAACTTGAAAAGTTTTGTCCTCCTATCATTCTTTGCGGAAAATTTATCAATTAACTGCTCATAACCAACGTTCTCTAAAATAGAGTTCTTGATTGTCACTAAGGCTAGTCCATTAAGCATTTGTTTAATCATTCTAATTCTAGAAGCCGTAGGACGTAGCTGCTTGTCAAATATGACTTTGTTTAATCATTCAAAACTGAATTCACTTTGTTGCGCAATCCTAATTGAACACAAAAAGTCATTACAAGATTGCTTTCTACAATCCCACAATCAATCAATATTCAAGACTAAGAAATAAAAAAACAAATTCCTTGTTTCAGTACAAAAAAGAGTGTACTTTTGTTCTAATAAATTTCAAAAGATTGGTCAAACATGGAACCACATGGATACCCTAAAAAAGGTTGTTTGTGACCTTTTTTTACCTTTCTTGGGTTTGGAGACAGGAAAAGGCGGGCTGGAGTCGTCGTCGACAGTGGGGGAAGGCTTGCCGGCGTCGTCCGTTGTGGCCAGCATTGTGGTCGCCGACGACAATGGATTTTGGTGGAAAATCGGAAGGAGAGAGAGATGAAGGTGAAGGGTTTAAAGACATGTACATATATCAAAATGAGTCCCCCCCTCAAAATGAGGCCCGGAGCAGGGGCTCACCCTGCTCCTGTTATGGGTCGGGCCTGGCTTTTAACATCGGGTATTAAATAAAACTCTTTGGCATACTCCACATTCTGGTTGTCTAAATTATCCTAAATTGTTGCACAATTAGTTTTACAATACAATTGTTGCACATAATTGCACTATATTTCAGCTACTAATGTGATATTATGGTTTCAAACATATTATTATATTCGTTTCAACTAAATACAAACATGTTACTGTAGTACACATTTATTTATGTTGAAAAAGATTTGAAGAGAGGTAATGATATTGTTGTTTTTGAAACGTTATTACAATATTACAATGTCATATCCACAAAATCGCACAATTTATGGCTACTAATGTGATATTACAGTTTCAAACATAATATTACTTTCGTTTCAACTAAATAGATTCATGTTACTGTAGTACACATTTATTTCTGTTGAAAAGGATTAGAAGTTAGCTAAATGAAATTGATGTTTTTGAAATGATATTACAATATTACAATGTCATATCCACAAATTTGCACTATATTACGACTACCAATATGATATTACGGTTTCAAACATAATATTATTTTCGTTTCAACTAAATAGGACAATATTACAATTATCAATGTGATATTACGGTTTCAAAACTAACCAAAAAACTTACTTACCCCATTTTCTGGCATGCTTGATAGTATTGAGGCGGACATACAAGAGGTTGAATTTCTTTCTACAATTGCTATAACTTGGATCTGTGTCTTCCGAAGTCAAATTGTAGCTTCAAATTTGCAACTTAGAGTTGATTTGAAGAAGAATGTGAGGAACAAAGTCCAACTGAATGAAAATTTTATTTCACCACTCTAAAAAAAGCAAACTAAAACAAATCAGCACATCCAATAACAAACCAATCAATCGAAACTAAACAAATCAAAATCAACCAATGTTCTCCCAACCAAAAAAAACGGAATAAAAACCCAATGTTCTACCAAAAAAAATCGAAAACCAAAATAAACCGCAAAAAAACATCAAACCCAATCCCAAATCAAAGATCCACGAAATCAAGCATTGTTTTCCAAAAATAAACCAAAACCAAACCAAACCAAAACCAACATAAAAATCTAACCGAATATATTAAGATCCAAGAGATCCCTAAGATTCCAGCGTAGTGGATGGTGTAGGAGGAGACGTTGGGGAGGTGAGATCGATGGGGAGGGAAATAAACGTGGAGGGTGAGGAGAAAGAGAATGACGAAATTGGAAAGAGGAATAGTGGGAGAGATTTGAGTCTCGTGGAATAAAGGGAGGAGAGATGTGTGTGAAAGACTTACAAATTTACTTTACTACCCTCACTTAAAGTAAATCACTCACAACCACTCAATTTGATATTTGGGTTTTTTATAAACAAAATGAGCACTGAGCTCGTTCTATCATTGCTATATATATATATATAACTCCATAACGAAAACAAGTTTTTCTGCAATTACTCAGATAGTCAGATCTCTAATTACTGAGATCATTATAGAAGACTTTCTAATTGGTAGTTATTAATTTTAGCCTTCTAACTAGTATAACTTAGTTCTTAAATCAAGGAAATAGTATATTATTCAACACAGAGTAATGTATTGATTGATGAAGTTAGATGAATAGAAGCATGTTAGCTAAGCTCAATGTTGTAACTTGTTGTAAGTATAAAGTGTGATTGAAGTTAATAAGATATTTATCTGATTATAGTCCCACTTGACTTTAAAATTTGAACCAGTTTGAAGCCTTTTTGTACCCATCAAAATCTTCCACTTACCACATGTAGTGCACACCTCCCAAATTTGCACTACTACTACCACTTCCAAAGTCCCCTTTTATTCCTTCGAGAAAGAGTGGACAAAGAGAAAGAGACGCATGTAGCAACTCAACTAATGCATATTCCATTCACATCAGTGTCGGTCAACTCCCAAACGAAATTCACCTATAACTAATTTTCTGAAAAATAACCCATCGGTAATGTTGATATTTTTTATCATCCCGAAGCAGTATATCAAATTTTCCATCGCGAGAACAACAATCACAAATAAGGTAGAACACAAAATATTTTACATGAAAACTTCTCCTAACACGAGATAAGAAAACCACGAGACTGCACACACGAGGGATAATTGACTAACAGGGAAGGAGATTGCACGTAATAATTCCTCAACTTTTTCTCCACATCTCAACTCGTACACTGATTATTATTATTTTTTGACATATTTTTCTTTCGCCGCAAGACTACTAAACGTCTAAACCCTAAGAAAACACCCATGATTTATAGGGTATAATTTTCCTTATTTTAATCTAATCACATTACTTACTTCCGAAGTAATCACATATGAAGACCTAATTTATTTCCTATTTTCAATCAAATATTTCCAAATACTTAAATTGTTAGATTTGAGACAATACTGCTAATTGGAATCCTGACAATTTGCTCAATTTTTCTTCTCTCCGTAGAATGTGATTTCGCAATCCTTGTTCTAAAACACCTAGAAAACCAAAGATTTTATTATCTTGGCCGGTAATTGGAACTCTTAGTTGGATATACCATCCAAACATTAAGCCACGTCCTTCAAACTATCACAACTTCTTCAAGAAATTCAAAACTCTACCAAGATCTAATAAACTGGTTAGCTATGACCTATTTGTGTTAGAAACTTAGAATCTAGAGCTCTTGCAGTTTGATCCTAATCTTTATACTTATAGGTTAGAAAGTTTACAACTTCACGTCATCTTTTCCTGAAAGTACGTACCACAAACAAGTATGAAATGATTCACGTCATCTTATCATCATAGTTATGGAAAAAATCCTAGAAAATACCAAGTTTCCTAGTACTTATATATAAGTAAAATAAAGAGATTGAAACAATAAAAGAAAAACAAAAAAGTAACAAGAAAGTTTTTTCTTAGATGACCCAAAATTTCATACCACCCGTCATATTTCGTAAGGTGAGCTGCGATTCCAAACAGTAACTCAACACCAGATATCTGAAATGTATTTTTTTGTGTTTATTGGATGTTCGATCATAAGATTTAATAAGATTTAATGATATGATTGTGAAATTTAATTGATCTACAACCTCAGCAAAATCAAACTGAATGAATTACGGAAAAAACAAATACATTCCAACCAATATCATCCACCCAAATCATATTTCGTACCCAAAACAAAACAAAACAAAACAAAAGCAATAGAAAGAAAAGATACTCTTCTTCTTCTTCTTCTTCTTCTTCTTCACTCCCCATTCTTCCAATACAAACCCCCCAACCTTGTCTTCTCCTTCTCCTTCCTCTCTCAATCCAGATCGCAATGGAGAAGTACGATCTGGTGAGGGACATCGGATCTGGCAACTTCGGGGTTGCCCGTCTGATGCGGAACAAGGAGACCAAGGAGCTCGTCGCCATGAAGTACATCGAGAGGGGTCGAAAGGTCTCACCTTTTCGCGCTTAAAGTTTCTTTTTTGGGGTTTGGGGTTTTGGGTCGAAGGAGAAAGGTGGGATTTTTATCGTGGAGTTGGGGTTTGGGTGTTTTCCCCCTAAAGTCTGGATTTTTATGGCAGATTCGGGTTGTTTTTGGTGTTTCTCGATTGTGTTTTTATGATTTTATCACAGAGTTATTAGTTTGTGAGTTTTTTTCCTATTTCTATTGTGACTTTTGAAGATTAGATTAACGAAGTTTGATTTTGATGATAAAGTAAAGTTATGAGCTTGATGCTTTGTGAAATTTGTGTTGTTGTCTTTGAAATGATTTGGTTACCAATGCAGATCGATGAGAATGTTGCGAGGGAGATCATTAACCATAGGTCGCTTTTACATCCCAATATCATCCGATTCAAGGAGGTAATGCTCACAGGGTATCCTGTTTGAAGTTAATCGAGTTTAGGTTTGGAATTGAATGGAAACATTGGTTTTTTGGTGTTTGTAGGTGGTTCTGACGCCGACCCATTTGGCTATAGTTATGGAGTATGCTGCTGGAGGCGAGCTTTTCGACCGGATTGTTACTGCCGGCAGATTTAGCGAAGATGAGGTTAATCTTCTTATAGAATTTTATTATCAAAATTTAAGCTATTTTTATGAGGCAATTCTAATCCGTGAAGCAAATTATCTTTTTTAAAGTTGATCCGTTTAATCAGCTTATGAGATAATCAGCTCTATGCCTCTACCCAAATTATAAAATAATCTTTACTGTCAAAATAACTATCCTGGTTGCCTTGCAATTTTGGGTGAACGAGCATACCAACTTGTTCTAATATGTTTTAGTCTTCCATCTTTTTTTTTGGCATGAATGCTGGCTTTACCCAAGTATTTTCTTTTGGTTTCAGGCAAGATATTTCTTCCAGCAGCTAATCTGCGGCGTCAGCTACTGCCACTTCTTGGTAACCATCAAACTATATTTTTCCTTAACAAAATTACATTATTTTAATCTAAACATTAGCTTTCAAGGCAAGTCTTTTTATTGAACATATTTTCTTGTTGGTTTTCCTTGCAGCAAATATGTCATCGGGATTTGAAGCTTGAGAACACACTTCTGGACGGAAGTCCAGCGCCACGTCTCAAAATATGTGACTTTGGGTACTCAAAGGTCAGATATTCTGAAGCAACCATCTCTTCATTTTTCCCATTTTTTAATATTTTTCTGATTTATTAATGGTATTATGCAGTCATCACTGCTTCACTCGAGGCCCAAATCCACTGTTGGAACTCCAGCTTACATTGCACCGGAGGTGCTTTCGCGCCGGGAGTATGATGGCAAGGTGACCAATCTCAGTCCTATATTTTTCATGGTTGCAGAAAGATCATAGATGGCTAAAGTCTAAATTTTGTTGATCCAAGCATAGGGGAATTGACCCATGGTTGAGTTGACGTGCAGATCTGAAAGGCTTGATTGAATGCTGTTTTTTTATTGGGAAATTTTATATTATCTTCTTTTGAGGGTATGGACGTGGATTCCCATGCTGGAAGTGTAAAGTGTAGTGCTGAAGACATGTGTTTAGAAGATCAACATATAAATTAGTTGAGAATTGTCTGGTGATTAGTTTCTTGTCCTCATTAATTATATAAGTTCCAAACATATGAGCTACATATACATATCTTCAAAACTATCAAATGAGCGGAGTTGTGAAACATTTGATGACATCTCTGTGAATCATATATCGATATTAACTATCAATTTCCCTTTTGTTTAAAATATGCTTCATCTGCATGCTCATGAGTATCTTACAAAGATCGTGATCTCTCACCCAATTTTTTTTTTACCTTTTCCTACTTGCACTATGAGAATTCATATATCATGCTTAATTTTTTATCGCGACTTCAGAAACACACTTCCTTTACATGTTTGAACGTTCTCCTGTATGAAATTTTTAACATTTGATGGATTTGGGCGGAGTTTCCTGAACATTTAGGCTTCAAATCAAGTACTTTATTCTTAAATCATGTAAATTTGTAAATTCTCACGATATTTGTGTTTTATTTGCTGTTTCTTCTTCACAGCTTGCAGACGTCTGGTCTTGCGGTGTAACTCTATATGTGATGCTAGTTGGAGCTTACCCTTTTGAGGATCCAAATGATCCCAAGAATTTCAGAAAGACTATTGGGGTATCTCTCTTGTTTCACCTCCTTAGCCTGTTCTAATCTTATTTTTGAATTACATTTATTGACATGAACTTTGAAAATATTTGTCTTCCCATGCAGAGGATTATGCAAGTTCAGTACAAAATACCAGATTATGTTCACATTTCACAAGATTGTAAGAATATGCTTTCTCGGATCTTCGTTGCGATTTCTGCCAGGGTACTACATTCAAACATGCTTCTGAAACTGTATATTTGGAATCATACTATATCATTGAAATTCTGCTAGGCCTATCTTCTCGCTTCGGTTATAAAATTCCACTCACACTACCAATTGCCACAATTATAGACTTCACATTTTTGCTCATCTGATCTAGTTTTGAAGTACTATAAAATAAAATTAATATCCTTCTTTGTAGACATAATGTCTTGAAACAAATGACACACCGATTCAACCATATGTTACTTGTATTCATTTGTTTGAACTAATGTAGCATGTCTCTTAGATTATAAAATCCATTTCATCTTTCTTTGCTTGTATTTTGTGAAACGTGATATGATTTTTATGTTCAGAGGATAACAATCAAGGAGATAAGGACCCATCCATGGTTCTTGAAGAACTTGCCAAAAGAGCTAGGCGAGGCATCCCAAGCCAAATACTACCAGCGAGGTAGCGCTCCTGCATTCTCTCCTCAGAGTGTGGAGGATATCATGAAGATAGTAGAGGCGGCGAGGGTGCCACCATCTTCATGCAATCCTATACCTGGATTCGATTGCGTTCCGGAGGAAGAAGAGGACGAGGAAAAGGAAGTGAAGGGCAAGAAAAGGCAGGACGAAGAAGAAGAGGACGAGGACGAGGACGACGAGTACGATAGAACTGTTAAGCAAGTCCATGCTAGTGGAGAATTTCATCTGAGTTAGATTTCAGGCCACCAGCATTATAGAATTATGAATATGGGATCCCTTTAATTGTTGTTATTATGTTCCTATTATTATTGTGTTATTAAATTTAGTTTATGTGTATTCAGACTGTTAGTTATGTATTGTTTGAATTCTGTAAACTGTAAATGTATGCTTACAACTTTGAGGTTTTGCAATAGATTGAGTCTGGGAAAGGGAAAAGGTGCGCCATCACTGTGGTCATTTCAATTATACGCAGTATCTCTGTTTCAAGTAATCAAAGATTAAGGGTTAACAATGTAACATCTAATACATTTAGACCCTATGTTGTCTTCTTTCTTTTAAAAGCAAACGATTATTGTACCAGTCTAGTTATCGTCTCACGTTGTCTAAACATTATAGAGATTTATCTGCGAACATATTGGATCATGCTCTTTCCAAACTTACAGGTCATTATAATTATTAACAATGTGAATGTTAATTAATGGACTGGGTTCGAAAAGATAAAGTATCTGCATGAGAAACTAACCCCAAACAATAAATGCAAGAACAGATGGCAAGAAAAAAAAACACTATTACAAAAATGAGAGTTTGGAAGCAGTGACACTGACATGACCTAAATCAAGAAGTTTCCTTGCCTTTTCCTGCTCTTATATTTTGACTGATGTCTAACACCTTGCATGCAATAACAGACAAATAAGATAATTACGTTCCAAACGACATTTTATGGTATATGTAGTTACAAAAATCTCACTAACCAATTGTCCAATTGTATGGCGTTTGCACGTACACCCCATCTTTGTCATATTTACACCAACTTCTTTGAATCAATTGAAGTATCTACGTGTCTTTTGAATATGGTTTTATTACGACAAATACACCCTCCATTAATGTTTCCTTTGAATGTTTAAGCATTAAATTTCATACTTGCGTATACGAATTAACGACGAAGATATAAGTATAACAATATGAAGATGTACGTAGTTAAAATTGAAAACTAAATGTGATGATGTTCTCAGACATGAACACATCAAGAAATGAAAGGTATATATTGATGAAAAACAACATAACCAAAGGGTATATTTGTAGGATCCTATCTTAATCCTAATCCTAATTGAGTGTTTATTGTTGTTAGGTGGTGATTAGGAGGAGTTGCATTGGATGACTGTGATTGAAGATGATTGGATGGAGGGTTGAGATGGATTAGAGACGAGATGAGTGGTGGTGATGGATTGAAGATGGAATTGATGGATGAGATTGAAGGGGGTGAGAGATATTTATGGTATTTCCCTCTCCCTTTCTCTCTCAGTTGCTCACGTCTCTCTCTCTCTCTCTCTCTCTCTCTCTCTCTCTCTCTCTCCCTCCCACAGTGAGCTCCGGCGTGGAGGTTGAGCTCCGGCGCAGAGGTTGTGCTCTGGCGAGCGGAGGTGGTGGTTAGGGGAGTTGGTGGCTGGAGGTGAGTTGTTGGTTCTTAACCCTTTCCGCACGTTTGGTTCTCCCTCTCTCTACCTCACTCGTGTTTCTGTGGTCGTGGGTGGTTGGTGGAGGTTGCCGGAGGTGGAGTGGTGGTTATGGATCGTCGAGGAGGTGTTGATCGTCGTTCGAGCGAGGGATTCGTCGACGGATCGTGATTTTGGGAGACGTGCTCGTGGATGCGTCGTCGTGGTTCTTCAAATTTTCCGGTATGTCAAGCTCGCTCATTTAGGTGGTGTGAGTATTTAGAAGTCGACGGTAGGCCTTCCGGCTCGTCGCAAGTAAATGTGCAGCAGATTTCACTGCCTGAACGGTCGACCGGTTGGTGCAAACGGTCGACCGTTCGTGAAGAGAATTCGGGTTCTGCCTCAAATCGGTCGAACGATGCCCCAGGGGCGGTCGACCGATTGTGCGTGGGAGGCAAGCCTGGGGAGATTCGGTCGAACGAGTCCCCTTTGTCGTTCGACCGTGTGCACCGTCATAGGTCGGGTAGGGCGTTGACCATCTAAACTGTCGACCGCTTGTATGACTTCGTCCGACCGTGACTTAAGTGAGATTAGTGGTCGGTTCAACCGAAGGTGGTTTCGGTCGACCGAACTTGTTGCTGAGCGTGGGGGAACGCTCTGGTGGGATTCGGTCGACCGAGAGTGCTCGGGGGTTCGACCGGATTCGTTGTGGAGTTGTGGGATTTGTCCCTGGTGACTTTCGGTCGAACGGGGCCGATTTGCCGATAGACCAATTGGTCGTTTGTTTCGTTGAACCTGGGAGTTGACCATCTAAACGGTCGACCGTCCCTTGACTTTGGTTCGACCGAACGAGTGCTGTTGGTGGGAATGAAGGGAATGTGTTTTAAAAGTTTTACTTTTAAATGTCAATTATTATGAATTGAATGAGAAATCATTTTGTTCCTTGTTTATGTTATTCGTCTTTTAGAAGTGTTAAGGAAGAGACTCTTGGTCATTAACCGTAGAGCTCTAAAAGATATTGGTTTACATAAAACAAAAGATATTCGCAATCATGGTGATTAACATGGGACATTAATTACTGAGTTAAGATTGTCGTGTTGGTCATAGATCATTGTAGCTCTACAAGTGAGTGACAACACGGGTACACAAAAGAGGAAAATATTACTTTTGTATACTGAATAGACCTAATAAGTAAAACATTATAGAATTGTGTTTTCTGTGTCATTAATGTTTTACTGTGTCTTTGGTCCTTTGATATGAGACTTTTATCCGATCAGTTAAGGAGTGCTTAATTAGACTAGTGTCTTGAGCTATCGATGAGTGTAGTACAAAGATATTAGTTGGTTAAGTATGACTTTTGTTGGAGAAGATAGTTAGTCAAAAGATTATCATTGACTCTCTTAATTGAGTGATGATATTAGTGGGCACATTGATAAAGCAAAGTTATAGTGTGCACAATGTGATTTGAGTTAAGTCACATATTTATAACTAGCTTAAAGAGATCAAGAAATGAATACTAATACAAAGATGACACATTACTACTTTGTGTGTATTCTTAATATCATGAGGCAATGGACGGACACAAGTGATGCACTCCATCACTAAATGGATCGGGTTTTGGTTCGAGTGGAATTAAGACATCTAACTAATTGGGAGCTATAATGTGTAGCTAGATACCGCTTATAACTTGTGACATTAAGCTCTTAATATCACTGCCAACTTAGTCTAGATCCTCCCATAGGTCACACCGCAAAAACCGGGAAACAAGAAGCTTGATTTTTGGTTCATATGATGTGTCAGGTTTCTTATAGAAAATATGACACTTGTGGTGAACAAGTAAAATCAATTATGTTATGATATATAATATAATTAGAATCATGATAAATTCATATGAGATGCATAAATTATGGGGTGCAATAATTTATTGTTGCATAGGATAATATATTGCATGAGTTGTGAATTTGCTAAAACCCCAAAAGTTCAATTTTTGTTGGAAATAAATCCAAAATTTGAAAATGCAAAATCGGGTAAAAGTTCGGTAATCCGTCATGGTTCGGTCGACCGAAGGATCTGTGGATCGGTCAACCGAACGTGGAACGGATGATCATAGTTGATTGACCGAACTTGACCAAAGTGCCTGGAACTCTGGTACGGTGTACCGAACCAGAAACGGTCGACCAAACAATGTCCAGTTCTGATATTTTCGGTTAACTGAATGGTACTCGATCTTAGACGAGAATTAGTCCGATCGGTTAAGGAGAATTTTTCTCCTTAAGAATCGGTCATCCGCCTAGTGCACGGTAATACGAACGTGACATATTCGGTTAACCGAGTGTGACTCGGTAAACCGAACCGCGATCGATTTTCTGCCTTTGATAATTAAGAGATTAATTTGATCGATGGTTGGATTAGCTCCAAACTTGGTCAAACGTTTTGTGGATGCATGTAATGCATTATGGAATTAGTTTGTGAAAGAAAATGTCAAGAGAACATGGCTTAAGAATAGCCATGATTGAGAGTAAGATTGGAGCATATAAATAAGTCCTTATTCTCCTTAATTATGTTAGATGTTTTTCTAATTATTTTCTCTCCTAATTCACCACAAAAAGCCACGAAAATTCTCTTAGTTTTCTAAGTCTTTGGAAGGAGAAATCTCAGAGATTAAGGAAGAGGTTTGTAGCTAGATTCTAAGTTAGTTTGGAGATTGATTGACTAGCTCCTTTCTCTCCAACATTGTTTAGGGTTTCGGTGAACACTCGGAGGCATCCGGCGCAACGAGAAGCGACGATCGTCTTCCTCAACGTCTCCGGATCTTCAAGAAGTTTTAGAGAACTTCTAGGTATGAATTTCGGAGCCCCATGTTTGTTTTGATGTGTTTTAGGCAATCATTAAAACAAACCGATGCATGCATGAAAAACAAATCGTAGAAAATATATGAATGATCATTATTGTGCATAAAATTTTCGAAAATATGTATGTACAATTAAACTAGAAATCCTACAGGGAATCGGTCGATCGATGGTGTGCCGGTCGAGGCGATTGCCCTGTATTTGCTTGATTCGGTCGACCGAGACTTTTGGTTCGGTCGACCGTTTGTGTCCAGTTTTGCACTATAGAGGTGTTGTTGTTGTGGTCGTCCGTGTAGGGCGAGTTGTGGTGCCGATGTTCTTCTGGCAAGTGTGCTAGGGTGCACGATGTTGGATTTCGTGCCCTATAGTATGTATATATTTTTCGAAATTTTATAAACATATAAGATCGAAACATTCATATTTTCTTCGATTTTCATATAGACATGCATTTGTTTGTCCTAATTATTTAACATGCATTAGAACAAACAAACAATTGCAATTAGAATCATACCTAGAGGTTCTCTAAAACCTCTTGAAGATCCGGAGTCACGTTGCCGGTCGAATCGCCCGGTGGATTGCCTCCGAGTGTTCACCAAACTCTAAACAAGGTTGGAGAGAAAGGAGCTAACCAATCAATCTCCAAACGGATTTAGAATCTAGCTAATAACCCCCTTTTTCTAACCTGAGATTTTACTCTCCAAAAACTCAAATTAACTAAGGAATTTCGGATGGATTAATTGGGGTGGTTAGAGAGAGAGAGAATTTTGCATATATTTATTTTTAATGAAGGAAATTAGGCCTATTTATAGGCTCCTTTAATTTCCACATCATGGGCTATGCATTGACCCATTCTTCCATGTTTT
This sequence comes from Triglochin maritima, assembly GCA_963682175.1. NCBI lineage: Eukaryota > Viridiplantae > Streptophyta > Magnoliopsida > Alismatales > Juncaginaceae > Triglochin > Triglochin maritima. The sequence continues at coordinate 911,765 of OY821782.1, forward strand.
TCTCTCTTAAGACCAATTCTCAATATTAAATTTATTAATCCACATCCAAATATAATCATAATTGACCAAGTCAAAACCATGATCAATAATTCCTTAATTAATTTGCCTTTATCGAATTTTGGATTAATTCCCAACAAAATTCGTTTTTTTTGTTTTAGGAAATTTAATTAATTTGCCTTTATCGAATTTTGGTTTAATTCCCAACAAAATTCGTATTTGGGGTTTTTGCAAATTTAATTAATTAATTTGCCTTATCGAATTTTGGATTAATTCCCAACAAAATTCGATCTTTGGGGTTATAGCTAATTTATATATCCTATGCAATATATCATCATATGTAATATCAAACAATCACACCCCATGATATATTTACATCTCATATATAAATTCATGATTCTAAATATGTCATTTTCATGACATAATGATTTTATCAATTCACCACATGTATATGAAACTCGATACATCATATGAACATAAAATCACCTTCTTGTTTCCCAGTTTTATGGTGTGACCTATGGGAGGATCTAAGCTAAATTGGCAGTGATATTAATAGCTTAACATCACAAACTATAAGCGGTATCTAGCTACACATTATAGTTCCTAATTAGCTAGATGTCTTAATTCAGCTCGAACCAAAACCCGATCCAATTAGTGATGGAGTGCACCACTTGTGTCCGTCCCTTGCCTCATGATATTAAGAATACATACAAAGTAGTATTGTGTCATCTTTGTATATTAGTATTCATTTCTTGATCTCTTTAAACTAGTTATAAATATGTGACTTAACTCAAATCACATTGTGCACATTATAACTTTGCTTTATCAAGGGGCCCATTAATATCATTACTCAATTAAGAGGGGCAATGATAATCTTTTGACTAGCTATCTTCTCCAACAAAAGTTGTACTTAACCAACTAATGCCTTTACACTACACTCATCGATAACTTAAGACACTAGTCTAATTAAGAACTCCTTAAGCGATCAGATATAAGTCTCATATCAAAGGACCGAAGACACAGTAAAATATTAATGACACAGAAACACATTTCTATAATATTTTACCTATTAGGTCAATTCAGTATACAAAAGTAATATTTTCCTCTTTTGTGTACCCGTGTTGTCACTCACTTGTAGAGCTACAATGATCTATGACCAACACGACAATCTTAACTCAGTAATTAATGTCCCATGTTAATCACCATGATTGCGAATATCTTTTGTTTTATGTAAACCAATATCTTTTAGAGCTCTACGGTTAATGACCAAGAGCATCTTTCTTAACACTTCTAAAAGACGAATAACATAAACAAGGAACAAAATGATTTCTCATTCAATTCATAATAATTGACATTTAAAAGTAAAACTTTTAGAACACATTCCCTTCACACGAGTGTTGAGGTGGTTGGTTGAAAAAGACCTGGAGCCCCGTAATTGTGTGAGAGCTTGAGTTAGTTGAAAAAGGCCTGGAGCCCAGCTTAGAATGTGGTGTTGCGGTGGTTGGTTGAAAAAGTCCTGGAGCCCCGTATCTGTGTGAGAGCTGCGGTTGGTTGAAAGAGACCCGGAGCCCAGCTAGTCTGTGCGGGGTTGGTTGAAAAAGACCTGGAGCTCCGTAGTGCGTTCAGGTTGGCTGAAAAAGGCCTGGAGCCTGAGCAGGGACCGCGTGTAGGGCTTGGTTGAAAAAGACCTGGAGCCCTTGGACGTTTGGGTTGGTTGAAAAAGACCTGGAGCCCAGCTTTGCGACGAGTGTGTGATGCGGTGGTTGGGTGAAAAGCCATGAAGTCCCGTGACTGTGGTGTGTGTTGTGGTTGGGTGAAAGAGCCCTGGAGCCCAGCCGGTTTGAGATGCTTTTCTTGTTAGTAGAATTGCATGCTATGGTGCTTTCATTTCATGCATTTTTCATTTCATGCATTTTAGAGTTTGGCATACATGATTTCCTTCTGGAAACTCAGACATTGTCGCATGTTACTTTCAGGTCGTGATCGGCGATAGGGGGTGGTGACCGAGGAGAGGAGCACCGCTACCGGATCCAGCTTTCTCTCAGTTGAGGTCGAATGATTACTGCTTTCGTTGTATAGTCTTTTGATGTAATCACAACTTTTGAAATACTCTGATGTTTATATATATATTATATATATGTTGGTGCACCTGTCTTCCTTATTTGGGTAATATCGTCTGTTGATTGTGTGTTATTAAAATTTTAACTTTTCCGCTGTGTCGAGGATGTTACAATATTAGTAACTAAAAGAACAAATCGAAAGACAAATAAGAATGATCCAAATCAGACAAATCAATGATATAATTACTAGAATTAGAAGGTATATGATACAAACATCTTCAGAACTGAAGTTATATATAGATGCAAAAACCTCCCGAAACCATAACCGCAGTATCAGTAGTGAGGCATAAGAAAGAGTGTGATGGGTCTAGAAATAGTGGAGGCATATCAGCTCCCATTGAAATCTCTAAACCACATCTCCTTAGTGTGCAGATCAGTAGCAAACTCAGTGACTGTTCTCTAAACCACCGCTCTTGGAATTCTCTCCCTCCTCCCCCACGCCCGCCACCTGTTCGACTCTATGCTCCAACGGAATGTCACCTTCTGGTCCAACATCATCGCCTCCCACGTCTCCAATCCGGAGGAGTCCCAGGCCCTGGGTTCGTTTGTGAGTATGCAGGCGGATCGGTTTGGGATTGCAGTAGCGGTTGGGGTTCAGTTACATGCGCAGGCGAGATTCTTGTGCTTGCTTAGCCTTGGTGTCATTCCCTTCTCTGAAAGTGTCCTTAGCAGTGGCTGAAGAAAAGTCCCAAGTCAGTTAATGTATCTATTTTGGTGGCATAACATGTTCTACAGAATTAGATTCTAGTATGTGTTGGTCTTGTGATAGTACCAACAGAAGTTGGCGGCGTTTGGTTGTTAGAGTCCATCAAAATGGTGACAGAGGTAGAGAAGGATGGTGGCTGGGGTCTCTGTAATAAGATGCCATTCTGGCAAAACACCAGCAGTTGTCGTGGTTGGGATCCAAATCAACGTTTGATTGTTGGAAGGAGAGGATTGTGGGTCCAACGTCATGTTGGTGGAGCGACTTGAACGCCTCCGACTTAGCTTGGTTGAGAAATTCCCATCGAAACCGTCGGATGAGACCGACGGGATTGCGAGGATAAGAGAGGAGATGGAGAGAAAGAAAACTTTAGAGAGCAGAATAATTGGCGGGAGGAGGTCGGTGTCGGAGATCGCGAACGTGCCCAAACTCCCAAACAATAACATCCACCTAAACCAATTTTTGTACCCAAAATTCAAAACAAATAAAAAACAATAGAAAGAAAAGAGACTTCTTCTTCTTCTTCTTCAATCCCCACTCTTCCACTACAAAACACTCCACCTTCTCTTCTGCTTTCTCCTTCTCCTTCCTCTACCTGTCCAGATCGCAATGGAGAGGTATGAGCTGGTGAGGGACATTGAATCCGGCAACTTCGAGGTGGCCCGTCTGATGCGGAACAAGGAGACCAAGGAGCTCGTCGTCATCAAGTACATCGAGAGGGGTCGAAAGGTCCCACCTTTTCTCACTTAAAGTTTCGTTTTTGGGGTTTGGGGTTTTGGGTCAAAGGAGAAAGGTGGGGTTTTTATCGTGGAGTTGGGGTTTGGGTGTTTTTCCCCTAAAATTTGGATTTTTATGGCGGATTTGGGTTGTTTTTGGTGTTTCTCGATTGGGTTTTTATGATTTATCACAGAGTTATTAGATTTGTGAGTTTTTTTTCCTATTTCTATTGTGTTTTCTTGAAGTTTAGATTAAAATAAAGTTTGATTTTGATGGGTTTGTTTGGTTAAGTGAAGTTATGAGGTTGATGATTTGTGAAACTTGTGTCGTTGTCTTTGAAATGATTTGGTTACCAATGCAGATCCATGAGAATGTTGCGAGAGGGATCATTAACCATAGGTCGCTTTTACATCCCAATATCATCCGATTCAAGGAGGTAATGTTCACAGGGTATCCTGTTTGAAGTTAATCGAGTTTAGGTTTGGAATTGAATGGAAACATTGGTTTTTTGGTGTTTGTAGGTGGTTTTTACGCCGACCCATTTGGCTATAGTTATGGAGTATGCTGCTGGAGGCGAGCTTTTCGACCGGATTGTAACTGCCGGCAGATTTAGCGAAGATGAGGTTAAGCTATTTTTATGAGGCAATTCTAATCCGTGAAGCAGTTCATCTTTTTTAAAGTTGGATCTGTTTAATCAACTTATGAGATAATCAGCTCTATGCCTCTACCCAAATTATAAAAATAATTTTGACTGTCAAAATAACTATGCTTGTTGCCTTGCAATTTTGTGTGAACGAGCATACCAACTTGTTCTAATATGTTTTAGTCTTCCATCTTTTTTTTGGCATGAATGCTGGCTTTACCCAATTATTTTCTTTTGGTTTCAGGCAAGATATTTCTTCCAGCAGCTAATCTGCGGCGTCAGCTACTGCCACTTCTTGGTAACCATCAAACTATATTTTTCCTTAACAAAATTACATTATTTTAATCTAAACATTAGTTTTCAAGGCAAGTCTTTTTATTGAACATATTTTCTTGTTGGTTTTCCTTGCAGCAAATATGTCATCGGGATTTGAAGCTTGAGAACACACTTCTGGACGGAAGTCCAGCGCCACGTCTCAAAATATGTGACTTTGGGTACTCAAAGGTCAGATATTCTGAAGCAACCATCTCTTCATTTTTCCCATTTTTTAATATTTTTCTGATTTATTAATGGTATTATGCAGTCATCACTGCTTCACTCGAGGCCCAAATCCACTGTTGGAACTCCAGCTTACATTGCACCGGAGGTGCTTTCGCGCCGGGAGTATGATGGCAAGGTGACCAATCTCAGTCCTATATTTTTCATGGTTGCAGAAAGATCATAGATGGCTAAAGTCTAAATTTTGTTGATCCAAGCATAGGGGAATTGACCCATGGTTGAGTTGACGTGCAGATCTGAAAGTCTTGATTGAATGCTGTTTTTTTATTGGGAAATTTTATATTATCTTCTTTTGAGGGTATGGACGTGGATTCCCATGCTGGAAGTGTAAAGTGTAGTGCTGAAGACATGTGTTTAGAAGATCAACATATAAATTAGTTAAGAATGGTCTGGTGATTAGTTTCTTGTCCTCATTAATTATATAAGTTCCAAACATATGAGCTACATATACATATCTTCAAAACTATCAAATGAGCGGAGTTGTGAAACATTTGATGACATCTCTGTGAATCATATATCGATATTAACTATCAATTTCCCTTTTGTTTAAAATATGCTTCATCTGCATGCTCATGAGTATCTTACAAAGATCGTGATCTCTCACCCAAAATATTTTTTTTACCTTTTCCTACTTGCACTATGAGAATTCATATATCATGCTTAATTTTTTATCGCGACTTCAGAAACATACTTCCTTTACATGTTTGAACGTTCTCCTGTATGAAATTTTTAACATTTGATGGATCTACGCAAAAACGCCATGTGCCATCCTTCTTTTTCACCAATATTACTGGTGAGCTGAAAGGTGAGCGACTTGGACGAATGACTCCTGTTTTGAGCAACTCGTTGACCTGCCTTTCAATTTCAATTTTTTGAAAGTGAGGATAGCGGTATTGTAACGTCCTCAAACACAGCGGAAAATTTCAAATTTAAATCATACAATCAACGAGGACATTACGAAAGAAATACACACACTGGTACACCAACATATAATATATATATGTGAACGAGTTTACAAAAGAATGTGATTACATCAAAAGATCATATACAGAGAATATACACAAGTAATCACAACCACCTCAAAATGTAGGGAAGCAGGATCAGGTCTCGAGTGCTCCCTCCGCCGACGCCACCCACCTAACGTCGCTCTCGGCCTGAAAGCAGACAATGAATGCCTGAGTTTCCAGGAGGAAACCCAGTATGCCAAACCCTAACACATATATGGACAGAAATGAAATGAGCAAAGAAACGTAAAACACCACAACATAAACACTCGCTAAGTTCCCGGGACCTCTCTCCCGGTCATAGCCCAACAACACGGGTCTCAAGGGTCCTCTCACCCCAACCCACCAACACACGTGCACACAAGGCACCGCCGGTCCAAAACACGGCCACACAACCCCCTCATTGCCTCAGTGTTACCGGAGCCACGGTTTTGCATCATTCGCCGGAGCCACGGCCACAAATCACAACCCGTGTCACCACTAATCGCTATAGGGCCGGAATGTCTGTGCCGTCGCCCCAAAAGGGCCGGAGACCCGTTGCCTTCTAGCCAATCAATAGCAACACACACACACACACACACAAAAACAGTGTAAAACGGTCGAACAAAACATGGCTTCTGGTCGACCGATCCTCACCCAGAGAACTGGCCCAACCGAAAAACCCGCCAAACGGTCGACCGACAAAGGGGTCCCGGTCGACCGAAAAGCACCAGTAGAAATCCATTTTCGCAATCAACAGTAAAACAGTCGAACAACCGAACCCTATCGGTCGACCGAAAACCACCAGTAGAACTCACCCAGAGTCCTCACATCACGGTCGACTGAAACCACACTTCCGGTCGACCGGCCATTAAGTTAACTTAAACGTCGGTCGAACGAGTCAAACAGGCGGTCGACCGTTTAGATGGTCAACGCCCCAACCGACCTACAACAGTACTTTCGGTCGACCGGCAAAGGGGTCCCGTTCGACCGAAAATACACAGGACGTTTTCTCTCACTAAAAAATGCATAACCGGTCGACCGCCCAAAAGGGCATCGTTCGACCGGTGCGAGGGATTCGCCCAAAATACACTATAACCGGTCGACCGAACCAAAACACCGGTCGACCGTTTATAGTTCAGAAACGGCTGTGCAGGTCCGACGAGCCCGAAACGGCCTACCGTCGACCGCTCCCACTCCCACACTAACACTAGGTGAGCTTGAAAGCAAGTTTGACATACCTTAAGGCTTGAAGAAGCCTTTGAAGAAACGACGACGAGCTTTTCCACGATAAACTCGAACTCCGGCGAACACAACGACGATCCCCGCACTTCCGGCGTCTCCAACAGCCCCCTCGCCTCCACAAATGCCGACCAAACTCTGATGGAGAGAGAGACGCGTCTAGAGAGAGAGAGAGTGAGTGAGAGAGAAAAGAACGAGAGAGAGAGAGAGTGAGGAGAGAGAGTAAAACCAACCTTTATATACTTTTCTCCGACTCGATCTCAGCCGTCCATCTCAATCCATCACTAATCCTCTCCTAAACACAATTAAGAACAGTAAGCAAGGGTCAGGATCTAACAGGTATGGGCGAACATTCACCGCTTCTGTGCTTGGATGTAAGGGAATGCAATGGTCTATGGAGCGAGGTGGAGGTAGGCCGATGGGTTCAGCAAACACATCTTGAAATTCATCCAATAGTTTTACCAAAAATGGTGGCTGTTGTTCTGTATTGTTGTCTAAAGACAATGTGTTCGTAGTAGTTGGTGTGGCCTGCAAACACATGTAACAGGAGCTTACACCCCCTGATGTGACCATCTTGTTGAAGCCTGCTGGAGAAAGTGGATGAGCCAAGGCAGAGTCATCGCCACAGAGTTTTATTTGTTGTCCTTGTAGGCAGAATTCCATCGTTAGAGTAGCATAGTTTGTCAAGATCGGCCCCAATGTAGCCAACCATTGAATGCCTAAAACGACATCTGTGCCTTCAATGTCCAGTACGAACAGGTCCAGGTTGAAGGTGTGAGATTGCAGAATCAAGGTGACCTCATTGCAGATTTGATGACAATGGAGGTAAGCGCCGCTGCCAACACGGACCTTGAATGGTTGGGTGGGTGATGTGGGTAGTGCCAGAAAGGATGACATGCGGTTAGAAATAAAATTACTTGTACTACCGCTGTCAATAAGCACCTGAATGGTATGGCCATTTATGCTCCCTTTCATACTCATTGATTTGGCCGAGCGTTGCCCCAAAAAGGCATTAAGGCTAATTTCTGGGCTGAGCTCTTCCTCCGGTTGCGGAGTCAAATCGACTATTGGTGTCTCCAAGTCGTCAGTTGAGTTATCTTCCACTTCTAAATAAAGGAGTGAAGCACGCCCCTTGCAACGGTGACCTGGTGTGAATCGCTCGTCACAGTTAAAACACAACCCTTTTGCTCTTCGATCTTGCTGCTCGGCTACTGTTAGTCTACGAATAGGGAGTTTATTTGTTGGTTGTGACATGGGAGAAGCTACAAGCTGTGATTGTGGGTTTGGCGGGCAACCCAAGGTCTTGGTAATGATCGGGTGTCAGCAAACTGATCTTCGAAAACTCGAGCTAAAGCAAATGCGTCATCCAGATCGCGAGGTCGTTGTGCTGTAACTGCACGCTGAATTTTGGGTTGGAGTCCAGAAATAAATGAACTCTTTAGGATATCAGGTGTAAAGCCAGTCACTTTACTAGCCAAAGCCTCAAACTTATTTTGATAGTCGACCACTGAAACTGATTGTGAAAGCTTCATTAGTTGACCAGCTGGGTCGGTGTATTCTGATGGACCAAATCTCTTATTCAGACCAGAGACGAAAGTGTCCCAATCTGTAAGACGGCCTGCTTGAGCCATGCTTTGGAACCAACAAGAGGCCGGTGTGTCGAGGTGCATGGAGGCTAGGAGTAACTTGTCTTCCTGTGGTGTTGCATAGTACATGAAGTACCGTTGAACGCTAAAAAGCCAATCAGCAGGGTCGCCAGAGGAAAAACGAGGGAATGTCAAACGAAGGTTTCGGTTTGTATGTGTCTCCGGTTGAGCTTCTGGTGTGCGGAGTGTTGAGTGCGGGCCTGGGCCAAGAACACTTGATGAAGGTTGATGAGGTGGAGTGGAATTAGCTCGTATTTGCTCGATCATTGTGGCCAAGAAACGTTGTTCCCGTTCTTGCTCACGTTGCTGTGAAAGTTGGTCACGGTTTTCAAATGCCGTATTGATTTGTGCTAGTAGTCTCTCAAAAGTGTCATCTTCTGTGTTTGGGTTGTGTGTTCGAGTCTGTGGTGCCATTGAGGAGGTTGAGGTACAATGAAAGCACCAATTGTTAGAGGAACTTTAGTGTGGTAGCTACAGTGAGATAGATTAGAGATATAATAGAGGGTAAAGACAGAAGCGTTGTAGAATGAGGGAGAAGGGAGAGAGAGATGAGGGAGAAGAAAGAGAGAAGATTGTTGAATATTGTCTGCTTATTTCCTCTCACAGCTGATACAATTATAGGCTATTAGCCCTTGATTATTGCCTAAACAAAAGCACTAATAAAAATAGAAATGTAAAGCAAATCCTTAAATCCTCCCTAAATCCTGCCTAAGGCTTAGCTGTCCAAATTTCCTCTTGCTGGCTGATTTCAAATCAGACCTAAATTGCACTTTTCAATTTTAGCATCATCAGTGCATGATTGAATGCAATTGTATCTCTGTTACGTCTTGTGTAAACCTTTAGGGGCTGGTTTAATTGTGTAACAATCTTTCTTTGCTTGTATTTTGTGAAAAGTGATATGATTTTTGTGTTCAGAGGATAACAATCAAGGAGATAAGGAGGCATCCATGGTTCTTGGAGAACTTGCCGAAAGAGCTAAGCGAGGCATCCCAGGCCAAATACTACCAGCGAGGTAGTGCTCCTGCATTCTCTCCTCTGAGTGTGGAGGATATCATGAAGACAGTAGAGGCGGCGAGGGTGCCACCATCTTCATGCACTCCTATACTTGGATTGGATTGCGTTCCGGACGAGGACGAGGAAAAGGAAGTGAAGGGCAAGAAAAAGCAGGAGGAAGAAGAGGACGAGGAAGACGAGTACGATAGAACTGTTAAGCAAGTCCATGCTAGTGGAGAATTTCATCTAAGTTAGATTTCAGGCTACCGGCATTATAGAATTATGAATATGGAGTCCCTTTCATTGTTGTTATTTTATTCCTACTATTATTGTGTTATTATATTTAGTTTATGTATATTCAGACTGTTAGTTATGTATTGTTTGAATTCTGTAAACTGTAAAGGTGTGCTTACAACTTTGAGGTTTTGCAATAGATTGAGTCTGGGAAAGGGAAAAGGTGCGCCATCACTGTGGTCATTTCAATTATACGCAGTATCTCTGTTTCAAGTAATCAAAGATTAAGGGTTAACAATGTAACATCTAATACATTTAGACCCTATGTGGTCTTCTTTCTTTCAAAAAAGCAAACGATTATTGTACCAGTCTAGTTATCGTCTCACGTTGTCTAAACATTTTAGAGATTTATCTGTGAACATATTGGATCATGCTCTATCCAAACTTACAGGTCATTATAACTATTAACAATGTGAATGTTAATTAATGGACTGGGTTCTAAAAGATAAAAGTATCTGAATGAGAAACTAACCCCAAACAGTAAATGCAAGAACAGATGGCAAGCAAAACACACACTTGTATGTATTATTGTTGGCTGAATAACTAAAAGACAGAAATGAGAGTTTGGAAGCAGTGACACTGACATGACGTAAATCAAGAAGTTTCCTTGCAATATTTTAACAGATCGAGTTGGAGTGTGAGCACATACTTAAATAAGATGCTTAATGTGATTTTACAACTTTATGACATTTTGATAGTTAGATGATTCATCTAGCATTCCTCTATTTTCTTTTGAGGTGAAATCTATTTTCAATTCCCACTCGAACAAACCAAAGCACCCACAGGCGGTGCCACATCCCCACTCTAGTCTTGTCTCCCCAAATTCCAAATTAGGGTTTCCAAATGGCCGCCGCCGCCGCCTCCACCGAGTCCGCCGTCCACATCGTCTACGTCGAGAGACCCGAGGGCGACGTCGATCACGAGGCCTTCCACATCCGAACCCTCGCCTCCGTCCTCGGCAGGTGGGAATTTTCACTTCCGCCCCCTTTTTCGGGGGATTTTGGTTGATTAGGGTTTGGATGTTGGTAAAGTTGGGTTCTTTGTTGGTTGCAGCGAGGAAGCGGCGAAGGAAGCGATGCTTTACAGCTACAAGACTGCTGCTAGTGGATTTTCTGCTAAGTTGACTCCCAAGCAAGTCGAGGAGATCTCAAGTAATCATCTTTAGTGTCTCTGATGTTGTTTTAATAAGGTCGATTGGGAGTTTGAAGGAGATTTGGTGATTTCGTGCTGGTTGATAAATGATAGTATGATTGAAAGTCAAAGAAGTTGAGGAGATATCAATTAAGGTTTTTTGTTCTAAAGTTGTTTTCTTTAGTGTCCTAGAGTTTTTTTTTTCTTTTTCTTTTTTTGGTTAGGATATCTTGGGTTGGTTTATAGTTGGTGATCTTGGGTTGGTTGATAAATGATAATTGGTGATACAAAATGTAGTAGAGTGATTTTAAGCTGAGGAGATATCAATTAAGGGTTTTTGTTTCAAGGTTATTTTCTTTAATTGATTAAGGGTTTTGTTAAGGTTGATTGGGAGTTTGAAGGAGATATGAGGATTTCGTGTTGGTATGATAAATGATAGTTGGCGATATGAGATGCATCAGAATGATTTTAAGATGCAAAGACAACTTAGTGTGGGAAATGGGGTTGGAACAACCATCATTTCAAGAATCAAGATATCCTAGGATTGATATGCAATGTTGGACTGTAAGTGATCCTGCAACTGTTGATAAAGAACGATGTGTATTGATGTCAGAGATCAGGGATGTTACGACAAGTCAATACACCAAGAAATTGGTTTGCATATTGTTTTTTTATCATTAGTTTAATATGGTTGAATGCTGGTCATTAAATATCGTCGAGTTCATCATAGCATCATAGATAAGTTTCTTCGTCATAGTATCACCAAGGAGTTCACATGGTTCCAGTTAAGAATGTTGAGTGTTGAGACGCCTCTGTGTTCAATTGAAGCTGATACCACAGAACAATTTGTGGTAAAACCAGGAAAGAAAAAGGATCTTGTTGCTTTCAGTGTTTAACATTGTTAAGTCAGGCTGACTAGTTGGGCCAGTCAACTTGAGCCCGACCGTCGACTAGTTGAACAGACTTGAAATCATGGGCCCTGGTATTTTCAATGGATTTAAAAAAAGAGAGGGTAGAGACGTAGAGTTGAGATTATCACTCCAGGTCTAAGTACAGGAACATATTAAGAGTAATAAGTGCAGGAACTAACAAACGTTTAAACTGCAGTCGGAGAACCCCATAATAGCGAAGTTTACATGAATGTGGCTACTAACGTCATTTGTACTGTGAGTCAAACAAGTCCATTAGAGATATGCCTCTGCCATAATTATGTTAAGATTGGGAAAAGGTGCTCCAATCTAGTAAAGGTCTCTTATTGACCTATAATGCCAAGGACAATTGCCTATCTTGTATTTGCAACTAGTAGGACTTCAGCATTTTATGAGCTTGTGAACATTTGAAAATTTATTTTTGGCTTATGGTTGAGTTTTAGGTGGGTTTGTTGGTGGAAGCCCACAAAGGGTCTCAAATTATTTATAGAAAAAAAACTTTGAAGGACTACTGTGAGTTCTTTTCTAGATGTTGAGTCTTTTCTCGTGGGTGAATAATAATGATCGTACTACTATCTTGCATATCTCTTGACACAAACTGAAATGATGTTGGTGATACGTTTTCTCTTCACAGAACAACCAGGTGTTCTCCAGGTGGTGCCAAGCAGGACTCTTCAGCTTCACAGTGAACCTGGCAGTCTCAATGTGTAAAGAGAGCTCCCTACATGAGCCCACATTGAAACTAGTCTCCAAAGTGCTAGTGGTTGGATCATGGTGCAAACAATGTCATGATGCATATACATATTAAATAAAATAATCAGACTTGTATGTGTTTAACCATATCATTACTGAGGTAATGTGTTTTAAAGTGTAGTGTATATTTTTATCATGCAATTAGTTTTTTCACATGTTATTGCCAACAAAAGAAGACAATTAGAGCCAACAACCTCCTCAACGAGACAATCAGAGCCCAACCTCCACAGATTGCTAATTAGCACTAGCAAGACGGCAGGCATCTTCAATAAAAAAAATCTTAAATTTAAAGGAAGAAAACGAGAACATCATATCATATCGACGTATGTTTAAAACAGTAAAATACATACACGGTAGGCAGTAAGCACGACAGCATCAAAAGTACTGTCATACTTGAATGTTTTATGATAATGTTTTTCCATCTTCATTGCAATCAAACCTCTTCAGCTTGCCACTAAATCAAGAAATTTGAAAAATGCAAGTTCCGTGAAACCGTCAACAAACCAAAATCAAAATGTTGTCCCATTTGGTCAAGATTGCAGGCTTCCTTGTGTGTTTGCTTGGTCTGCAAATTTAAGTGCATCACCCAAGTTAATTCCTACTCCCCCAGTATTACCCTTCTTCATCATAGCCGCAAATTCATTGTAGTCAATTTGCCCATCCTGAAGTTCATAAATATTTAGGAGGTTAAGTCAGTTAAAAATGCTCCCAAGTAAAGAGATAAATAGACGTACATTGTTTTGATCTATTTCTGTAATCATCTCATCGAGATGAAGATCACTGAGACCTAACTCATTGCATGCTTGTTGAAGTTCGTCGATGGTTATGTACCCACTTCCATCCTTGTCGAAGAAAGAGAAGGCTGAAGTCAAGTTTTCTTCTTTCTCCATTTTGTTCATGTGTGCAGTGGCGGCAATGAACTCACAGTAGTCGATGCTTCCATTGTTGTCGATGTCAGCCTTCAAAAGAATGAAAATAAATACAAATTTTTTCCAACTGATTTCAATTTGGTTTCACTACTTGAATATGTAATGTATGCTTACAGCATCCATGAGTGCCTTGATTTCAGATTCCATCAGCTCTGAACCAACCCGTCGCAAACCATCTCTCAGTTCATCAAATGTGATAGTACCGCTGTTATCGGTGTCTATCATCTTGAACAACTCTTTTAGACCGCCGATTTCTTCTTCCGACAGCCTCTCGGCAATAACCTACAACAACAAAGATGAGGGCAATAATTTCATCACGATAACATCATCAAATTTACATTGATGATAAGTCGATTATGTTTGTGAGAAATTCAAAGCATCAATTGGTGGAACTTTGCTTCGAGCTGGACTTACAATCAAACCATTTCAAAATAGAGTGAGGTGAGGCCAAAATCAACAGACGGAAAGCAGCATATTGCAAGAAAACTCACTCTCAGAGCCATTTTTTTGAGCTTGTTCATTGCTGAAAAATGCTTCAGACGCGTTAAAACAGCAGAATCCAGAGGTTTATCGGGTGCAACCGAGTCGTCTACTATCCATGGGTGGCCTGTTCAAAATTTTAATTTGTCATTGCAACTAATAACAGCTTAAGAAGATGAGTGCTCTTCATTTTTCAGTAAAACATAGAAAAAGAATATTATGTAACCATTACTCACTCAGAACTTCATGAGCTGTTAATCTTTTTTTAGGATTCCTATTCAGCATGCCTCGAATCAGCTCTTTGGCACTTTCAGAGATTTCAGGCCATGGTTCTGACTCGAAATCCAACCTCCCCTGTAAAATCTGTCTGAAAATTCCAGCTTCGGTCTCTGGTGGTAACACATGTTTCTTTAGTTAAAATAATTACTCCTAAAAATAGTATGTTTATTTTGAATGTATTGTTAGTATTTCATCTGCAACTACGGCACAATTTTCACATAAACAGTAGAAATAAGTACCTAGTAGTAGTATGACAAATTTCAAAAGTTTTTGGCATTGTTATACAAGTTGGCATTGAATGACGCAGGTAATGCTGAAAGTTTTCCTTCAATTCTCCTATCTTAAGTGCAAATGACACTGTAGGAAATGTGACTCGATTTAAACACAATTCAGACACTTTTTTTGCATGTATGATTAGCTTGGGTATAATGATATGGTTGTCATCAGTTCTCTTGATATTATCAGTTTTTGTATTAAGACTTCTAATTATTCGTGTGAAGTACCTGCCCAGAAAGGTGGAACACCACTAAGTAAGATATATAAGATGACTCCAGCACTCCAAACATCAGATTCTGGACCATAATATTTCTGCAACACCTCTGGTGCAACATAATAGGGACTCCCAACTACATCCGAGAATATCTCTCCTGAAAAATGATTAAAAAATGTCAAATGTAAGGATAACAGACATAAGAATTATAGCATCAAAGCAGCTGGTCCAAGCATGAAGCGGAGTAAAAATAAATCGTTTCATGAAATGATCACACAAAAAGTAGAATCACAGCAAGCTTAGACAGTTTATGCACAACCACATACATTTTCTTTGAGATCCATCGATTAGTATTTCCATCTTCGATAAGACTTAAAAAAATCTAGGAAGTATGGAAGGACCGACAAACATTGTCAAAATGAAAGCAATGTTCGTTGCAGCTATACACGAGCATTTTGGCCGTCATAAAACACTGAACGAGGAAGATTGCAATAGAGGTTAAAATACTAGACTTCTTTGATGAATCAATCAATATGGTAAAAGTTACTTCAAGATGGTCAACTACAAATGCTACTCTAGAGAAAGAATAGTTCTATAAAACCATAATCATGGTTTGTGAGGGATTGAAGAGTAGCAACTATCAGGTTTGGTGTAAAGGTCTCATGCAAAATGATGAGAACTCCATACAACACAAGGATCAAAACAACAACAACAACAACAACAACTTGAAACAAAAAAAGTTACCCCAAATCCACTTATCCCCGGGAAGACCACAAATAGGCATAGCAATTCAAACACAACATTACAATTTACAATACAAGACAAGGGATAGATACAACAAGAAGTGGTAACTTGATTTAAACTTGAAAACAGCAAACCTGGCTTATAGAAGACTGAGAGCCCAAAATCAGTGGCCTTAAGAGCAGCATCTTCATCCTCACTAAGCAGCAAGAAATTCTCAGGCTTAAGATCCCTATGCATGACCCCAAGGGAGTGGCAAGCCTCCACCACCCCAACAATGGTCCTAATCAACCCTGCCGCCTTCCTCTCGCTATAATGTCCCCTACCAACAATCCTATCGAAAAGCTCACCACCACCACACACCTCCATGACAATATGCACAAACAAAGAATCCTCATAAGCACCTTTGATCCTCACCACATTGGGGTGCTCAGAGAGGTGGTGCATGATCTGGATTTCTCTCCAAACATCCTCGTAGTCCTCCCGGGAGAAGAGCTTCCGCTTCGGGATCGATTTGCAGGCATAGTGGAGGCCTGTTGACTTCTCTATGCAAAGGTAGGTGGTGCCAAACTGGCCCTGCCCAAGTTTCCTCCCAACTTGGTAGAGCTCCCTCAGGCTTGGGGTCTTGTAGGGGAGAACTGAGGTGGGTTTAGACATGGATTTTTTCTGATGGATTTGGGTTAGAATCAGGTGGGGATCATGGGATTGTGGGAAAGATTTGATCTTGGTGAGTCTAAAGGTTGTGGGTCTGATTCTTGCTCTGTTTTCTTTGGAGTATTTGAGAGATTTGAAGTTTGAACTGTTCAAGATCAGATGGCTAAAGATGACTTTTTCATTTTCATCTAAGGACGAAGATGGTGATGTTTGGGATTAGAAAAGATAATAAAAATAATAACAACAACTCGTTTTGAGATCAGAAAGATTGGAACTTTTGTCCCACACAGTGTCAGACAGGTGGGAGTTTGGAGCATTTCTCTTATTTATTCAAACTGTGATGGTTATAATTCAAAAGGGGTTGCTAAGACTTGAGAAGGGAGGATGGATATAGAGGGAAAGAAGAGATTGGAATCTTTGAGTCAAAGTAAAAGGTAAATACAGGAACAGGTTAAAGGTCAATGCAAGAAAATTTCACAGCACTTTGTTTGTGTTGTTTCATTTATTAATCGTAGAGTTGAGATATGGTGTCTAGACATGTTTTCCCCCTTCTTTTCTAGACTAGGGGTGTTAGTGACGTGGAAAGTGACGGAAATTGATTTTCGGAGTCAACCGGAAAGTAAAGGAAAACAGAATCCAGTGGAAAACAGTTTCCCTTTGACTGAAATTTGTTGTTTGTGCATGCGTCGGAAAGTGATTTGGGAAAAAAAGATTTCTGTTGTTTGATCACTTCTTATGTCCACTGCGACGGGTCGGTCGGGGGTCTCGCTCCTCCTGAAAATCAAGCACAATGTAAAAATTCCAACAGTTTTAATAAAGAAAATGGACTACCGAACTAGTTTCGATCAACTGAAATGCGACTTCTCATAGTGAACGTAAACGGAAGACCGAACTAAGTTCGGTCGTCCGAACGGGTCATTCCAGTTACGAATTCGATGGACCGAAATATGTTCGGTCGTCCGTTATATTCATTTCGGTGGACCGAATGTTTGACGGTCGACCGAAAAAATTGGTTTCCGTGGCTTTCCGACCTCAAAGTGACGGAAAACTCAAATAAAATTTTATACATACCACAAAATTCGACGGAATCCATGTTTTCGTGCACAAACAACTCCTTTCCGGAATCCAAATTCAGTTTCCGTCGGATTCTCTCGGAATCCGACTGCACAAACCCTCATGTTGCTGCAACTCATCGTCAGAAAAGGTTTGATTGATTGCCTTGGTTAACATGCTATTGCCATTGACCCACATGAAACCATGATTTGCTTAGATGGACGGACTATTTTAAAATTGTATGTTCATGAAATAGGACGGGTGGCATGTTATGTGGTTCCCACTTAATTATCTACTATTATAATAACTTATTTCGAAGGGCCAAGACGGTGGTTTTTGAGTTTTTCATTTTTTGGTATATATATATAATGACATTTAGAACTTCTCAACTAAAACAAGGTTTTGTCGGCAGAATTTGATTACTGGAGGTCAACTAATAACTCAGGGTAGAAAAATAACATCAAGTAAAACCAAAAGTTAGAAAATCATGTGTTAATTGCACCAGTTATACCTTGCAACTCATTTATAATACAGGGTTTAAACTCCAGAAGTGTCAAACTAGTTAGCTAGCGAAGCCCAATATCTTTTGTTCGAGAATAATAGGCATACATCATATTTCCATAGATTCGCCAATCTTGAAACAGAAATCTTCAATCACTAAATGATGGTTGCATTTTTGTAAGACAAAGATAAAGGTGGACACATCAGCCAAGCTGGACAAAGACTCAAAAGGCCAAAAAATTCTAGAGATTAAAGTCAACTAAAGTCATCCTTAACCATGACCTGGTCATAAACTTTCTCTTTTCCAAATCAGTTTTTTCTCCCCAACCCACTTTCTTCGCTTTCCTACATTATTCACCTCTTAACCACAACCCACCACTAGGATTGCTTCCTACTACATCACCTCACGACCCCACTTAAAACACATCATTGGTGGTGGTATTTCAGAGGTTATTTCCCAACAACATTATTCAAAACGAATTAAACACAAAATTGCAATAAAAGAGAGAAGAAAACATCAATGCGCAACGGCAACCACTCGTGCTAAAGCAACTCCTTCCTTGGTTGCTATTGACATAAGAAGTATCAAACATTAGCCGCTTATTAAAATTCCGCACAATAAACTGTTGAACAAGTTGTGGGGACTTATGGAGACTCTTCACACATCTGCTACCTACATATCCTGTGAAAAAAGAGAAAAAATTCAAGTTATAAACAATAAATACACAAGCGAATGGATTAGAACTTCCCAATTAGGAGGAGTTGATGATATTACATGGTTGCAGATTAGACGAAGAGATCGTAGACACTCAGGAAAACATCTTTCATGACAACTATAAGGAACAATCTCAAATAGAGCAAAACCATGCCTCGGCTGACTTCGTGGTGAACATAATCCAATATGATTTCTTCGATCCCTGGAAGTCATTCAGAAAACAGAATAACTATACAAAGATAACTTGATAAGATGGGTGAGATTTGATGTGGTTACAACTTCAAAACCAGATCCTAAACTTTTGGACAGTTTCTTTGCAACAGGTAATGTTTAAACTTTAAACCAAACATGAGACTAAGCCGGTCTAAAATTCTTTCCTAAAAAAGCTTTTGCAGACATTTAGTTTTGTTTGAGGAAATAGTTTTTTGCTAATTGCTATGGTTAAGGAATTGTTAGATTGTGATAAACAGGGTAAGAAAAAGTTTCACTTACAGCCAAAAAGAAGGTTGTACGGCAGAAACTTCTGAAAGCCTGCATCCAATAACAAAAATATAAGTCGGCTTTCCCATAATTGCTAACCTTTCACCATGACACTTAGTAAATGAAGCACCTCCATTTATCATAAACATTTGGATAACAGGGAGATATGAGCCTCAATCAGACTAAATCAGATAAACTGGGTGGTCAAGCAGGGAGGGCAAAAGTGCCCGCTTGTATAGCTAAATGAGTAGTGGTGAGTGACAACTAGCAAAGAGTCTCGACCAAATAAAGGAAGGAAGAAAGAGCAAAGTATGCACATCACAACCTTTATTTGAACAGAAAAGGTAACAGAATGTGCTAGATCACACAACTGAAGACTCGTGCAGATTATGGCTAACAATTATAGGTTTCATATCAAGCACCGCTGGGACATCAGAACAGTAAACAAGCTGGGGCAAGGAATTATCAGACATACAAGTTTACATGATCATCTTATGACATCTCTATACTACCTACAACACCAAGGACAAACAAAGAAATGCCTTCTTACCTGCAACAGAAAGTGATGCCTTTTTTCCTTTGCTTGGGCCTGCGATATATTTTAATTCAGTAAACAAAAAGTGTGTCAATCTGTATCCATGCTCCAATGTTCATAACAAGCTAACCTTGTATTGTGGGGGCCTGGCTTGCCACAGCAGTTGCTTGGTGCGGTGTAGAAGTAGAAATCCCAAACCGCTGGAGAGCAGGATTAACAATAAATGGTTGTTGCACGGGCTTGCTAATCTGGCTGGGCATTCCCTGAGAAGTTACACAGCAAGTATTATAAGAATATTTCTAACCATTTCTACATATCATTAATCTCATTTAGTGCTCAATTATAGTATGATCCCCAGTACACCCTACTGATAAAGAGGGAGTTTTCTTTTGTTCAATAAGAGAAGTACCACTGATCCATGGAGAACACACCAGCCCAAATAGTTCTAGGCAATGTTGTGTGATAAATTATCTCAACTTGATAACATGTTTAACTCTGCTGCGCCCAAGTAAGAAAAGAGAGAAGAGACACTATCAAAGAGGCAATATTTCAAGGCAGCCTAAACCCTAAACTTAAATAAAGTGCTTCTCCAACCATCAACCTTTGGTAGCAAACCATAAAATCATAACAAAACTAGAAGAACATGCACACCGGTGCATATATGTACTTAAACATGTTGATACATTGCACAATCAACATGATACTTGGGTAGCCTCATATACACGTATAAATGTATAATAATATATAAGCATGGCACATAGAAATTAGAATCTAGTGACACCTTGGATAGTGCACTGTGAAAGAACTTCACTTTTGATAGTTTTCTGTAAAGACCTCAGAGATACACCTCCATTTGTGTTTCTCCAATTAAGTGCTTCGGTCAACTAACGCACTTCAGCATGCCATATGTCTATCCCCCGAAGAAACCTTTTCAGATTATACATCCTAAGTTTAATGGTCACAACCTGGGTTCAGGCGTGTCTAACTCGACTCTCGAGTCAGGGATTGAAGTTTCCTCTCATCCTTCTACTTCACCATGTTGCCTTGCTCATGTTAAAATGTAGATTCTCCTAAAAATTCCGGTAACACGACTCACAACAAGGTAATGTATTACTACCACTACTAGAAAAAAATCCCAACATCATAAAGCCAAATTTACACAATAACGAAATCCAGAACCAAAGTATAGCTTCCAAATTTATAAAACAGGTCGATAAAATCGGAGGTTGATCTATACATACAAAGGCAAAACCTCAACTTAGGTAAATACTCCTAATGACTAACATCTCATAAAAAAAGCTCACATATTTCCACCAGAAAACCAAAAAATACCGACACCAAGGAGATAAAAAAAACTGACAGCTTTCCAACTAAAAACAAAAAACAACACCCAAAATTCCCCCAAAACCACAATGATAATAAAAAATATAAAACCTTTCCACCTAAAATCAAACAAAAAATCCCCAAAACTCAAACAAAGGAGATAATAAAAAGGTTCACAGCTTTCCAATTAAAAACAAAGAAAACACCCAAAATTCCCCTAAAACCAAAATGATAACAAAAAAGTTCCAATCTTTCCACCTAATTCAAACAAAAGAAAAGCCCAAAACTCAAACAAAGGAGATAATAGAAAAGACTAAATCTTTCCAGCTAAAAACAACATAAAAGTCCCAAAAATGCCCCAAATCGACGGAGAGATCGGTGAGGTACCTTGAGAGAACGGAATCCAATTCCGAGGGCGGGAGAGGGGATCGGATCGTGGCGAAGGATGGGGCGAGCACCGGCTAGGGTTTTCCTGGCGACACGGGACAAGACCCTCGAAGCCATCGCGATCTCTCCTCTTCTTTGTGTTGTGTTGTCCCCAACAGAACAGAACACAACAGAACAGAACAATCAAAGATTCTAAAGATGATTTGATGGATGCCTCACACAGGACATAGATTTTGTTTTATTAATCCAACACCATAATGATGATTTAATTAACTTCTTTATTACTTTTACATGTTTGTTTGACAATACGACCCTTTAAAGTTTTTTTAAAAAGAGCATTTCATTTTGAGTATTTTGTTCAAAATTTTACTTATAAATATACTTGTTGTGTTTAGACTTAAAGTAGAGAGAAATCTTAAGAAAAAAGAGAATCATATTAGGAAAGTTAGGTTTAGGTTTAGCCACCAACAAGCTTAAAGTTTAAGAATTTTGGAAAATACTTGTTGGAGTAATCTTTCTTCCAACTCCTAATCCATCCCGAGCAAGCATTCTCTGATTATATATTCTTATCAATCTCGTAGTGAAGTTCGACCGTCTCTGCTGTCGTAATTTTTCATGATTTAGATTTACACTTAATTTGGTATTGTGCTTCCTTTTATTTGATTGATTGCTAATATGTTTGCTAGATGTTTTCTGCGTGTTCATTAGATTGCATAACTTGAGTTTATTTATCATTTTAGCATATGAATAATCAACTAAAGATCTTGTCAAACTGTATCAGAGCTTTTGAATGTGTTTGAAGATGACTTCCCAATGGAAGGTTGACAAGCTCACCTAAGACTTGAATTTCGGAATGTGGTAAATTAAGATAAATGCGCTATTGGTACAACTTGGCGTCTCCGACGCTTCATCGGGAAGTGTTGCTGGGACGATGACGATTATTTTGTTAAAATACGAATTTGATAGTGTTTTAATCCAATATTTATAAATTCTAGATTCGAGGAAAAAAACCCAACCAGCGCAACCTGAAGCCGACCTATCGGGCCCAAAACAATAAGCTTATCGTGCCGACAGATTTGGGCTGATCCGACCCGATACCCTGATATAGATGTGGTGCATTTGTATGGATAGAAGTACACAAGAATTGCTTCCAAACGTTACAACTAACCAAAACTTTAAAGCCTCACACCTAGGGGTGAGCAAAATTTTGTTTGGTCCGGGTGTCCAAATTGAACTTTTTCGGTCTGGTCTTCGGTCCGGGAGACCACGGGAATTCGGTCTTCAGTACAGTTCGGTCCAGTCAAAGACCTCAAAAACCGAAATTTTAAGGGTTAAATTCTGATTTTTGACCGAACTGGACCGGACCGAACCGAATTTATTCGGTCCGGTCTTCGGTCCGGTTTCGTCCGGACCCAGACCGAAGCTCACCCCTACTCACACCCACCTCTAAACCCCAATCTACCTTATCAACAATTAATTACCCATTAGATAATGTGAAACTATTACGGGGTGTTACAACATAAGGCTACAATACTTGAGCACTTGACTTACATATATTTTCGTCAAAATCAAGCCACAATTCGATCAAGGTGTTACCTTTACTTAATGTTTTTGCTAGTTTAATTTTGGTGTAGTTATATATAATATAAATAAGTGTGGAACAGTTCAATGATCGATGGTCAAAAGCACAACTAGTAAAAATATATTTATCATGTTTAATGTGTGATTCGGCGTTAAAGTAAATGTGTGCGTTAAAGCGGATGTTTAATTTGTTCTCATCTCTTAGTTAATGTGTGTTGTCGTATCATGTGTATATTTGTTAGTATAAATAGGTGTGGAATAGTTTGGTTATGGCCAAGTAAAACCAAAGCTACCAAACTAAACATGGGTTCTTCTCAGCAGCTGTTCAAGTTCAATATCAATCTTCTGTCTTTGCTAATTTACAGTTCTTTGTGTCTAATTTTCATGGTTGGAGCTTCAATGGTTAAGCATGAGGACATCATTATGACTATCAAGGTACACACTCTATTTCCGTAATTTTTTAATATAATAAAAAATAAATAAAAATTTCGAAAATTAGGAAGAAAAAAAAAATTCGAAAACTACATGCATCGCGGCCTTCCCTCCCACCAAAAGTTTTTTTTTAAGTTTTCTGATTTATTCTCTTTATTTCTGTTTTCTTTTTTATTATAATTATTTTTAATCTTTTTTAATTTTTTTTCAAAATATGTTTTCTAATTTATACTATTTTTTAAAAATTTAAAAATTTGTTTTTAATTTTTTCAAAAATCGACCTCCAAATCACGTCGATAACTGGACGTATTGAAATGTTAAGGTATTTTATACAATAAAAAAAATAAAATTTCTTAACAAAAATAAGAAATTATTTACAAATGAATTTTAAACAAACACTAAAACTAATTAAAACAAAAAATTGATAACGTTGTCGAAAATTCGTAGGGTGTACACATATTACAAACAGTTTTGGAGGTCGATACAGCAAAAAATTAAAAACACAATGATTTTTTAAAAAAAATAATAACAATTACAAAACATATTTTGAAAAAAAATATAATAAAAAAACTTAATTAAAATGATTTAAAAAAATTCAAAACATAAAACACTCCAACTAAAATCCGTGACTTTATTTATTTTCTTTTATCGTTTTTGATTTTATGTTTTGAATTTTTTAAAATCATTTTAACTATGTTATATATATCTACTTCAAAATATGTTTTCTAATTTTTATAAAATTGTGTTTTTAATTTTTTGAAGTATTAGAAAACTGTTTGTAATGTGTATCCACTCTACGAATTTTTGACAACGTTACCAATTTTAAAATGTACCTATATTTGTATTCGAAATTTAATTTTTTTTATTAGATAAAAAAATCTACCTAGTTAATACTATATTCTAAATTTTTAAAATTTGTAACGTTGTCAAAAATTCGTAGGGAGAATACACTTTACAAACAGTTTTGAAGGTCGATACTGCAAAAAATTAAAAACACAATTAATTAGAAAACATATTTTGAAGTAGATATATATAACATAGTTAAAATGATTTTAAAAAATTCAAAACATAAAATCAAAAACAATAAAAGAAAATAAATAAAGTCACGGATTTTAGTTGGAGTGTTTTATGTTTTGAATTTTTTTAAATCATTTTAATTAAGTTTTTTTATTATATTTCTTTTCAAAATATGTTTTGTAATTGTTATTATTTTTAAAAAAAATTCATTGTGTTTTTAATTTTATGTTGTATCGACCCCCAAAAGTGTTTGTAATGTGTGTACACCCGACGAATTTTCGACAACGTTATCATTTTTTTTGTTTTAATTAGTTTTAGTGTTGTTTTAAAATTCATTTGTAAATAATTTCTTATTTTTGTTAAGAAATTTTATTTTTTTATTGTATAAAATACCTTAACATTTCAATACGTTCAGTTATCGACGTGATCTGGAGGTCGATTTTTGAAAAAATTAAAAAACAAATTTTTAAATTTTTAAAAAATAATATAAATTAGAAAACATATTTTGAAAAAAAAAAGATTTTAAAAAAATTACAAATAATTATAATAAAAAAGAAAAACAGAAATAAAGAAAATAAAACAGAAAACTTAAAAAAAAATTGGTGGGAGGGAAATTTCCCTAAATTTTTCGAAAAAAAATAAAAAATTTCGCACGATCCACCTAGTTTTCGAAAAAAAATTCCCGCGATCCACATAGTTTTCGAAAAAAAAAATCCCTAAATTTATAAATTTTATATTTATTTTTTGTTATATTAAAAAATTACGGCTCTATTTCTTCAATGAAAAATAATAATTAAAATACACATTTATTACTTGTGTTTATATTAAGATAATGATGACACGTGATAATGTTGTATATTTGAAAGACTCGAGATGGTGATGTATTTGACTGTGTCGACATTTACAAGCAACCCGCCTTTTCTCATCCATTACTGAAGGACCACAAGTTGCAGGTATCATACATTTTAATGCTAATTAAGAGTCATTGACAAGCATGTACCGTAACCATACCAAGGGAAAAATATAGATGTTATAGGGGTGTTTGATTAATTATGATACTAATTATGTTACAGATGAGACCAACTTTTGACCCACAAGAGGAAACACCAAATGAAGGATTTTTTCAGACAAAATAACAAATGTGGAATTAGTAGAAGAAGGATGTCCAGATGGAACTATTCCTGTGCACAGACTTGCAAGCAACACCACACAACCTTCAAGGAGACTTGCAGAAGGGCAAATCTTAAATCTTACCTCCTTAGACAACAATAATATTCTCAGAGTATTTTTTTCATTCGATTCTTAATATTTCATTTAAGTATTTTTCCGTTCATACACAAATTCAAACACTTTTAGAATATGATTTCTCAAGACAATAATTTAATCGTGTAGTTTTATTGATAACACACATTGTCAAATAAGTAGACACGTTAATATGCAAGTAGAGGGCTAACTAGGTAATTAAGTTATTGTTAGATAATAATATCGCATCGGTTAATTTATGAATTTTTTCTTAGATTATAAGTTGTAAGGTCTCTTAATCTATCACCAATTAATTTTGAATTGGATACTCACACTTTAATATGGTATCAGAACCCGAAAGACCTAATAACCGGCTTGACATGACACATCCACCTTTGTTGTTGTACACGTGTTGGCATGGAAAAAAAGCAAATAAAATAATTCTGATTATGTGTGCGGGGAGTTTTAGAGAATATATAGTCTCACATCGGTAAATTTAGAGACTTACATTGTGTTATAAGTTGTAGAATCATTCTAATCACCATCAATCAATTTTTAGTTGGATATCTACACTTTAGGAGTTACCAATCATATTACCTCGTCCCAACGCTACTTCATACAAGAGACCACAAAAAAAAACGTAACACACATTGCATTTTGGAAAGTGGAAAAAGGAGATCAAAAGACATTGCAAACTTTCTAAGGAAATACTTTCACTAGACAAAAAATACCAAGAGCAAGGACTCAATGAAAGCGAAAGAATGTTAACAACAAAAAATACTCATGATCAAAGAACGCAAGGATCATGAATTTGTCCAAAAATACTCATGATCAAAATGTAACATCCCCGAACAGCGGAAAATTTAAACTTTTAACACCAAAGGAATCACAAGGATAAAACCATCAAGAGTGGGGACATTACTGAAAGAAGTACATAAATAAGTCTGGTGCACCATAATACAATACGAGTTTGTCAAAAGAGTGATTACATTACAACACGAAACACAAGGTACATGTAATCACGACAACCTAAAAGTAGGCAGACGACAGGATCCAGTCCCAAAGTGCAATCTCCCTCGGTCACCACCCGCTGGAACCTAACGCTGTCCTGAAAATAATCATAACAACAATGCCTGAGTTTCCATAAGGAAACCCCGTATGACAAGCTCACCTATATGCCCTAACATACTAGTATAGCATGGCATGAAATACAAAGCAGTAAAACAACAACGCCACCAAGGGCCAAACCGGACATCCGTCCCGCGATCGTTTCCGCTGCCACACAGGCCCCGCGGTCTACAATCGCCACCGCTGCCACACAGGCCTCACGGTCCGCAAAATCGCCGTCGCCACACAAGTCGCACGGTCCACAAACACCGGTACCACACAGGCCACACGGTCCAACCTCACCGCCGCCACACAGGCCGCACGGTCCAAACATCGGATCTCCGTAGAGACCTACCGTAGGCACATACGGTCTAACGGACAATACGCAACACATCCCCACACGCGACTACACAAGTCAAGGGATCGGTGAGGATGCGTTCGTATTTCCGCCCAAGGTAGAAATCATATCTGAATACATCGTGGTCCACCACCACCACAACAACGGAGCCGTCGCTCAGGTCGGTCCATCAACCGGCGCCACACAGACCGCACGGGATATCACTCGATAGGTGCCCAATCGAGCTACCTGCCGGAACACATCATCGGCAGTCCATCGCCGCAACCAAACAGGCTACGCGCGATCCTCCTTGCCGCCACACAGACCGCGCAGGGGCCTTACCGCCGCCACACAGGCCGCACGGCACGTGCAATAACTGCCATCAAGGCCAGTCAAACATATCCGCCACACATGGCCAGACAATCGACAGATCCGAATCGAAGTCCGTAGGGTCAACGAGCTCCACGTGCAACACCAACTCCGGCTCCAACGAGCAGGGTCGCGACCTCCGTTGCCGTCAATAGGCCGGTAACTCTCTGGACCTCCGTCGCCAATCCTGGCCGGTAGTCTCTGTGCCTCCGTAGCCATCGGCCGGTAGTCACTGCACCCGTCGGCAGTTGCGTGTTGCTGAAGCAATGAGATCCGCAATCCCTCAGGCCGCTACTCTAACGCGAGTCAAACGATCCACCAGATATAGTCACGATCCATACACGGAAGTGACGCGTTCCGGACACCCACACTCTTCCACACGGCGATCCCTGGGCAGGCACGCATAACGCGCCCACCGTCACCTCCCGGCTCACGCACAAGGCGAGGACACGGGTTTCCGTGGACAGAGTTGGCATCCTAAGTGGAACCAGGAATCCTGTCCTGTGCAAAACGGTCGACCGGAAGAGACACGGTCGACCGTTTTCCTCAAGGGAATTCGGTCAACCGAAGTGACAACCGGTCGACCGCTTCCACAAGGGAATCGGTCGACCGAAGCGTCTGTCACGGTCGAACTATTTGCGCAACACATAAATCCCAACGGTCTACCGAAGGTCTAAAACCGGTCGACCGAACGAGGTCAAAATCCGGAGTCTGGTCAACGCTCAAATCAAATCTATCGGTCGACCGACTCAGGGGTCTCGGTCGACCGAACACTACAGGGTCAACCTAATATTTTCTATGTCATCAAACGGTCGACCGAAAACACTAACATCCTACCGGTACACTCAAGTTCCGGTCGACCGAACGAGGGACGCAGTCGACCGAAACACGACAGACAGTGAAAATACACCACGATCGGTCGACCGTCCAAGGGACCCGGTCGACCGACAGACGTCTTCAACCTCGCGCCAGCCGAGGTTTTGACGTCGAAACTCGTCGCCGGCGAGGCCTCCGACCTCGCGCGACCGACCCCAACCTCACCCCAACATGAGTGATCAACTAAGGCCTCTAATGCAAGAACTTGGCATACCTTTCTTCGTAGATCGACGAAGAACACCGGAGAACTCCGCCTTGCTTGCCTCCGACGATCACCGCCTTACACAGAGCTCCTCTTCTCGCGCCGCACCAGACCCAACACACTCCTGCCTCGCGCGCCTTCACCACCACACATGAGCCACCAAGGAAGAGGAAGAGATGGGTGGAAGAGGAGAAGGGTTTGAAGAGAAGAAAAAGAAGAGAAGAATGGATTCACGTTTCTTCTTGAACCCAACCAAGTCATCCAACAACCCATGCCTCCCACACCTCACCAGCAGCAGCAGCAGCAGCAACAGCAACAGCCACAACCACAACAGCAGCAACACATGCACCTACACCATTAGCACATCACGTCACCCATTCTCTCTCTCCAATTCCCATGCAAACACCATCATCAACTCCACCTAAACATCATTAGAACCTTAATTAAGGTTAGGGATATTACACAAAAAACCAGAAATGCACTGGAAGCAACGTTGACCAGTGGAATTGCTAAAAATGAGATTAAAATACAATTTTTTCCACTAAACAACAAATGCATAGGAAAAGACAAATAGCATCATTTTCTTATAAATCAATGGACAAATTTGTTTTTCCAAAACACAAATTGCACGAGATATCGTTTCGCATTTCCATAAGTTATTTAATCAGCTTTTAGTCTCGGCTGATGACACCTATAGTCGATTACTTCATACAAACGTTGGTACAAAGTATGTATGTGTGGTGCACTGATGCATTGTATATATTTAAATAGACATGAAGTTGACCATATATATATATATGTAATTAATATATTTTATTTTAATGTTTCAGTGGGCACTTCAAAAATTATACAAGGGAAATTGGTATGGAGGAGGAGCTCTCGTTAATGTTTATAATGTTCCGGCTGTTACTCAAAACGAACTTTCTTCAAGTTATGTAGCAGTTACCAATCTTGATACTGGTGTAGCAGTTTCTGCTGGATGGATGGTATTTCATCTTTTTCACCCATTTCATCATTTTATCTACATTCATAAAATTTCCAGTTTAATTTTACCTTTTCAAAACAAAAAAAAAAACCCAATGCCATTACTATTTTTTGCATGCAAAAGACGTTCAATTATTATCGACAACCACTTTGATAACATAATAAGCGTTCAATCTTGATTTTGGTTTAGCAGTTTCACTTTGACAACATTTCCTACCCTTCGGATGGAAGGACTGAATCTTACCTCATGAAAAAATAGAATAGCAATATCGAATTACTACAAATATATAGAACTTTAAAATCTTAGGTAGAACAACAAAATTCAACAGATCGTCCTAGTGAAAAATGCTTTATAATTTGATATACCAAAATGATTACTGGTCTACTGGACACTGACTTATAATATTATTTTGAAACTGATTTCTTAATGCTAACTTTTCTTCTTCTTCTTCTTCTTCCATATCTAGACCCAGTCAAACTACTCGTTCATAGTAATAATTCACGTAAACACATGTATATATTGTTCAATTTAATACTAATTCTGTTGAGATTCAATTTTTTTCATCATAATTACATTTTATTGTTATATTGCAGGTAAGTTCCATGATTTTGGGCGATTTGAAAACAAGATTAACGATATCTTTTTCTGTAAGTAAAGGTTTCCATTGTCGAATTTAAACTTTATTGTCCTTTTATTTTATATGTACGAATACAAATACAAATAATATATATATTGATATTTTTGTAGAACAATGGTGTTGAATTCTCATGTGTCAACTTGAAATGTCCGGGTTTTGTACAAGTTAACAAACAAGTAATTCTTGGAGCTCCTCTGGTACCGTCGATATACAAAGGGCCGCAGCACACTGTTGGAGTTTTTGTGTTCAAGGCAAGTATATATTATCATCTTCACAACAATTTCAAATTTATAGTTTTATTTTTGAGAAGTTTTTTTTTCTTCTTATTCTGGGGGCTTTTACATTAATCGCCTCATGATAACATTATTTAATACTGTATGATTGATGCATCTCATTTTTGTTGTCATGAATCTGTCTTTACGTCAAGATTCTAATCACGTATGCAAATCCGGATTTAGTACCAATCATGCATTTGTTGTCCATACCTCAATTCATATTTAAGGAAATTATAAGTCAAACCATAGTGTTAATTAATCTCTGCATACAAACTAGATAAAATATATCATTAATAATATGTTGATTTTTATGTAGGACATTAAGAGCAACAATTGGTGGTTTTCCTATGGAAGTCGTACAAATTACGTGGGTTATTGGCCTGCGACACTGTTCAGCAATAAATTTAATTTTGGCACGACAGTGGAGTATGGTGGTGTCGTAGGTTGCGATTCTTACAAACCATGTCCAGCAATGGGGAATGGTCATCGTCCTTCTGAAGATCTACCGAATCACTTCTTCGCATGCTTTATAAAAGAAGCTCAGTTTATGAACAAAGACGGTGACGTAGAATATGTTAAGTCCAAAGACGTTTATGCCAAGGTCGATAATCCGCGATGCCATGCCGTTGGAAATTTGCATGAAGATTCTAGTTCATTCTCGTTCGGAGGACCACCATGCATGTAATATATATATACTTCCAATCGAATAAAACCATCCATGTATGCCAACCTATTATTATCATCTATCTATATGTTTGTTGGTACCAACTATGTCGATCTTAAGTACTGTTCATTTGAAACACCTGAATTTAGTTTTAGTTTATTATGTAGATGTATGCATGTGTATAGATATAAGGTGTTACTTATACAATATTTTACCTGATATGGGGTTCAGATCTGTCAAACTTCATGCAGGTGATTGAGAAGAAGAAGAACAAGGATGCTCAGGAAAATTGAAGGGGAAAACCCTCCAAACTACCATTGATATATCAGTTTGGTTTGGAGGGGAAAACCCCCTTATATATTGCTTAGTGTCTTAATCGGGTTAGGAGGAAGGATACTCGATTAAGATGATACATGGTTATGTTAATTGGATTAACTCGTCCAAGCAATATGAGGCTTATTACATTAAGTCAACTAAGCCTAGTTCACTCATGCAAGAGTAAAGATAAAAAATTGAGCTAATACATGATATAGGTGTGTAATCCACCTAAAAGTTCAACAAGATCGGTTTACTTGTGTGTGTTGCAGTTTACGATCCGTGTGGTTAGGACGACTCGTGAAGCTAATTAGTTTAGTTTTTTAAATCATGGTAGGATCTACTTCTATTTTTATTGATTTTAATTAAGAGTAATGATTGTATTATTTTAAATTTAGATATCTAAAAAATAAAAATAATATATTTTTAAAAATCCAATTGTAAATTGTATGATACAATTATGATATTCATCAAAATTGTAAATTGTATGTTTCTCAGGATGTCTCTTTCTTTGAAGGCGAGTCATACTTTAAACCCAACAGGGAAACATTGAACAACTCTATTGAATATCGGATCCCACTCCTAGTAGATGATGACTTCGAAGAAATGTCTCGAACTCTCGAGAAAACCAACACCCCTCAAGAGGGAAGGGAAGAAGGAGACGATCACCTATAGGTAAATCCAAGACAATAGGTAAGTGATTAAGAAGAGGAGACCACAAGAAAGAGGTCAACTAGACAAACTCAGTTTCCAATTTCCACCGATACTTCAATATTTCATTTTGTACAATGTAACCTACCCTATACAGAATTACATGTCTTATAATCACATAAAACCTAACCATTATGCCTTCCTGGCCAAAATTGATGAACATAAAGAACCCAACTCCTACCTAGAAGCTATAACTCATCCCGAATGGGCTCAAGCCATGAAAAGACGAACTAAGTGCATTAGAAACGAATAAAACTTGGACTATTGTCCCTTCCCAAGCAGGATGTAAATGGATATACAAAATTAAATATAATAGTGATGGAACAATTGAAAGATATAAAACTTGTCTTATGGCTAAAGAATACACCCAAACTTATGGTTTAGACTATTAGGAAACATGTGCGTTGCAAAGATAAACACGCTTCGTGTCTTTCTCTCTATTGCTATCAATCAAGATTGAAACTTATTTCAAGGGGCAACTCGACGAGCAATCATGTTTGCAAACTCCACAAATCAATCTACAAATTGAAACAGTCTCCCCGCGCATGGTATGCTAAACTAAGCTCTCTTTTATTATATGGTTTTCAAAATGTTCCGTTGATGCTTCTATGCCCACCAAACACGACCACAACACCACCATTGTCATATTAATTTATGTTGACGATATCATTATCACTAGAAAAAATGATAGGGAAATTGATCATGTTAAATCATATTTTAAATCTAAATTTGACATCAAAATTCAGGGTTTATGAAAAAAAATTGGGATTGAAATTGCTCAACGAACCTTCGGCTTCTAAGATTGATCTCAACGACCCTCATGACAAAATAGGAAATATTTTATCACAACGAAAATACATTCTTGACCTCCTATAAGAAACAAGGGAATTAGGATCTAAACCTATTAACACCCCTATCGAGACAAATCACAAGGTAAACCCCACTAACAAGGAACCCCTACAAGACATAGGACAATTTCAAATGCTAGTAGGAAAACTCATTTACTTCACTATAACTAGACCTGACATAACATATGTTGTTAGTATTATAGGTCAATTCATGCATACACCATACACACATCACCTAAACATTGTAAATAGAATCCTTAGATACGTAAAGAAAACCTCGGGGCAAGGCATATGGATGAAAAATAATAATTTTAATTCTATAATTGGCTACTCTGAGCAGACTGGGCCGACAACCATGATCGAAAATCATCAACTGATTTTTGCACATTCGTTGGCGGAAATCTCGTCACTTGAGAAGCAAAAAACAAAATGTTGTTGCAAGATCCACAAGTGAAGCAGAGTATCGAGCGTGTCCTACACCACCAGTGAATTAATTTGGCTCAAACAACTCCTTAGAGAATTAAAGATATCATGTGAAATGTCCATGCAGATGTTTTGTGATAATCATGCGGCCCACCATATAACCTCCAACCCGGTCTTCCACGAACGTATCAAGCACATCGAAGTTGATTGTCACTTCATCAGATAAAAAAATTCCAAACTAAGGAGATCGAAACTCCTTACGTCCAAAGTAGAGATCAACTTGCAGATATTTTCACTAAGTCGTGGAGATAAAAAACAAGTCCATGGTATTCTTCACAAATTGGGATCGTTCAACCTGTTCCGAGCTTAACTTGAGGGTGAGTGTTGAAATTCGTTCGTACCAAAACCGGCTGAGGCTCTCAAGGTCATCATCGCCATCCATGCACCAACAATTCCTCGAGGAAAGGCAACCACAACTCAAACACCCATCAATGGAATGAATCTCACATATAAGGTAACTTGTATATTTGATTACAACGGCTACGTAACAACTTATATAAATCACGTCTCAACGATATAAACATAAGATCGAATAAAACAATTAATATTGCACCCAAAATTTAATAGATCTCTCTTCCTTAAGGAATTTTCCTTCTCTTAGCAGTATTACTAACAAACCAGTCCCTCGAGCTTGACTTCGACTTGTCAACAACACCTCGCGCGGATCGTATCAAATTACCCACATCATTAATGTAAAACAAATCATGTTTGGTGTGTGCGTTAAAGCATGTTAATTAATTGGTTTCTATCTCCAAAGATAAGAACCAATTAAATGTTCTTTAACGGATGCATTAATAACTATAAAGAACACAGAGATTTTCTGCCTATAAATAACGAACATTGGAGTAGTTACTTCAGTGGTGGTCAAGGAAAAGGAAAACTTACTGTGACAAAGAAACATGGGTTCTTCTCAACATGATTTCAGTTTCCATGCGACGAAGATCAATCTTCCTTTGTTAGTTTTGAATTTCTTTTGTCTAACTTACATGGTTGGAGCAGCAATGATCAGAGTTGAGGACATCATCAAGACGATCAAGGTACATACTTTGTTTCAAGGGAAATAAAATATTATTGCACATATCTGGAATTGATTTGTTTGTTGTTTGCATAATTTATACTTAAATATGGTTTCGAAAAGATAATGATGATAACACCATACTATTTTTTTCTTTCTTACAGACTGAAAATGGTGATATATTCGATTGTGTCGATATTTACAAACAACCTGCGTTCTCTCATCCATTGCTCAAAGAGCATACCTTGCAGGTGAAGTACAATTTCTAGTTTTGAAAGTGTTTCAGGGACTTTCAGTACGTAATCTCAGGTTGTGACATGACTCATTGAGGTTTAATTCTTAGCCTTTGAATTGACTACTACAAATACAATGCCAGATTTTTACTTACCTATCAAAAAATACTAGAATTTCTACTTATAAAGTATTGTACATAATCATAGATTTAGTAAATTCCCTTTTAATTATTTCCTTAAAATAATTCCATTTCATTCTCCGAGATTGTTTATTTTAGTCCCATAAAGTACTTCTTATACTTGTTCATTGCAATTGGTTGTATAAAATTAGTGAATGTAGTTAAAGATACATAAACACATATGTCGTTAGTAAAGGCAAAATATGATAAAGTTAGATGGAAGGGGATATGACAATTTTATAGGATTTTATAGACAGTTGTAAAATATAAAGGTAGTGATATCTATAAGTACAAAGTTTTGAAAAGAATATATATGCAAGAATTACTTATAAATTTAACATTAATATTGTGGTATTTATGTTGTAGATGAGACCTACTTCCTACCCGGACGTGATAAAATCAAAAGAAGACTCTTCGTTGAACATGATGCAAAATGATGAGGATTCAGAAGAAGATGAAGGATGTCCAGAGGGATCTATCCCAGTCCACAGACTTGAAAGCAACGTCTCACAACCTTCAATTGGACATGGGCTGATTTTAAATCACACATCTCCAAACCCTTTTACGAGGAGAGATAAAGTACTATAAATATTCAAATTTTATATTACGCGTATATATTCATATTAGGAATATAATACATGTATGTTCACTTTACTTAATCAATAGTGAAGTCACATACCATAAGATGAATTGTGATAATGTATATTGACATATTTTGTTCGTTCTCATTTTGCAGTATGCTGTTAGGAAATGTCTACAACATGGAATTGTGTATAATGGAGCAATAGCAGACATTAATATTTATGCTGTCCCAATTACTTCACCAGAACAACTTTCTTCTGGTTTTATTGGAGTCTACGATGAAAATATTGGTGCGGCAGTTAGTGCTGGATGGATGGTAATAAATCATAGTTTTTTATCCGTTTATATTGATTAAATTATAAAGTTATACTAAATTTGAAGTAGATTTTATCAATCATAACTGAAAAGAAAAAAGACTTTGAATTGTGAAACGCATCATCAATACATGCATTAGCTAGAAGTACGAAACAATATATTTAGAACTAAATAAATTTCAGGGAAAAAATATAGAACTAGAAATTATATGCTTTTGGCATACGAAATTTGAAGTCCCATATCATATAAAATTATTGCTTATAAACATTGTATTGGTTAATCTAAGTGGTTAATTATTGCAGGTAAAACCATCTTCCTTCCGTGATGCCAAGACAAGATTAGCGATATCTTTTGTTGTACGTAAACATCTTCTTCGTCAAATATTCAATACGCATGCATAATTGGGTTATATATATATATATATATATATATATATATATATATATATATATATATATATATATATATATATATATATATATATATATGCATATACAAATGGGATATAAATATTAATTATGTTGTGTTTTTATATATGGTACGTAGAACAATGGAGCTGGGAGTGGATGTATCAACTTGGAATGTCCAGGTTTCGTACAGACAAACAGACACATTCGACTTGGAGAGGAATTACAACCACTTTCAACATACATGGGTGTACAACATGTCATCCGCGTTTTTCTGTACAAGGCAAGATTAAACCATAAAATTAATAAACTACTTGGAATTAGTGTAATCAATATCTAAATTAGTATGCTAGCCATTAGTGAAATGCATGTCTTAATAATGATTTATATTATATTTTCCAATGTAGGACATAAGGACAAACCACTGGTGGTTCTCCTATGGAACTATTGAAAACCTTGTGGGTTATTGGCCAGCGAATATATTTAGACACTTCGATCATGGTATTGTATTGGAGTTTGGTGGTTCTGTTGGTTGCAATCCTGGTACACAATGCCCACCCATGGGTAATGGCCATTTCCCTTCAGAAGACATACCTGGTACCTTCCGTGCATGTTTCATAAAAAATGTTCAGATGGTTATGCCAAATGGCGTTGTAACATATGTTACATCCAGAAACGTAGGTCCTTTTCTCACTGCTCCGCATTGCCATGGTGTTGGAGGGTTCCGTGATGGTGATGTCCATGGATTTTCATTTGGAGGACCAGTTTGTCAGACTTAATCCTTCTAATCTAATAAATAAATAAATAAATAAATAAAACTCTCCTCTTTAATTTGCTTGTACGTGTTATATATTAACTTAGATTGTGGATGCATGAATCGTGATGTTCATATATGTGGGATTAATGATGCGTGCACTTTGCAATAATAAGTAATCCCACTTGCCATCAATTCTAAGTCAATCGGTATTACTGTTATACCCGATAGTTCGATTACTATTGCCCAGGATTAGAAAAAATCAATGAACTCTTTCATCTACAAACTAGCTTTTGAGTTATTATTATTCTAACTCATTCTCTGCTTCACCATGTTTGTTATCCAAATTAAATTTTCATGAATATATATAGTTGTCCAGATCATGTGTTCGTAATGGAGAATGAAGCTTTAGAAAATTTTGTTTCGATCTTAAATAATTCTTTACCGTCAAGTCATCCATAACCATGAATATGGTCAACCTGATAATGAACTTTCTTTTTTTTCTTTCTCTTTCACATCAGTTTTCTTTCCCATCCACATCAGTTTTTTCTCTCTCTAACCTACTTTCTTCTCTTTCCAACACTATTCACCTTTTAACCACAACACACTATAAAAAAATACCCCAAATCATTTAAACTCAATTATATACACAACCAAAAAAATTACAACAAAAAAAGTAAAAAAAAAACAATAGGGACGCACCACGTGGTGCATCCCTGCACGACCGGGTCATCCCACCTTTTTTTGGGACGACCCGGTCATCCCCGAGGTCGTCCCACCTTTTTTTGGGACGACCCGTTAAAGGTGGTCACAGTGGTTTGGGAGATGAAAACATAACGGAAAAATTACATTGCCTCGTGAGTTTTCGTATTTTGAAAACAATACGTAATTGATTCATATCGTTAATTTTACCAAGTAAATCATTTTCAATATTATAAACTACATAATTGATTCATATTTGTTAATTTTACCAAGTAAATTATTTTCAATTTAAATTACTAAATCATCGTTCAAAGAATGAATGATCTTCTATCAAATGATAATAAAAAATATTTATTGCCGAAAATAATTTTCAACGTTTGTCGATGCAATCATTTTATCCGCTAACACACCAATATCTTCTAAACTACAAAAGTCACCTGAGCAACGCCTGATATAATTGGAAAGTTATCAAAATTGCAAACACCTCCCTCCTCATCTTAAAGAAACGCATGCTTGGTAGGATCGATATAATTGAAGTTTGACAAGAACCATATTGGTTAATTTGGTCGTGTTACTCGAGTATATTTTGAAACTTTTCAAAATTAGAAAAATTACATCGAGTTTGTCATCGGGGAATAAACCAAACCACCACGGTTGAATAATCCCTTGGCGGATTGAGGTGAGCTCGAAAACTCGGGAGATGTTTGATTGCATGTGAGTAACGATCGTGGAGGCTAGCTCTTCCAGACTGTTGCGTACATTTATGGTCCAAGAGATGATCATATTGTTGCAACTTCCAAGAGGACCCGATCCTTTGTTGAGGCGTTTATCGGGCGGTGTGGTTAATTAGGGTCCGTTAATGAAACCAATCTTTTTCTTTTTAGAGCTATTTGCAATTTTGCATCGATTGTGAACACATCACGTAGTTTTCATCGGTGAGATGGTGGTTGTTAGGATGGTGGGATGGTTTAGATTTGTTTGATGTTAAGTGGGGAGAACCGATCTGTAACATCTCCGAACAACGAAAAAATTTAAACTTTTATAATCAAATGAACATACAGATTAAAATCATCAAGAGTGAGGACATTACTCATAAAAATACTCAAATATCACTGATGTACCATATTACATAAGAGTTGTCAAAAGTATGATTACATCTGAGAACAAAAAGATACAAAGATAAGGAAACATGTAATCATAACGACATAAAGCAGACTCGAGGATCCGGTCCCAAAGTGCAATCTCTCTCGGTCACCACCGCTGAAACCTACCGCGGTCCTGAAAATAAACATAACAACAATGCATGAGTTTCCATAAGGAAATCCCGTATAACAAGCTCACCTATATGTCATATCATACTAGTATAGCATGACATGAAATACAAAGCAATAAAACAACAATCCCACCAAGGGTAAAACCGAACATTCGTCCCGCAATCGTTCATACTGCCACACAGGCCGCACGGTCTACAATCGTCATCGTTGCCACACATGTCAAACGGTCCACAACATCGCCACCGCCACACAGGCCTTACGGTCCACAACATCGCCGCCACACGATCCACAAACATCGGGTCTCCGTGGAGACCTACCATAGGCACATACGGTCTAGCGAACAATACGCAATGCATTCCCGCACGCAACTTCACCCAACGGCAGTTGCATGCCCGCTGAAAGCAATGGGATCCGCAATCCCTCAGGCTACTACTCTAATGTGAGAGTCAAGGCATAACTACGTCACCCTCTATAATACATAGGCGACACGTCCCAAGTATCCACATGGCGGTCCTTGGACAGACATGAGCAACGTACCCACCATCACCTCCCGGCTCACTCTCTATGCGAGGACATGGGTTTCCGTGGACAGATTTGACACTTCACTAGGACCAGGATTCAGTTCTGGGCTCAAACGGTCGACCGGAAAAGGTATACCGGTCGACGGCGGGGAATCGGTCGACTGAACGCCTACAACGGTCGAATTCTGTGCTCAAAACCTGATTCCTAACGATCGAACGAAAGTCTAAAACCGGTCGACCGAACGTGGTCAAAATCCTGAGTCTGGTCAAAATCATACAAGTCTATTCGGTCGACCGACTCAAGGGTCCCGGTCGACGGAAAATTTCTAGGGACATCCTAGCAGTTTAGGTCATCTACCGGTCGAATAAGATACAACAATCGATTGAACAACATACTAAACAATTAAGTTCACTTAAGTTCCGGTCGGATCAAAGGTCAAGAACGGTTGACCGTTTGGATGGTCAACGTCCAGTCCAAGCGAAAACGAAGCAACGGTCGAACGTCTCAGGGGTCCCGTTCGACCGAAAACTCCCAGACAAACCTCCGACCCACCAGTACATGCACAACTGGTCGACCGCTACAAGGCGTCGTTCGACCGGTGTTGGTTAAAGTTGGGCAAAATACTAAACAAGTCGACCGCCCTAAGACACCAGTCGACCGTTGGTCGACAACAACCTTGTGTCAGCCAAGGATTTTACGCCATTTCTCGCCGCCGGTGAGGTCTCTGACCACCACTACACCCCAACGTGGGTGAGCAACAAGGACATTTAATGCAAGAACTTGGCATACCTTCTTCGTGAAGAACAACGTTCGTCGGAGCTCCGCAACCAACGCCGGTCCGCACTACTCGCTTCTCCTCTTCCTCGCGACTTCTTCCAACCACGTCTTTGTCTAGCGCACGCCTTGCTCGCACCACCACGCCGCCTGAGCTTCAGAGGGAGAGGAAGAGATGGATGGAGAGGAGAAGGGTTTGAAAAGGAAGAAGAAGACGTGAGAAGAGAGGAAGAGAGGACGAGATGAGTGTTTTCTCCCAACACAACACCCTAACACCATCTTCCTACACCACTAGCCCATGCCTCCTTCACATCACCACCCAAACCTCCACCATTTCTCCCCCAACTCCCATGCAAACCTCTCCAATTAGCATCCTAAACACCCATTAATCCATAAGCAAGGCTAGGGTCTTTACAAGATCATCTTGCCTTCAAGTCCGGTGAGCTTTTGGTGGTGACATAGGCCGAGGTAGGAGCACCCTCCTTACTCAGGCTAGCTGCTCTGATACCGTGTAAATAATTGGGAATTTTTATTGAATCGAATTGTTAGAAGAATAGTGTACATGAGTGTTTTTAGAAGAGCTAAGTGGTAGAAATATAGTTGCGTAAAACTCTCCCCCAACTAACTCAACTAACTCGTAATTAACAACTAAGTAACTTCTAGAATATTCACACTCCTAACATCTAATTTTGTCACATAAAAGTACTACACGAGTATGTATGTATGTATGTACGTGTAATCATTTCAGGAATAACAGGTGAAATGATGGACGTGGAAGGAAAAATACCTATAAAAAATCTTTATGTTAATATTAGACGAGGACGATATTCAACTAGGTGGAACTTTGATGAGTGAGAGGTTATATTGTATATACTTGATAAATTGAGGGGAAATTATGCAAATTTTAATTTGAGATCCGAGGATATATGTGAGCCAGTTGGCGCACTTCAAGTACATATTGAAGACTTAAGCTGCTGGAGAGATCTGGACACGTTAATTTGGTCCAGACCAAGCCGCATAATTAATTCAAGGGTATATTTCACCTTCTTACATCTTCTTCAAAGTGGCTTCGGGTTAATTTGATCATTGTTGGCACTTAGGTAAAATGAAACTAATGTACTTTAATTTATTTGATTCTCCATTTGATAAATTCATTTATGTTTTAAGGACAAACTTATCTCACTATTTTAGACCGGCTCAATTTGTTGGTTAACATATTTCATACAAACTATAACATGCATTTGTTTAATGAAAATTTCACGTCAACAAGGGTGCAAAGTGCAAAGGAACCCAGATTGAAGCGGACAAAATTCAATTTACTCTTCATTCAGCACCAAAGAAAAATAAAAAAAACTACCAAATATCACTACAGTGGATTAAGGCTACACCAACGGTAGGTATCCATCGGTGTACCGCAATACCGCCAGATTGAGAGTTGTCAGTATTACTTGTGTCAGTGTATATTTACTTCGACGGATATACCGACGGAAACATCTCGTTGATGTTACTTTTAGCGTCAAATTCCCACCATTTTTTTCACGTGATTTCGTCGTATCGTTGATAATCTGATGGCACGGATGTGCGTCCATCGGTGAAATCTATATTTCTAGTAGTATATCCAAATATTAATTTGTGATATCTACTGGGTCAAGGTGGTTAACACGTGGCACGTCCGGAATGGAGAACATGCGTGGTGGAAATTGGCTTTTATGGATTAGAGATTGTACTTTGTTAATTAATTACGTACTTATTCTTTGTGGTTTTGAAAGTAAAAAAAGCAATATTGTATAGATAATATTGTGCGGATATAAGAACAGGTTTGGACATTAGAATAATGGGAAGTGTGTTGTGTGAAACGACGGATCCATAACAAAATGATATAGTGGTCACCTTATAAGATTCTTATAGGCGGACACGGGCGTCCATGACGCACTAGTTTTTTAAACATATTTGTTTTTTTATACTTACGATCGACCCATTTTAAATATTGGGTCCTTAGCGGGAAGATGTCCCCTGCCCTGGGCGGCGAAACGAGTTGTTGGCAGCCCCATTCATTGGGGGGAACGTGTTCCCAATTTGTTGGTTTTTTAAATTTATTAAATAATGTTAATATATTTATTTTAAAGTCATTTTAATTTTTAAAATCTTTTTTTCTGAAAATATGTTTTTAA
The DNA here is from genome assembly GCA_963682175.1 of Triglochin maritima. Lineage (NCBI taxonomy): Eukaryota > Viridiplantae > Streptophyta > Magnoliopsida > Alismatales > Juncaginaceae > Triglochin > Triglochin maritima. The sequence continues at coordinate 954,050 of OY821782.1, forward strand.
TTTGTTTTTATTTTTTTTAAAAATAAATTTATTTATTTAACTCAGAATTTACATTCAAATAATGTGAAAAGAAGGTAATGTAAGTGTGTAGGGGAGAAGAATGATATAAAATTATATTTTATTTTAGTTAGGCGTCCACTAAATATTTTCCATATAAAATTACATCAAATATTTTCCTAATTAATATTCAAAAAAGTTAATATGCATTGTCACATGCCTAATAAACAAAGGAGATTTGGGAGGGGAGTGATCACTTACCTACGTAACAAACCCCCCATCCACGACTAGCCTTCCATCACAAATTGTAATTTTTATTTTATTTTATTCTAAAATCAGTTTGATTTATAAAAAAATAAAAATATGTTTTTTAGTTTTTCTTATTTTAAAATTTAAAAAAAAAACTTTTAGGGTTTAGGGTTTAATGACATTGAGGGGAGAGAAAGTGTTTAATAGTTGAGTTGTGATAATAGAAAGTTTTTGTGTTTTCTAACAAAAACCACGCCAACCAACATGTTCAAAAATTTGTGATACGTGCATGGAATAGGTGGCTGACACAATCGTGTATCTAAGATCATACATCCGAACTCGACCTGATAATAAGATATCGCGTTTGACCACTGTACATGAAACATACACAATACTTGATAAGATGTTACTTATACACGGTTTTATCGTATCGTGTTCATGTTTTGTTATAGCCTCGATCCATGTCTGTTTTGGGAAGGCCTAACGGGAAGTGTGGTTATAACTTATAAATATGTGATGAATAAACTATCATAATGTAAGATATCAAAATATTATATATCCATTTTATATATTTCACGCTCTTATTCTCTTATTGTTAATTTGTTATACGACTCCCTTCTAATTTAATTTGGATCTCTCTTACTTAAGGAATCTTCCTTCTCTTAGCAGTATTACTACAAACCAGTCACACGAGCTTGACTTCGACTTGTCAACAACACCTCTCGCGGATCGTATCAAATTACCCACATTATTAATGTAAAACATATCATTTTTGGTCTGTGCGTTAAAGTATGTTAATTGGTTTCTATCTACAAAGATAAGAACCAATTAAATGTTCTTTAACGGATGCATTAACTAAAGAACAAAGAGATTTTCTGCCCTATAAATAATGAAATTTGGAGTAGTTACTTCAGTGGTGGTCGAGGAAAAGGAAAACTTATTGTGACAAAGAGACATGGGTTCTTCTCAACATGATTTCAGTTTCCATGCGAAGACGATCAATCTTCCTTTGTTACTTTTGAATTTCTTTTGTCTAACTTACATGGTTGGAGCTGCAATGATCAGAGTTGAGGACATCATCAAGACGATCAAGGTACATACTTCGCTTCAAGGAAAAATAATAATTATTGCACATATCTGGAATTGATTTGTATGTTGTTCGCATAATTTATACTTAAATATGATTTCGAAAAGATAATGATGATAACACCATATTATTATTTTTCTTCTTACAGACTGAAAATGGTGATATATTCGATTGTGTCGATATTTACAAACAACCGGCATTCTCTCATCCATTGCTCAAAGAGCATACCTTACAGGTGAAGTACAATTTCTAGTTTTGAATGTGTTTCAGGGACTTTCAGTACATAATCTCAGGTTGTGACATGACTCATTGAGGTTTAATTCTTAGCCTTTGAATTAACTACTACAAATACAATGCCAGATTTTTACTTACCTATCAAAAAATACTAGAATTTCTACTTATAAAGTATTGTACATAATCATAGATTTAGTAAATTCCCTTTTAATTATTTCCTTAAAATAATTCCATTTCATTCTCCGAGATTGTTTATTTTAGTCCCATAAAGTACTTCTTATACTTGTTCATTGCAATTGGTTGTATAAAATTAGTGAATGTAGTTAAAGATACATAAACACATATGTCGTTAGTAAAGGCAAAATATGATAAAGTTAGATGGAAGGGGATATGACAATTTTATAGGATTTTATAGACAGTTGTAAAATATAAAGGTAGTGATATCTATAAGTACAAAGTTTTGAAAAGAATATATATGCAAGAATTACTTATAAATTTAACATTAATATTGTGGTATTTATGTTGTAGATGAGACCTACTTCCTACCCGGACGTGATAAAATCAAAAGAAGACTCTTCGTTGAACATGATGCAAAATGATGAGGATTCAGAAGAAGATGAAGGATGTCCAGAGGGATCTATCCCAGTCCACAGACTTGAAAGCAACGTCTCACAACCTTCAATTGGACATGGGCTGATTTTAAATCACACATCTCCAAACCCTTTTACGAGGAGAGATAAAGTACTATAAATATTCAAATTTTATATTACGCGTATATATTCATATTAGGAATATAATACATGTATGTTCACTTTACTTAATCAATAGTGAAGTCACATACCATAAGATGAATTGTGATAATGTATATTGACATATTTTGTTCGTTCTCATTTTGCAGTATGCTGTTAGGAAATGTCTACAACATGGAATTGTGTATAATGGAGCAATAGCAGACATTAATATTTATGCTGTCCCAATTACTTCACCAGAACAACTTTCTTCTGGTTTTATTGGAGTCTACGATGAAAATATTGGTGCGGCAGTTAGTGCTGGATGGATGGTAATAAATCATAGTTTTTTATCCGTTTATATTGATTAAATTATAAAGTTATACTAAATTTGAAGTAGATTTTATCAATCATAACTGAAAAGAAAAAAGACTTTGAATTGTGAAACGCATCATCAATACATGCATTAGCTAGAAGTACGAAACAATATATTTAGAACTAAATAAATTTCAGGGAAAAAATATAGAACTAGAAATTATATGCTTTTGGCATACGAAATTTGAAGTCCCATATCATATAAAATTATTGCTTATAAACATTGTATTGGTTAATCTAAGTGGTTAATTATTGCAGGTAAAACCATCTTCCTTCCGTGATGCCAAGACAAGATTAGCGATATCTTTTGTTGTACGTAAACATCTTCTTCGTCAAATATTCAATACGCATGCATAATTGGGTTATATATATATATATATATATATATATATATATATATATATATATATATATATATATATATATATATATATATATGCATATACAAATGGGATATAAATATTAATTATGTTGTGTTTTTATATATGGTACGTAGAACAATGGAGCTGGGAGTGGATGTATCAACTTGGAATGTCCAGGTTTCGTACAGACAAACAGACACATTCGACTTGGAGAGGAATTACAACCACTTTCAACATACATGGGTGTACAACATGTCATCCGCGTTTTTCTGTACAAGGCAAGATTAAACCATAAAATTAATAAACTACTTGGAATTAGTGTAATCAATATCTAAATTAGTATGCTAGCCATTAGTGAAATGCATGTCTTAATAATGATTTATATTATATTTTCCAATGTAGGACATAAGGACAAACCACTGGTGGTTCTCCTATGGAACTATTGAAAACCTTGTGGGTTATTGGCCAGCGAATATATTTAGACACTTCGATCATGGTATTGTATTGGAGTTTGGTGGTTCTGTTGGTTGCAATCCTGGTACACAATGCCCACCCATGGGTAATGGCCATTTCCCTTCAGAAGACATACCTGGTACCTTCCGTGCATGTTTCATAAAAAATGTTCAGATGGTTATGCCAAATGGCGTTGTAACATATGTTACATCCAGAAACGTAGGTCCTTTTCTCACTGCTCCGCATTGCCATGGTGTTGGAGGGTTCCGTGATGGTGATGTCCATGGATTTTCATTTGGAGGACCAGTTTGTCAGACTTAATCCTTCTAATCTAATAAATAAATAAATAAATAAATAAAACTCTCCTCTTTAATTTGCTTGTACGTGTTATATATTAACTTAGATTGTGGATGCATGAATCGTGATGTTCATATATGTGGGATTAATGATGCGTGCACTTTGCAATAATAAGTAATCCCACTTGCCATCAATTCTAAGTCAATCGGTATTACTGTTATACCCGATAGTTCGATTACTATTGCCCAGGATTAGAAAAAATCAATGAACTCTTTCATCTACAAACTAGCTTTTGAGTTATTATTATTCTAACTCATTCTCTGCTTCACCATGTTTGTTATCCAAATTAAATTTTCATGAATATATATAGTTGTCCAGATCATGTGTTCGTAATGGAGAATGAAGCTTTAGAAAATTTTGTTTCGATCTTAAATAATTCTTTACCGTCAAGTCATCCATAACCATGAATATGGTCAACCTGATAATGAACTTTCTTTTTTTTCTTTCTCTTTCACATCAGTTTTCTTTCCCATCCACATCAGTTTTTTCTCTCTCTAACCTACTTTCTTCTCTTTCCAACACTATTCACCTTTTAACCACAACACACTATAAAAAAATACCCCAAATCATTTAAACTCAATTATATACACAACCAAAAAAATTACAACAAAAAAAGTAAAAAAAAAACAATAGGGACGCACCACGTGGTGCATCCCTGCACGACCGGGTCATCCCACCTTTTTTTGGGACGACCCGGTCATCCCCGAGGTCGTCCCACCTTTTTTTGGGACGACCCGTTAAAGGTGGTCACAGTGGTTTGGGAGATGAAAACATAACGGAAAAATTACATTGCCTCGTGAGTTTTCGTATTTTGAAAACAATACGTAATTGATTCATATCGTTAATTTTACCAAGTAAATCATTTTCAATATTATAAACTACATAATTGATTCATATTTGTTAATTTTACCAAGTAAATTATTTTCAATTTAAATTACTAAATCATCGTTCAAAGAATGAATGATCTTCTATCAAATGATAATAAAAAATATTTATTGCCGAAAATAATTTTCAACGTTTGTCGATGCAATCATTTTATCCGCTAACACACCAATATCTTCTAAACTACAAAAGTCACCTGAGCAACGCCTGATATAATTGGAAAGTTATCAAAATTGCAAACACCTCCCTCCTCATCTTAAAGAAACGCATGCTTGGTAGGATCGATATAATTGAAGTTTGACAAGAACCATATTGGTTAATTTGGTCGTGTTACTCGAGTATATTTTGAAACTTTTCAAAATTAGAAAAATTACATCGAGTTTGTCATCGGGGAATAAACCAAACCACCACGGTTGAATAATCCCTTGGCGGATTGAGGTGAGCTCGAAAACTCGGGAGATGTTTGATTGCATGTGAGTAACGATCGTGGAGGCTAGCTCTTCCAGACTGTTGCGTACATTTATGGTCCAAGAGATGATCATATTGTTGCAACTTCCAAGAGGACCCGATCCTTTGTTGAGGCGTTTATCGGGCGGTGTGGTTAATTAGGGTCCGTTAATGAAACCAATCTTTTTCTTTTTAGAGCTATTTGCAATTTTGCATCGATTGTGAACACATCACGTAGTTTTCATCGGTGAGATGGTGGTTGTTAGGATGGTGGGATGGTTTAGATTTGTTTGATGTTAAGTGGGGAGAACCGATCTGTAACATCTCCGAACAACGAAAAAATTTAAACTTTTATAATCAAATGAACATACAGATTAAAATCATCAAGAGTGAGGACATTACTCATAAAAATACTCAAATATCACTGATGTACCATATTACATAAGAGTTGTCAAAAGTATGATTACATCTGAGAACAAAAAGATACAAAGATAAGGAAACATGTAATCATAACGACATAAAGCAGACTCGAGGATCCGGTCCCAAAGTGCAATCTCTCTCGGTCACCACCGCTGAAACCTACCGCGGTCCTGAAAATAAACATAACAACAATGCATGAGTTTCCATAAGGAAATCCCGTATAACAAGCTCACCTATATGTCATATCATACTAGTATAGCATGACATGAAATACAAAGCAATAAAACAACAATCCCACCAAGGGTAAAACCGAACATTCGTCCCGCAATCGTTCATACTGCCACACAGGCCGCACGGTCTACAATCGTCATCGTTGCCACACATGTCAAACGGTCCACAACATCGCCACCGCCACACAGGCCTTACGGTCCACAACATCGCCGCCACACGATCCACAAACATCGGGTCTCCGTGGAGACCTACCATAGGCACATACGGTCTAGCGAACAATACGCAATGCATTCCCGCACGCAACTTCACCCAACGGCAGTTGCATGCCCGCTGAAAGCAATGGGATCCGCAATCCCTCAGGCTACTACTCTAATGTGAGAGTCAAGGCATAACTACGTCACCCTCTATAATACATAGGCGACACGTCCCAAGTATCCACATGGCGGTCCTTGGACAGACATGAGCAACGTACCCACCATCACCTCCCGGCTCACTCTCTATGCGAGGACATGGGTTTCCGTGGACAGATTTGACACTTCACTAGGACCAGGATTCAGTTCTGGGCTCAAACGGTCGACCGGAAAAGGTATACCGGTCGACGGCGGGGAATCGGTCGACTGAACGCCTACAACGGTCGAATTCTGTGCTCAAAACCTGATTCCTAACGATCGAACGAAAGTCTAAAACCGGTCGACCGAACGTGGTCAAAATCCTGAGTCTGGTCAAAATCATACAAGTCTATTCGGTCGACCGACTCAAGGGTCCCGGTCGACGGAAAATTTCTAGGGACATCCTAGCAGTTTAGGTCATCTACCGGTCGAACAAGATACAACAATCGGTCGAACAACATACTAAACAATTAAGTTCACTTAAGTTTCGGTTGGATCAAAGGTCAAGAACGGTCGACCGTTTGGATGGTCAACGTCCAGTCCAAGCGAAACACGAAACAACGGTCGAACGGCTCAGGAGTCACGTTCGACCGAAAACTCCCAGACAAACCTCCGACCCACCAGTACATGCACAACTGGTCGACCGCTACAAGGCGTCGTTCGGCCGGTGTTGGTTAAAGTTGGGCAAAATACTAAACAAGTCGACCGCCCTAAGACACCAGTCGACCGTTGGTCGACAACAACCTTGTGTCAGCCAAGTATTTTACGCCATTTCTCGCCGTCAGTGAGGTCTCTGACAACCACTACACCCCAACGTGGGTGAGCAACAAGGACATTTAATGCAAGAACTTGGCATACCTTCTTCGTGAAGAACAACGTTCGTCGGAGCTCCGCAACCAACGTCGGTCCGCACTACTCGCTTCTCCTCTTCCTCGCGACTTCTTCCAACCACGTCTTTGTCTAGCGCACGCCTTGCTCGCACCACCACGCCGCCTGAGCTTCAGAGGGAGAGGAAGAGATGGATGGAGAGGAGAAGGGTTTGAAGAGGAAGAAGAAGACGTGAGAAGAGAGGGAGAAAGGATGAGATCAGTGTTTTCTCCCAACACAACACCCTAACACCATCTTCCTACACCACTAGCCCATGCCTCCTTCACATCACCACCCAAACCTCCACCATTCCTCCCCCAACTCCCATGCAAACCTCTCCAATTAGCATCCTAAACACCCATTAATCCATAAGCAAGGTTAGGGTCTTTACAAGATCATCTTGCCTTCAAGTCCGGTGAGCTTTTGGTGGTGACATAGGCCGAGGTAGGAGCACCCTCCTTACTCAGGCTAGCTGCTCTGATACCATGTAAATAATTGGGAATTTTTATTGAATCGAATTGTTAGAAGAATAGTGTACATGAGTGTTTTTAGAAGAGCTAAGTGGTAGAAATATAGTTGCGTAAAACTCTCCCCCAACTAACTCAACTAACTCGTAATTAACAACTAAGTAACTTCTAGAATATTCACACTCCTAACATCTAATTTTGTCACATAAAAGTACTACACGAGTATGTATGTATGTATGTATGTACGTGTAATCATTTCAGGAATAAAAGGTGAAATGATGGACGTGGAAGGAAAAATACCTATAAAAATCTTTATGTTAATATTAGACGAGGACGATATTCAACTAGGTGGAACTTTGATGAGTGAGAGGTTATATTGTATATACTTGATAAATTGAGGGGAAATTATGCAAATTTTAATTTGAGATCCGAGGATATATGTGAGCCAGTTGGCGCACTTCAAGTACATATTGAAGACTTAAGCTGCTGGAGAGATCTGGACACGTTAATTTGGTCCAGACCAAGCCGCATAATTAATTCAAGGGTATATTTCACCTTCTTACATCTTCTTCAAAGTGGCTTCGGGTTAATTTGATCATTGTTGGCACTTAGGTAAAATGAAACTAATGCACTTTAATTTATTTGATTCTCCATTTGATAAATTCATTTATGTTTTAAGGACAAACTTATCTCACTATTTTAGACCGGCTCAATTTGTTGGTTAACATATTTCATACAAACTATAACATGCATTTGTTTAATGAAAATTTCACGTCAACAAGGGTGCAAAGTGCAAAGGAACCCAGATTGAAGCGGACAAAATTCAATTTACTCTTCATTCAGCACCAAAGAAAAATAAAAAAACTACCAAATATCACTACAGTGTATTAAGGCTACACCAACGGTAGGTATCCATCGGTGTACCGCAATACCGCCAGATTGAGAGTTGTCAGTATTACTTGTGTCGGTGTATATTTACTTCGACGGATATACCGACGGAAACATCTCGTTGATGTTACTTTTAGCGTCAAATTCCCACCGTTTTTTTCACGTGATTTCGTCGTATCGTTGATAATCTGATGGCACGGATGTGCGTCCATAGGTGAAATCTATATTTCTAGTAGTATATCCAAATATTAATTTGTGATATCTACGTATGGGTCAAGGTGGTTAACACGTGGCACGTCCGGAATGGAGAACATGCGTGGTGGAAATTGGCTTTTATGGATTAGAGATTGTACTTTGTTAATTAATTACGTACTTATTCTTTGTGGTTTTGAAAGTAAAAAAAGCAATATTGTATAGATAATATTGTGCGGATATAAGAACAGGTTTGGACATTAGAATAATGGGAAGTGTGTTGTGTGAAACGACGGATCCATAACAAAATGATATATAAGATTCTTATAGGCGGACATAGGCGTTCATGACGTACTACTTTTTTTAAACATATTTGTCTTTTTTATACTTACGATCGACCCATTTTAAATATTGGGTCCTTAGCGGGAAGATGTCCCCCGGGCGGCGAAACGAGTTGTTGGCAGCCCCATTCATTGGGGGAACGTGTTCCCAATTTGTTGGTTTTTTAAATTTATTAAATAATGTTAATATATTTATTTTAAAGTTATTTTAATTTTTAAAATCTTTTTTTCTGAAAATATGTTTTTTTATTTGTTTTTATTTTTTAAAAAAATAAATTTATTTATTTAACTCAGAATTTACATTCAAATAATGTGAAAAGAAGGTAATGTAAGTGTGTAGGGGAGAAGAATGATATAAAATTATATTTTATTTTAGTTAGGCGTCCACTAAATATTTTCCATATAAAATTACATCAAATATTTTCCTAATTAATATTCAAAAAAGTTAATATGCATTGTCACATGCCTAATAAACAAAGGAGATTTGGGAGGGGAGTGATCACTTACCTACGTAACAAACCCCCCATCCACGACTAGCCTTCCATCACAAATTGTAATTTTTATTTTATTTTATTCTAAAATCAGTTTGATTTATAAAAAAAAATAAAAATATGTTTTTTAGTTTTTCTTATTTTAAAATTTAAAAAAAAATCTTTTAGGGTTTAGGGTTTAATGACATTGAGGGGGAGAGAAAGTGTTTAATAGTTGAGTTGTGATAATAGAAAGTTTTTTGTGTTTTCTAACAAAAACCACGCCAACCAACATGTTCAAAAATTTGTGATACGTGCATGGAATAGGTGGCTGACACAATCGTGTATCTAAGATCATACATCCGAACTCGACCTGATAATAAGATATCGCGTTTGACCACTGTACATGAAACATACACAATACTTGATAAGATGTTACTTATACACGGTTTTATCGTATCGTGTTCATGTTTTGTTATAGCCTCGATCCATGTCTGTTTTGGGAAGGCCTAACGGGAAGTGTGGTTATAACTTATAAATATGTGATGAATAAACTATCATAATGTAAGATATCAAAATATTATATATCCATTTTATATATTTCACGCTCTTATTCTCTTATTGTTAATTTGTTATACGACTCCCTTCTAATTTAATTTGGATCTCTCTTACTTAAGGAATCTTCCTTCTCTTAGCAGTATTACTACAAACCAGTCACACGAGCTTGACTTCGACTTGTCAACAACACCTCTCGCGGATCGTATCAAATTACCCACATTATTAATGTAAAACATATCATGTTTGGTGTGTGCGTTAAAGTATGTTAATTGGTTTCTATCTACAAAGATAAGAACCAATTAAATGTTCTTTAACGGATGCATTAACTAAAGAACAAAGAGATTTTCTGCCCTATAAATAATGAAATTTGGAGTAGTTACTTCAGTGGTGGTCGAGGAAAAGGAAAACTTATTGTGACAAAGAGACATGGGTTCTTCTCAACATGATTTCAGTTTCCATGCGAAGACGATCAATCTTCCTTTGTTACTTTTGAATTTCTTTTGTCTAACTTACATGGTTGGAGCTGCAATGATCAGAGTTGAGGACATCATCAAGACGATCAAGGTACATACTTCGCTTCAAGGAAAAATAATAATTATTGCACATATCTGGAATTGATTTGTATGTTGTTCGCATAATTTGTACTTGAATATGATTTCGAAAAGATAATGATGATAACACCATATTATTATTTTTCTTCTTACAGACTGAAAATGGTGATATATTCGATTGTGTCGATATTTACAAACAACCGGCATTCTCTCATCCATTGCTCAAAGAGCATACCTTACAGGTGAAGTACAATTTCTAGTTTTGAAAGTGTTTCAGGGACTTTCAGTACATAATCTCAGGTTGTGACATGACTCATTGAGGTTTAATTCTTAGCCTTTAAATTAACTACTACAAATACAATGCCAGATTTTTACTTACCTATCAAAAACACTAGAATTTCTACTTATAAAGTATTGTACATAATCATAGATTTAGTAAATTCCCTTTTAATTATTTCCTTAAAATAATTCCATTTCATTCTCCGAGATTGTTTATTTTAGACCCATAAAGTACTTCTTATACTTGTTTATTGCAATTGGTTGTATAAAATTAGTGAATGTAGTTAAAGATACATAAACACATATGTCGTTAGTAAAGGCAAAATATGATAAAGTTAGATGGAAGGGGATATGACAATTTTGAAGATTTTATAGACAGTTGTAAAATATAAAGGTAGTGATATCTATAAGTACAAAGTTTTGAAAAGAATATATATGCAAGAATTACTTATAAATTTAACATTAATATTGTGGTATTTATGTTGTAGATGAGACCTACTTCCTACCCGGACGTGATAATATCAAAAGAAGACTCTTCGTTGAACATGATGCAAAATGATGAGGATTCAGAAGAAGAAGAAGAAGAAGGATGTCCAGAGGGATCTATCCCAGTCCACAGACTTGAAAGCAACGTCTCGCAACCTTCAATTGGATATGGGCTGATTTTAAATCACACATCTCCAAACCCCGATACGAGGGGAGATAAAGTACCATAAATATTGAAATTTTATATTACGCGTATATATTCATATTAGGAATATAATACATGTATGTTCACTTTCCTTAATTAATAGTGAATTCACATACCATAAGTTGAATTGTGATAATGTATATTGACATATTTTGTTCGTTTTCATTTTGCAGTATGCTGTTAGGAAATGTCTACATCGTGGAATTGTGTATAATGGAGCAACAGCAGAAATTAATATTTATGCTGTTCCAATTACTTCACCAGATCAACTTTCTTTTGGTTTTGTTGGAGTCTCCGATCCTAATATTGGTGCGGCAGTTAGTGCTGGATGGATGGTAAGTAAATCATAGTTTTTTATCCTCTTGTATTGTTTTAACTATAAAGTTATACTAAATTTGAAGTATATTTTATCAGTCATTACGGGAAAAAATATTTTGATTTTGAATTGTGAAACGCATCATCAATACATGCATTAGCTAGAAGTACGAAAATATATTTAGAACTAAATAAATTTCAGGGAAAAAAATATAGAACTACAAATCATACGAAATTATTGCTTATAAACATTGTATTGGTCGGAAGTCACAACAACAGATTGTCAGTGGTTAATCTAAGTGGTTAATTATTGCAGGTAAAACCATCTTCCTTCCGTGATGCCAAGACAAGATTAGCGATATCTTTTGTTGTACGTAAACATCTTCTTCGTCAAATATTCAATATGCATGATTGGGTTATATATATATATATATATATATATATATGCATATACAAATGGGATATAAATATTAATTATGTTGTGTTTTTATATATGGTAGAACAATGGAGCTGGGAGTGGATGTATCAACTTGGAATGTCCAGGTTTCGTACAGACAAACAGACACATTCGACTTGGAGAGGAATTACAACCACTTTCAACATACATGGGTGTACAACATGGCATCCGCGTTTTTCTGTTCAAGGCAAGATTAAACCATAAAATTAATAAACTACTTGGAGTTAGTGTAATCAATATCTAAATTAGTATGGTATTAGTGATTTTTCTTTAGTGAAATGCATGTCTTAAATTCTTGATTAATGAATTATATCTAAATTAGTATGCTAGCTATTGGTGAATTGTAGTATTTAGTGAAATGCATGTCTTAATAATGATTTATATTATATTTTCCAATGTAGGACACAAGGACAAACCACTGGTGGTTCTCCTATGGAACAATTTCAAACCTTGTTGGTTATTGGCCAGCGAATATATTTAGACACTTTGATCATGGACCTATATTGGTGTTTGGTGGTATTGTAGGTTGCAATCCTGGTAGACAATGCCCACCCATGGGTAACGGGCATTTTCCTTCAGAAGACATACCTGGTACCTTCCGTGCATGTTTCATAAAAAATGCTCAATCCATAATGCGAAATGGCGTTGTAACATATGTTACATCCAGAAACGTAGTTCCTTTTCTCACTGCTCCGCATTGCCATGGTGTTGGAGGGTTCCATGATGGTGATGATCATGGATTTTCATTTGGAGGACCAGTTTGTCAGTCTTAATCCTTCGAATCTAATAAATAAATAAAACCGTCATCTTTAATTTGCTTGTGTTATATATTAACTTAGATTGTGGATGCATGATGTTCATGTGAGATTAATGACGCACGTTGCAATAGGTTTTCCCACTTGCTTTCTATTCTATAACTTACTTTATACTACAGCAGATAGTTCGCGGGTGGATGAGAATAGTCCTACGTCGGCAAATTTATGGACATACTTGTAGTGTGGACAAATCTGAATATAATCCTTAATGAAGGGTCTTTAGAGGGGTCACTTATGCTATTTATGTTATAGGTTGATGTCTTTATACATTTACTTCTTGGACTAATGGTATTTTGATAGGTAACCTATGATATTTTGCTTTTGATGTCTATAAATATATAATGCTACAAGGTTTATGGAATAGAGTGTGATATATAGGGTTCTGCATTTGGAGTTGGGCTTTAGTACTGTATAAGGTTTAACATTTAAAGTTAGGGTTGAGAATTAGGGTTTAAGGTACAGGGTCTAGGATTTAAGGTTTAAGGTTTACAATCTTCATATTTGGAATTTGTTGTTTGATATATCTACAATACCTTTTGTCTGAATAAATATGATTAGTGTTGTAGGAGTTAAATGTTTTTGTATAAAATGCTTATGACCACTTGGTCCACTTCACATCCCTTAGTAAATGTTTTTGTAGTCCGAGTTACAAGTCACGTGGACTCTTTGATCTACAAACTAGCTTTTGAGTGATCATTATTCTATATTTCAACATGTTTGTTATGCAAATTAAATTTTCATAAATATAGTTGTCTAGTGTTTTCTAATATTTCGTCACGGAGCATGATGTTTTTACCTCATCGCTCACTTAATCAAGTAAATCATTTTCGATGTAAGCTACCAAATCGTCATTCAAGCAATGAATGATATTCTATTAAACCGTTCTTAATAATATTTATTACCGAAAATAGTCTTTAATTTCTCTGTTACAGTTGCAATCATTTTCTCTGTGCTAAAACACTAATTTCTTCTAAGTAATAAAAGTCACCTAAACTAAGCATTTCAAAGATGTATGTCTGAATATCATTAAAAGGTCTAACATGGTTTATAGTGGAGAGTTCGTTAAGATAATATTGTGCATTAATACTCTTTTAAAAAAAATCAGTTAGCTTTTGATTGTTTATTCTAACTTGGTGTCCCTTATTTCAACATATTTATTTTTCAAGTTCCTGCTTTTGTAATTGTATTATTCAAATTAAGGGGCTAGCTAGCGCAGGAAATCACAAAAAAAAGGTCAGCCCCTTAATTTGAAAAAAACTATTTCATCTCCTCCATAGCTTGTAAATATGATATTTTTGCAAGGGTTTTTTGCTTGCATGCACTCCAACGGAGTATAATGGGAGATGTGCACTTGCGTTTCGGGAGTTGTCTTAGACGCATCTGTCTAACTCTAAAAATTACTTGTATGCACCGGCCATTAGCGTGGGTCCCGCTCCGTCAATGTTTCCACCCAAATCCTTTCCAAGTTTTGGAAATTACTCATCCTACAATGTCCTTACTATTAAATAAAAAATATAATCCGAAAAAAACCCAAGACAACTCTCCTTCCTCGTATTAAAGAAAACATGGTAGGATCGATCTTAACATCCTCAAACAGCAGATTAATTTAAAATTTTATAACATACAACAATCAGAGGACATTACGCAAAATACACAGAACCAGATGCACCAACATATATAATATATATATATATCCTAGTATTTCAAAAGTGTGATTACATCAAAATGTTATACAACAAAATACAAGTAATCACTCCGACCTCAAAAAGATAGAAGCATGATCTGGTAGCGACGCTCCTCTCCTCGGTCACCACCCCTAACACCGATCACGACCTGAAAAGCAAACATGGAACAATGCATGAGTTTCCAGAAAGAAATCTCATATGCCAAACTCTACAAATGCATGAAACTAGATCACTCTAACATGCAATTCTATCAACAAAGAAAAACATATCACGCAGTTGGGCTCCAAAGCTTTTTCACCCAACCACAGCTCCCACAAACTGTTACGGGGTTCCAGGGCTTTTTCAGCCAACCACCGCAACACACAACGTCGTCAAGCTGGGCTCCAGGACTTTTTCACCCAACTGCAGCTACCACGACACGACACAACCAGGGCTCTTTCACCCAACCCGAACGCTCTAACGGCTACAAGGCTTTTTCACCCAACCTTTATCACGCGACCCTTGCTCAGGATCCAGGTCTCTTTAACCCAACCTGAACGCACTACGAAGCTCCAGGGCCTTTTCACCCAACCCCGCACAGACTAGTTGGGCTCCAGAGCTTTTTCACCCAACAACAACTCTCACAAACAATTACGAGGCTCCAAAGCTCTTTCACCCAATCACCGCAACACTCGTGCTCACTAGCACATTTGCCGGAAGAACATCGACACCACAACTCGTCTCACAAGGACGACCACAACCAACGCACCTCGCATGTGAAAAACTGGACACAAACGGTCGACCGAACCAAGAGTCTCGGTCGACCGAATCTCAACAAAACTAGGCAAATGCCCCAACCAGCACACCATCGGTCGAACATCTCCCAACAACCACAACGTACGGTCGAACCAAAGTCAGGGACTGGTCGACCGTTTAGAAGGTCACCTCCCAGGTTCAATGAACACAACTAACAATCGGTCGAACGGCAAAGGGGGCCCGTCAGACCGGAAATCATCAGTAAAATTCCCCATCACTCAACAAAATCAACCGGTTGAACCCCCAAGCACTAGCGATCGACCGAAAACCACTAGTAAAATCCACCAACGAAACCAATCAACTCCGGTCGACCGACCCATCATCAGTCAGACCCACATTCAATTAACTTAAGTCATTGGTCGAACACCTATCAATAAACGGTCTACCGTTTAGATGGTCTAGGCTCCAACCGACTTAACTCATGTACGATCGGTCGAACAAGTCAACAGACGGTCGACCGTTTAGATTGCCAACGCCCACGACTGACCTAGAACAGTGCACACGGTTGAACGGCAAAGGAGACCCATTCGACCGGAAACCACCAGAGCTTGCCTCTAACGCACCACTGGTCGACCATCCAGAGGCATCATTTGACTGACGTGAGGCAAAATCCTAAAATCTCCGTAGGAACGGTCGACCATTGCACCAACCGGTCGACCGATCCAACAGTAAAACTGCTGCACGTTTGCTTGCGACGAGCCTTTCGGCCTACCGTCGACTTCCAAATACTCACACAACAAAAGTGAGCTACAACTACATGTTTGACATACCGTGAAAGTCTGAAGAAACCTCCGAAGAACCTCGATGGTGCTTCCACGAGCACTTCTCCTAAGAATCACAATCCACCGACGAACTTCCTGCTCGATCACCGATCACCACTCCTCGTTGATCCACAGTCACACAATCACCTTCGTCGATCACTTCCCCAACCATTGGAAACGAGATGGGATGAGAGAGAAAGAAGAAGAAACAAATGAGATGGGTTTAGCAACCAACTAACTCACCTCCACAAGCAAACAACGACGACCACCTCAACCTCGCCGAAGATCACCTCCACTCGTCGGAGCACAACACTGAGAGGGAGAGACAAGTGAGAGAGTGATACGTGAGAGAGTGTGTGTGTGTGTGTGAGAGAGAGAGAGAGAGATTCACCTCAAAAACCCTTCCATCCTTCCATCCTCACCATCCAACCATTCCACTCCATCTCAACCCTCCATTCCAATCTCCTCCAAAACACCTCCTAATCAACAAATAAAACTCAATTAGGATTAGAATCCCACATCGATAATATTGAAATCCGATATGAACCATATATTGGTTTGGTCGTGTTATTCGTGTATAATTTGAAAGTTTCAAAATTAGAAAATTTAGATCGAGTTTGTCACCGAGGAATCCAAACCACCACGGCTGATGAGAGTGTACATTTTGGTCTTCTTGTTGCCCACTTCAAACTAGCTATTTGCAACTTATGCCTGATTAATGGCCTAGAGGAGGCTTGAAGGAAGAAGGTTAGCTAGGTTTAGTACGTAACTAATCCACCTTGTACGTTTATGATCCAGGAGATGATCTGTAGGATTTCTAGTTTAATTGCACATATATATTTTTGAAATTTTTATGCACAATAAGGATCAATACCAATTTTCTATGATTTGTTACATGCATGCATCAGTTTGTTTCAATAACTAGTTTCAAAATTTTATTAAAACAAACATGGGCTCCGAATTTTATACCTAGAAGTTCTCTAAGACTTCTTGATGATCCGGAGACGTTGAGGATGCTTGTCGCTGTGTCGGATGCCCCCGAGTACTCACCAAACTCTAAACAAGATCGGAGAGAGAAGAGCTAGCCTCTCAATCTCCAATAGGGTTTAGAATCTAACCACTAACCCCTCTTTAATTCCCTTGAGAAGAAGATCTCTGAAAACTAAAACTAAACTCAAGAATTAATGGAAATTCGTGGGGAATTATGGAGAGAGATGTTTGCACAAGAAGATAATTAATTAATTAATTAATGAGGTAATGAGATAAACTTGTATTTATAAGTTTTCTCCAAATTACCTATTCATGTGCAACCTCTTGCCCATGATTTCATGCAAACTTCCATCTAACCATCCATTATTTGCTAACAAATAATCTTAGCCACGAATTAAATCAATTATGGACCAATTTCATGCATGATCTAATTAATTCTTAAATTAATTCTACATAAAATGGTCTGGACCGGTCGACCGTTTTGGAAGTTCGGTCGACCGTTTAGACCAGGTTTCGGTCGATTGTTAATAACTCGGTCGACCGTTCGTAACAAAAAAATTTCATCGCGATGTTCGGTCGACCGACCGATTATACTCGGTCGACCGAAAACGAAATAAGACGAAATTCCTGTTACGGGTGCAACATTCGATCGACCGTTTAACGTTTAGCGGTCGACCGTTTTTGCACAGTACTTGCAGACTTGTCAAATTTTGGTTTAACCCCTACAAAATTTGACATTTCGGGATTAGTAGTAAGTTCACAACTTATGTAACATATTATCCTATGTAATGATTAATCATTACACCCCATAATATTTACATCACATATGAATTTAATTTAGATTCTAATTATGTTATTAATCATAACATAATTTTGATTTTGCTTGTTCACCTCACGTGTCATATTTTCTATATGAAACCCGACACATCTTATGAACTCAAAATCTCCATTTCTTGATTCCAGTTTTGTGGTGTGACATATGGGAGGATCTAAACTAAGTTGGCAGTGATATTAAGAGCTTAATATCACAAGCTATAAGCGGTATCTAGCTACACATTATAGCTCCCAATTAGTTAGATGTCTTAATTCCACTCGAACGAAAACCCAATCCATTTAGTGATGGAGTGCACCACTTGTGTCCGTCCCTTGCCTCATGATGTTAAGAATACACACAAAGTAGTAATGTGTCATCTTTGTATTAGTATTCATTTCTTGATCTCTTTAAGCTAGTTACAAATATGTGACTTAACTCAAATCACATTGTGCACATTATAACTTTGTTTTATCAAGGGGCCCACTAATATCATCACTCAATTAAGAGAGACAATGATAATCTTTTGACTAACTATCTTCTCCAACAAAAGTCATACTTAACCAACCAATGCTTTTACACTACACTCATCGATAGGTCAAGATGAATTAACCAACTAATATCATCACTCAATTAAGAGGGGCAATGATAATCTTTTGACTAATATCATCACTCAAGATGAATCCATGCACCAACTATCACGAGGCTATTAACCACCTTAAGTAGGCCAAGGCTATGGAAGAGGAATTAAAAGCTCTAGAAACCAACAAAACATGGAGCCTTGTGACCCCCCCCCCCCCCCCCCCCCAAATAAAATAAAATAAAAGGTGAATAAAAATAGGTTTACAAGACCAGATGCAATAGTGATGGTATTGTAAAAAGATTTAAGGCCCGGTTAGTTGCAAAATGGCACACTCAAACTTATGGGTTAGATTATTAAGAAACTTTTGCCCAGGTTGCAAAGATGAGCATTGTCCATGTTCTCCTCTTTGTACCCGTTAACTCTAGTTGTAATCTTTTCCAAATAGATGTTAGGAATGTCTTTTTGCAGGGCAACCTAGAAGAAGTCTATATGACTCCTCCCCAGGCTACAAAACAGATCCAAGCAAGGTATGCAAACTTCGCAAGTATACATGCTTAAACAATCTCCACGCACATGATATGCAAAACTCAATCACTCTCTTCTACTTTGTGGGTTCTCTAAAAGTTCTGTCAATGCCTCCATGTTTACTAAACACTATCATAACACAACTATAATTGTCTTAGTATATGTGGATGACATTATAATAATCGGAAATAATGATAATGATATATTCTTAGTAAAACATTACCTTAAATCCAAATTTGATATTAAGGATTTAGGCATCATGAAATATTTCCTTGGAATTGAAATTGCTCACTCAAAAAATGGATTATTTATATTCCAAAGGAAATATGTTCTGGATCTTTTACATGAAACTGGGAACATATGGTCTAAACCAGTCAACACCCCAATCAAAACAAATCGAAAGGTTAGTTTGGTTGATGGTGAACCAGTTCAAGACTTAGGTCAATTCCAAAGATTGGTCGGTAAACTCATCTACCTCACAGTCACTAGACCCGACATCACCTATGTCGTTACCATAGTAAGTCAATTTAAGCTTGCACCTCATAAGGGTCATCTAGAGATCGTTGACTGGATTCTACACTATCGTAAGAAAATCCCGGGTCAATGCCTTTGGATGAAAATAAACAATTCTAATACAATTGTTGGTTACTTTGATGCAGATTGGGCAGGTAGTCACGATCGAAAATCCACCACCGGATTTCGCACCTTCGGTGGAGGAAAATCGGTGACATGGAGAAACAAAATGCAAAATGTGGTGGCTAGATCAAGTGCCAAAGTCGAGTACCGAGCGATGGCCTCCACAATTTTGGCTCAAGAAATTCCTCAAGGATATGAATATAAGCAATCAAAATTCAATACAAATGTTCTGTGAAAATAACGCCGCAAGACACATCGCCTACAATCCAGTTCTTCACGAACGAACGGAGCACATTGAAGTAGATTGCCACTTCATTTTGTGGGAAGATACAAGCTAAAGAAATTGAAGTTCCTTACGTTCAAAGCAATGATCAATGAACATACATCTTCACCAAAGCACTCGATCAAAGACACTTCCAAAACATTTTTCACAAGTTAGGCTCGTTCAACATTTTCTGGAGTCAACTTGAGGGGGAATGTTGAAATAAGACAAGATAAATACGTTGGAGTACTTACCTAATATAGATGTCAATCAAGCAAATCTCCTAGATCATAGGATTCAAGCATGGAAAGCCTAACGACTCAATCCTTATTGTATAAATAAACATGTAAACCCTAAAAGAAATAATAATATTACTGTTCAAATCCAATACCTAGCTATCCGCTTCGTATTCGCAAATATTTAAAATGAACGTAAGACAAATTCCCTCAAATATAATTTCCCCCAATTAAAGGGTCCAATTGACCTTTTTCCATGTGAAATAGAAAGGTATGTAAGAAATAATTAATGTAACATACAATGCATGTAACGAATGACTTAATATTGATGTAAAACATAATTTCCACCAACTCCCATTAGGTTGTATACTCATCGAAACTGTGTTTTAACTTTTAAGTCAATATTAAGTCATTCCTTACATGCATTACATGCTACATTAATTATTTCTTACATGCCTTTTAATTTCACAAGAAAAAAAATCAACTGGACCCTTTAATCAAGGGAAATTATATATGAGGGAATTCGTCTACCGTTCAATTTTAAATATTTTGACCAAAAGTTGTCATTAGGGCTGGTAAATTCGTGTTTAGTGTCGTGTTTGACACGAACACGAATTGTTTTTCCTCGACCCGAACACGAACACGAATTAATAAGAAATAGTCGACACGAACACTAAAATCTAATCTTAAACCCGAACACGAATTTGGTAACCCGAACACGACCCACGTTGACACCAATCCATTTTTCGTGTTCGTGTTGACACGAACACGAATTAACCCGAATAACTCGAACTGACTTGTTTGACACGAATTTTTACAAACACGAATTAACCTGAACACGAAATAACATGTTTTACACCAATTATGACATGTTTGACACAAATTTACACAAACATGAATTAACCCGAACTAGCATGTTTGACACTAATTACACGAAATACAAACCCGACCCGAATTACAGTTCGTGTTATTCGTGTCAACCCGAATTATACGAAACACGAAATACTTCAACCAGAACCCGACCTGAATTACAGTCCGTGTCAGTCGCGTCGATCCGAATTACAGTTTGTTTCATTCGTGTCGATCCGAATTACAGTTCGTGTCATTCGTGTCGACCCGAATCATGATATTAGTGTCGGGTTCGGGTTTCGTGACATGACCCGAATTGCCAGCCTTGTTGTCATATGTGCCAAATCAAATGGCACCGATTTACTTAGCAGATCAAATGTGTTAATCCACTTATAACTAAAACCAACCAAGGTCACGCTAAAATTGTGTCATTATTAATTTTCCGACTTGGAGGAACACATTAACTAAGAGATAACACCAAATTAGAAATACTTTAAGACACAATCTTCTTAAGACTCTAAGAAATCAGTATTAATTAAATACTCTTTAACGCGTGCTATCAAAATTACGGTCATATAATGTGAGAACCTAATCCTTTTGATTAAGGTTAATTAGGTTTAAGAACTTTAACCCTATTTAGTGAGAGTATAAAACCTAACCCAACCCATTTCATCCCATTTTCCTCTCATTTCCTCTTTTCTCATTTCCTTTCCTCTCTTTTTCATCTCACTCTCTCCCTCAACACTTTCTCTCCCTCCCTTGTAGTTCGTCGGTGGAAGAAGGAGGAGCTGCGGGTGCGCCGGCAAGTCGAGGTCGCCGGAGATCAAGGAAGGTGTGGAGATCCACGTTCGTGTGAGGAATTCGCCGGAGATACGCTCTTTTTCGTGGAGGATCGTCGTTGCTCTTCGGAAGCTTCTTCAAGCTTTCAAGGTATGCCAAGCCTTGCTTTTACGCTCACCAAGGTTGTGTGGGTGTTTGAGTGTTCGACGGTAGGCCGAATGGCTCGTCGGAATAGCATGGCAGATTTTCTGCTCTGTTTCGGTCGACCGGTCGTAGTGTAATTCGGGCGTTCTCACTCGAATCGGTCGAACGATACCCCATGGGTGGTCAACCGATTGTTCGTGTGAGCGAGAAGATGAAGGCCCTGAGTGTTTTCGGTCGACCGGGTCCCCTTTGCCATTCGACCGAATGCACTGTTGTATGTCGGTTGGGGGCGTTGACCTTCTAAACGGTCGACCGCCTCTTTGACCAAGTTCGACCGGACGTACTGTTTTAAGTCGGTTGGGGGTGTAGACTTCTAAATGGTCGACCGCCCTGAGATCCCGTTCGACCGATGACTTAAGACAACTTAAGTGTGGTTCGACCGATACATATTTCGGTCGACCGGTAATGACCTTGTAGAATGTTGAAGTCCCTGTTGTTTTTCGGTCGACCGGAAGCCCATTGCCGTTCGACCGTTGGGATGTGTTATTTAATATTTATTTTGTGGCGTAGACCTTCTAAACGGTCGACCGTCCAGAGACTTTTGTTCGACTGTTTCAATGTTTTTCTTGGTTCGACCGTTGGTTTGTGGTTCGAACCAATTACCGATTTTAACGACCCACTGGTCGACCGTATGACCTCTTTCGGTCGACCGTTGGAGCCCAGTATTTGCCTTGATTGTTTTGAACGCGTTGGTGCGTGGTTTGCTTTTACGAGTTATGTTCCCATGATATGACATGTGCATTGAGACCTAGGTAGTAGACCTGTGGGACCATATTCCCTTTTGCATGATCTATATGTTATGACCTTAGCCTTTGTGGCGAAGGAGATGACCTTAGCCTTTGTGGCTAAGGAGATGACCTTAGCTTGTGTGGCGACGGAGATGACTGTTAGCCCTTGTGCAACAGAGTTCTGTGCCTTAGCCTGTGTGGCGACAGAGATGACCGACCGATGTTGTTCCGGCGGATGTGCTCGACCGATGTTGTTCCGGCGAGTGTGATCGTCCAGCTGTGGCACGGCTGGAGAGTATGACCGACCAGAGCGACGGTTCTGGCGGATTGTGGTCCTCGACCACTGATCAGATCTGATGATGACTCGGAATTGCGTGTGACCCTCACCGAACCCATATGACTAGTGTAGCTGCGAGTGGAGGGTGTGTCGCGTATTTTCCGTATGACCGCATGTGCCTGCGGTGGGTATCTACGGATGTCCAAATCTAGACTTATGACTAATGAACTCTGGTTGGGGAAATGACTATTATGACCTTATGACTCGTCTGGGGAATGACCAGTTATGATGTATGTTTGGCATAATACTAGTATGATAGGTCATGTTTCGCATTGCATGTAGGTGGGTTTGGCATACGGGATTTCCTTCGGGAGACTCACGGTATTGTTGTTTGATTTCAGGTTCACTCTTCAGGAGCTGTTTGGGTGGTGACTGAGGACGAGCGCATCTTGGAGTCGGGTCCTCGTGTCGGTTTTGAGGTTATTATGACTACTTGTATATCTGTATATTGTATTTTGATGTAGTCATTCTTTTGACAACTCCTGTAAACGGTGCAACACCATATATTATATTTATATTTCGAGTAGCGTCCCCTGTGTTGATGTTTATCATTTGATTATCTTTTTATTAAAAGTTTAAATTTCCGCTGTTTCAGGATGTTACATATAATATTTACCAAAAATTGCTCATAAATGTAAAAATTATCACGTTCGTTGCGTGGATTAAGTATATTTGACTGGTTTTTATGTATCCAGTTAAGCTTAAACGAACATGTTAATTAAGAAATAAGATCAAATTAAGCATACTTTAACACCCAATACAACTGTGAAACAAGAGGATAAAAATCAATTAAATACACTTTAATGCGTATATTAACTAAAATTCAATGTATAACTTCAAAAAAAGTGCCTATAAATGATTTACTCTCGGATAGTTAATCTTGCAAACAACCAAACATAGGTTCTTCTCGACAACATTTCAATTTCCATCCTTGTGTCAAAATGCTCACTCTTCCATCGTTGGTTTTAATTTTTTTGTGTTTGATTTACCTTGTTGGAGCTTCACCAGTTGGATACCATATTAATGCTGAAGACATTATAAAGACCATCAAGGTACAAATTTTTATTTCTTTAGTGAAAATCAAATATACAAGTTGGATATTTGTTTGTGGGATGATTCAAACTTAACCACAATCTTAACAAGATAATGGTGATCCTACCATTTTACTTTTTTCTTCTCTTACAGACTCGAGGAGGTGATATTTTTGATTGCGTCGACATTTACAAACAACCCGCTTTCTCTCATCCCTTGCTCAAAAGCCACAAATTGAAGGTTGAGTACAATTTTTAATTTTGAAATTTATAGGGACTGTGACTTTATTCACGGTTCTGATACGCCAATTGGTTATATTTAGTTAATTTAGTTCAAATGTGTAAATAAATTAAAGTTAGTTGGGAGGGGGAAATTTTGACAAGTTCTAAGATTCATTACGCTTTTAAGAAATATGTAATAATAAAGGGATAATTTTAAATGCAAAGTCTTCATGGAACACTATTCCAAAAATCTTCTCGAATATTGTAAGCTAAGGGGACTGATTGTTAAATTTCTGTTGTAGATGAGACCCAATTCTTACCCAGAAGGAATAACATTAAACGAAAATTCCGTACAAAACGTGAAATTAGAAGATGAAGGATGTCCGAAGGGATATGTCCCCGTGCAGAGGCTTAAACGCAACATATCACAAGCTTCGGTTGGATCATCAGAGGGGTTTATTGTAACGCCCCGAAACAGCGGAAAATTTAAAACTTTAAACAGATAAAGAATTAACACTGGGGTCGTCACCAAACCACGAGTACATATATATATATAATATGGGAAACTGTACAATACAAGAGTCAAGGATGATTACAACCCAACACCAAAAGCTATACAACACATGTACAAGGGAAAGATCATCCACCTCGAAGAACAAAAGAGACAGGATCTGGTCTGGGTGCTCCTGTCCGCAGTCACCACCTCCTAATGACGCGTACGACCTGACATAAAACATGAATATGCCTGAGTTTCCCGTGGGAAACCCCGTATGCCAAACCCCTAAAATATGAACATAATATGTGAAATGAAACATGAAATGAAATGCAGTAAAACATAACAATCTCCCGTGCACACCAGACACCTGCTCCTCAGAGCCATAACAACAATGTGCACACAAGGCACCGCCGGTCAGAGTCTCGGCCAACGCTCCGTAGAGCCACAACACGTGCACACAAGGCACTGCCAGTCAGAGTCTCGGCCAACGCTCCGTAGAGCCACAACACGTGCACACAAGGCACCGCCGGTCAGAGTCTCGGCCAACACTCCGTGGAGCCACAACACGTCCCTCCTCTCAGGCCGGCAATGTCTGTACCGTCGCCCCAAAAAGGCCGGAGACCCATTGCCCTCGAGACGGATCCAACAACACACGGCACAAGCATCCATATGCAAAACAGTGCCCAAACGGTCGAACGGAAGAACCCAAACGGTCGACCGAACACCACAACTATTCCTCAGAAAAACCGAAATAACGTCCAACCGGTCGAACGGCAAAGGGGCCCGTTCGACCGAAATCCAACAGGGAAAATCCTCTCTTGCTCAAAAAGCACCAACGGTCGAACGACTCACCAATCACGGTCGACCGAAAACATCCAGGGAAATCCCCCAACAAAACCGCACTACACGGTCGACCGAAACCGCACTTCCGGTCGACCGGCCAATAAGTTAACTTAAACTCCGGTCGGACGAAGTCAACGAGCGGTCGACCGTTTAGATGGTCAACGCCCACAACCGACCTACAACAGTGCTTTTCGGTCGACCGGCAAAGGGGACCCGTTCGACCGAAAACACGCAGAGCCTTTTTCCCTTGGTAAAACGCACCACCGGTCGACCACTTGAAGAGTATCGTTCGATCGGCGTAAGGGTTTTCCGCCCAAAATACTCTACAACCGGTCGATCGAACCAACCCGCCGGTCGACCGATTATAGTGCAGAACACTGTTGCACGGGTCCGACGAGCCCTCCGGCCTACTGTCGATCACCCCAACACCCACCAAAGCATAAGTGAGCATCAAAGCAAAGCTTGACATACCTTAAGGCTTGAAGAAGCCTTTGAAGAACCCACGAAGTCGCCTCCACAAGCGCTTCTCCTCCTTCTCCGGCGGAACCCGAATGCGATCACCTTCCTCCGGCCACACGATCCGGCGAGCCTCGAGCTCCTCCTCACCTCAGAGAGCTACGGATTAAGAGAGAGAGAGAGAGACTTGAGTGAGAGAGAGGAAAAGCACGAGTGAGAGAGAGAGAGAGAGCACCCACCTACTCAACACCTCCCCTCATCTCCACCCTCCACCTCATCACCACCCAATCAATCTCAGCCCTCCACCTCCTCCTCTTCTAATCCTCCACCTAAGCACAATAAACTCATATAATCAAGGGGTTAGGATGTAACATTTATAATCGCTAATACTTCTTCTAACAATATTTTGCGAAAAAAAGTAATTTTTTTATATTTGATTCCTAACAACTTTAGTTCTTTTTTTTCATAATATAAAATTGTATTTTAGACAATCATGAAGTAAGTTGTTTGAAAAATAAAACTACAAATCATGTGTGTTCTTGAGATTTTAGGATTAGTTATATTGCTATATGACAATATTTGACAGTATCGAAACCAGAAATTATTATTTGATAAACAAGCACAACCGTGATTATTTTTTTCAGTTTGAGTTAAGCAAGAAAAACTTGTATGTGGCCTTTCTATTTGGATATGCCTCGTGCATTTTTTTGGTGTAATAAATTTTAGGAGAAATACTTGTATTTTTAGTATCTTGTAAGCACAAACACATACTGTAACGTACCCGAAAACAGCGGAAAATTTAAACAATAATAAAGACCGTCAACGGTCAACACTGGGCACGTCACGGGAAAATAACCAACATATATATATAAAATATATAATGTACAGACCCACGTGGAAGTCAACTATACAGACTATACCGACTGACTGTGATTACAACAAAAGCTATACAACATGTAATCACCTCAAAAGAAGAAGACACTACAGGATCCGATCTCGGGGGTACCGTCCTCGGTCACCACCTCAAACTCTAACCCTGCTCGCTACCTGAAATGCAAACAACAAACATGCCTGAGTTCCCTGCAGGAACCCCGTATACCAAACCTCCTAAAATATAAAAAGGAATTAAATACAATGCAATGCTATGCACATGATCATCCGCCTCGGGCCCACAATAATGCCCTCACCGCCTCCGCGGCACTGAACCACTCCTGCCACTAGGGTCAAGTCAGTCCATCGCTGCCTCACAAGGGTCAGTCGACACCACTGCTCCCCAAAAAGTGCAGGAAGGAACCCCCGGTACACGCCGCACCCAAGGAGCGAGTCAGCCCGCCGAATACACAACTCGGGTCAGACGACAGCCACTGCTCCCCCAAGAGTCGCCTAGCGCGCACCCTGCCGGAACATCCTCGGCCTACCGCTAAACCCTCGCAAACTGCCCAAGGTTTACGGTACACATCCCTCACACCCCGCTCGGTAAGAGAGGAAAAAGGTACAACAATAATACGCCTTCGTCGAAGGTGAAATCCGTAGCTCTCAAAGCCGGTAATCAACCGTCGCCTCGGAGCCGGTAGTCGACCTGACATCGACGGATCGCGTGTGGATAAATCCACCAACCTGCGGCAGATCGGTCGACCGCTACAAGCACACCGGTCGACCGGTCCCCCACACAGTACACAGTACTGTACAACAAATCTACCGGTCGAACCACGCCAACCGAATTACCGACCAATCGGTCGAACAAAAGTCATCTAGCGGTCGACCGTTTGGAAGGTCTACGCTATATAATTTTATATAATATATATATCCGACCGGTCGAACCAAGGGGTCGTTCGACCGATAACAGGACTTTCAATATTTTGCCCAAGTCTCGTTCGGTCGACCGGAACTGAAATACAGTTCGACCGAAACAACACAAGCACTCTACCGCTTAATTAAATGCTTAGTCGGTCGACCGAAAGTTAAAGAGCGGTCGACCGTTTTGATGGTCAAAGCTCCCAACCGACTTAGCATCGAATGGATCGGTCGAACAAGGTAAAGGACGTTCGACCGTTTAATAAGTCAAAATCCCCAACCGACCCATTCTCATCGTTATTCGGTCGACCGGCTGAGTGGTCCCGTTCGACCGATAACAGCATATCCCCTTTTTCCCGCACAAATCTGGCATAACGGTCGACCGTCTAACGACATCGTTCGACCGTTCGCGGGTAAACAACAATATAATAATAGGATCGGTCGACTGCCCACAGGCACCGGTCGACCGATCGTCGTCTTCAACCTCTGAATTGGTTGAATTCCGACGGGGAATTCGACACCAACGTCGATCCCCAACACTCACAAGGCACAAGTGAGTTATAATGAAGATTTGGCATACCTTTTTGACGGTTGAAGAAGCCTCCCGAGCTTTGTCAACTTTTTCTCTTCTCTTTCCTTTCTTCTTCTTCTTCTCTCCTCCTTCTTCTTCTCCGAATATCTCTCTCACTCTCTGTTGATCAGCAAATGATGAAGAAAACGTTTTCAGCTAATCCTCACATCCCTATTTATACTAAAACCTAATCTTATCTCACCTCCCCATCCTCCAATCACCATCCACCTACAACCTTACCAATAATAACCAGCCAACACTCTCTCTCACCTCTCAACACCTCATGCTCTCCATGCAGGATTAATTAGGGTTAATTAGGTTTAGGTTTAGTTAATTAAGATGTTTAGTTTAGGTTATTACAATCTACCCTCCTTAAAAGAATTTCGCCCGCGAAATTCGAAATAACTGACTTACCGGAATAACTCTGGATACTGCTTCCTGACATCCTCCTCGATCTCCCAGGTAGCCTCTCTAACACTGTGATGCTGCCACCTGACTTTCACCATAGGAATCGCTCTCCTCCTGAGCTGGTGTACCATCTGATCCACAATCTCTACTGGTCTCTCATCTAACGACAAATCCTGCTGGATCTCCGGTACTGATATCTCTATCACATGAGCTGGATCGGCCACGTACTTCCTCAACATAGAAACATGGAAGACGTTGTGAAGTCCTGCGAACTGTGGCGGTAAAGCAATCCTATACGCCACCTCACCAACCCGATCCAATATCTCAAACGGTCCGACATATCTCGGACTCAGCTTCCCCTTCTTCCCGAATCTCATCACTCCTCTGGAAGGCGAGATCTTCAGGAAGACATGATCTCCTACCTCAAAAGTCAGCTCACGCCTCCGCGTATCAGCATAACTCTTCTGCCTGCTCTGCGCCGTAGCTAGTCGTCTCCGAATCACGTCGACCTTCTCTGAATACAACTGGATAATGTCAGGTCCAACTAGCTGTCTCTCGCCCACATCACTCCAGCATACCGGCGATCTACACGGTCTCCCGTATAATGCCTCATAGGGTGCCATCCCAATACTCGAGTGGTACCTGTTGTTGTAGGCGAACTCGATCAACGGTAAATGCTCATCCCAATGTCCTGCCCAGTCAAGTGTACACGCTCTCAGCATGTCCTCCAAAGTCTGTATCGTCCGCTCTGACTGGCCATCTGTCTGTGGGTGGAAAGCTGTGCTAAACTTCAGACGTGTCCCCAGTGCTCTGTGTAGACTCTCCCAAAATCTCGAAGTAAATCTGGGATCTCTGTCTGAAATAATACTGACTGGTACGCCATGAAGTCTGACAATCTCCTCAATATATAACTTAGCTAGACCCTCCAGAGCAAGAGTGGTCTTAATAGCTAAGAAATGCGCTGACTTGGTCAGTCGATCGACTATAACCCAAATCGCATCGTGGAATCTCCGTGTCTTCGGTAGCCCCGTAACAAAATCCATCGTCACGTGCTCCCACTTCCACTCGGGCAACTCAATCCTCTGCATCTGCCCTGCTGGTCTCTGGTGCTCGATCTTCACCTGCTGACAGACCAAACACCTCGACACGAAGTCTGCAACGTCCTTCTTCATACCTCGCCACCAGAAGTTCCGCTGCAGGTCTTTGTACATCTTGGTGCTCCCTGGATGAATGGAATATCTCGATCTGTGTGCCTCCTCCATGATATCATGTCTCAGGTCCTCTGTCTTCGGCACCCAGATACGGTCTCTGAATCTCAGACCTCCATCCACTCCAACTCTGAAGTCTGACCCATCTCTGGCAGCTAACTGTAACAAACTGCTCAACTCCTCATCTGTAGTCTGAGCATGAATCACTGCTGATACTGTCTGAGGCTCTACTCTCAATCCTGCAATCACAGCGCCCTCAGAGCTATCAGCAAATGGCCTCCACTCTGCCAAGGACTCTAGCAGTCTCCACTCCTGAATACATAGGCCTGCTACTGATACCTCCACCTTCCGGCTCAAAGCATCTGCAACCGTGTTCGCCTTCCCCGGATGGTAAGAGATAGTGAAGTCATAGTCCTTAATGAACTCAAGCCATCTGCGCTGCCTCATGTTCAGCTCCTTCTGCGAGAACAGGTACTTCAGACTCTGATGATCTGTAAACACCTCGAACCGCTCGCCATAAAGATAGTGTCTCCAGGTCTTCAGTGCATGAACCACTGCTGCTAACTCCAAATCATGTGTCGAGTAATTCCTCTCATGGACCTTCAGCTGTCTGGATGCGTACGCGATCACCCTCCCGTGCTGCATAAGTACACATCCTAAGCCAACACCTGAAGCGTCGCTATAAATCACAAATCCACCCGTGCCACTCGGCAATGATAAAACTGGTGCTGTGGTCAACAGTCTCTTCAGCTCCTGAAAGCTGTCCTCGCACTTCTGCGACCAAACAAAAGTGACTCCCTTCTGCGTCAGAGCTGTCAGTGGTGCTGCCAATCTCGAGAAGTCTTTGATGAAGCGACGGTAATAACCCGTCAATCCAACAAAGCTCCTAATCTCCGTCACGCTCGTAGGGGTCCTCCACTGTGTCACCGCCTCTACCTTCGCCGGATCCACTGATATCCCCTCTGCCGATACAATGTGTCCGAGGAACGCCACTCTGTCCAACCAAAACTCGCACTTTGAGAACTTAGCATATAACTGCTGAGCCCTCAAGATGCTGAGTACAATCCTCAGATGCTCTCTGTGCTGCTCCACATCTGGTGAATAGATCAAGATGTCATCCACGAAGACAATCACAAATATATCAATGTACTGCCTGAATGTCCGGTGCATCAGATCCATGAACGCTGCCGGAGCATTCGTCAATCCAAATGGCATCACCAAGAACTCATAGTGTCCATATCTCGTCCTGAAGGCTGTCTTCTGGATGTCCTCATCTCGGATCCTCAACTGGTGATATCCTGAACGCAGGTCAATCTTCGAGAAAACCTTCGCTGACTGCAGCTGGTCAAAGAGGTCCTCAATCCTAGGTAAGGGATACCTATTCTTCACCGTCACCTGGTTCAGCATCCTGTAGTCTATGCACATCCTCAAGGATCCGTCCTTCTTCTTCACGAACAAAACTGGTGCACCCCAAGGCGAGACGCTCGGTCTGATAAATCCAGAGTCCATCAACTCCTGCAACTGCTTCTTCAACTCTGTCAACTCAGCAGGTGCCATCCGGTATGGAGCCTTCGACTGTGGTGTAGTGCCGGCTACCAACTCAATGCCGAACTCCAACTCTCGGTGTGGTGGTAAACCTGGAATCTCTGCTGGAAAAACATCCGCGAACTCCTGCACCACCTCAATGTCCTCTAGCCTCTGAGACTCTGCCTCCGCAACTACAAGTGTCGCCAGAAAAGCTGCACATCCCTGCTGTAACAGTCTCTGAGCTCTCACAGCAGATACAATAATGCGACCCCCTCTGCTTCTGATCCCTCTAATCAGAATATCAGGCAAACCCTTCCTCGGGATCAAAATCTTCTTTTCACGGCACAAGACTCGAACATCATATTGGGACAGCCAATCCATCCCAAGTATGACATCAAAGTCCTCCATCGGTAGCAAGACCAGGTCTGCCGGAAACTCCTGATCTCCCGAAACAACCGTGGCGTCGGGGACAAATCTCCCCACAGTGCCCACCAGACCCAGGGGTGTGCTGACTTCCAAAGTGGCAGTCAACATCGCAAGGGTACAGCCCAACACTCCCGCAAATCGCTCTGAGATGAACGAGTGTGTCGCGCCACAATCAAATAACACCCTAGCTACTGAACCTGCGACAAGAAGTGTACCTTCCACGACAGCGCCTCCATCCCGAGCCTCCTCTGCCTGGATGGTGAAAACTCTGCCAGTGCGCTGCCCCTGCTGAGGTCTGAAAGGTGGTCTACCTCCGCCTCCTCCTCTGCCTGGTGCGGGTAAACCCGGTGGTCGACTCGGTCCAGCTCCTCGGCTCGGACAGCTCCTGATAAAGTGACCCAGCTGGCCACACCCATGACATGCTCCGGGGGTGAAGCACGGCCCGGAGTGAAATCTCCCACAAGTACCACAAGGCTCAGGTCGTGGTACTGCAACTCCTGCTCCCTCGTACCGGGGCCTCTTGCCCGGATTCCCTCCAATCTGCCCTCCTGGCCTCCCAGAGAACCTACCTGATGGCCTCCTCTCATCCTGGTAGTTCTCCCTGTAGTCACGATCAAGAACAGAGGCACTCTTCACTGCATCGGCCAACGTGCTTGGCATGTGCGTCAGCACCTTCGTCCTCAACTGCTTCCGGAGCCCCCGGACGAACTTCCCAGCCCTCTGCTCCTGTGTAACATACATCTCGGGACAGTAACGCTCGAGGGCGTTGAACTTCCCGATGTAGCCTGCTAGGGTCATGTCTCCCTGCTGAAGACTCAGAAACTCCTCTCTCTTCTCGTCCTGAACATGCTGCGGAAAATACTGCTCGTTGAACTCGCCAACGAACTCCTCCCAGGCTATATCATCTCTGTCCGCAAACACCACTGCAGATGTGGACCTCCACCAGTTGGACGCAGCACCGCCCAAAACATAAGTAGCCAGGCCCACTCTCGCCTCTGGAGGACAACCAATAGCACTGAAGATCTTCTGCATCGTGAAGATCCACTCCTCCGCAGCCTCCGCGTCGTACTGCCCCAGAAAGGTAGGCGGATGCTGGCGCATAAACCGGTCATGCATAGCGCCAGTCCCCGTCTGCCCAGTCTGTGCTGTCTGCTGCTGTAGCATCTCCGTCAGACGTCCGACCGTATCGAACAACGTCCGACGCTCATCCTCCCAAGCCTCATCCCTCGCAGTCTCACTCTCACCGCGAGTATGGGCAACCGCCTTCTCCCGTCTAGGAGGCATCTGCCAAAGGAAACAAGACAATATCAATATAATCTGTGCATGCATGATCCTCTAGACCTAACTCCTAACTCAAAGGTGGTTTCTTTGGACAAGTACGCCGAGATCAATGCTCTGATACCAAATTGTAACGTACCCGAAAACAGCGGAAAATTTAAACAATAATAAAGACCGTCAACGGTCAACACTGGGCACGTCACGGGAAAATAACCAACATATATATATATAATATATAATGTACAGACCCACGTGGAAGTCAACTATACAGACTATACCGACTGACTGTGATTACAACAAAAGCTATACAACATGTAATCACCTCAAAAGAAGAAGACACTACAGGATCCGATCTCGGGGGTACCGTCCTCGGTCACCACCTCAAACTCTAACCCTGCTCGCTACCTGAAATGCAAACAACAAACATGCCTGAGTTCCCTGCAGGAACCCCGTATACCAAACCTCCTAAAATATAAAAAGGAATTAAATACAATGCAATGCTATGCACATGATCATCCGCCTCGGGCCCACAATAATGCCCTCACCGCCTCCGCGGCACTGAACCACTCCTGCCACTAGGGTCAAGTCAGTCCACCGCTGCCTCACAAGGGTCAGTCGACACCACTGCTCCCCAAAAAGTGCAGGAAGGAACCCCCGGTACACGCCGCACCCAAGGAGCGAGTCAGCCCGCCGAATACACAACTCGGGTCAGACGACAGCCACTGCTCCCCCAAGAGTCGCCTAGCGCGCACCCTGCCGGAACATCCTCGGCCTACCGCTAAACCCTCGCAAACTGCCCAAGGTTTACGGTACACATCCCTCACACCCCGCTCGGTAAGAGAGGAAAAAGGTACAACAATAATACGCCTTCGTCGAAGGTGAAATCCGTAGCTCTCAAAGCCGGTAATCAACCGTCGCCTCGGAGCCGGTAGTCGACCTGACATCGACGGATCGCGTGTGGATAAATCCACCAACCTGCGGCAGATCGGTCGACCGCTACAAGCACACCGGTCGACCGGTCCCCCACACAGTACACAGTACTGTACAACAAATCTACCGGTCGAACCACGCCAACCGAATTACCGACCAATCGGTCGAACAAAAGTCATCTAGCGGTCGACCGTTTGGAAGGTCTACGCTATATAATTTTATATAATATATATATCCGACCGGTCGAACCAAGGGGCCGTTCGACCGATAACAGGACTTTCAATATTTTGCCCAAGTCTCGTTCGGTCGACCGGAACTGAAATACAGTTCGACCGAAACAACACAAGCACTCTACCGCTTAATTAAATGCTTAGTCGGTCGACCGAAAGTTAAAGAGCGGTCGACCGTTTTGATGGTCAAAGCTCCCAACCGACTTAGCATCGAATGGATCGGTCGAACAAGGTAAAGGACGTTCGACCGTTTAATAAGTCAAAATCCCCAACCGACCCATTCTCATCGTTATTCGGTCGACCGGCTGAGTGGTCCCGTTCGACCGATAACAGCATATCCCCTTTTTCCCGCACAAATCTGGCATAACGGTCGACCGTCTAACGACATCGTTCGACCGTTCGCGGGTAAACAACAATATAATAATAGGATCGGTCGACTGCCCACAGGCACCGGTCGACCGATCGTCGTCTTCAACCTCTGAATTGGTTGAATTCCGACGGGGAATTCGACACCAACGTCGATCCCCAACACTCACAAGGCACAAGTGAGTTATAATGAAGATTTGGCATACCTTTTTGACGGTTGAAGAAGCCTCCCGAGCTTTGTCAACTTTTTCTCTTCTCTTTCCTTTCTTCTTCTTCTTCTCTCCTCCTTCTTCTTCTCCGAATATCTCTCTCACTCTCTGTTGATCAGCAAATGATGAAGAAAACGTTTTCAGCTAATCCTCACATCCCTATTTATACTAAAACCTAATCTTATCTCACCTCCCCATCCTCCAATCACCATCCACCTACAACCTTACCAATAATAACCAGCCAACACTCTCTCTCACCTCTCAACACCTCATGCTCTCCATGCAGGATTAATTAGGGTTAATTAGGTTTAGGTTTAGTTAATTAAGATGTTTAGTTTAGGTTATTACACATACAAAATGTTAGAGTCGAGTCAAATGATTCAAGTCGATATTTATCTAACAATCTTAGTAACATTTACTTCCAGAAAATCATCCCGTACATTCTAACAATTTATTGCATGATGATCTTGTGAAGGATAAATACATGATTTATGGTGTAAACTTTACGTCGAATTTTG
Source organism: Triglochin maritima (assembly GCA_963682175.1). Lineage (NCBI taxonomy): Eukaryota > Viridiplantae > Streptophyta > Magnoliopsida > Alismatales > Juncaginaceae > Triglochin > Triglochin maritima. The sequence continues at coordinate 989,847 of OY821782.1, forward strand.
TTTTGCTAAACCAACATGGATTCCTCAAATTAACACATGACCTTATTAAAAATACATGTACATCTATATATTTTTCCAAAACTATGTTTTTATTATTTGTGTAAATTACATAGCATATGTTGATGACTGACCATGCTGATCATAAAAGGCATATTCTATTTTTGTTGTTTCAGTTTGCAGTTAAAAGTTTAAAACACAGAAATTCGTACGGAGCCGCAGCTAACATTAATATTTACAAAATTACAATTACTTCCCAAACTCAATATTCTGGAGCTTATGTGGCACTCTACGATCTTGATAAAGGTGTAGGAGTCACTGCTGGATGGGTGGTACGTAAATCCAATTCTATATATTTTTTATTAAGTGTTGGTTTTTTATAGATATTCAACTTATAATTGAAAATAAATTGTGCTCTCATTGTTAAAATTCAATCAATTTATTACCTTGAACTGCCAAGATTGTAATTAGATACGACAAAGTAATTCATGTCATTACCCAAATATGTTTGAAAAAAACCTAGTAGTCATTATAGGTAGCCACGTTCAATTAGTAACTAGAGAGTAGTCCAATCCAACAACAAAAAAATCTCTCCACCCAAATACTTAAATATCCAATAGGATTACATTGCCACCACTAAAACTTCCAAAACATGAGTGTCATCACCACATGTGTAATGCTTTGTAGGTGAATACATTACGGATACGGTAGGAAAATTGGTATATCCATATGATACAGTTATGGATACGTACCATATGCGGATACCATTGTTTTGAAACCATAAACCCGGCATCGAACTGAAAACCTCATTTATCTGTACTTATAATTAGTTAACAAAAAATGAGCAAATGAGAAATAACACCTTCAAATGATTTTCATGATGTAACTAACGATGTTGGGATTTGATTCCTGAATCTACTAATCTAAGACCAATTTCTGCCAGCTACGCTACCTCTCCCGTTGGTTAATTGATAGATATTGTATTTGTATGTTACTCGCAGAACTTGCCATTTTTTGGTTCATTTTCTTCTTCCATTTCATTTATGTAATTTTTTTCCGTGTAATTAATCCGTCAGACCATTTTACTATTTTGAATGTTGTTTTTCTGGACTTATTTTAGATATTATTATGTTTTATTTTTCTTTATTCAGTGTACATACCCATTTTGAAATTCCTGGATGCACCACTTTTACAAGCCAATCTTACTTACCTAATAAAAATTTGGACAGTGAGTAATACTCAAAAAAATCTTATCGCATTGCCATTAAGTTTAAAAATATAATTCTCCATACTTCGAGATACAAAATAGCTTCATTTGACAATTGCGTGTCAAAATATTTTTGACTCATAATTGATGCTATGCATTAAGAAAATTATCGTTTTGTATGTTGTACGTGAAATCAAGTGTATATATACAGGAATTCTCTAACCCTATCATTTCACCGTGACCATATCTAAGCATCACATGACCTGCATAACTCGACTGTTAATCATTGCAGGTGGAACCTGGTGTTTATGGTGACAGCAAGCCAAGGTTAACAATAACTTTTTTTGTAAGTAAATGTGTTTGTTTGTGAATATAGTATTCGATATATAATATTGGATTAAAAAATATAAAATGAATCTTGGCATCTTTTATCTCTTTGCAGAACGATGGACTTCACACTGGATGTTTCAACTTGCAATGTCCTGGATTTGTACAAGTTAACCAAAACGCACATCTTGGAAGTCCTATTACACCACTTTCGACATACCAGGGTGCACAATTCGAGATTGGTATATACATATTCAAGGCAAGAATAAGTCGAATAAGTATAAACATATTTAATTGTTTCTAGTAGGTAATATATGAAAACGTACTTACTAATTAATGATTCATATGTTTATATATGAACCAACGGAACGCGATTGGTGGTTTGCTTATGGAAGTCAAAACAACATTGTGGGTTATTGGCCTGACGAACTCTTTCCAAACTTCGATCACGCCATTGCAGTTCTATATGGTGGTGCTGCAGGATGTCACATTTGTGAAGTATGTCCACCCATGGGCAATGGTCATCTTCCTATTCAAGATGGACCTCATGACTTCAATGCATGTTACGTAAAAAAAGGTTCGATACTCAAGAATAATAAATCAATTTCAAGATGTTACTCAACAAGATGTGGATTCTATAGTCACCTCACCCACATGCTATCAAGTTAGTCAATTCCGTGATGATTTATCTCAATGGATTTTCATTTGGAGGACCAATGTGTATCATTTAAGTGGAAATTATTTTAATTAAATAAATAATTTGTCTTCCTCTGAGATCATTGTTGTACTTTATTTTATTAGATGCATGGTTTGTCTTCCAAACAATACAAAAGCAAAAACTTCATGAAATATATAGTTCTTTTGTAACATCCTGAAACAACGAAAATTTTAAAATTTATCATCAAAGACACAAGAGACAGATCATCCAAAAGTCAAAACTGTTACTCCAATAAAATATTCAAACAGTGCATCATATTACATCAGAGTTTGTCAAAACTACATGATTACATCGAATATAACAAAAGACTGTACAAGTAATCATGTCGACATCAATGGTCCGAAGGAGTGGATCCCGGTCCCAAAATGCGCCCGCCCGCCGTCACAACCCAACTGAATCTACTGCAGTCCTGAAATAAAACATGCAACAATACCTGAGTTTCCATAAGGAAACCCCGTATGTCAAGCTCACATATATGAATGCATTAATACAAATGAACATATCATACTAGCAGAATGTTATGTCATCAACAGTAAGGAAAACAGTTCCCCTGAAGGGTAAAATGAGACATCAGTCCGACAATCATCATCGGGTATCCCTCGGAGACATACCGTAGGCACATACGGTCTTACGGAACAATGTGCGACGCTCCCCATACGCAGCTACATTAATCATGGGATCGATAAGGGGCGCCTGCAAGTTCCGAATCGTGAGAAACAGATTTGTATCTATAGTGGTCAAACCACACCAACTGAGTTGTCACTCGGTCGGTCCATCAATCATCTCAGTAGGTGCACAGCTGCGGAAAACATAACTAGAACAACATCGACAACAATCATAGTCGGAACAACATCGACCCATCATCTCTGAAACATCGGTGGCGTCACCGGCACAACATATGTGGTCCAACATACGTCCGGCACAACATCAGACGGTTCCGGACCGAAGCCCGTCAGGTCATCAGGCTCCACTAACCGCACATCATCATACATTGGGATCCGTGATCCCTCAGGTCTGCTACTCTACCATGAGTCCATAAATCCATCACATTAAGTCATGATCCATACACGGAGGTGCCACGTCCTGAATACCCACACTCTTCCACACGGCAGTCCCTGCGCAGGCACCCGTAACACGCCCGTCGTCACCTCCCGGCTCACGCACTAGACAGGGACACGGGTTTCTGTGAACAGAGTTGACACTATACAAGGACCGGGAATTCAGTTTTGCGCACAAATGGTCGACCGAAAGAGGTAATCTGGTCGACCATTCCCATTAGGGTCGGTCGACCAAAAGTCTGCAACGGTCGAACTCTCTACGCCTAACCTAAGTTCCAACGGTCAAACAAGAGTATGAAACTGGTCGACCGTTACGTAGTCAAAATCCAGAGTCTGGTCAAAATCATACAAGTATAATCGGTCGACCGACTCAGGGGTCCCGGTCGACCGAATACTACCACGGGCATGCTAGTAGTCTAGGTCATCAATCGGTCGAACAATGCATAAAACGGTCGAACAATACATAAGTCAACTTAAGTTCCGGTCGAACCAACACTGAAAACGGTCGACCGAAAACCAACAGGCAAACCCCCGACCCATCAGCACACGCACTACCGGTCGACCTCCACAAGGCATCGTTCGACCGGTGTTGGTTAAAGTCGGGTAAAAACACTAACCGGTCGACCGTTGGTCGACGACAACCTTGCGTCAACCAATGATTTTACTCCGTTTCTCGCCACCGGTGAGGTCTTCGACCTCTCACGACCGACCACTACTTCACTCCATCACGAGTGAGCAACAAATCACACTATTGAACCAGCATACCTTTAGAAGACGACGAAACTTGCCGAAGCCTCGCTCGCTCTACGCCGCCTCCAGTCAGCAACCACTCGCACAACCGCCTCCTCGCGCAACGACCTCCGCACGCCTCTCGCGCACACTCGCCACCAAATACCGGAGCTCCTGCCACCTCCTCTGCCGCCGGAAAAGGAAGAGAAGAAGGTGAGAGATGTGGTGGAAGAAAGGAATGAGGAAGAAGAATGGAAATGGAGGTGGATGTGTTGGGTTTAAAAACCAAAATCTCCCCCAACAGCCACCCAGCCCATACCTTACGCACCACCCTACCTTACCTCACCTCACCATATCTGTCACTCTCTCTCCAAGCCTCCAAGTCAACACCCACCATACTACTCCCTAATCACCATTAAGACCCTAAGATGGGTTTAGGATTTTACATCTTTTCTCTTGTTCATAAGTTATTTAAGAATGTATGAAGTGGATTATATAGATTTTCAGGTGATGTCAAACTAGGGTAGGTGGGGTTGTATAATTACAAGCATTAGATTACAATCCAACGGTTAAATGTTATTAGATAAAAAATTCATGATTTCTTACCAGAACGAGAGAGAAAATCTTCAAAATTGCAAAAATAAGAGTGTGATTATATATATATATACATCTTTCTTTCCCCTGCAAAATTTAACTAGAGTAAACGTAGACAAAAAATGAATTGCCATGAAACGTAAATGCAAAATCAACGCACACTCTATCCTTGTTCCCTAATCGATGTGTTATTAAAATCAAAAAGTAGATGCATCTTCTGGATTCTAGTAGCAGGGAATTTGCAAAGTATTTTTTTTTGGTTAGTAAGTTGTTTGTTGCAGTGTATTTTTTGTAGTGTATTTGTTGATGTGTATTTTTTTAAAAACAAGTTTTCACAAAACCTTAATCTTGAAACCAACTCTTAGTCGATAATGTTTTTGTTTTCCGATATCTGCATATTTTGAAATTCTGATATATGCATTTTAATTTAGTCGATTTTCTTAGTTTCGTAATATGATGATGAAATATTTTCATTGTGTTCCTCAAATCAAAGCCATAAACATAGATAATGACTTATCACTCCAACCGTTCAACATTTTCAAATGAAAAAGACGATCTAAGAACGGCAACTTCATGAACTTTTCACATCTTGCATATACAATGGTTATTCAATATGGTTCAAAAGTTTCGAAAGACAATCTTGGTCCCTGACAATGTCGATTGCTTTTTTGTCATATTCATCGTCCACAAGATCTTCTATTTCAACATTGTCATATTAATCATGTCATATTCCTCATCAACTTCCTCTTTGCCTCCAACATCTCCGTAAATGTATCTCAACATCCCTTGTCAACAATATTTGAAGTTGAAATTCACTGGAATTTTCTAGATGTTGTAAATGGTGTTTTGTCATGACATATCTGGCCACATAAGATAGTCCGGAATAAAACCTTTTGCGGAGACATGCTGACCAATTTGATGTGGATCAAGGAATCTGATTTCACATTTCTTGCATGGGCAATGAATAGAACCAGCATATCTTTCCAAATTGGCACTTGCGAAATCCAAAAACTCATCCAATACTTGTGGAATCCTGGAGTTGAAGGGGAAACAAGAGCAGGTTAATTTAGTGATATCTTGACATAAGAAGGCGGTCGGTGGTGATAGACGGCGAGGGCACAAAGGACGATGGAGGTCCGTCGGTGAGATAGGAAGTTATTTTTGAAATGTAATTAGGCTCGACTAATTGGGGGCATTTCACCCAAATCATCACTATTGCCGCCGATGACATATATCTTGCACGTCCCAAAACTCCTCCAATAAACGTGAAATGAATTTTTTTGGTGCTTGACCCAACGAAATCCACCTTCCTGCCGACGGAATTTCCGTCAGCCCATTTTCATTGGGAAATCCAAAAATTGTAGTTTGGTGGTGTTGTAGGTTGCAATCCCGGTAGTGTAATGGTACGTACTATGGCATATGTTTCATCGAGAGTAGTAGTTCATGGATTTTCATCTGGAGGAATACCAGTTTGTTAGTGTTAATCCTTCCAGTCTAATAAATAAATAAAATTAGCAACTCTTTGTTTGTGTCATTAACTTAAACTATACCTGCAGCATAATGTTTTATGTGGGATTTATATACAAGGCCCTTACAAATTAACTCGAACATGCTACCCCCACCAAATGACCTCATGGATGAGGAACTCTAAATCGTGACTTTCGGGGTGGTTTGATTGTGGTCGGGATCATATTAATTAGAACAATTTCTAGTTTGCAAATTAAAAAAATGTTTGGATGATGTTATGAATCTTGGTTTTTTCTTGTTTCCTGAAATCAGACAGATTGGAACCTAATTTTATTTATTTATTTAGGAGTTACTCTTCTAACAAAGTTACAAAGGATTATTTAGGGGTAGTATTAGAAACTTCATATATAGTTTGTAACATATTATTAATGAAATTGTGATAGCCATAGTTTTCACTTTTCATCAAAAAAAATTGCTCATATAATAAATGTAAAAGTTATCATGGTTGAATGTGTATTAAGTATATGTGATTTGTTCTTACGTAGGTAGTTAATTTGACGCGAGAAAGTTAGGCGCGATTGGGGCCGACTTTTAATTCTGTGTGATATTTGCACATATACCTCAGATACTAAGAGGAATTGCATTGAGATCCAATTTTCAAAGGATTATCAATTATGTGAAAAAATAACTGAACTATTTGTTGCCGTAGAACTACTTAAATCGTCCGTACAGATTACTATTTTGTCCTTCTACCCTTTCTACTTATATAACTCTTTTTATTTTTACTCTTCTAACACCACTTTCTCTTCATATTACTCTTCTACTCACCAGATACAATGTCTCGGAGGCCAGGAAAAGAACCAGCGGACACCCCGGATTACTCAAATCTGGTAATTTCCCCTGTTTATTTTAATTAATTTTTTAAATAAAAAATAAATTTGGGTGGGCGTCCGCGGGAGACGTCTGACCCAACGAGAGGGCGGTCACCGGAACTGTCTCCCCTTGGAACCTGAAAAAAATTAATTTAACAGAAAATTTAAAAAATTTAAAAAAAAACGGACGTCTGCCCAAAACATGTCTGGCTAACACGCCTCCACCTATGTGGGGGCGAACACGCCTCCACTTATGTGGGGGCATGTTAGCCAGATGCCTCCACATTAGAGGAGGCGCCTTGATAAGACGCATCCACATTGGTGGAAGCGTCTGGCTAATTAGATGCCCCCACCTTGGTGGAGGCGTCGTATCCAGACGCCTCAACCTAGGTGGAGGCATCTTAGCCAGACGTCAGAGGGGGAAAAAATATGCCCCCGTTATCTCGCCGGATCAAGTTGTTTCGCTAGACATTTTCGTGGTGTTGGTATTAGGAATGTGAGTCAAACTGAGTCAAACACTTTGTTTAAAGACACGAGACGAAATGAGTATAAATTGATTTGTTAATGGCAAAATGATAATTTTGGGGCAATTTAAGTAATTTTCCGGTGACGAATAGTAGCCCTCTCGTTGGGTCGGGCATCTCCCGCGGACGTCCCACCCAATTTTTATTTTTTTAAAAAATTAATTAAAATAAACAAGGCAATTTACCAGATTTGAGTAATCTGGGGCATCCGCTGGTTCTTTTTCTGGCCTCCGAGATATTATATCTGGTGAATAGAAGAGTAATATGAAGAGAAAGTGATGTTAGAAGAGTGAAATGAAGAGTTATATAAGTAGAAATGGTAAAAAGATAAAATGATAATCTGTATGGACGATTTAAGTAGTTTTACGACGACGAAAAGTAACTTAATATTGATTGAAACCTAATTTCCACTAAGTCCCGTTAAGTTGTATACTCTTGGAACCTCAAGTTAAACTCATTGTCTTTCGCTCAACCAAGACATTTAAGCAAGCTACTTGCTTGCGAGCCGCTCGAATGACTAGAGGTTCAAATTAAGGGCATACAATAACTTAAATGGACTTGGTGGAAATTATGTTTTACATCAATATTAAGTCATACCTTACATGCATTATATGTTTGATTGATTATTTCATACATGCCTTTTAATTCACAAGAAAAAAACACTAGACCCCTTTAATTAGGGGAAATTATATTTTTAGGGAATTTGTCTTACGTTCATTTTAAATATTTTGACCAAAGGTTGTTATATATGCCAAATCAAATTGCACCGATTTACTTAGCGGATCAAATGTGCCAATCCACTTATGACTAAAACCAACTAAGGTCGACTTAAAAAATCAATCTTGTTCGTTATTGATTTAGCAAATCAAGTTGGAAAAATCAAATGCATTTTCTTTTTTGAAGTTATTGATTTTTTTGCTCCTCAACCTTTCAATTCAAGTTATCGTACGTGTAAATTTGAATTATAAAATGAATTATCCATGACTAAGGTGTAAATTCATTATAAAAATGCTTATCATAATGTGATGAAAAAAGAAAACAAAAAACTTATTAAACCAATGAAATTGAATGATTTAGTAAATAAATAACAAGTTTCCAAGTTGCGAAATGTGCACTAAACGGACAGCTGGGTCACATTAACTGAGAGATCAGACTAAATTAGACACTTTAAGACACAATCTACCCAAGACACCAAGAAATCAGTATTGATTAAATACACTTCAATGCGTGCATATCAAAATTATGGTCATAAAATATTTACCAAGAATTGCTCATATAAATGTAAAAATTATCACGTTGCTTCCGTGCATTAAGTATATTTGAACGGTTTTTATCTAGCCGGTACTAGTTAAAATTAAGAAATAAGATCAAATTAAGTCATACTTTAACACCCAATCCAGCTGTTAAACAAGAGGATAAAAATCAATTAAATACACTTTAATGCATCCATTAACTTCAAAAAAATTAACTTCAAAAAAAAGTGCCTATATATGATACTCTTGGATAGTTAATCTTGCAAACAACCAAACATGGGTTCTTCTCGACAACATTTCAATTTCCATCCTTGTGTCAAAAGGCTCACTCTTCCATTGTTGGTTTTCATTTTTTTGTGTTTGATTTACATTGCCGGAGCTTCACAAGTTGGATACCATATTAATGCCCAAGACATTGTAAAGACCATCAAGGTACAAATTTTTATTTCTTTAGTGAAAATCAAATATACAAGTTGGATATTTGTTTGTGGGATGATTCAAACTTAACCACAATCTTAACAAGATTATGGTGATCCTACCATTTTTACTTTTTTTTCTTCTAAAACAGACTCGAGGAGGTGATATTTATGATTGTGTTGACATTTACAAACAACCCGCTTTATCTCATCCCTTGCTCAAAAGCCACAAATTGAAGGTTGAGTTTAATTTTTAATTTTGAAATTTATAGGGCTGTGACTAATTCAAGGTTCTGATTGTTAAATTTCTATTGTAGATGAGACCCAATTCTTACCCAGAAGGAATAACATCAAATGAAAATTCCGTACAAAACGTGAAATTAGAAGATGAAGGATGTCCGAAGGGATATGTCCCCGTGCAGAGGCTTAAACGCAACATATCACAAGCTTCAGTTGGATCATCAGAGGGGTTTATAATCACTAATACTTCTTCTAACAATATTTTGCGAAAAAAAGTAAATTTTTTATATTTGATTCCTAACAACTTTAGTTCTTTTTTTTCATAATATAAAATTGTATTTTAGACAATCATGAAGTAAGTTGTTTGAAAAATAAAACTACAAATCATGTGTGTTCTTAAGATTTTAGGATTAGTTATATTGATATATGACAATATTTGACAGTATCGAAACCGTGATTATTTTTTTTCAGTTTTAGTTAAGCAATAAAAACTTGTATATGACCTTTCTATTTGTATATGCTCTGTGCATTTTTTGTGTATAAATGTAAGGTCAAATACTTGTATTTTTAGCAACTTGTAAACACAAACATATACAAAATGTTAGAGTTCAGTCAAATGACTCGAACGGCTATTTATCTAACAATCTTAGTAATATTTACTTCCAGAAAATCATCCCTTACATTCTAACAATTTATTGCATGATGATCTTGTGAAGGATAAATACATGATTTGTAATAACCTAAACTAAACATCTTAATTAACTAAACCTAAACCTAATTAACCCTAATTAATCCTGCATGGAGAGGTGGAGGTGTTGGACATGTGGAGGTTGAGGTGGATGGCTTTGGTTGGTTGAGTTTTAGGTTAAGTGTGATTGGATGAGGTGTAGGTGGATTTGGCTATTTAAGGTGATGTTGTTAAGAGATAAGGGTTTGGTCGTTTCTTTCATCATTGCTTGTTATCAGAGAGTGAGAGGAGGTGAACGTCGGAGAAGAAGAAGGAGGTGAAGTAGAAGAAGAGGAGAAGAAGGAGAAGAAGGAAGAAGAAGAGGAGTGAAGTGACTCAAGCTTGGGAGGCTTCTTCAACCGTCAAAAAGGTATGCCAAATCTTCATTATAACTCACATAAGCCTTGTGAGTGTTGGGGATCGACGTTGGTGTCGAATTCCCCGTCGGAATTCAACCAATTCAGAGGTTGAAGACGACGATCGGTCGACCGGTGCCTGTGGGCAGTCGACCGATCCTATTATTATATTGTTGTTTACCCGCGAACGGTCGAACGATGTCGTTAGACGGTCGACCGTTATGCCAGATTGTGCGGGAAAAAGGGGATTATACTGTTATCGGTCGAACGGGACCACTTAGCCGGTCGACCGAATAACGATGAGAATGGGTCGGTTGGGGATTTTGACTTATTAAACGGTCGAACGTCCTTACCTTGTTCGACCGATCCATTCGATGCTAAGTCGGTTGGGAGCTTTGACCATCAAAACGGTCGACCGCTCTTTAACTCTCGGTCGACCGACTGAGCATTTAATTAAGCGGTAGAGTGCTTGTGTTGATTCGGTCGAACTGTATTTCAGTTCCGGTCGACCGAACGAGACTTGGGCAAAATATTGAAAGTCCTGTTATCGGTCGAACGGCCCCTTGGTTCGACCGGTCGGATATATATATTATATAAAATTGTATAGCGTAGACCATCCAAACGGTCGACCGCTAGATGACTTTTGTTCGACCGATTGGTCGGTAATTCGGTTGGCGTGGTTCGACCGGTAGACTTGTTTGTACAGTACTGTGTACTGTGTGGGGGACCGGTCGACCGGTGTGCTTGTAGCGGTCGACCGATCTACCGCAGGTTGGTGGATTTATCCACACGCGATCCGTCGATGTCAGGTCGACTACCGGCTCCGAGGCGACGGTCGATTACCGGCTTTGAGAGCTACGGATTTCACCTTCGACGAAGGCGTATTATTGTTGTACTTTTTCCTCTCTTACCGAGCGGGGTGTGAGGGATGTGTACCGTAAACCTTGGGCTGTTTGCGAGGGTTTAGCGGTAGGCCGAGGATGTTCCGGCAGGGTGCGCGCTAGGCGACTCTTGGGGGAGCAGTGGCTGTCGTCTGACCCGAGTTGTGTATTCGGCGGGCTGACTCGCTCCTTGGGTGCGGCGTGTACCAGGGGTTCCTTCCTGCACGATTTGGGGAGCAGTGGTGTCGACTGACCCTTGTGAGGCAGCGGTGGACTGACTTGACCCTAGTGGCAGGAGTGGTTCAGTGCCGCGGAGGCGGTGAGGGCATTATTGTGGGCCCGAGGCGGATGACCATGTGCATAGCATTGCATTGTCTTTAATTCCTTTTTATATTTTTAGGAGGTTTGGTATACGGGGTTCCTGTAGGGAACTCAGGCATGTTTGTTTGTTTGCATTTCAGGTAGCGAGCAGGGTTAGGGTTTGAGGTGGTGACTGAGGACGGTGCCCCCGAGATCAGATCCTGTGTCCTCTTTTATCTTCTTTTGTTGAGGTAGTGATTACATGTACATTCATTTTGTGTAATCACAGTTGACTCTTATGTATAGTTTGACTTCCACGTGGGTCTGTACCTTATATATTATATATATATGTTGGTTTGATTTCCAGTGACGTGCCCGTGTTGACCATTGACGGTCTGTATTATTGTTTAAATTTTCCGCTGTTTTCGGGTACGTTACAATTTGGTATCAGAGCGTTGATCTCGGCGTACTTGTCTAAAGAAACCACCTTTGAGTTAGGAGTTAGGTCTAGAGGATCATGCATGCACAGATTATATTGATATTGTCTTGTTTCCTTTGGCAGATGCCTCCTAGACGGGGGAAGGCGGTTGCCCATACTCGCGGTGAGAGTGAGACTGCGAGGGATGAGGCTTGGGAGGATGAGCGTCGGACGTTGTTCGATACGGTCGGACGTCTGACAGAGATGCTACAGCAGCAGACAGCACAGACTGGGCAGACGGGGACTGGTGCTATGCATGACCGGTTTATGCGCCAGCATCCGCCTACCTTTCTGGGGCAGTACGACGCAGAGGCTGCGGAGGAGTGGATCTTCACGATGCAGAAGATCTTCAGTGCTATTGGTTGTCCTCCAGAGGCGAGAGTGGGCCTGGCTACTTATGTTTTGGGCGGTGCTGCGTCCAACTGGTGGAGGTCCACATCTGCAGTGGTGTTTGCGGACAGAGATGATATAGCCTGGGAGGAGTTCGTTGGCGAGTTCAACGAGCAGTATTTTCCGCAGCATGTCCAGGATCAGAAGAGGGAGGAGTTTCTGAGTCTTCAGCAGGGAGACATGACCCTAGCAGGCTACATCGGGAAGTTCAACGCCCTTGAGCGTTACTGTCCCGAGATGTATGTTACACAGGAGCAGAGGGCAGGGAAGTTCGTCCGAGGGCTCCGGAAGCAGCTGAGGACGAAGGTGCTGACACACATGCCGAGCACGTTGGCCGATGCAGTGAAGAGTGCCTCTGTTCTTGATCGTGACTACAGGGAGAACTACCAGGATGAGAGGAGGCCATCAGGTAGGTTTTCTGGGCGGCCAGGAGGTCAGGCTGGAGGGAATCCGGGCAAGAGGCCCCGATACGAGGGAGCAGGAGTTGCAGTACCACGACCAGAGCCTTGTGGTACTTGTGGGAGGTTTCACTCCGGGCCGTGCTTCACCCCCGGAGCATGTCATGGGTGTGGCCAGCTGGGTCACTTTATCAGGAGCTGTCCGAGCCGAGGAGCTGGGCCGAGCAGACCACCGGGTTTACCCACACCAGGCAGAGGAGGAGGCGGAGGTAGACCACCTTTCAGACCACAGCAGGGGCAGCGCACCGGCAGAGTTTATACCATCCAGGCAGAGGAGGCTCGTGATGGAGGCGCTGTCGTGGAAGGTACACTTCTTGTCGCAGGTTCAGTAGCTAGGGTGTTATTTGATTGTGGCGCGACACACTCGTTCATCTCAGAGCGATTTGCGGGAGTGTTGGGCTGTACCCTTGCGATGTTGACTGCCACTTTGGAGGTCAGCACACCCCTGGGTCTGGTGGGCACTGTGGGGAGATTTGTCCCCGGCGCCACGGTTGTTTCGGGAGATCAGGAGTTTCCGGCAGACCTGGTCTTGCTACCGATGGAGGACTTTGATGTCATACTTGGGATGGATTGGTTGTCCCAATATGATGTTCGAGTCTTGTGCCGTGAGAAGAAGATTTTGATCCCGAGGAAGGGTTTGCCTGATATTCTGATTAGAGGGATCAGAAGCAGAGGGGGTCGCATTATTGTATCTGCTGTGAGAGCTCAGAGACTGTTACAGCAGGGATGTGCAGCATTTCTGGCGACGCTTGTGGTTGCGGAGGCAGAGTCCCAGAGGCTAGAGGACATTGAGGTGGTGCAGGAGTTCGCGGATGTTTTTCCAGCGGAGATTCCAGGTTTACCACCACACCGGGAGTTGGAGTTCGGCATTGAGTTGGTAGCTGGCACTACACCACAGTCGAAGGCTCCATACCGGATGGCACCTGCTGAGTTGACAGAGTTGAAGAAGCAGTTGCAGGAGTTGATGGACTCTGGATTTATCAGACCGAGCGTCTCGCCTTGGGGTGCACCAGTTCTGTTTGTGAAGAAGAAGGACGGATCCTTGAGGATGTGCATAGACTACAGGATGCTGAACCAGGTGACGGTGAAGAATAGGTATCCCTTACCTAGGATCGAGGACCTCTTTGACCAGCTGCAGTCAGCGAAGGTTTTCTCGAAGATTGACCTGCGTTCAGGATATCACCAGTTGAGGATCCGAGATGAGGACATCCAGAAGACAGCCTTCAGGACGAGATATGGACACTATGAGTTCTTGGTGATGCCATTTGGATTGACGAATGCTCCGGCAGCATTCATGGATCTGATGCACCGGACGTTCAGGCAGTATATTGATATATTTGTGATTGTCTTCGTGGATGACATCTTGATCTATTCACCAGATGTGGAGCAGCACAGAGAGCATCTGAGGATTGTACTCAGCATCTTGAGGGCTCAGCAGTTATATGCTAAGTTCTCAAAGTGCGAGTTTTGGTTGGACAGAGTGGCATTCCTCGGACACATTGTATCGGCAGAGGGGATATCAGTGGATCCGGCGAAGGTAGAGGCGGTGACACAGTGGAGGACCCCTACGAGCGTGACGGAGATTAGGAGCTTTGTTGGACTGGCGGGTTATTACCGTCGCTTCATCAAGGACTTCTCGAGATTGGCAGCACCACTGACGGCTCTGACGCAGAAGGGAGTCACTTTTGTTTGGTCGCAGAAGTGCGAGGACAGCTTTCAGGAGCTGAAGAGACTGTTGACCACAGCACCAGTTTTATCATTGCCGAGTGGCACGGGTGGATTCGTGATTTATAGCGACGCTTCAGGTATTGGCTTAGGATGTGTACTTATGCAGCACGGGAGGGTGATCGCGTACGCATCCAGACAGCTGAAGGTCCATGAGAGGAATTACCCGACACATGATTTGGAGTTGGCAGCAGTGGTTCACGCACTGAAGACCTGGAGACACTATCTTTATGGCGAGCAGTTCGAGGTGTTTACAGATCATCAGAGTCTGAAGTACCTGTTCTCGCAGAAGGAGCTGAATATGAGGCAGCGCAGATGGCTTGAGTTCATTAAGGACTATGACTTCACTATCTCTTACCATCCGGGGAAGGCGAACACAGTTGCAGACGCTTTGAGCCGGAAGGTGGAAGTATCAGTAGCAGGCCTATGCATTCAGGAGTGGAGACTGCTAGAGTCCTTGGCAGAGTGGAGGCCATTTGCTGATAGCTCTGAGGGCGCAGTGATTGCCGGATTGAGAGTAGAGCCTCAGACAGTATCAGCAGTGATTCATGCTCAGACTACAGATGAGGAGTTGAGCAGTTTGTTACAGTTAGCTGCCAGAGATGGGTCAGACTTCAGAGTTGGAGTGGATGGAGGTCTGAGATTCAGAGACCGTATCTGGGTGCCGAAGACAGAGGACCTGAGACATGATATCATGGAGGAGGCACACAGGTCGAGATATTCCATTCATCCAGGGAGCACCAAGATGTACAAAGACCTGCAGCGGAACTTCTGGTGGCGAGGTATGAAGAAGGACGTTGCAGACTTCGTGTCGAGGTGTTTGGTCTGTCAGCAGGTGAAGATCGAGCACCAGAGACCAGCAGGACAGATGCAGAGGATTGAGTTGCCCGAGTGGAAGTGGGAGCACGTGACGATGGATTTTGTTACGGGGCTACCGAAGACACGGAGATTCCACGATGCGATTTGGGTTATAGTCGATCGACTGACCAAGTCGGCGCATTTCTTAGCTATTAAGACCACTCTTGCTCTGGAGGGTCTAGCTAAGTTATATATTGAGGAGATTGTCAGACTTCATGGCGTACCAGTCAGTATCATTTCAGACAGAGATCCCAGATTCACTTCGAGATTTTGGGAGAGTCTACACAGAGCACTGGGGACACGTCTGAAGTTTAGCACAGCTTTCCACCCACAGACAGATGGCCAGTCAGAACGGACGATACAGACATTGGAGGACATGCTGAGAGCGTGTACACTTGACTGGGCCGGGCATTGGGATGAGCATTTGCCGTTGATCGAGTTCGCCTACAACAACAGCTACCACTCGAGTATTGGAATGGCACCCTTTGAGGCATTATACGGGAGACCGTGTAGATCGCCGGTATGCTGGAGTGATGTGGGCGAGAGACAGCTAGTTGGACCTGACATTATCCAGTTGTATTCAGAGAAGGTCGACGTGATTCGGAGACGACTAGCTACGGCGCAGAGTAGGCAGAAGAGTTATGCTGATACGCGGAGGCGTGAGCTGACTTTTGAGGTAGGAGATCATGTCTTCCTGAAGATCTCGCCTTCCAGAGGGGTGATGAGATTCGGGAAGAAGGGGAAGTTGAGTCCGAGATATGTCGGACCGTTTGAGATATTGGATCGGGTTGGTGAGGTGGCGTATAGGATTGCTTTACCGCCACAGTTCGCAGGACTTCACAACGTCTTCCATGTTTCTATGCTGAGGAAGTACGTGGCCGATCCAGCTCATGTGATAGAGATATCAGTACCGGAGATCCAGCAGGATTTGTCATTAGATGAGAGACCAGTTGAGATTGTGGATCAGATGGTACATCAGCTCAGGAGGAGAGCGATTCCTATGGTGAAGGTCAGGTGGCAGCATCACAGTGTTAGAGAGGCTACCTGGGAGATCGAGGAGGATGTCAGGAAGCAGTATCCAGAGTTATTCCGGTAAGTCAGTTATTTCGAATTTCGCGGGCGAAATTCTTTTAAGGAGGGTAGATTGTAATAACCTAAACTAAACATCTTAATTAACTAAACCTAAACCTAATTAACCCTAATTAATCCTGCATGGAGAGGTGGAGGTGTTGGACATGTGGAGGTTGAGGTGGATGGCTTTGGTTGGTTGAGTTTTAGGTTAAGTGTGATTGGATGAGGTGTAGGTGGATTTGGCTATTTAAGGTGATGTTGTTAAGAGATAAGGGTTTGGTCGTTTCTTTCATCATTGCTTGTTATCAGAGAGTGAGAGGAGGTGAACGTCGGAGAAGAAGAAGGAGGTGAAGTAGAAGAAGAGGAGAAGAAGGAGAAGAAGGAAGAAGAAGAGGAGTGAAGTGACTCAAGCTTGGGAGGCTTCTTCAACCGTCAAAAAGGTATGCCAAATCTTCATTATAACTCACATAAGCCTTGTGAGTGTTGGGGATCGACGTTGGTGTCGAATTCCCCGTCGGAATTCAACCAATTCAGAGGTTGAAGACGACGATCGGTCGACCGGTGCCTGTGGGCAGTCGACCGATCCTATTATTATATTGTTGTTTACCCGCGAACGGTCGAACGATGTCGTTAGACGGTCGACCGTTATGCCAGATTGTGCGGGAAAAAGGGGATTATACTGTTATCGGTCGAACGGGACCACTTAGCCGGTCGACCGAATAACGATGAGAATGGGTCGGTTGGGGATTTTGACTTATTAAACGGTCGAACGTCCTTACCTTGTTCGACCGATCCATTCGATGCTAAGTCGGTTGGGAGCTTTGACCATCAAAACGGTCGACCGCTCTTTAACTCTCGGTCGACCGACTGAGCATTTAATTAAGCGGTAGAGTGCTTGTGTTGATTCGGTCGAACTGTATTTCAGTTCCGGTCGACCGAACGAGACTTGGGCAAAATATTGAAAGTCCTGTTATCGGTCGAACGGCCCCTTGGTTCGACCGGTCGGATATATATATTATATAAAATTGTATAGCGTAGACCATCCAAACGGTCGACCGCTAGATGACTTTTGTTCGACCGATTGGTCGGTAATTCGGTTGGCGTGGTTCGACCGGTAGACTTGTTTGTACAGTACTGTGTACTGTGTGGGGGACCGGTCGACCGGTGTGCTTGTAGCGGTCGACCGATCTACCGCAGGTTGGTGGATTTATCCACACGCGATCCGTCGATGTCAGGTCGACTACCGGCTCCGAGGCGACGGTCGATTACCGGCTTTGAGAGCTACGGATTTCACCTTCGACGAAGGCGTATTATTGTTGTACTTTTTCCTCTCTTACCGAGCGGGGTGTGAGGGATGTGTACCGTAAACCTTGGGCTGTTTGCGAGGGTTTAGCGGTAGGCCGAGGATGTTCCGGCAGGGTGCGCGCTAGGCGACTCTTGGGGGAGCAGTGGCTGTCGTCTGACCCGAGTTGTGTATTCGGCGGGCTGACTCGCTCCTTGGGTGCGGCGTGTACCAGGGGTTCCTTCCTGCACGATTTGGGGAGCAGTGGTGTCGACTGACCCTTGTGAGGCAGCGGTGGACTGACTTGACCCTAGTGGCAGGAGTGGTTCAGTGCCGCGGAGGCGGTGAGGGCATTATTGTGGGCCCGAGGCGGATGACCATGTGCATAGCATTGCATTGTCTTTAATTCCTTTTTATATTTTTAGGAGGTTTGGTATACGGGGTTCCTGTAGGGAACTCAGGCATGTTTGTTTGTTTGCATTTCAGGTAGCGAGCAGGGTTAGGGTTTGAGGTGGTGACTGAGGACGGTGCCCCCGAGATCAGATCCTGTGTCCTCTTTTATCTTCTTTTGTTGAGGTAGTGATTACATGTACATTCATTTTGTGTAATCACAGTTGACTCTTATGTATAGTTTGACTTCCACGTGGGTCTGTACCTTATATATTATATATATATGTTGGTTTGATTTCCAGTGACGTGCCCGTGTTGACCATTGACGGTCTGTATTATTGTTTAAATTTTCCGCTGTTTTCGGGTACGTTACA
The DNA here is from genome assembly GCA_963682175.1 of Triglochin maritima. Classification (NCBI taxonomy): domain Eukaryota; kingdom Viridiplantae; phylum Streptophyta; class Magnoliopsida; order Alismatales; family Juncaginaceae; genus Triglochin; species Triglochin maritima. The sequence continues at coordinate 1,008,539 of OY821782.1, forward strand.
TGATTTATGGTGTAAACTTTACGTCGAATTTTGTTTTGCTAAACCAACATGGATTCCTCAAATTAACACATGACCTTATTAAAAATACATGTACATCTATATATTTTTCCAAAACTATGTTTTTATTATTTGTGTAAATAACGTAGCATATGTTGATGACTGACCATGCTGATCATAAAAGGCATATTCCATTTTGTTGTTTCAGTTTGCAGTTAAAAATTTAAAACCAAGAAATTCTTACGGAGCCGCAGCTAACATCAATATTTATGAAGTTCCAATTACTTCAGATAGTCAATATTCTGGAGCTTATGTGGCACTCTACAATCTTGATATTGGTGCAGGAGTCACTGCTGGATGGGCGGTATGTAAATCCTGTTATTTTATCCATTTCTATAATTTTTCATAAAGTGTTGTTTTTTATAGATATTCCAGTACATACTTGAAAATAAATAATGAAAATTCAATCAATTTATTACCTTGAACTACCAAGATTGTAATTGGATACGACAAAGTAATTCATGTCATTACCTAAAATACTTTTCTTTTGTATACGACATATAATGAAAACTTCTCCTTCTTCACTCTCATGTTACAAGTAGTCCAATGACTCCAATCCAATAAAAATTTCTCTCCACTCAACTAGGTAAATATCCAATAGGATTATATTAACACCACTAAAACTTTCAACACATGCCTACATGTGTAATGTTTTAGAGATGCAAACAGTACAGATACAGTAGTGAAATAGTTATATTCATTTACAAAATTAGGTACAGATATTGATACATACGGACCACATGTAGATATATACCTATGTATTTGGAAACCAAACCGGACATCAAACTGTACAATATTATTTTTGTTTTTCCTTTCAACTTCAAGACAAGATGATGGATAGTAAGTTAACAAAAAATGAGCAAATGAGAAATAGCACCTCAAATGATTTTCATGATGTAACTAACGATATTGGGATTTGATTCCGGAATCTACTAATCTAAGACCACCAATTACCTGCCCGCTACGCTACCTCCAGTTGGTTCATATCAATGCACAACTTACCTATTTTTTGGTTCATTTTCTTCATCCATTTCATTTATGTAATTTTTTGACATTTCTTCATCCATTTCATTTCATTCAACACAAAATCGAATTTCATTACCTCTAACTTGTCATTTCACCAACCATATCTATTATCTACGCATCACATGCATGACCTGCATATATCTCGACTGTTAATCATTGCAGGTAGAACCTGAAGTTTATGGTGACAGCAAGTCAAGGTTAACAATATCCTTTTTTGTAAGTAAATTCATGCTTAATTTGTTTGTGAATATATATTATTCAATACTATTGGATTAAATATATATAAAATGAATCTTGGCTTCTTTTATCTCTATGCAGAACAATGGACTTCACACTGGATGTTTCAACTTGCGATGTCCTGGATTTGTACAAGTTAACCGAAACGTACATCTTGGAGGAACTATTACACCACTTTCGACATACCATGGCGCACAATTCGAGATTGATATTTACATATTCAAGGTAAGAATAAGTCAAATTAATAACTGTATATTTAATTTGATCAATGTATATTAATGTATAAACATATTAATATTACAATATTGTAGGTGTAAGTTTTTTTAGAGCATATATATCAAAGTGATTGCGTGGACAACTTATTTAACTGTTAATTTTTAGTGCTAATGATTTATATGTTTCCCTCCAAATATATATATATATATATATATATATATATATATATATATATATATATATATATATATATATATATATATATATATATATATATATATATATATATATATATATATATATATATATAGGAACCAACGGAACGCGATTGGTGGTTTGCTTATGGAAGTCTAAACAACATTGTGGGTTATTGGCCTGACAATCTATTTCCAAACTTCGATCACGCCATTTCATTGGTATATGGTGGTGCTGTAGGCTGTCACTTATGTGAAGTATGTCCACCCATGGGCAATGGTCATCTTCCTGTTGAAGATGGACCTCATCACTTCAATGCATGTTACGTAAAAAAGGTTCGATACTCGAGAATAATAAATCAGTTACAAGATGTTACTCATCAAGATGTGGATTCTATAGTCACCTCACCCACATGCTATCAAGTTAGTCGATTCCGTGATGATTTATCTCGTGGATTTTCTTTTGGAGGACCAGTGTGTTACACTTAAGTGGAAATTATTTGAATTAAATAAACAAATCGTGATTCTCTGAGTATGGTTGTACTTTATTAGATGGTTTGTCTTCCAAACAATACAAAAGCAAAAACTTCATGAAATATATATATATATATATATATATATATTTCCTTTTGTTCATAAGTTATTCAAGAATGTCTCAAGTAGATTGTGTGCATTTTCAGGTGATGTCAAGAATGTCTAATTACAAGCATTAGATTACAATCCAAGTTGATTGTTATTAGATGAAAATGTTATGATGTCTTACCTAAACAAGAGAAAAATTTCTTCAAAAATTCAAAAATAAGAGTGTGTTATGCAATTTGCCCCTGCAAAATTTAATTAAACGCTTGCCAAAAAACGAATTGCCATAAAAAGTAAATGCAAAATCAACGTGCACAGCTCTGTCTCTCTCTCGTTTCATAATCGATGTGTTTAGAGTTGTCAATTTGGGTCATGACACGAAATAATTTGAACCCGAACTTAATAATAAATTTTTGTATTCGCAGGTTGACACATTTCGGGTTCGTGTCAAATTCGAGTCAACACGAACGACGTGAATTGTAATTTGGGTCAAATTCGGGTTGAGGTGTTTCTTGTAATTCGAGTCGACACGAATAACCTCATACAAAAATCAACTATTTGAGTTAGTCGGGTTAAAAATCAAGAGGCTGAGATATTTCGTGTAATTCGAGTCAGTTCGTGTTAATCAGGTGTGTTTGAGTTAGTCGGGTTAAAAATCAAGAGGTTGAGGTATTTCGTGTTTCGTGTAATTTGAGTTAGTCGGGTTAATTCATGTTAATCAGGTTAGTTCGAGTTATTTAGGTTAATTCGTGTTCGTGTCAACTTGGGTCGTGTTCGAGTTTAAGTTTAGGTTTTCGTTTTCGTGTTCATGTTGACCTTTTCGTTTTAATTCGTGTTCGGGATGAGGGCAAAAAATTGTGTTAATTCGTGTTCATGTCAAACATAAGCTGAAATGCAAATTTGACGGCCGTAGATAGGGGTGAGCAAAATTCGGTCCGGTCCGGGCACCCGGACCGAACCGAATTTTTCGGTCCGGACCGAACCGGACCGAATTTTTTCGGTCCGGTCTTCGGTCCACAAAATTTTGGAAATTCGGTCTTCGGTCCGGACCGGACCGAAAATTTAAGGGGAAAATTCGGGTTTTGGACCGACCGTACCGAACCTATTTGGTCCGGTCTTCGGTCCGGACTTCCCGAAAATTCGGGTTTCGGTCCGGTCCGGTTCGGTCTGGTCCGGTCTTGGACCGGTCCTGGACCGAAGCTCACCCCTAGCCGTAGATGTATTTTGTAAATTTAAAAAGTAGATGCATCTTCTGGATTCTAGAAGCGGGGGATTTGTAGTGTATTTCTTTTGGTTAACAGGTAGTTTCTTGTAGTGTATTTTAAAGGACATGTAAATATAACGATTTGGAAGAACTTCTTTCGAAAATCCTTGAATAAGGAAACCGGTTGTTGTATTGAATGAAACATATTGTGATATTGGTGTTAAATATGACGCCAACATCTTACGCAAAAGAGATAAATTCAAAGGTAAATTTATGAGATGTGATACGAAATGTGAAATTCACATGGAGAATGTCCACAGGTTCAATGCACTAAACCGACACGGATTAAACGTATCACGTAACACCCGAATATTGACTTGTGGAAATAAATTCAGACTCTCTCCCAAACTTAATGCAACAAGAATACTAATAAGATAGAAATAAACAAGCAAACACAAACGTACACCTGAAACAACAACGACACACGCGATTTACAAGGTTAGGCAATGTGCCTACGTCCTTGGGGGTCTCCTGCGGGTTTCCTTTCCTTTTTCCGCTTCTCCAACAAGAGAGGCAACCGAGATTACAAGTATATGGAGGCAATAAGTCATCCAAATCACTCTAGATCTATCTCTAGCCTTAATCTCTCAACTCACAATCAATGAAACTATGTTGTATGCAATATGATATAAGACTAAGAGCAAACAATCCCTTTTATAGACTCAAAAACCGAGCTACAATTAAGCAAAATCGAACAGAACTATTCGTGGGGACACGGTTAACCGATGCTCATTCGGTCGACCATCATTGACTAAACAAGAACGCTTTCTGTTGCGATTCGGTTAACTGAATCCTTCCCGGTTGACCGCGGGAACGCTTTTTCGTGCGACTCGGTATACCGGGAGAACGCTTCTCCCACGAACTAACTAATTCTCCAACAATCCCACGGTCGACCGAGCACCCTCGGTGCACCGTGTCAATTTGGACAAACACTTTTAGATTCTCGGAACACCAAAAATCTCTTCAACGGTTTACCGAACCCGTTGTTCCGAAGTGTCTGTTGCCCTCGGACGGTAGACAGAATCTAATTCGGTTGTCCGATCCCAGCTGGACCCGAAGTGTCTGGAATCCTTGGTTCGGTGGACCGAATCCAATTCGGTCATCCGAACCCTGCATCGCCAAAATTACTGGGATTGTGGATCGGTAGACCGGATCCCATCCGGTCGACCGATTCTTCCTGAATTTGCTTCCTTAACAAATATAGACTAATATTCAACAATTTGGTAGTGCAACTCATATTGTCCGTGATTTTAGCATGAGCTTATGCCAACCTAAAAGGTTAGGAATTCTTATTTCTGCCCGTAATCCTATTAACGAATCCATCCAAATGGATCTACGTGTTATATAGGCTTTAACAAACGAATTACGAAGCCTGTTTTGGGTTAATACAATTGACGAGCTCCGACTAATTAATTATTTTAGTTATACTTCCGTTAATATTTAGAACATAACACCTATAGTTCTATAACGGGCAAAGTGTTACCAAAAATGTCGTTCAGATAATTACGTGATGATATTGTCCATTAACTAAAATAAATACTTATTTAAAATACCCAAATATCGTTTTTATTCACGAACCCCATTGCAATCCCTGTATATGATTACCAACAAATTCAGACATTTGACCTTGTAACGTACAAATGCAAAGGGTTATCATACATGCATTAATATTAATTAATTTTCGTGTCCTTAATTTATAGCAACTAACTTCTCCTTTTCTCGACGCATTACATTAAGTTGTTCTTATCCCTTAGTTTCTGATGCAATTTCCTTCCTACAATTCAATAGTTTAGGAAATTATCTAAATCACTAACCTAATAACAAGAGATCTGATCTCTGTCTTCCTCCAACGCAAAGGAGAAAACCCAAAGAAAATTCAATTTCTTTGTAAAACCAAAAGAAAACTGATTTGATAACTGCCCACCATGTTTTTACATCCATACTTATCTACACCCCCATGCATATTGGGTTCATTCATGTTCGGCCCAATACCATGCAAACTACAACACATAGTTAGACATAAACACATGACATTAAACACAAAACATTATGCATGTAACGTAGAAATATTTTATGACAAATAACGTAATGGTTTGGTTTTGAATCGCGATGATCGACGTGTCGACGTGTCGGTTGGGATTCATTCATGGTTCTCGTCGTGGATATACTCGTTAATTCTGCATCAGTTTCTTTGTAGGAAATCTTGTCACTAATTTATTGTGTTTCTTGCGTGTAGTTAGTATAAAATAAGTGTAGAATTACTCAGTGATGGGTCAAGGAATAGGAAAGAAAACTAGAGGAGTTAAATTAACATGGGTTCTTTTGAACAACAGTTGAACAACTTCAAAATCAATAATTTCTGTGCCTACTTTTCGTAGTCGGAGCTTCAAATGTGTCGCCTGAGGACATCATCAAGACCGTCAAGATATATATAAACGTTGTGGAAGATGGCATGCTAAGTGCAGTTAGCAATGGTAATCCCATCATCGATAACTTGGAGGGCTCTAGTGATGAACCAATTTCAAGTGAACAACCCGTGGGTAACCCAGAAGCCGAAATCTTCCAAGAAGTGCAACCCGAAAGTACCAACCAGCAGTGAGTGATGCAGTTCAACAGTGCCCCCCACCATCTGAAGCAACTGTCGACAAGGAGAATAACACCGGTGACTTCCATCGGGTGGTATCTCCTGTGAAGAAGACTTTGAACCAGCTTTCACGCAACACCTCCAAATCGATATGGCTTCTTGCATATGTTGCGGTCATGACGACTTGGCCATTGGTTGGACCCGCTCTCCTCATTGCGATAAGGAAGAAACTCAAGAATCTTTTGCCGGCTGCACTTGGCGACAATAGTTATTTAGACGACAGGTAAATCATTTCTTCCTTTATAGTATCTTTAACCGAGTAAATTTGTGTGTATTTAGTGAAGATCTAGATATTTATGGATCTTTACTCTTCTGAAATTCATGTGCTTGTTCTTTGTACACTATGAATATAAATGCAAATAAGTGAACATCTTTGGGATCACTCTTCCCTTCCTTCGATGACTACTGCTCCATACCAAAATCGTATTTTCGACTTTTAATAGCTGAATAAGAGGATGAGGATCATCTTCCTTCCTGTAAATCTTAAAACGGAGATGAGTATTTATTATGTAATCTCATTCCGTTATCATTAGAGGGTTCTGTTAAAATAGGAGATGCTCCACCCGGCCAACCGAATGCCTCAGTAGACATTCCTGTAAAAAATAATTTGATGGTTGGTTTTGTTAGCCGTTTCTCTCTTATCTACGGTTAAATACCTAAGTGGGATGTACAATACTCGAAGGAAATAACGTAAATTGTAACTCCATGATTTACGAAATGATATACACAGTTGAAAATTTGTCACACATACCACAGATAGCTTTCATGGTTAGGAAATATTACTAACTTAAGAGGATCAGAAATTCAGAAGTACAATTAATAAGTAGTTTGAGGTAAAAGCAACAAGATATTTTAGGAAAGAAGTCCTTCACGAAGGCATTAGCGGTAGAATAAAAACATATCAACGTAGTAAATACAAGTAATTGAGTTTGAGAGAATATCGGAGAGTCACAGCTAAAAGAGCTCAATGCATGATATTCAATGGTGGTTTTCGAATAATGTGGTCCGTATATATATGGGATTATTGCATCCGTACACTTGCAAAAGGTTGTTATTACAAATCTGCCCATCCAAAATTTTCTATTGCATTGGTACACATGCAAAGCCTAACATTTGCAATGGTACACCTGACTCACGAAAACTGTGTAAGTTAACGGATATTGTGTAATTAAGTTTGATTCTTGTATTAGACTCATTCAATTAGATTGATAATTCATATTTGTTATACCCATATTAAATTTCCCCTCTTCTCTAAGTGTTCCCCTCTCTTCACAAAACCTTCCCCTCTCTTTCACCACTCCTCCTCACCTCATCTTCCGTTCGCCGCTCCTCCTCTCCTCTCCGACCGTTCACCGCTCCTCCGCTCCTCTCCGGCCGTTTGCCTCTCCGATCTCCCCCGCATTCTCCATGTCGTCAACGAGCATTCCCCTCTCGTCAATCCCGACATGCAAGTGCGGTCTCGCTGCAAAAATTCAAACATCGAACACCGCCTTAACCTTTGGGCGTCGTTTCTGGGTGTGCTCAAAGTACTACAAAGTAAGGTGTCCTTCTCTCCTTGTCTACAAAGTAAGGGTTTTTTGTCCATTTTGGTTATTATTGATTTATGTTATGATTTGTGCTTCTGTTATGGTTATTGTTGATTTTTGATATGATTTGTGCTTCTGTTTTGGTTATTGTTTATTTTGGTTATGATTTGTGCTTCCATATGGATTGTTTTGGTTTTGAGATATGGATTGTGTTTTGTAGAGCACATATTTTGCCTTTGTTTTGGTTTTGATTTTGGTTTACACCTTTTTCTTCTTTGATAGAGATTATAAAAAAAATTGAAAATTTCAATGTTGTGTTTCTCATCTCCTTCCGAACTCTGATATTCCTCCACTGCTTACACAACTATTGCCTTTCATCATTAGTGCTCTCATATGCCAAGTTTTTTTGACTTTTTCATACATATCAATATATCATATATGTGATTGGTTTGTGGGAAATAAACTTACAAAATATTTATGCACATTAAATATTATATTATTGCAAACCACAAATTATAATTTGACGAAAATCATATTAGTCTTTTGATTTGTATTGAACCAAATTATTGTTCAAATAAAACCAACTATGACTTCACAACTTATTCATGTATAAATCACATATAAATAAAATATTCATATAAATGACACCCCAAACACTCTACTCATTTGCCTTCTAACAGGCATTTGAGACTGAGAATGTGATTTGTGGAGATTAATAGTTCATATTATTCTTTAAGTAGGCATATATTATTCTTATTTTGGCTGTTTTGTAGAGTTCAGAGGCTTGTGATTTGTTCATGTGGTGGGATGGTGACGTGAAGCAAGAGAGTTTGGAAAAATTTCGGCTGCTTGTTGAGAAGTTCGATTATTCGTTGGATGAGCTTATAAATTTGAATATTCGCGTAGGAGAGATGCATGTATTGCTTACTGAAATGAAGAGTAATGTGGATGAGCTGAAGCTTCGCGTTAAAAAGATTATGATGTTTGTATTTGCATGTGTGTTTGTGTTTTTGGGTGTTTTGATTAAGGTCTTCAAGTAGTAGTCGTTTTAATGATTAAGGGTCTGATGTGTGGGTGTTTGTTGTTGTTGCAGTAGTCGTAGTCGTAGTCGTTTTAATTGTTTTAGTAGTATTTAGTTGTTGTATTATGTTATGTTATGATGATGTGTTATGTTGTTGTGTTATGATTATGTGTTGTGTTGTATTTGACTTATGTTCTTAATTTATGTCTTTTTTAAATGGTTGCTTGAATGGCTTAAGTTTTTGGCTTGTTGAGAGGAAACTAAATATTGAACAGTGGAAAATTGTAAATGTTAAAACAGGACTTCAGATGGTCAATCTGAAATCTATAACTATTTTGGTGCATGGCGGAATTGAAGTTACCAAATAAGTGATTGAGAAGCTTGAGTTATGTCACAAGGAACACATTTCTACCAAACTAGATGGATCTGAAATCTGAAATCTGCATAGACAGAATCTGCATCTGAAACTAGATGGATCGTTTTAAGGCTCCTCCAACCGAAATCTGAAGTTACTACTGAAATATGTGATGTCAAAAAAAGAATACAAGATGATAGAATTCCTTTGATTCCAAAACAGAACATGTCTCATACATATTCATATATGCATTTCAAATAGAACATTTCTGCATTTCTGCATTCCAAAACAGAACATGTCTGCATTTCAAATAAGATTAAACATTAGCTCACAAAAATAGAACTTGTTCAAATAACATCAAACCATACATGTCTTGACTTAAACCCATACATGTTTAAAGATGTCTCATACATATTTAGAAGGAAAGAACATCTATTCTGACGTACATAAGCTCATCCCACAACAAGCTATTGGAACATGATCTCACAACAACCTCCCACTGGTAACATGCCCCAACAAGCTCATCATCGGGACGGGGATGGAAACATCTACTTGACCGGTTGCGCTTGAAGTTGTAGGTGCTTGTGACCCACTTTCAGTAGCAGTTTCTCGTTGTGACGTTGACGTGCCTTCGGTTCTCCTTCAATAATTAGAATAAGAAATAAATGATTTAAGTGTTCTTACAGAAAATAATAATTAAATTCAGATAATATACCTATGTGGTTCTGAATGTTTATCGACTATGGGTTCTTTGCATTTTCTTGCTTGGTGTCCTAATAGTCCACAGTTTTTGCATTTGTGCCTCTTTTGTGCATTTGTTGGTTCATCTGAAGCTCTTTTTCTTTTCAATTGCGGTCGACCGGCTTTCCTCTTTGTCTTAGGGGGAAACACAATGACATTTTCTTTACGCCAAGTACTCTTGTCGGGCATTGGACTAATGTTGGTGTTATAAGCCTCTTTGTAATTATCGATTGAATAACAACCATGAACATAATTCTCCCACTTTATGCCTCTGAAAGTAGTTAGCACTGCACATGCATGCTTGCAAGGTAACCCAACAATTTGCCACAAACGGCATGTACACGACTTCTCACCCAAGTCCACAATACGTCTATCCCTACTAGACGTTACTTCTGCGATCTCATCAGTAGCTCGAATGACATTGTATTCCCCTAGTTGTTTTGTATAATTTGATAACCATTTTTTTTGCGAAAGGAACCAATTTACCCGTCCATTTCCTAGCTTTGGTCTGTCGGATATATATCGTCTTCATGTATTTCTGACGTAATGTGTCGACCATAGTGACGATGGGCAAATGTCTGGCGTCATCGATGTATGCATTAAACGACTCACTGCAGTTGTTGGTGATGAAAGCACACTTGACTGTCGTTGCAAATTGACATCTGGACCACAACTTGTCCTTACATTCAACTCTTTGAATCCAATCATAAGCTGCTTTGTTAACTATTTCCAGTTCTTTTGTGAACGACTCGAACTCCGCTTCAGTATAGCATTGTGCGGCCCGCCACAATAAAGACTGCAACTGAGCACCAGGAAATTTTTTCTTAAAATTCTTATATAAATGACGCATGCAGCTTCTATGTTCACAATCTGGAAATGTCTTCGACACTGCTTCCTCTAGTCCTTTACATCTATCAGATATAATGATCAACCCATCCAATATCCCTATCGCTTCCTTCAAATTAGACATAAACCACAACCAAGATGCTTCACTCTCGATATCGGCGACCCCAAAGGCTAACGGAAAAATACCATTATTTCCATCAACAGCTGTGGCAGATAACAAAACACCTCGGTACTTAGACTTCAAATGGCATCCATCCAGGCCTATAATAGGTCTGCATCCTCTTAAGAAACCCATCCTGCAAGCATGTAAGCAAACAAATAAATACTGAAATTGCTTGTTTGGTAGCAACTGATACTTGATGACACTATTAAGGTTCCTCCTGTTTAATTCACTGACTAATGTTGGGAGTAGGTTGTATTGCTCATCATCACCTCCGTACAGCTTTTGCATTGCAATCACTCGACCTCTCCAAACTCTATGATATGGGAGCTTCAAGTGGTATTTTTGCTGGAGCTGGTTTTGGATGTTTTTCACTGTAAGTCTCTCGTCCTACCTTAACCACTGAAGGACCTGATATGAAATCCAATTTTGTGTAGCCATCTTTGAAAAACAACTATTGACGGAGGTGCAACTGTGACTTGCCGTAAGGGTCTTTATCTGAAAAACCTTTGATTGTTGCATCCGGGACGCATGAATCCTCCATTTGCATTCAGAATCTTGGCACCTAGCTGTAACCATATTAGGCTCACTCTTTAAAAATTCAACAGCAAACTCAGAAACTATACAATGTTGTGTCAATGCCAGCCTGAAGCTACCAACATCTGGAAACATGGCACCAATGAAAATATCTGGATTACTCATGTTGACCTCAATTGGTTGTGGACCTTCATTCATATTAAAGTCTTCAAGGAAGTCATCCTCTGAAGTGTCAGCAACATCTTCAGAATCCCACCTTGCCTCCATGTCATCAACATCAGAACCCACATAGTCAGAACCTTCGTCAGAATCCCACCTTGCCTCCATGTCGACATCGTCACGATCTGGTACTACTGGATCTTCAAACTCGTTAGGAACATATCTTTGCTCTGGCATTTCCTTGGTGGGTTGAACCACCACTACTTCAAGATTGGGACTTGATGTCATGGTTTCTAGTTCTATAGTATCAACTTCGGCATCTGCACATACAACCTGTTCAACCGTTCTACTATCTGTACAAGACATCATATGATCAACTGATTCATCACACTCAACCCTGCCTATATTGGATTCATCAATTTTTTCGGAGACACCAAAGATACATAACTCCTTTTTTCATTATGTAATACAATGGCTGCTTCTAGATCAACATCACATAAAATCCTTTTGTAGTCTTTCCTCTTCGGATCCGGAATCAAATAATCTATCCTTAAAGCTTCATTCTGACCAACTTCTATAAATTTCTCAAACCACCTCTTCAAGTCATTGTGGTTAACATCCTCGACTATAATTCTGGATTGTACCTCTTTGAAGCCAACGGCACGCAAACGACCCTTTCTTAATGACCATTTTCCTCCAACATGTAGCTTCAACTGCATATTGGTGATCGGAATATCCCTGATAAAACACAAAATTCAAAAAATATTTACTAAAATTCAAGTAATATTAACTAATATTTGGTAAAATCAATATTCAGATGCAACCAAAATATTTCAATTGCCAACTTAATCATCTACTTAGTGCAAACCAACAAAATCTAATATCTTTAATTAATCCAAAAATTATGAAAATTTTAGCAAAGTTTGGTTCTTGTTTAGTAGAATTCAGTAATATTAATCGAAATTCAAGTGGGACATATACATTTGGGCATATCAATAAAATTCAGTAATATTAACTAATATTTGGTAAACTTTAGTAATATTTCAAAAAATTTAGTAAAATACAGTGATATCAAAGCAATATTCAGAAAATACAGTAATGTTTGGTTAGGATTAGTAGAGTTCACTAAAATTAATTAAAATTCAGTGGTCCAATTCATAAGGAATAACAACTCGGAAAATTAACTTACAAAATTGACTAAAACTTAGAAAAATAAGGAAAACTCAATAATTTAAGAATATTAAAAATTCAATTTGGGCATATCGTACAATCAAACCAAATTAACTAAAGAAATTGAAAATCAAGAAGAAGAAAAAAGAAAATTTGAAATCAAAACCTCAAAACCCTAAAAAATGAAAAAAAACTAACATTAGATCTGTGGAAATCAGATTTCACGACTATTTCAAATTTCAGTTTTTGGTGTTTGGAAGAGGTATTTGGAAGAAATCGGGTAGACTTTGGAAGAGAATAAAGAAAATGGAAAGTTAAAATTTGGATTTGGGTGCACCAACTAAGTTTGGTCCGAATTAGAGTATAATGGTTCTCTTAGTTCGGTATAATACAAGAATCAAACTTAATTACACAAAATATCCGTTAACTTACACAGTTTTCGTGAGTCAGGTGTACCATTGCAAATGTTAGGCTTTGCATGTGTACCAATGCAATAGAAAATTTTGGATGGGCAGATTTGTAATAACGACCTTTTGCAAGTGTACGGATGCAATAATCCCGTATATATATACATGCGAAAAATGTCAAAAATTCATCCAAATTTAACGCATCAACTAAGATTCTATCCGTATCGTGGCAAGGTTTTTATATTCTATTCTTGATTCCATATGAAATAACCCTCGGGAAAAACAATAAAACAAATTTGAATGAACCAACCAATCCTTCACATCTCCCGAAGCTATTATTTTCTTTTGTAAGTTTTTAACTTCTTTTCCCATTCTTCTAACCAACGTCGTTACATATTATCTCTCCCAAAAAAATAGTTATCCACATTCTCACTTGTCCTCTCCTTGAAGACCTTAACCCACTTGGTTCTCATCTCCAACCCTAATAAGAAAGCCAGCCGACATCATCCTCTTCCACCTTCTCAAGCACTCTTGAGACCTCTCACCTTCTTCTCTCCACCCACCATGTCACCACAAAGAAGAAAAACCATGAAAGTGCAACATCACCACCAAGTGAAGAGGTAATGAATTTCCATCTAATCCTCTTTCTTCGCGACGTTTGATATCTTTCTCACAATTTCATGCATGCATGGAATGACGTACGTGAAGGTCTTCTTCAAAAGTTGCACCACCGAAGCCAGACGTCTACATCGATCTCCATGGCACAGTCTTTCATCTAAACAAGGTTAGTTACTAATTACACCTCCATAAACCCTCAAATCTTCCATACCCAGGAAAGGTTTTCTCTAATTCTTGCCAATTTCTTCACCTATATATATTTAATTCTTTCATATATAAACTACACAAAGCTTTGAATATATACGAGTCATTTCTTGAAACTATTTTACTTCATACATATAAATTGGATTTTTTTCCAACCAAACATACATATGATTTTCCAATAAACAAATTTAAATCAAGAAAAAAATCTTTTGTTGGTCAAGTTTGGGTAATTCTTGATTTTATATATTGTTTTTCTATGTTTGTTTTCTTTTATGTAGACATGCATGGCATCCAAATCAGCCAAGCTAGACAAACTTCTAAGCCACCTCCCACCAAGCTCGACCCACACCCTCACCCAAGCTCCAACCAACATCGACACCTTCGAGTTGGCCGCAAAGTTCTGCCACGGGCTGGACCCCAACATCTCGACCGAATCAGCCATCCCACTAGCCATCTTAGCCTCACATCTGGAAATGACCGAAGACCAGAGCCCAAACAACTTGATCAAGCAAACCATCAAGTTCATAACCTCTAAAATCCTGCCATATTGGAGTGAGACCATGAAGGCTCTAAGAAGCGTCGAGCCGGTTTTGGAGCATGCAAAGAGACATGGGCTGGTGGATGTGTTGGTGAGGGCTGTTGCAGAGAAGGTGTTAGGTGATTCAGAGATGTTTGGTGGTGAGGAGAATTATGGGAGGTTTGTTCATGGGGCCAAGAGGAGGTTGTTTGTTGCTGATTGGTATGTGGAGGATTTGATTGGGCTGAGTTTGAGGATGTTTGGTTTGGTTGTAGTTGGATTAATGAAGTATGGTTTGTCAGATGAACAAACTGCCAATTGCATCTACAGGTACGTTAGTTTAATGCATGTTTCATTGTCATTTAATTTAATCAATCCATTTGTATGTGAACTTCATGCATGTTTATGCAGTTTTTATATGAGGTTTTTGCTAAATTACATCCCGTAAGTGTCCAAATTGACAATATGCACCTGTTTTTTTGGTATTGCCGCATATACACCTAGAAGTCAATCATATTTGCGCAAATGCACCTGGGACGTTTGTGGATCCCACACCAAAGAGACGATGTGAATGAGCTGTTAACGACCGTCCAAATCAGTTCGTGATCCGTCTGTTGGGGCGTGTGATTTGGGATTAACTGTAGCAAAACAAATTTTACTAATCTAAGACCATAACTAAACCATTACCGTGCTGGAATCACTCTGAATCGACTCTGGAATCACTCTGGATCCAGAGTGATTCCAGAGTCGATCCAGAATGATTCTAGCACGGTCATGATTTAGTTATGGTCTTAGATTAGTAAAATTTATTTTGCTACAGTCAATCCCAAATCACACACCCCAACAGACGGATCACGAACTGATTTGGATGGTCATTAACGGCTCATTCATGTCGTCTCTCTGGTGTGGGGCCCACAAACTTCCTGGGTGCATTTGCGCAAATATGATTGACTTCTAGGTCTATATGCGACAATACCAAAAAAGCGGATGCTTGTTGATAATTTGGACACTTACGGGGTGTACTCTAGTAAAAAACATTTTTTATATTTGGGAGGTTAAGAGTTTGCTTCTTGCTTGTACTTATAACTAAATTGCTATGTTATGTGTACGCTTGTACTCATTTATGAGTTAATTAAGGAAGTCTATATTGTCTCTTTAAATTATCGACTCATGACATATCCTAATATTTATGTTAAATTTGGTTGGTCCATCAACTCAACAAAACCTAAACACTTAGCTGAATGATAATAGATTCAGCTCTATTATAGAGTGTTGCACACAATTTGTGTTTAGCAATGTGAGACTATTTTCTCAACACTCCCCCACACGCGTGATCGGGATAATTTTTTCCGTGTCTACGCATGGACAATATAGGTTGGAGTGGGGTCCCACAGGTCAATCGACCCGCTCTGATACCATGTTAAATTTAGTTGATCCATCACCTCAACAAAACCTAAGCACTTAGGTGAAAGATAGTAGATTCAACTCTATTATAGAGTTTGCTCACAATTCATGTTTAACAACGTGAGACTATTTTCTCAACAATTTCCGATCAAACCTACTTAAGAGAGTAGCATACAGCATATTAGACTAATAAATTATTTAACCATCCAGCTTAATTATGATCAATCCTAAGTAGCTTACGGAAAACAATGAATAATACTCTGTGTCTTCTGTGACTTAATTAAATGTAAGTAGGCATTCAAGAAATAAGAAATCTGTTATGGGCTCTACAGGGTCAATATTACTCTTCTGATTACTTCAAAAAATATCACACTCTTGTGACAACAAACTTTCTCAATTACTTTGACATGAACTAAACAGCTGTGACACTAAACTCAAAGCAAACTGCATGTGTTCTATCTATATATTTGGACACAAAAAGTATACTACAGAAGCTCATGAAATCTAGTTGAACACCATATATCAGGTACATGAAGAAGGGAGAAGCAATGGAGACACCTCGATCGGAGACCTGGACATCATCATCCTACGACTCAACCCGCCAAAGGGAAGCAATGGAGACACTGGAGAAGCTATTACCAGCCAAGAAAGGAACCCTCCACGTAAAATGCCTATTCGAAATCCTCCTTTTGGCGACGACCCTCCAAGCCTCGGATGCTTGCCGGAGCAGCCTCGAGGAGCGAATCGCAAGGCAGCTAAAGGAAGCCGATATGGAAGACTTGTTCCTGCCCTGTCATGGTTACACCAATGAGACACTTCATGACTACGAGTGTGTTAGAAGGATACTTAACCATTTCTGTAGTAACCAGTACAGGAAGAAGAATTGTAAGGATGATGAGGAGTTGGAGGTGGTGTTGGGTCTTGTCCAGCAGTTTGTCGCTGCGGCGGCGGAGGACCCCAACATCAGGAGGGAGACCTTCACCTCGCTCGTTGGTATGATGGCAGCAATGCTGCATCCAACAGGTATATGTATTTTTCATTTCATGTTTCGTAATTAATGTTTATGGTTAATTTAGTGATCAGTTCGTAGGAAAATTGATGAACTCTACAACAAATGCAAATAACACACAGAATTTGATGAACACTAATATATATGATATTCATTGTGCCAAATGCGGGTTTGTGACTCAAAATAACAATGCAGGGAGGTATTATGATAGTGTGTATCATGCAGTGGATCTGTACCTTCGACTCCATGACTACATGACCGATACCGAAAGGCAAGAATTATGCCAAGTACTCGACATAAAGAGGTTATCACCAGAGGCGGTCGAGCACGCTGTGATGAACGAAAAGTTGCCGTTGAGAGTCGTTGCGCAGTTGCTATTTGTGGCCCAAATTAGGATACGAGAAGTCGTTGAAGACGCTGTCAACTGCATCGAGTCAGGAATAAGTGATGAACAAGAGGAGACAGCAATGATAATGATGGACGACGAATCGCGCGAGTTAGACAAAAATGGTTGTGGAACTGAGCTGGAGGGAGAATGCAAGAAAATGGAGGAGTTGGATATAGATGTGGATTCAGGTAGGTGCAACAGTTGTGGTGGAATGACGAAGAAAAGGAAGAGAGGGTTGTGGGAAGGGTTGAAGGGGAAATTGGGGTGCCTTGGAGGACTGAAGGAGTGCAAATGCTACTGTAAAAAGATCGTACCATCTAAGAGCTCTGCTTCTGAACATGATTTTAAGTCTTAGTTAGCATAGTTAGGATTGCAGTTATGTAACTTGTTGTTCGGTTTTTAAAACTTATGGTGAATTTGTTCTCTCATGGTTAAGTTGTGGATCATTTTTACTTCAGAGCTGAGAAGATGTACAGAGTGTTAACACCATTGGATCTTCTTCAAGTATGCAAAAGATATTTTCTTTCATTAAGTTTACTTGTGTGATTCAATAGGAAATATTGGCGTATACATTGTCAGATCGCGTGATATCTAAATAGTAGGAATCAATAATGTCAAACAGCAATAAAGCATTCTTAGTTCTTACCAAGGACCTACCAAGTAAGAACCAGCTCAAAGTATACAGAGTTACAGACATTTAGAGCACAGACAACCTTAAAATGCAGAAAATTATTAAGCACAAAAACTGCAAGAAGTGGGCAAACAATAACCAAGTAAAAATGGATTCTCATATAATCAAACATAACTCTGCCTCGTTAATAATAATATCCGAAGGAGATGCACAAACATAACTCTGCCTCGTTAATAATAATATCCAAAGGAAAATTGAATAACTAACTACTCTCCTGGGTACAATCAAACTTAGGAGCAAACAAGATAATGCTTTCTAGTGCTCATCTATGTGAATCCCATAGGACGTTTTCTAGCAGCAATTCAACAGGACATGCTATAGATGAACAAGGAAAATTGTGTGATCTTAATTGAATGACTATTCTTGCTTGCTGCGTGCAGTTGTAGCTCGATGTCTAAGTTCTGCTCTTTTCCATTGAACAATAAGGCGGCACGATGAAATTAGGGTATTCACCTGTCCAAATGAGAGAGAAAAGGGGGGGAAATCCATCATCTGGAACCAAATAGTCTATAAGACATGAGAAACACAAATTTAAATTTGCTCACCACAATAACAGCAGAGATGAAAAGAAGTGGTCCAGACCAAAGTGCAGAAATAAAGAGACCATTTGAGTCAAAATAATTCTGACCAGCAAAGGTTTTCCAATTCTTCGCTAGAAAAGTATTTAGCCTTTCAGCAAGATACACGGCAGAAACTGTTCAAAGGAAGAAGAAAAAACTAGCATGATTATTTGCTGGAGCAGAACATATTGAGAGACTCAATACAAAGGACCATCTATTATTAGTTGATTGGTTCAGCAAAAGCCAACTTTCTCAGAACAATTAATTAGATTCCTAATTGCAGCACAAGTATAGAGGAAGCTACGCCGCTTGAAAGGAAAACGAAAGCATGCTGAAAGATAGCTCGTAGAACTTACATGCCAAGATAGATAAGCACAATTGAAGGTTAACATGTTTTCTTGAAAATATGGCCAATAGTAGCAAGCTGGCATGGAATAACATCAGGCATATCAACCAAGGTTCCTGTCAATGAAAGGCCCGTGCTAGTTAGCTTCAAAGATACAAGTCTATGGACATTAGAACAACTGAAGAACGGGTGGGAAAAAATAATAATGCAGGTTACTGGAATATCTAAGGGATATATATCTGCAAACAACATTTGTTAAACCATCTTCACAACTAATGTGGATTCAGCCCCTACTCATTGTTTTACTTCTCCCAAAGCATTTATAGATCCAATTTCCACAGCATATACCTTCTTCGTGATTTGAATCATAAGAGTTCAAACTTTTAAACTCAATTTTTTTCAGAAAGTAACAACAACAAAGTCTTTAATCTCAAACTAGTTGGGGTAGGCTAGAAATGAACTCAAAAGAATCACGGTTCGGACATGTGAATAGTCTTCTTCCATGCACTCCTATCCAACACTATATCTCTGAGAATATTTCAATCTTTTAGGTCTTCTTTAATCGCTTCTTCTCACGTTAAATCTTCCTCTTTTTATGTCTTCATCACGGCTCAGCACTCCCCTTCTAACCGGTGTCTTCATAAGTCTTCTTTGTACATGTCCAAACCATATCAGTCTATGTTGTATGAGCTTATCCTCTATTGAGGCAACTCCAACTCTCTCGCGAATTTCCTCATTTCTAATCTGATTCATCCGTGTATGTCAACACATCCACCGCAACATCTTCATTTCAGTCATGCTCATCTTTAGCACATGTATTTTTATAGTCCAACATTCTGCTCCATACAACATCGTAGATCTTATCATGGTTCGTCCATCATGAGATCATCTACCATGGTTCGTCCATCATGAGAGTGATATCCTACAAGTTCTCCTTTAAGTTCATGTAAATTGCATGATGAAGGACACAAACAACATCCCAAAGAGAGTAATTCCAATTGCTTGGACAGGATGACATGTAGTTAGTGGAACCCATTGTGTAATGAGTTGCATGTGAAATTGGAAGTATGAGTAGGATACTAGGATCCATCCCTTATGAAACAGACAACTACACTTCCACTAATTGGGGCTTCGTTCAAGCGATAAACCACTGTAACATTTATGCATCCACTGCAAGATCTACATGCACTTGCTAGTTGCTACCTAGTCTAGTGCACCTTCACCCAAGAATATCAGATTCTCAACACACCACTGAAACAAACTTTTCACCAATAATTGATATTAAAAAATCATAAGTTCAAAAGTTCAAAAAGTAAGACAGATCCAATTCCAGACAACCCAGAATGTGCATGTGCACTGAACTGCAACTAGAGGCCCACTTCTATCAGAAAATGCTTCTTCAGCAAAGACAACACACTTGAGAAGCTCATGCAGACACGTTCACAACTACACTATCTTAATAATTCATAAATCCCCTAGCGCTTGCACAATCTTGAGATCATGGAAAAGAGGAAATATATAATACCAAAAACGGTGTGGTATCAGACCAGATAAAATCTCAAAACAACCAAATCTCCAAAATGTAACTTAACACCAAAAAACACTACTGTCGAACACAAATCCAAGCCATAATCAGGTAAGTTGACTGATTCTCGCAACAATTATCAAAAAAAATCCTTTCTGAAATTATCACTGCCTACAATAATACCAATACCTCCAATACGAAACCAACACACAGAGAAATGCACCAATGAGAATACCAAATCCACACTCCAATGCAGAACATCTAGAAATTCCACTGGTACAGATCTAAACTCCAAAAACACCACCGGCGAACACAAAAACCAACCCATAATTGCTTGACTTAACTGATTCTCTCAATAAAAATCAAAAAGATTCCCCCTCCGAAATTCTCACTACCAACTGGAGAACATATAACAGTTCTTCCGGTACAGATCTAAACTTGAAAAAAAAAAACTTCCCTCCACTGTAATCGCATGACTCGACCAATTTTCGCAATAAAAGTCGAAACTTTCGTTCTCTGAAATTCTCACCGCCAATTGGAGAACATCCAACAATTCTTCTGGTACAGATCTAAACTCCAACAAACCCAAGCCGCAATCACGTAACTTAACCATCCTCGCAATAAAAATCAAATTTTTCCCTCTCCTGAAATTCCCACAACCAAGTGGAGAACATCTAAAAGTTCTTCCAGTACAGATCCATCTAAACTACACAAGTCGAAGCCGCAATGGCGTAATTAGACCGAATTTCACAATAAAAATCGAAACTTTCCGTACAGATTCATGTAAACTCCACCAATCCAAGCCAAAATCACGTAATTAATCACATTTCGAAGTAAAAATCGAAACTTTGGGGGGACCTTCCAGTCGATGGCGTGGAAGAAGCCGAGGAAGTTGTTGTAGGCGGGGCGGAAGCCGGCGCGGAGCTCGACGGAGAGCTTCTGGATGAGGTCGGAGACGAGGTCGACGTGCTCGTTTAGGGCGGATCTCAGCTCGTCCATGCCGCAAACCAAACCCTAATCCCCAAAGTTTAGTTTTTTTTCTCTCTTTTTTTATTTGTTTTCTGGAGAAGACAAAAAACTTCTACCGGTTTCCGGAATGTATTGGACGGTAGGGGCGGTTTTGCAATAACAAGAATGTGAAGGGTTTTTTCGTGAAGAAAGTGGAGTTGGTTATTTTGTTGGTATAGAAAGAAAAAAACATTAAAGAATTAAATTTATTAATTAAATGACATATGTAACACAGAAGTCAAAGTTACATAGTAATACTACTAACCACAAATGAGAAAAATATAAACATAAACTTTGAGTAGGATTAATAGCATGCTAAATCATGGATTTAGAGTGTTGTGTTGTTAATGTAGTCATTCAACATTGAGGTCGCACGAATGAATTATGACTTTGAATATGCGATCGTTTTTGGTTTGGTTCTTCATGTAGTCCAAAGGTAGAAGCATAGAAATTTGAAAATCGGAAAATCTTTAGCATCAAAATTGTCACAACTTGAATAAAGAAAGTTAAAATCATATAGTTTACTTTAATAAATTAAAATATCTAAATCGCTAGTGCTTTCGAAGAAAAAATGTTACAATTTGAACGACTTTGACAAGTAAGTTTTAATTGGAACCGCAAACTCTTTCGATTTGTTTAAACTAATCGCGGTGGTGTGAGAATGGACCAAAGTATAATTTTGAATTTGACCGATCAAATACAGAACAATCGATGTCACGAGTGGGGGAAGATTTTCCGAAGCGGAAGAAAATGGAATGGAAAGGAAAACCTACATGACTTCTCTACTTTAAGAGCATCCTTAACGGATGCTCTATTTCGGGCACCTGGGAAGGGTGCCTGAAATATCCTCCCTTAGCCGGAGGGTGTGCCCGAGGCAAGATGTTCCGGGTGTATTTTTGGACGACAAGTCATTCGGAAATGCATCTTAGGTGTCCGCGTGGGCCCCCAACTGGTCCTCTTTTTTTTTCAAAAATGTTTTAAAAATAATTTAAAATTGTTCTTTTTAACAAAAAAAATAAGTTTTTTATTTCTTTATATTTTTTAGATTTTTTGACAATTTTTCGTGTTCTGTTTAAAATTGGCAAAACGACGTGTATGGGAGAGAATGTATGATGTTTGTGGTGTTTTTGGGTGTGGTTAAGAAAAATCTAGGATAGTTGGTTTGAACTGATATGTCGGAAAGAAAAACTGACATGACTAAGAAAAAAACCAGAACGTCCGAAAAATGACCGGCGCCGTTAACGATGCTGTAAACCCCCCCCCCCCCTCTCACTCTATCATCGTCATCATCCTCTTCCTCTACTTTCTCTCTCTACCTCTCTTCTCTCTCTATGATCCCAACGACGAAACCGAAAAACTACATCGCCCCAATGCTGGCCTTCTTCCTGACCCTCCTCGTCCTCCTCCACTTCCTCGATCTCCCCACCTTCTCCACACCCCTCCCCTCTTCCACCTCCACCTCTCTGTCCCCCTCCCCTCCTTCCCCCTTCTCCGACCTCCGCCTCGCCTTCCAAACCTGGGACTCCCGCATGGGCTGCCCCAGTTTCCGCCACAAACACCGCCTTTCGGTGGTCCCGAACCCGAAGGGGACGATCCAGGAGAAGGGGAGGTGTAAGGAGGAGGAAGAGGAGGGGTTTGTTAGGGTTTTGGTCAAGGGGTGGACTTGGATTCCGGATAATTTGGAGAATTTGTATGCGTGTGGGTGTGGGGTGAGCTGTTTGTGGTCCAAGAGTGATGTCATTGTGGATCGTCCCGATGCTGTTCTCTTTGAGAATGTTACGCCACCTAAATGGGTCAGTTTTCTCCTTTTTTGGTGGAAAAAATGGTTTTGGTTGTTGAAAGATGTTATCTTTGTGATGAATTGGGTTGGATTAGAAAGATGTGGTTTTTGGGGGTGAATTGGTTTGGTTTGATTTGGTGTGAGTTGGAAGCTGTGATGAGATGTTTGTACTGATGTGGGTTGAAAGGTTTGAGTTTTGTCGAAAGTTTACCGTCTCTTGAGCTGGAAACCTTAAGGTTCTCGGTGGTTGGATTGTAGGATAAGTGTTGGTTTTCAGAGTATTCCTTACTGAAAGATGTGATATTTCTACCATTTGAGTGGGAAGATAGTGGTGAATTGGATTCGGAAGGTGTAATTTTTGGGGGTGATTTGGTCTGAGTTGACGAAAGATGGGAATTTTGTGGTTAATTTGGTTTAAAAGGTGAGATTTTTAGGGGTGAATTGGTCTGGTTTGGTTTGGATTTCTTCTGGGTAGATCTTGTTGTTCATCTTTGTAGTGGTAGTGTGGTGGGACTTTGATCTCACTTATTTGGTCGGGTTTCAGGAAATTTGGCGTTTGGTGTGGGCATGTAAGGAATTTCTTATTGGGTTACGTAGGTTTTTATTGGGTGAGTTTTTGGTGGTCTGGAAAGATGTGATATTTTTAATAATTTAATGAACTGGGTTGGAGATGTGATTTTCAACGAAGTTTACTTAGACAGGAAGCATTAAATTTGTCTAAGGTTTGGGTTATAGGATAGGTGTTTGTATTTAAGGGTATTCTTACTGAATGTGATCATTCTTCCAATTTAGTTGGAGAAATATGATCACTCTATTTGTGTTCTTACGTAAGGGTTCAAAGGCTTTTGGATCATAGAATTGGTGTACCCTTTTGTTTAATGCGAATCAAAATGAATCAGGTAACAGTAGCTCAGACTCTTGTACATAATACCAGACTCTTGTTCTAATTTGGTTTGAGGTTGCAACTACTGCATGGGTGAAATGCTGAAATGTGGCATGATTTTGTTAGACGATATATCTGGACGAAACAGTTCCAATATGGTGGACAATTATGTCGTCAATGTTTATAAATCTTTGTTTGGTTAGAGATAATATCATGGATGAAACATAAATTTACTGTTGGTTTCCCTCTTTTCCTCGTGTTTATGGTGGAACATGACATGCTCTCTTCTTTTTCGTCATTGATGAAACATGACATGCTCGATATATGCATATAGAGACTGCTGAGTTTTCTTTTTGAAATCGGATTTGAACATTAATCTTTTCTCCCATAGAGACGCAAAGGAGAGCCTCTTCGTGTGTATATGGATCTCGAAGCTAGCAGGAAACCATCTGGCTACGAAGATATCTTTGTAGGTTATCATGCCAATGACGATGTCCAGGTCACCTATGCTGGAGCACTTTTCCATAATAATCGGAACTACCATGTATCCTCCTACAAGAGAAATGTAAGTTTTGTTGTTTTATTTGATTATAAGTCCCAATCGTTTTTATTTATGTGATGAGCTAATTTGTCTCTCTTCAAATGGTGTTACATCCAATTTGCTTCTTGTGAATCATATTAGCCCATTAAGGCTTAGTCTCTTAATTACTTCTATCTTGCAGTGGTAGTTCATTAACATATTTTCTTCCAGCATTACAAGTTTTATATGCTAGTGGTGAACAACCATCGAGTTGCACTCTTGGTAACTATTGGCCATCTAACCTTGCAACTGATTCTAACAATTGTGTATATTAACGTTTGGCATTTGTTGAAGTGAATTTCCCCTTTTGTTTTATTTTAAATGAATATCACATATACAAACTTCAATGGGTGAAAGAAAAACTAGTTCTCCTGGATAATTTTGTCAACTAGTTATCTGTTTCAACACATCACTTCTTTTTTACTATAATGATTTTCTTTCAGGATTCTCTAGTTTATTGGTCCTCGTCAAGATGCCTTCCTGAAAGAGACCAACTTGCAGAAAGGTTCCTGTCTCTTGTTCCTCACCATTCTTTCGGCAAGTGCCTTAACAACATGGGGGATCTCAATATGGCTCTGGTTCACTACCCAGAATGTGCAGTAGATGAGCATTCAATGTCGCATTGGTGGGATCACCTACATTGTGCAATGTCGCACTACAAATTCGTTCTTGCCATCGAAAACACGATGGTTGAAAGTTATGTAACGGAAAAGTTGTACTATGCTCTAGATGCCGGTTCTGTGCCCATCTATTTTGGTGCACCAAATGTGTGGAATTTTGTCCCTCCAAACTCCATTATCGATGGTTCTAAGTTCAGTTCTATGGAAGAGTTGGCTTCGTATGTTAAGGCATTGGCAAACGACCCGGTTGCTTATGCTGAATACCATGCCTGGAGGAGGTGTGGTGTGTTAGGTAACTACGCAAAGACTCGTGCAACGAGCCTCGACACATTGCCGTGCAGGCTATGTGAGCTTATTAACAGAAAGAGAAGCAAAGTTCGTTGAGAAAACTGATGTTATGAATCGTGTGAGTGATAGTTCTATTCTTGTATATTCATTAGAATTGCATGTGTTTGCCATTTAACCAGCAGGGAAAATATGGCTCGGTGTCATTCCTCAGGTTATGATACAGAATGAAAATTGAGGGTTTTGTTAGTTTTTTTTTCTGGCAGTTCTGAGTTGGAATCTCACCAAGAGTTTTTGGCCCAAGGTATAATGGTTCCGGATGCTGCTTTTGAGAAATTTCTGTTATTTTGATGTGTAAACGTTGAAGAAATTGAGAATTACAACACCTACAGTGGCCTTCTTGTTCCAAGCATGAATATTATTGATGCCGCCTTAACCCACATTACGTATTTTTTAGTTTTAGCCACAAATGGATTTTTTAATTGACGGGATATGTATTAGATTTTCTTGTGTTCCACAATGTTGAGGCTTATAATAAAGGGCATTATTGGAGGAATACATGACTCAGTGGTCTAAAAAGCTGCTTGCGTTAACTAAAAAGAATCTACCTACTAGTTCACAGTAATAAAAATAAATCAACCCCACGACATAAGTTACAATTTATACTATAGCAGCATTTCGAATATACAAACAATGTAAATTATAGTATCATCTGTATTAATTAAGGCAAGGTAATAAAATTTTCCTGAACTAGTCCAGATGAATAGAGAGACCCTTTGAAAAAAAAACTCGTAAGAGTATCAACATTAAAGTAGAAAAAAGTACACGTACTAAAGTCTAAAGCAGTAATAATCTAAGCCAGTCCAGGAACAGCTTCAAACATGGAGAAGATTTAATCTGCACCTTTATTACCGAAGAATAGAGGTGTCGATTACATATAATTACCTTCCATTCTTATATAGATAAGACTTGACAATTTGACAAAGAAATAATCAAACTAGAAGGCAAATTAAACAAAACAAGAATCGACACCAAAACTAGTGTGACCTATCTGAAAGGATTTGGCACCAACATCATCTCGACCAGCAACCTTCATGTCCAGGAAGCTGATCTCTTCATGATAGGTTTCATCACTTTATCCTCTTCGAGGGAAATCATTCCTAAATGGGAGGGATCCTCCAGCATCATTTTTGCCACCAAGTACCCTGCAATGGACCATGTCTGAAACTTTCTGGCTTGTTTGCCAACATAGCGCCCAAGCTTCCCGTCATAATACTCGGGCCACCCATCTTTCAGCAACCGACTCTCGGCCAGGTCAATCGCTCTACGAGCAATCAGTGGCCGACCAGTCTTGATACAGGCAGCTGTCAACAGCCAAAGGAGGACTGCAACAGCAAAGATCAATCCATGATTATTATAAGAAAAAGGGGGGGAAATATTGGTATGATCACCAGTTGCATTGACGAAAGTAATTTATTCAACAACATATATAAGTTAGCAACAAGGTAAACCATGTGTAGGATAGACTAGAGTTTTGGGTTTTGTGTAAAGCATTCACAAATATGTTAAGCATCAAGCATATAAGCTGCCTAATTTTCACAGATATCAAGATTAGGCAATGTCATAGTTATCACCAATCAGTTATGTAACTAAGAAATTGAAGGACTAACCTGGCCATGATCCTCCGTTATGATAACTCCACCTTGTGTTTTTAGGGTCACAACCTGTCACAATGCGCCACTCATGGTTCTCAAGGGCAGGATGAGCTATCTTCATCGGCATTTCTCCAACCAAATCTTCCCAACGTTCTTCTATGAGATCCATAATGGCCATTGATTGTTCTGGTGTAGCCATAGAAGATAAAATTGCAATGCAGTTGCCCAAAGCAAACCATCTGAAATCCATCCTAGCAGGGCTCACATTTCCAATAAAATAACCACCACAACATGGCATAAAATCAAAAACCCAGTCCGGAATGGAGTCAGGAATAACATTAAATTTATTTACT
Source organism: Triglochin maritima (assembly GCA_963682175.1). Classification (NCBI taxonomy): domain Eukaryota; kingdom Viridiplantae; phylum Streptophyta; class Magnoliopsida; order Alismatales; family Juncaginaceae; genus Triglochin; species Triglochin maritima. The sequence continues at coordinate 1,036,104 of OY821782.1, forward strand.
GCAGTATGGGAATATTCCTCGGTCTTATAGCGGTAGATGTCGTTAAGCTGCTGGAAGTCAAGCCAGAAGTAACTCCTCATGTGATATCGTAAGGCATGCAACCGTTGCACTATTCTTTCAAGAAATTCCTTCCCTTCTCCCTCAGGCTTAAGCATAGTCAAAGCACACTTGAGAGCCATGAAAAAAAGTGCCTGAATTTCAATAGGATACCCATACACTCCCTGGAAAACAAGTTAGCAAAAGAAAAAATGTTACATATGAAAGATCTCAACTATTAACAACTAATTATTTGAGTATGAGCAGTAAGAGTTGTGCAGCCAAATATTCATGCACAAAAGAAATGCCAACTCAATTACTCATTGACTGATCAAAATTCAAAGTCTTAGTTTCCAGTTATATCTGTTTAGAAGTCTATAAGTTAAATGAAGAAGAAATAAGTGAATAGCATATCAGATAGCATACATAGAAACTAAACCCCGAAGCATGACCTCAAAGGAGATCTTGGAAGGCTGCATGACCAAGTTCCAAGACATGACAAATGGATGCATTGACAACGGAAACAGAATACAATAACAGGGGCATTCTAACTCAAATGCATCAATGACAATGTTAACACGAATGCTTTAGATCAGTTATCACAATTTTGATCCGTTATGCCCTGCTAAATATTAATATCTGTTAAAATTTACATAACAGACCTTTTTAATTATGATTTTATGAATTTGTATCTTTAGTAGGAATCATTTGACACTAAGAAGGTCAAACTCAAATTCTCAGGATTATTTAAAATGAGAAATGACTCACAGACGTTTTACCATTCTTCTATCTATCATAGAGCATCCATCAGCACAGAGTAAAGTTGGAAATGTATCAAAACCCTCAGAAAGACACAGTGCCAAAATAAGCTTCATCCCCTTCTGGCAGTCAGGTGAATCTGCTAGTGATGAATCTCCAGTTGACTTTGTGTAAGCACGAAGAAGAATGATCCACCAGAATCCAGAGTCAACTGGAGCTACTCTTCCAATTGCAGTTTCACCAAAATCTGCTACCAGTGTATCAGTTTTCCTAACAGGATCATGGATCACCTTGAAACTCGCTGGCATGACACCTTCTCCAAGCTTGAAACGGTCAATGGTCTTCTCCCATCCCTGTAGATGGACTGTCTTGAGAAGAAATTGCTTCACAATCTCAGGCTCTCCATTCATTAGAAAAGCCAATGCACTTGGTACAAAGTCTCGGACAAAGACCTATCAGTGAAGATAAATTCCCAACAGTCAGAAACATACAGAACCCCAAGAGAGTATTAGAAGCTACTTACTGCTTTATGTCTACCAGCAAATAAACATATTCTATTAGGTGATGAACCAGTTATTATCATAAGTAATACTATTTGATTCAACTTAACTCCAATACAAAACATAAATGACATGTTCCATTTTGGATCATCTGGAAGAAGCCATTACTTTTAGGTAAGTGTAACCATACAGAAAGCTGTTCCGTTTTCCATATGCAAGACAAGATGTTCTTGTCCAACTTCTTGTGTATGGAAAAGAACAAGAAGGTTAAAAATTTCCTATATACTGTACATAAATCAAAACATATATACGGATTTTATCTTAAGCATGCAAGGGTAATCCCTTACTGCCAAGAAAAAAATATTATATCAGAAAAGTCAAGGGTTGCTAACATGCACAATGATAAAAGACTTCTTACATTTTAATGCTAAACTTGACAAGCTATTAGAATGATTATCTAGTGAAATGAGTAAGAACTGACTCAGTCTATGTATTATTTTATGACAGGTTTTTACTATAAAGATTGCTTTGTCTCACTTAATGCAAGTCTGGACAATTGGCTAAATTTACAACCAGTGAATAGTTGAAGATTGAGAAAAATGAGTAAAAAGGCCAAAAAGCAACCAAGTACCTGATCATAATTTAGAACTTCCTCAGAGGCATGATCAATTGCAGCAATGGTCCCCAATGGCTGACCACGGAAGTACACCAGAGCTCTCCTTAGTGCATCCCAAGCATCAGCAACCATAGGATGGGGCTCGAACGAGTTCCGAGCCGAAGACGTAGGGGTATCAAAAACAGATCGGTGGCCACCAGCAGGAGAGTACAAGTTCTCATAAGAATCAATTCCTCGCATGTTACCCGTAAGTGACATCTCACTGAAAGACCTATCATCGAATGACCTCTTTCTTTCAATCTTCAACCTCGCCTTGTCAAGAAGCTTGGAGAGATCAAGGTCATTATCCTCTGCAAATGACGCATGAGAGCCTACACGCTGCATCCTGTCTAGCTATATTGCAATAGCTGCCGTTGTGCCTAAAAAACACTGTTTCATGTGTTGAAGTGCTGATCTGCATCAAATTTCACCAGTCACATAATAATACCATAAAACTGAAGAAGAAAACCAAACACAGGCACAACTAAGGACTTTTTAAGAGTAAAAGGTTGCAACTTTGCATCTGAAAACACGCAATACACAAAACAAACATCGAAGGGATTCGTTTTTCGCACCAACTTTCGCATCTCCAAACACGCAATACACAAATCGTCGTCCGAAGAAGGCACACGAAAGAGCAGATCTAATTCGAAAACCACAAAAATTCAATTTTTATGCTCAAACCCACCAAAACTCAAGCCAAAAACGAGCTCAACTAACACATCAAGATCTACAATAAAAATTCCGAACAAATGGGGAAAAAAACAGGGGAGAACTTGCCAGTGAAGCCAAACTAAAAAAAACTATAAAAATTCAATCTTCCCTCCAAAACCCAAGCCAAAAAATACCTTCGAAAACAACCTCACCAAACACATCAAGATCCAGAATAAATAAATAAATAACCAAAAATATCAACAACAACAACAAAAAATGCCATATTTCCTCTAAAATCCACCAAAACTCACTCCAAACCCTCCGAAAACAACCTCACCAAACACATCACGATCCAAAAAAACGGAAAAATCGGAAAACGAACCTCGAGATCCGCAGCGCCTCCGAGGCCGAGAGCGGCTCAACCAGCGGAGGCGGAGGGGGGAAGAAGGGGGGAAATCCGAGGAGGGAGGGAGGGAGGAAAAGGATTGAAAGGGGTCAGGTGAAGAGTATTTATAGGAGAGTGTGACCGGCGATCGGCGGTTTGTTGGGTGGTGCTGACGTGGCCACGTGATAATTGCGCCCTGCGGTCTGGTTGATAATCTCACGCGTTCCGTGCAGGTTATGCTTGAATTTTTTAATCTGTTTATGAATCAAAATCCTTAAAAATTGTCAACTTGTAAATTCGCTTCTCTAGTGAATCCGATTAAGATCAAGCGAAAATTCGAACCCACCAACCCGCAAAAATAAAATAATAAGTATAGTTAATTATTGTTAAGTACCAAAATCACTCATTGATTTATTCTCAAACGATCATTATAACTTGTAAATGTCTAATGAGTTATTAATCATGTTTTTTAAAAGAATTGTCATTTAGATTACTTTTACGGATATTCACAAAAAGATGACCCGAAAACCCACACCGCAACTGCCAAGAAGGTGGGGTCAGGTTGTGGACAGGGTTTTGGGGAGAGGATTTTAACCTGACCCACAACCTGCCAATTTTGGGAAATGTGGGTCCGGGTTTAACCCCACCCGCTCCGAACTCGACTCATTACACACCTATTTTTGCATGGGTGGGTTTGATGGTTGCAATAAAGATAGATTTGGATTTGGGTAGGATTTGTTGTTTGTCACGTAGATTTAAACTTGGATTAGATCTGCTACTCTTAATATATATAGATAAATTCAAATTTGGATTGGATATGTTGTTTGTAAAATATATAGATAGATTCGAATTTGGGTTGGATCTGCTATTTGTAACATAGATAGATTCAAATTTGGGTTGGATATGTTGTTTGTAATATAAATATATTTTGATTTTGGGTTGAATCTACTGTTTGTAATATGCATCGATTGAAACTTGGGTCGGATTCAGTGTCAAGTGTGATGTGGATTTGATACCAATATGATGTGTGAACGAAATCCGACAAAAATGGGATCGAATTTTATTGTAAAATTGAGATTATGGGTTTTTTTGGCTAATGTCCCAAAACATGAATAATATAATTATCAATATGTTAAGGACTGCTAACAACTTATCGACAAAAAGAAAAAGAAAATGTTACCGGACGAAAAATAATGGAAGTGGTTAACATGTTTTTAAGTTCAAAAGGATAAGTTGAAATCGAGCCATATACATCAATTGAAATCACAATCTAAGGGCACCCTCAACGGTGAGGGTGCCCATGTAAATGTTGACATCATGTCAGCATTTACCAGCACTCCCTCAATGGGGGAGTTGTTTTGGCCTCCGACCACCAGATCTCACGACTTGGTCGTTGGATGTGGAGGTCATGTGGCCTCCACTCATTGGTTTATATTTTTGTTTTGTTTTAATTAATTTTTTATTGGATAAAACACCCAATTTTTCATCACAATATCTTCCCTACATCGTTTGGAGGTCGGTCCTGGATAAAAAATTTAAAAAAATATCTTAAAAAATAAAAAACATATTTTAAAAAACAAATTGAAAATGATTTTAAAACAAAAGGCAAAATAAAATATTAAACGAACCCCAACCAATGTTTTTTGTTTTTTTAAATTTCTTTTATTGTTTTATTTTGAGTTATTTGTAAATATTCCTATAATAATGTATGATAAATAAAATATGTGATATAATTACTTGTAAGTGTGAGAAATAAAGAAGGAAAAATAAATGTTGTTGAAGTGATAAAGTGTTGATGTGACTAGGTTGACATTTATGTGAATTGTGGTTGAGAGATTGAATAGTAGAAAGAGAGAAGAAGAAAAAATGTCACGCTGACCAAGATGAATATAAAGTATTGAGTTAACTAGGTTAACATTTTGATGAATATAAAGATGGCCTAAGCAGAGAAACTAAGGATTCCTGATCTATTTCCTCAATTGTCTAGCTTATAGGATAAGATGTATATTTTTTCCCAAAGTGATCTTATATTTTAGGTGATATGTATCATTCATTATATTTCAGTTGGATAAGGTGATAAGTCAAGGCAAGCGTGGGTCGTCCTAGATTTCTTTTCATTTATTATTTTTATTCCCAAAGTGCTATTCTCTTAATTATATTAAGCTAAGGATTTATGTTCTATAGCCTTAATTGTTTAGCTTATACGATAAGATATATCATTTAATGAAGAGCCGTGATAGACGGACGCGCGCGTCACGGACGCGCCTTACGTGGATCTGTACAGCTCAGATATTTTTCTTTGAGTCAGCGTCCAGTCAGCGAAATTTCTCTTCGCGCGTTTTGGTCTTTTTAAAAAACGCCGGTTCTTTAAGTTGAACGATTCATTTCCCAATACACAGATAAGACAGTGTCCAGACCCTAGGACATCGTGCAGTCTCATTATTCGTGCAGAGCCCACACTTATCATAATAAAATATTTGTTTCTAAGTTTTACGTTGGATCAACTTAATTTGTCTAGCTTACTTTATGTGTGTGTGCAGTTTATATTATGTGTTTGTCCTGTTTACGTTATGTGTATGTCCGGAATAAGTGTATATTGCTGTACGGAATAAGTGTATTTGCTGTCCGGAATAAGTGTATTTGTTGTCCGGTTTAAGAATAAAGTGTGTCCAGAAACGGAACATAAAGTTTGTCCGGAATGAGTTGATTTGTTGTCCGGAATAAGTGAATTTGCTGTCCGGAATAAGTGTATTTGCAGTCCGGAATAAGTGTAGTTGTCCAGAATAAGAAGGAAGTGTGTCCAGAAACGGAACAGAAAGTTTGTCCGGAATAAGTGTATTTGCTGTCCGGAATAAGTGTATTTGTTGTCCGGACTAAGTGTATTTGTTGTCCGGTTTAAGAATAAAGTGTGTCCAGAAACGGAACATAAAGTTTGTCCGGAATAAGTTGATTTGTTGTCCGGAATAAGTGTATTTGCTGTCCGGAATAAGTGTATTTGCAGTCCGGAATAAGTGTAGTTGTCCAGAATAAGAAGAAAGTGTGTCCAGAAACGGAACAGAAAATTTGTCCGGAATAAGTGTATTTGCTGTCCGGAATAAGTGTATTTGTTGTCCGGAATAAGTGTATTTGTTGTCCGGTTTAAGAATAAAGTGTGTCCAGAAACGGAACATAAAGTTTGTCCGGAATAAGTGGATTTGTTGTCCGGAATAAGTGTATTTGATGTCCGGAATCGGAATAAGTGTATTTGCAGTCCGGAATAAGTGTATTTGCAGTCCGGAATAATATATGGCTTCATTATTGTCGGAATAAACGAATCAATATATGGAATGCAATAGTATGATGTCGAAACAAAAAAACGTCCCCCGCAGAGGGAGCGGACAGAGGGAGCGCGCTTTGTGGGGGGGGGGACTCACGTCCCCCGCAGGGGCTGCCGCCCCCTGCCACCCCCGCACAAACTCAACAAACCTCCCACTGTATATTTTACCCCACAAGAATTACGTTTAGGAAAAAAATAGCATCTCTGATTTCCTGTTTATGTAGAACATCGGGAAGTCTTCGCACCGTCCCATTCACGCTGCTTACGTTGTGAAGAATCCTGGGAGTCGGCATCAGACGCTTCTTCGACCTAATATCTTGCTCGAAATGGTGATTTATTCTGGAGAGAAAGAATAAAGAAGAAAGAAAGATTGTCATCATATTTGTATTTGGGTGGAAAGAGAGAACGTGCTGAGTTGAAACGCATTTAATGTGATTTGAGTAGACATCAGGAAGAAAAAACAAAAAAACATTCATGTTTTGGTCACGTAAGGGCTGACATGGATGTCCACGTAGAGCGCGTCCGTGACGCGCTGCGTTCATAAATCATTTCCCTTTAATGAATGACTTTTTCCGGTAGTGCTATTGTCTTAATATTAATTATACGCGGATAAGGTGATAAGTTAAGCGTGTGTCGTCCGTGATTTAATCAATTCACAAAAGATATGTTTCTGAAGTATTGTTATCTTAATCTTATTTATAATTTCTTGGATTAAAATCTTAATCTTTAATTTTTCCAATTTATTTTAAAAAAAATCCATTGTAAACCTCCATGAGAAATATTTCTCATAGTATACTAGTTACCACCACGTTACGACACGTTGTGGTGACTGGGTCTTATTTTTTAGTGTATAAAAAACTTAACGTCTCATAATGTAAGTTTTGTAGAAATAAAATTATTTATAAAACTCGACATCTACAACATCTCATTCTAACGCTTAGAAAATTTTACACACATCCAACAGACAATTGGAACACGTTATTTGTAGAAATATGCAATGCCACCGATATATATCTCGTAGATGTTCACAGTGGAATTTTTTTTAAAAAAATCGGAAAATTCCCTTAAACGTGGACCAGGATTGTCCACTTCCCCTTTCCCGCCGGTCTCCACTTCCATGTCAGTAATGTACTGTAATTGGGCAAGTAGGTGTGGAAAATCTTTCTTTGTATAAATACCCTTGTGCTCCACCACATTAAATAAAAACTTGTTCTGAGCAATGTCTACGTAAGTACATATGTTCTATAACATTCCAATCAAATAAGATTTAACATTATGATCTAAAACAACTTCAGACGTTCACTTGTTTTCTTTGGATTCAAATCATGATTCAAGAATATTTCAACTATACATTAGAAGAAATAAGTCAAAACCATGTAATAATTAATCCCAGTCTCAGCTAGATAATGTTGGAATGTAGAATGAATGCAATATTTCTGAACTTATGGTTGGTGTTAAACCGGTAGTGGGTTATATTCCTATCTTGTTCAATGGATCATTTTATTTTTCTTTTGATCTTTTTGATTCCTAACTTGATTGCTTGAATGAACCAGAACTCGCCAACCAACTTGATGCAGATTTTTGTACCATATTAATAGAAATAAGATCCGATGTCAGAAAAATTACACAGCATATTGCTGGAAATTGAGCCGTGCAAATATCGAATCGAATCGAATCTAATTATTTGCATGATATCTAGGTAGAGAACAAAAACATCAGATGTAGTTTGCTTTCTAATTATCCTAGTTCTGATTCATATCGATGCAAATAGCCTTTTTTAAAAATAAAACAAGTACAATTCAAAAAAGTAGCACGACAATATTTTAGCCAGATGTTCGGATATGATCTGAACAGACACAAAGGCAGTCTGAAGTAGTGTTGCCCAGGAGAGGGCTTATCTGTTCTTCAATTGTGATGTCTCCGTCAAATATCCATAAATTAACTCAAAATGTTGATAGCGACAATATATTTACATGTGCATTTTTAGATAAAGAATATAAAATGTCTATGAATCTACTTGTTCTCTATTTTTTTATCATAAAATCCATGCGCAGGTTATTTTAAGAATAACTCATGCGCATGTGAAGGTATTATTGGCACCTATAACATATAACCTATAAAAACAAAATTCCTCGGCCTCTTTTCTTCAGATAACCATCATTAATCAAGCAGACCATCTGAGATTGAGGTTTCAAATTTAAGGTATACCACTTAGGTGTAGTCGTATAGAGCTTTTGAAAAATCAAACAAGAGAAGTTATTTGTTTTTTCTTCTTCTGGTGCATCAATTAAATCCTAGGTACCCTCAACTGAGATGTTTTATGGGGGAAAAGGGTTGCACAAGTTCAAATTCGCCCAACTCATACGCTCATGTTCCATGGGTGACTGGGTCAGTTACTTGGTTTCAATTTAGACAACTTCTTGTAAGATATAAGTCATATAACTTACATTAATGAAGTTATCACACAACTTACGTGCAACATTGGATGATATAACAATGGAGGTAGTATTAGCATCGAAATCGACAAGCTATCACGGGCTAGCACAAACAAAAGAGTAGAAAAACATGCATTATTGAGATTCCATCAAGATTTTATGACAACATGTGATTTATAACACAGGAAGGGCCAAATTCTCACTTGGGTGTATCCTTTCTCATTCATGAGTGGTTTATCTTACTTTGAGTTGAGAGGTTATACTCAATAATTAATAGATGAAAGGGCAGGTTAAGTATCTATCATGCGCATGAGAGGAAACTATCGTTTCAGAAAAGTGAATGTTCTCTAAATCTATATACATCATAGAACCTTCTAATGACTATCATGTGCATGAGAGGAAACTATCGTTTCAGAAAAGTGAATGTTCTCTAAATCTATAAACATCATAGAATCTTCTAATGAAAACAAATCTATTTTGTGTACCATTTAGCTTTACATGGGAGAGAGACAGTTATATTATTCTTCAGACAGCATAGAAAATTTTGATATATATAAAAAAAAATCAAAAGATGCATTTCCCCTAAATTCTGAACTTTTTCCAGTTTGACCGCAGACAGAAAGGAAAATGTTAATTTAAAAAAAATTGGACCAGAAGAAAGTCATAGTGGACAAAACAAAGTTCACAAAGGACACTAATCTTGTACATTGAATAATGAACATGACTTTTTCAACAAACAAAAAAAATGCCACTGACCTGAAGGGTGGGGAACCAGAGATAACTACAAGACATCTCCAGATTCTCTTCTCCGTAAATATCTCCATTTGTGGGTTGGTGGTGGCTGCTCAGCTTTGGAAAAAATAATCTAAACAAATAATGCCAAGATGTCAGCCGGTAAGAGAATCATAGAAGAATATAACAATTGATAACGGAATCTACTGGCTACTACCATAAGTCCATAACACTCTCAGAACCTAATCATTTCTTACAGACAACTCTAGACTCGTGGCCCATATAAAAAATTCAATGGGCTCATAATGGACTGGATTAGAATCAATTTGCATCTGCCCTTTGAGTCAACAGGAGATGAGTAGCAAGTAAACATTTCTCTTCTGAAGGAAAAAATTCAGATTATAACTTAGTTGGTAGAGTTGCCACCTCGAATAGAATAGTTCAAGATTGGGGTTCGTATCCTAAGGAAGCGAATCACATCCTTGAGTTTTAGTTCATAGTAGAACAAACAAACAAAAAATCAAACAGAATATATTTTAAAAGATGGTGGTAATCGAGAAACATGCTGGGACAGCATTTGGGGCAAGCCAAAGAAAAATGTTTGCTTGGATGTAAGATATGGATCAAGGTTTAACAGTAGTTAAACTTTGTTGTAGTATAAGATCACATATCCATCCGAGAAAACAAAGAAACTGAGAACATACACCATTAAAATTATTTGGACAGTACTTACATCAGCTATTTAACAATTGCATGAAGAAAAAAGTATATTTCCTACAACAGTTCAGATTCTTCAAAACAAAATAACCGTTAATCGAAAAATGCACCTTGATATAATAATTGCTGGTATGTAACTTTCTATAGAGGGGCTCTCCCTACATATATGAATAGAAGAGAACGCTTCACTTTGGCTCCTAATGAATCATCACTACATGGATGCTCCACCTCCTGAAGTGCCCGATGACTCAGCCATGTCCTCCAACTTCAGGCTCACGTCCACTCTCTCCGTCAGTTTTCCTTTTTCTAAGCTATTCACTTCTCGGTTCAATTTATTCAACCAAAACTCATAGTCAACGGGATATGGTGTTCCGCAGAGGCCATCCACGTAATCAGCAAATGCTTTCAATGGTGCTGAAATCTCACCTAGCAGCCGCTGAATCAGCCGCTTGGACCAACATTTCTCTCTCCATTTCAGTGCCGATTCAATAGAATCTATGTGCTTGACTCTTCCACCACATGCAAAATACAGAAAATAAATTAGACTCTCAACGTCAGAAGACGGGCAGAGCTTCCTGAACTCAAGTGCTGAACTAGAAGAAAACTGCAAGTTCAATGCTGGACTATCTTTGTCCTCCAAAACTGAGCGTCCCCAAGCCACTGGCACGTAAAGTGGAGGTTCAGCTCCAATAGAGTCATCAACTCGTATTATGTTTTCTGGGCAAATATCACTGTGCAAAACATTCACACGTGCCGCAATGCATAGAGCAGTCAAACAGTCCCTACAGCACCGCAGTGCGTCATCAGTGGACAAAGGCCCACTTTGAGCAATACAGAATGAAAGTGGTTTGCCAAATGGAGACGTGACAAGGACTGGGATTCCACAGAAAGGATGATCACATCTCTCAGTAGAATTCTGTTTCCTACAGTGCCCAGAATGCGGAATCCGTCCATATGCAGTTATACTGGGCAAGTGCATACTTGAGATACCCTGCTGCTTCATGATGTTTAATACCTTGGACTGTCTCTGCACCAGATACCATAGGTCCATAGCCTCCCAAGATGGCTCCAGCAGGGAGGAATGAGCTCCAACATAAAGAGATAAGAGTTCAGCAGGATGATCAATGGAAATCGCACAATAGCAATTTCCACCAGGTAAAATCTCCTTTACTTGAAATGCTTTCTGACATTCAAGATCCTCCACCAACACCACTTCACCTGGATTGAACTTTAAACAAGAGTATTGATTACCACGAGCATGCTCGACAGCAGAATCTACTTCAACAATCTCATTTTGAAAATCAAGGTCCTCATGCCTTGTGCCAGCAAAGCCATTGAGTTCTAGCCTACGCTTCTGAAGGCGAAGACTGTGATTTATAGCTAATGAATCAATAGACCTTCTTGGTGGCCCCATAATCTTTACAATCGAGTTGAAGGTGGCTAAAAGAAACTGAAGACTACCTATGTCTCCCCAATTAACGTTTCCAAGTTTGTTCCAGATTCGTTCAACAGGAGAAACAAAGACTTCTGCATGAAGATTGATCCATTCTCCAATGGACTTATATGGATTGTTGGAGTTGATCTCAAGCTTACTAAGATCGCCTCCAAACTTGATTATACCACCAAATTTAGCATCCATTACCAGCAGATAAACAGAATCACTGCCATACATATTCAACTTGTTTAATCTCCTAGAAAAAAGTATGTGAAAACCATACAAAAGAGCCTCGCAAATAGTTGAAGCAGGGAAACCTGCATCTTTTCCGTGTGCAATAACTGGTCTAAACAACACAAATTCAAGAACTTGACTCCAGTGAGCTTGCAAACTTTGCATCTTGCTATTTACCACTACCGCTGCTCCAGTAAGTCTTTCTAGTCTTCCATTTGCTATTGCTTTCTCAACACTGTACAATTTTGAACCTGGGTAACGAGGGCAAGACACTAAAAATGGCAAGGGCGTGGTTGAATCCCAAAATGTACGCAACAATCCATCTACCATTGTATGAAGAAAATCTTCCAAGGCAAGATACTGAGATTCCTTGGCATCAGCAGATCGGGAATATGACATCCGGTAAATCTGCTGAAAGAGTACACCTTCCAAGGCATAATCAAGTTTAAGCAACTCGTCCATCGTAAAAGGTGATCTAAACATAAGTTTTTCATCTGTAGTGTGGGACTGGGAATATGCTCTGTCTAGAACCCAATCCCCAATGCTGTTTGAAAATTGCTCTAGGTCAACAATGCCTTTCAAACAATTTTTCAGTCTTTTTGATGTTTTACTGGAATTGCAAACATTTCTACTTGCAGTTGAGAGGCATGAGCTTCTATCTGGAGAGTCACCTGACGCAAGTGATTTCCCAACATCTGTTTAGGTGATTTGGCAAACAGAAAGAGCACGAACAAACAAATCAAAGCAGAAAAATGACAAAAGGAACTTTCAATCTACTGCATGCCTTATTGGGTCTATCATCTGTATAACTAGCTGGTTAACTATGCCCAAATTTTAAAATTTGGAAAATCCAAATTTGAGTTGAAGGAGGGGCCAACACCAAGCAAGAAGCCAAGAATGACTAAGGTGGATCCAGAAACACGATGAAGAATGCCTTTTCCATTGCAAACTATTGAACATGCTATTGATTCCTTTTAAACTTTTAAGGCAATATTAGTTAGCAGTTTAAAAACAATGATAATGACAATGTAGATATCAGTGAAAGTAAATAAGGGTCATTGCAGTTTGGAAACATTAGCAAAAGACAATCTAAAGCAATGCACATGGCTCGTATACCATATAGAGATACTGTGCAGCTTCCGCTTGAGCTTGGCCCATGAAATGAATCTGAATCTTTTCCTTCAAATCCTGTGTCATATGATAATTTGATAACTATAGAAGCTGAAAGAAAGAAAAATAATGGAATGTGTTCTATACCGATAAGAAAACTATACAAGATGAAAGAAAGAAAGTATAAAAGCCAGAGAAGCAAGATGTAAGATGTTAAATATCATAGAATGTGTTCAATATCCAATCCACCAATTTACAAAAATAATGACATTTAAAAAGGTATGAGAATTTTTTGCTGAAACCTTACAAAATCGTGAGAAAGCCAATGACATGATAGTAATACGGGTGATTGGGGAAAGAGAACAAATTTCAACATAGATTGTTTCCACTGTGTATTATTCCACATGTCCCAGGGAACCTAGTTTCAAACACAGAAACCACCATACTTTGAATTTTTTCCCCAGGCTTGGTCATCTCTCAACAGATTACACTAAAACTGAACCTCATCAATGATTGTAGATCGTTCTTCATACCACCATTTCTGAGTTCTGACATTCAAACTGATGTAGTTGTTAGATTCTAGCACAATTTCATATATATATAGATCCAGAATTTGTGATATTCAACCAATTATGTGTTTCTAAATAATTACTTAGAATAAGCACTATAGCTTGTTAGGTATACTCCATCACTTCATCAGCCAAACTTCTGTAATTTCAGAATCCCTTTGCCAGGTGACCTGTTTTCCTATTCACAGTATTGTTACGTGAGTAAATCTTCTTTTTTAACAATAAAACCATAACCGAGAGTTTCCTGTCATAGAGCAATCGTCTTCGGGGGCATCTGTTTTAATTTAATTTATCTAATTAAAGTCATTCCATATGTTTGTGATCTTTTATATTTGTAGAAATCAAATGAACTCAGACAACAGGTTCACAAGAAGTCAACAACCAATTTGGTTCCCCAATCAACAGATGTTGTAATACTTTTGTGCTATTAATACCCCCAAGGGATGTTGTGCACTTGGAAGCAACAGTAACAACGGTAAATTTTGATGTAATTCTTAGAAGTAGAATTTGATCTCTCTTCACTTTCCTTTAACCCCTAGATGCACAAACACCTCTCCATTGGAAGTATGTGCCAGTAGTCAAACTCCTAGAAAATTAAGAAAGTTTAGACAGGCACCATTTCTCGGGATATAACAAAACCTAGGATTTTCAATACGTGGCAATAAACAAGGGGAACACTTCCATACAAATTGAGCATGTAAACATTAGACACGAAGAAGAAAAACTTACGGAACTTCATGGCATTCAGATTATATGCTACTTCTCCTTCCACTGTTGTTGCTGCTACCGCATATCCTCAACCAAACATCAGCTGCGGAGGGCATAATATTAGGGTTTCACTTCACTGTCCCATCTCCACTAATCACAACAAACCAAACAGAAATGAACACTGAATATCAGGACAATCCAGTAAAAACGCAATTTGAACACATAGGCATAAAGAAGCTTTCACCAAACTTCACAATGCTCACATGAATTTCTCAAAAAATCTCTAAACCACATTCCACCAGAGGACAAAAACGTATGGTTTCTACTTCACTTCACAATCTTCCCTGATCAGAACAATTAAAAGTCTAAAACAGTAACAAAACCACTAAATTCACTAAAGAAAGCATTTCCAGAACAATATGACACAAACAAAAGCATAAGAAAGTATGATTTAAAAAAAAGCATTTTCACAACATCTTTTAACCAAACTCCACTAGAGGCAAAAACCAACAGTTTCACATCACTGTGCAATCTTTCCTAGTCATAACAAGTAAAACAAAACCACTAATTCCACTAAAAACATTTCCATAACAAACTTGAACGCAAACACAAGCAAGAAGAATAAGTATTTACTGAACTCCATGATGTTTAGATCTTCACTATGGTTCCCACTCCACTTCACAACCTTCACTAATCACAACAACTAAAAACACAAACAAACCCACTAAAATCACAGGGGAAAAAAACACTTCCACAACAAATCCAAACACAAACACAATCACGAAGAATAGGACTAACCAAACTTCGCAGTCTCCACTAATCACAAGAACCAAAACCACTCAAATCAATAAAAATTCCCTAAAAACACTTCCACAGAAATCCAAACGCAATCAAAGCACCAGAAAGAAGCATTTCACCAAACCTCACAATCTCCACGAATCACAACAACCAAAACGCACAAAAAACCACCAAAACCACTAAAAATCCCTAAAAACACTTCCACAACAAATCCAAACACAAAAAAAGCACCAGAAAGAAGCATTTCGCCAAACCTCACAACCTCTACTAATCACAACAACCAAAACGCAAACCAAACCACAAAAAACACATCCGAACAAAAAGAGAACCATCAAGAAAGAGGATTTCACCAAATCACGACAGGATGTCCTCTTTTTCCTCCTCCTGCTCTTCCTCTTGCCGGATTCGGTCGGCATTTGGAGTTGGATTTGGTATAAAAGCTTTTGGGGGTTTGTTCGCAGCAGCTTTTTGGAAAAGCGATTTTGGGCTTTTGAGAGAGAAGCCGAAACAAAAGCTGCGCGTTTGAGTAAAAAAAAGGCGTTTCGGTTCGTTCTTTCAGAGTCCTTATACACGGACGCGGGCGTCACGGACGCGCCTTACGTGGACGTGTTGAGTCAGCGTCCAGTCAGCAAAATTTCTCTTCACGTGTTTTGGTCTTCTTAAAAACGCCGGTTCTTTAGGTTGAACGATTCTTTTCCCAATACACAGATAGTGCAGACCCTAGGACAGCGTGCAGACCCTTTATTCGTGCAGAGTCCAGACTTATCATAATAAAATATTGTTTTTAACTTTTAGGTTGGATCAACTTAATCCAAACAGACACACAACATATTCCGAACAGACAGTCTTCTTATTCCGAACAGACGCACAACTTAATCCGAACAGACAGACTTCTTATTCCGAACAGACACACAACTTAATCCGAACAGACACACAACATATTCCAAACAGACACACAACATATTCCGAACAGACACACAACTTAATCTGAACAGACACACAACTTAATCCGAACAGACACATAACTTAATCCGAACAGACAGACAACATATTCCGAACAGACAGACTACTTATTCCGAACAGACATACTTCTTATTCCGAACAGAAAGACTTCTTATTCCGAACAGACATACTTCTTATTCCGAACAGAAAGACTTCTTATTCCGAACAGACAGACTTCTTATTCCGAACAGACACACAACATATTCCGAACAGACAAACAACATATTCCGAACAGACAGACTTCTTATTCCGAATAGACGCACAACTTAATCCGAACAGACGCACAACTTAATCCGAACAGACACACAACATATTCCGAACAGACAGACTTCTTATTCCGAACAGACGCACAACTTAATCCAAACAGACAGATTTCTTATTCCGAACAGAAAAACTTCTTATTCCGAACAGACAGACTTCTTATTCCGAACAGACACACAACATATTCCGAACAGACAGACTTCTTATTCCGAACAGACGCACAACTTAATCCGAACAGACACACAACATATTCCGAACAGATAGACTTCTTATTCCGAACTGACATACAACTGTTATACATGAAGAAAATGAAGAAGAATGTGATCATTCCTACATTTTTAAGGATGACTTTGGTCTTGTTTGTTGTATATGTGAAATTACACGCAAAAGCATAGAAAGTGTGTCCAGAAACGGAACAGAAAGTTTGTATTATTTATGTAGAAAGATTGTCTTGTTTATGTAGAAAACTTGTCTTGTTTATGTAAAAAGTTTGTCCAGTTTATGTAAAATGTTTGTCCAGATTATGTTGAAAATTTGTGCAGAAATGGAACAGAAAGTATTCCGAACATACACACCACTTAATCCGAACAGACAGACTTCTTATTCAGAACAGACACACAACATATTCCGAACAGACTGACTTCTTATTCCGAACAGACATACAACTGCTGTACATGAAGAAAATGAAGAAGAATGTGATCATTCCTACATTCTTAAGGATGACTTTGGTCTTGTTTGTTGTATATGTGGAATTATACGCAAAAGCATAGAACTTTCTGATTGAACTTTTAACAGTAGAACATCACGCCAAAATCCTCGGAAGCTTTGACACCATTGCATCTCGTTCCAGCACATTAACACCTGACCCAGAGGTAGCAAACAAACGGGTGTGATGCCTTTTCTTAACACAAAAACCACAAGAATCGGCATAAGCAACGTAAAATGTTTGGGCTTCTTCGAAAGAGGGGAAAAATATCCCCTCCTTAGGAACGTTTGTCGGCTGCTCCACTTGGAAAGACACATGAACGATTTCCATCAAAGCACAGAGGTAGGACCACAGAAGAGAATGGAAGAAAAAGGAAGACGCATGTTGAGATTTATAACAAGTCTCCTGTGCTGTGTAGGAGAGCCAAAATGTTCATGGAAAATGAGTGATTTGAGATGCATTAATGAGGGATGGAGGGATGTAGACATTTGTACGAAACGAGGAATAAAATAAAAAATAAACTTTTTCTGTGGAGACTGCCAACTCAAACGCGTCTGCTGACTGGGCTGACCACATAAGCGCGCGTCCCGAACGCTAGCGTCCGCTAATCGTTTTCCTTCTTTTAGAACCTTCTCATGTTTTTTTGGTGGTTAATTTAAAAAAACAATGAACGAGACGAGCCGGTCATAATTTTTGACGCACTCGCATCGTTTTGTGAAACGAAACGGGTGCCCCGCCCCGACGCCCTGGTCGGGCGCCCCTCGGGTGCCCGCCCGGGCGTTGGGTGTCCCGGGGCGCCCTCAGGTGGGGGTAGACCTGTCAATTTGGGACACGACACGATAAGGAGACACGATATAGACACGACTTTATACGAAATTTTTTGTATGATTAAAATGATTTATTACGATGTTTTGTGAACATATAAATATAAAATAATTGGTACACAATTTGAAACGAACACGACACGATAAATTGTTTTTGTACACGAAAAAGACACGAACTGCATCTTTTGTTAGATAATCAATTGTTTTTACTTCATCATAGTCAATTAAGATGTTATTTAGAATGAAAAATATCAATATAACATGTCACTTAACTATTTTCAATTTAAACATGATAAAATCATTTCAATTTATACTATACACGATAACACGAAATCCTGAGCCGGATGCAGAACTGTCAGACACGATAGTACACGAACACGACCCAATTGACAGGTCTAGGTGGGGGGCACGTGTCCCCCCATTTGTCGATTTTTTTTAATTTTAAATTATTTAGTGGAGATTTTGTTATTAATGAATTGGATATTTGTTATTAACGTGGGGTAATATTTTTTTGCAAGGGATGAAGATTAAAAAAAATCCAGAACCAACAATTTCAAGATCCAAAAAATTTCCAGGGGACGCTGCCCCCTTGCCACCCCTGCCACCTCACCGGCGAGGTGGAATGTCACTCGCTCACCGGGGAGCGAGACCCCCGAACGACCTGTCGAGGTGGTTTAATAGTAAAAATTAAAAAAATTCAAGTCAAATAGAATATATATTAATACAACAATACCATAAGAACAATACATTAATAATACTGAAATACGAACTACAACCAACCTCACGAAACATATGTTAAAGGAAATACAAACCATACTGACTACAACAACACGAAATACAAACTAAGGGAAATACAAATCATACGTAATACGGATTACAACAAACTACACGTACTCATTCTCTTTTGCCCAGACGAGAAGTTTATCAATTACTTTTTGATCATTCTCCGTCGGGTTGTCTTTCCTCATCAGAGAGTGAAGCATGTTTAACTTAGTTTTTTAAATGCCTCTGGAAATTCCTTTCCGCTAACTCCTCTTGCTTGGAGAAACCATCTTCTCTGACTTGGGCGGTGTATCGAAGTTGCTGTGCAAGTTCTCTAACATCGGTGTCGCCTTCATGGTGTAATGCACTCTTAGCCTTTTTCTTGGTCTTCTTCACACCTTCTGGGCGTGTAGACGACCCCGACATCAGTGTAGGATCGTGTGGGTTATGGGTCCACTAATCACTTTTAATCTAATCACCTATTGAACCCTTGTTAACTACTTGGTTGATTGATCAAAGAAATGCAGCGGAAATTAAACAAAATCAAACACAAGTAGAAAGTAATGCAAACCACAAAGAAGACACGTCGGTTTTTATAGAGGTTCGGCCGCGCCTACGTCCTCTCTTACAAGCCCCTCTCGAATCCCCGTTCGAGCTCCTCTTGCGTCTTCACTATGCCTCCCCGTTCCGGGCCGGGAGCAACGCCGTTTACACGTCTTCAAGCTCGCGAACAACCCTCGCCGAGCTTGGCACCACCTCTCACAAACCGAGAGAATCACTTCGGGCTTTCACCGAAGTCCTTGCTTCTTTGTCTTGGGCTTTCACCAAGACCCTTGCTCTCTGTACAACAATGGTGACTTGAGTGGAACTCACTCTCTAATTGAGCACAACAATTGCTAGATTGATTGTATGATGAATGATGTGGAAATTTGGCTTTGGATGGCTAATTTGGAGCTTTGAGGTTGTGGAAAATCTCACTATAGGTTTGACACTTTGGAGTTGTGAAATCTTCTAGAAAACTAAGTGTGAACCTCTATTTATAAGCTCCTAAAGATTTCTAGCCGTTTGGACAAGATTTGATTGGGTATTGTGCAAGATACACAAAGCAGAAAATCGGGCTGCAAATCTGTCCAGAACCGGTCGACCGAAACTACTAAACCGGTCGACCGTTCACTTGATTTCAAGGAGAACGGTCGAACAAAAGAATATTCGGTCGGACAAACGAGCTAGAACTTAACTCTACTTAAGTTAAACGGTCGAACCAAAGTATGGGGCGGTCGACCGTTCAGGGGATTCGGTTGAGACAAAGGTCAATCGGTCGAACGAGAAATGTGTCGACCGATAGCAGGGAATTTGGTTTCTGAAAATATGTTCAACCGGTCGACCGAAACAAGGTCTTCGTTCGACCGGTTACCGAATGTATTTTGGGGTTAAGTTTTGTTTTATACGAATACGACCGTTATAGGAATACGACAAGAAAAACGGCCATATTAAAATCCGGGATCGGTCGACCGAAAAGGTAAAACCGGTCGACCGGTAGAGTTCGGAAAAATCACTGTGGAGAGTCTGTTATAAACCGGTCGAACTGAGAACTGGTTCGGTCGACCGGTTCACACAGGAAATCTGGGTTTAAGTTTATAAGTGATTTCCGACTAAGGTTTGGGTGATCTAATGAAGTCCAAATAATGTGAAATTTTGTGTGTGACTTCTCTAAGGAACCTAGTGTGTATGTGATTGGTTTTTAACTCTTGTATGCTCAATTTACACATGTTCCTAAGACTCAAAATAAATCAAGATTACATGTCTTCGATTTAGCTTTAATTACATGTCTTGACTTCATTTCCTTCTTTCTTGAGTCTTGATCACCTGTAGAGGTTAGCACAATACAATATACATACAATACAATATGTGTGCTACTCTACATCATCATAATTAAGATTAGGTTAATTAAATCATCAAAACATAGATTAAGGCCAAAAAGCCAACAATCAGCTCTTCTGCATCCGAGGGTGATTGTGTCCTGAAGTCTTCCGTGCTCTTTCTTTTTCCAAGGCTTCCTGATTGGGGACTATTTTCATCGTGCAACTCCGGGAACTCCCAGTCAACACGCACGGCATTAGCTCCGGATATCACAGACTCTCATTTTGGGTACCTACGCAACATAACCCAAGCATCAAAATAAATAAATTTAGGCACATGAGTTCGCTCGTAGATCATGTGCGCTTGCCGGACAACATCGTCGTCATTCTGGCCGCTCCTTTTCCGTCGGAATGCTTGATCGAAGCACCTGACCCACTTGTTCACAACAGGTACAATTCTTCTCCACCGTCCTTTTAAGGACCCCGCATTCCTCTCGGGGAGGCCTGTGCCTTCCACGGAGATGTCGTACACACGTTTCACTCTAACCCACAATGAAGTAGACTTCTGGTTTGTCCCTGTCACCGCATCGCAACTAGTTTCCATATATGCAGAGACAAGTCTCTCGTCATCAATTGTGGTCCACATCTTCGGATTGGCTTTGGCAGTTTGGATTTGCTTGCGGTGGCGGCGCTGTTGAGGTGAGGATGGTGGTGTGGCAGTGTGTCGTGGTGGGGACTCATCGTCGTTGTGACCCTCTTCTTCAGTGTCCGTCATACTCGGACTAATTTGTTGAGACATGTGTCGGCCAAATATCTGGAATTGCGGTTGATTATGTGGGAATGGTGATGCATATTGAGAGAATTGTGGGAATGGTGAGTTTTGATCTGGTTGTCCGTAGTGGGAGAATTGTGGGAATTGTGAGTTTTGGTCTGGTGGTGGGAATGGTGGTGCGTGGTGAGAGAAGTCTGGTTGTTGGAATAGTTGTTGGTAAAATGGACGTGAGGGGTATCCTTGTGGATAGCGTGGACGCGGATTTGATTTCTCCTTCAAAGACTTAGAAAACTAAGAGAATTTTCGTGGATTTTTGTGGTGAATTAGGAGAGAAAATATTTAGCAAACTTCTTCTAACATAATTAAGGAGAATAAGGACCTATTTATAGGCTCCTATCTTACTCTCAATCATGGTTATTCTTAAGCCACGAATTCTTGACATTTTTTCTCACAAACTAATTCCATAATGCATTACATGCACCCACAAAACGTTTGACCAAGTTTGAAGCTAATCCAACCATTGATCAAATTAATCTTTTAATTATCAAAGGCAGAAAATCAATCGTGCTTCGGTTTACCGAGTCTCACTCGGTTAACGAATATGTCACGATTGTTTAACCGAGTACGCGACGGATGACCGAATCTTAAGGAGAAAAATTCTCCTTAACCGATCAGACTTATTCTCGTCCAAGACCGAGTGCTATTCGGTTAACCGAAAATATCGGAACTTGACATTGTTCGGTCGACCGTTTCTGGTTCGGTACACCGTACCAAAGATCCAGGCACTTTGGTCAAGTTCGGTCAATCAGCTACGACTATCCGTTCCACGTTCGGGCCGTTGACCGATTCATAGATCCTTCGGTTGATCGAACCATAACGGATTACCGAACTTCTACCCGATTTTGCCTTTTTCAAATTTTGGATTTATTTCCAACAAAATTTGAACTTTTGGGGTTTTAGCAAATTCACAACTTATGCAATATATTATCCTATGCAATAATAAATTATTGCACCCCACAATATATGCATCTCATATGAATTTATCATGATTCTAATTATGTTATATGCAACATAATTGATTTTACTCGTTCACCACATGAGTCATATTTTCTATAAGAAACCCGACTCATCATATGAACCAAAAATCAAGCTTCTTTTTTCCCGATTTTAGCGGTGTGACCTATGGGAGGATCTAGACTAAGTTGACAGTGATATTAAGAGCTTAATATCACAAGCTATAAGCGGTATCTAGCTACACATTATAGCTCTCAATTAGTTAGATGTCTTAATTCCACTCGAACCAAAACTCACAATTAGTGATGGAGTGCATCACTTGTGTCCGTCCCTTGCCTCATGATATTAAGAATACACACAAAGTAGTATTGTGTCATCTTTGTATTAGTATTCATTTCTTGATCTCTTTAAGCTAGTTATAAATATGTGACTTAACTCAAATCACATTGTGCACATTATAACTTGGCTTTATCAATGGGCCCACTAATATCATCACTCAATTAAGAGGGGCAATGATAATCTTTTGACTAATTATCTTCTCCAACGAAAGTTATGCTTAACCAACTAATGCATTTACACTACACTCATTGATAGCTCAAGACACTAGTCTAATTAAGAACTTCTTAAGCGATCGGATATAAGTCTCATATCAAAGGACCGAAGACACAGTAAAATATTAATGACACAGAAACACATTTCTATAATATTTTACCTATTAGGTATATTCAGTATACAAAAGTAATATTTTCCTCTTTTGCACACCCGTGTCGTCACTCACTTGTAGAGCTACAATGATCTATGACCAACACGACAATCTTAACTCGGTAATTAATGTTCCATGTTAATTAACATGATTGCGAATATCTTTTGTTTTATGTAAACCAATATCTTTTAGAGCTCTATGGTTAAGGACCAACAACATCTTCCTTAACAATTCTAAAAGACGAATAACATAAACAAGGAACAAAATGATTTCTCATTCAATTCATAATAATTGACATTTAAAAGTAAAACTTTTAGAACACATTCCCTTCAGTAAGTTAAGTTTTGTGTAAGGTATATATAGAGAAAAAATTAGACATTGTACAGTCACGCGGATTACTTTTCACGCACGCGTATACTGTACATTCACGCGGGCTACTTTTCTTTCACGCGTATACTGTGCAATCACGCGGATTACTTTTCACGCACGCGTATACTGTACATTCACGTGTTTACTGCATTCACACGCGTTTCAAATTTCAAATATTCAGATTTTTGTGGTTTAATAGTGATTAATATTATTAATGAATAATTAATATTTTTAATTAATTAATATTAATAATAATTATATCGTGAATTAGAATTATAATGTAATTAGAA
This sequence comes from Triglochin maritima, assembly GCA_963682175.1. Taxonomy (NCBI): domain Eukaryota; kingdom Viridiplantae; phylum Streptophyta; class Magnoliopsida; order Alismatales; family Juncaginaceae; genus Triglochin; species Triglochin maritima. Next base: position 1,059,709 of record OY821782.1, read on the forward strand.
TTAGATTTATATAAAATGTAATTTGTTAAATGTTGTGTGAGAATTAAAATTGTTTAATTAAGAAATGATGTGGAGGAAAGAGAGTGTAGGGTGAGTAGGGGTAGCACGGGCATGGGTAATGGTTTGTTGGGTGGGTTAGGTTAGCTGACGTGGCAGAGAGAGAAACTGACGTGGCAGAGAGAGAGTGCAAGGCGCCCGGGGTAGCCCGGGCGTTGTTATTTGTGCTCTTAGGTACTTAAAATGTATTTTTTATATGCACCAATAATTCGATCTCAAAACCGAAATATATGATTTCATACTCTCAACTAGTTACACTAAGTTGAGACGTTTTTTGGTTGTTTTGGGTGATTTGTGACTCTACACCATTGATCGGGTAATTTATGTTTCTACCCCCTCAAACATGTTTGATTAAGTGGTCCGTATTTATGTTCATGATTTTCAGTATTTTGCAGTTTGATGACTCAGAACGTCATCCAGACAGCATGAAAGTAAATCAATTTATCGTTAAGTAGGATGACAATGTTTGTTGATAGTTGTGGCTCACAAGTCACTAGGGTTTTTTGGACCGAACTCGGACCGGAACCTGATTGGCTCCGGACCGAAGACCGAAGACCGGCCCGGTTTGGTCCAAAATTGGGTTTTTTTACTTTCAAATTTTAAAAAAATCAAACCGGTCCGGACCGAAACCGAATTGACTCCAGATCCCGAACCAAACTGGTTGTTGCTCAGCCCTACAAGTCACGATGCAGGGCCTAAGGTTCAATTTAGATTGATATAAAATACTCCACTCTCTCTCATCCCTTCTAATTTCTTTGTTGAAGGAGAGATTGATGGCAACAAAGAGGTACGATGAGGTATGATGGGAGTGACTCTTTTTTTATTTTTTATGACAACATATATTCTCAGGTTCTTAGATGATAGAGAAAGACGTTTCTTATTTTCGAATACTAGAAATCAGTCGCTAAACTATCTCCATTAACTTCCCATATTAGTGTATTTAAATCTCAACGCACTAGGAACAAAAAAGTCAACAAAACCACCACCCAATATTTCTATTGTTTGGATACACAAATCCAACCAAATCGGTCAACAAAACATGATTTGAATCACCTGTCATTAGAAAAACAAAACCAAAACATGATTTCAAAGGAGCCACTATCAGGCCACTAGTTTTCATTCAATAGTCAACACCCACCCACGTGCTTTTTTTTAGTTTTGGTCAGTAGACTTTGACTCACAAAACAAGTTCAAATCAACAAAATCATTTTGATTAGATGGCCGGACGTTCAAAATCTTAACAAACAAAACATGAATTCAAAAGCCACCCCTAATAAGTCAATCAGTTATCACTGACACCTCACATCCCCTCCCAAACACTACCATCGCACGACCCACGTGGGGGGGGATGACACTGGTAGGATGTTTAAAATATAATGGTAATACAATAATATACAACTACAATGTTCGTGGGATGATCCAATGAAATCATATCTTTAACAAGCATACCTTCAATGTGAAATTCTTAGGGTGCGTTTGGGTGTAGTTCCTAAATATCAGATTCTGATCAGAAGTTAGCTTCTCGGAATGTGGATTCAGGAGAAGTTTTTTCTTGATGGTTAAGAGTTGTTTGGATATGCATAAAGCTTCCGGTAGTGGGTGATGTCTTGTCAAAAGAAATATCTAAATTACCCCTAAACTTTGATTAAATTAAAATACATTATAAATTTGTTTTAAATGTGTGTTTTTTTCATCTTTTTCTTCTTCAGAAAACATGTTTTTTATTTGTTTATATATTTTAAAAATTAATTTAAATTACTTTTTTACTTGAAATTGATCTCCAAATAATATGAAAGTAAATTATCCCAGATTTTGATTAAATAAAAGATTATATAGGTACATGCTAAAATAAACAACTATAAAATGATCAAAAAATTCAACAATCTAAGAAACTCTTCTTACGAGCCGTTTCAATACAAAACATGCCCGTACCTCAAGTATTCTGATCGAATTCTTAGTACAAACAAATAAACCTCTGACTATGCGATGCTGTTAGCTACAATTCGTGTCACAAAGTGAGATAATGGAGAATTCCACGTCACCAAAAAGAATTTTTTTTTAACAACGTACCTAACTCCAACGACCAAGTCGTGCTTCCCACCACACATCGCCAAACCCAAACCCCCAAATCCACCGTCCATTACCAACCCCAAAGTCAACCCTCCCCAATCCAACGGCCGAAACCTGCCGTCCCTCCGGATATAAAAACCGTCCGTCGTCCCTCCATTCCCGGCGACCGAATCTAGGGTTTGGCGATGGGAACGACGAGGGGGAAGAAGAACCTGTTCCAGGGCGTGGGGCGGTGGGTCCGGCGGCAGCCGGCAAAGGTCAAGGCGGCGATGGGCGTCGTCGGGGGGATGGCGGCGTTGGTGTGTTTGTGGCTCGCCGTACATAACTACGATAATCTGTTCGTGGCGGCGGAGGCGTGCCATGCAGTTGGGATCGCCGTCCTGATTTATAAGCTCATCAAGGAACGGACTTGCGCCGGTGAGGATTGATTCGAGTCGTCGTGGTGGAAAGTTGGGTTTTTTTATTATAAAGGTTTGATTTTTATTGGTTTTGGTGGTGGATTGCGTGATCTGTGTTGTGGACTCTGTAGGTTTTCGTTTCTTTTGGAGGATCTGAAAAATTCGATTTTTTGCACTTTTGTGTTGAAAGTGATTCTTTTTCTTTTTTTCTTTTTTTGAGGATTGGAGTGGTGGAAAGTTGGGTTTTTTATGGGTTTTGGTGGTGGATTGCGTGATTTGTGTTGTGGAATCGAAAAGGTTTGATTTTTATGGTTTTGGTTGTGAATTGCGTGATCTATGTTGTGGAATCTGTGGGTTTTGGTTTCTTTTGGAGGATCTGGAAAATTCGATTTTTTGCACTTTTGTGTTGAAAGTGTTTCTTTTTTCTTTTTTTGAGGATTGGAGTGGTGGAAAGTTGGGTTTTTTATCGGTTTGGTTGTGGACTGCGTGATCTGTGTTGTAGAATTTGTGGTTTTTTATTTTGGGGGGATTTGGAGTTGCTAACAAGCGTAATGTTGTGTTGAGAATGAAAAATGATGTTTTGGTGATTTTGCTGCTGGGGATTTGAATTTGGGAGTGATCAAAAGTTCAGTTTCTTTTATGATTTTGGTGGTGAATTGCGTGATTGTGTCGTGGAATCTACGCATGTGAGTGTTGGGGTTTTGAAAAGATTCGATTTTTTTAAAGTTTTGGTGGTTTGTGATCTGAGACTCGTGTTGTTTGTTGGTGGTTTAAGAATCAAAATTTCGGTTTTTTATGGGTTTGGTGGTCAATTGCGTGATCTGTGCTGTGGAATCTATGTTGGTGAAGATTGGGGTTTTGAAGAGTTTCGATTTTTAAGGTTTTGGTGGTTTGTGATCTGCGAATTCTGTTGTTTGTTGGTGGTTTGAGATTGAAAATTTTGGTTTTTACTTGTCATTTGGGATTAGATTGTTCCGTTGAGAATAAAAATGTTTTTTGTCATTTTGCTGTTTGTTGTCTGTCTGGTTGGTGTTGCCTGCAATCTCTGGTAGAGGATTTTTTCCAATCTCTGAGGGTTTTGTTTCTAGAATTTGATGTATTTTTTTTAGATCGTCAGGGAGCTATTCAGTTTAGGGGTCAATTTTTTACTTTTAGTTACTGTCAAAAGATTGAGTTTTCGTTGAGTTGTTGGTTTTTGTTGGTCGAATGGTGTTTTGTGCTTTTGATCTCTTTTGTTTCAGGGTTTTTTTTGTTTTTGGGTGGAGGAGAATTCTGGATTGCAAAAGAGTCAAGAGCGCACATGTTCTGTTCAGAATAAAAATATTGTTTTTTATACCCATCTTTTTTTTCATGTTGCTATTTGCTGTTTGATTGGTGTTGGGTGCTGTGAAAGATGAGTTTTTGGCCTTTCTCAAATTTGTGTCTAGAAAATGTTGTGGGTCACTGGGTTTTGTTAAGATCATGAAGAATTGGACGTGTGCTGGACTTTTGGTGGTTTATGTCTTATATGTATGTATATACACAGGAGTGTTTAAGAACATTAAGGGGTCGTTATAAGTCTTTGAGAATCTAAATTTATTTGATTTTTTCCCGTATTTTTTTCTTGTACTACGGTTGATTCATAACCAAAATCACATACAAGGCTCTCTCTGAACAACTTGAATTGTAAAAAAAAACAGACGTTTAAAATTTAGCCAATGATAGGAAACAATTCATTTTAGATTGAAATCATTCTTTTGTTATCTGGTAAGTTGGATGTGATTGTAGTTCCGTGTTAATTTCTTTTCCTTTCATTTTCTTTGACAAGTATGATGATCTCTATGATGTAGCATTTTTAGTTTGTAAAATTATGAAAGAAGTAGAGCATCACAGATGGATTTTAAAGATATGACTGTTCTAGTTATTTTATTTGCCATCTTTACACCAGAACCAGTTGTTCTTGATTTACTGTTGTCCATACTGGCACGTTTTTTCTCTCATGCTTTAATCTCCTTGCAGGGCTCTCACTTAAGTCCCAGGAGTTAACAGCCATCTTCCTAGCTGTGAGACTATATTGTAGTTTTGTCATGGAGTATGACATACATACGATACTTGACACAGCCACTTTAGTAACAACCTTGTGGGTTGTGTACATGATCCGTTTCAAGCTTCGTGCAACTTACATGGAGGATAAGGATAACTTCCCCATCTACTATGTGGTATGGTATATATAATACTACTTTCACATTTGATTTATGTTAATACTAATTTTAGCATTGATGTTGGCATCATTCAGCGATTCACCATTAAATGGCATGATTCAGATCAAATTGTGATCATGTATGTATGTCATTATTAATTACAACTGTTGACTTTTTAGGTGATACCTTGTGCCGTGCTAGCATTTCTTGTACATCCCTCGACATCACACATTTACATCAACCGACTCCTGTGGGCGTTTTGTGTCTACTTGGAAGCAATATCAGTTTTACCACAGCTGCGTGTGATGCAAAATACACAGGTTTATAATTATTCAGTCCATTTCTGCCAATATCTGGTTGAACTTTTAAGCTGCATTTGAATCATTCCTCTTATGATGAGAACAATTTGTTGTGCAGATTGTTGAATCTTTTACAGCTCATTATGTGTTTGCCCTTGGATTAGCCCGGTTTTTGAGCTGCGCCCACTGGGTGTTGCAGGTTTGTCCTTCGGATGCATGTCATACCCTTTTTTTCATCAAGTGGCAAACTAATTGTACCACTAGAGGATGTACATACACTGTATGTTCTTTTGTCTGAACTAAATTTGGTTGGTCCACCATCGCCCATTTACATCCTAAATGGTTAAGTGGAAGGTTGTGGTATAATTCTATTACAATATGGTTTGTATTTTCTCCCAAAACAGAGCAAGAGTAGTTTCCTACGTGCCTTTGCACATGACAGGAATCTAGGACTGCCAGTAAATCATTACAGTTTCCGGTTGGATTGAACTGTTAATTTCTCGTGGTTTCAAACATAATAAATTTGACTCTATAGCATCACAAGTTAAATTATAGAATAATTCCAAAAAATAGTTATTTGAAATATCTGCACATTCATTGTTAAATAGAACCTTGATGTGCTCGAATTTGATTTTATGCAAAAGAAAGAAAATACAAAGAACAGTTCATGTTGAAGTGATTTTCTCAAGTGAGTTTGCTTCTTTTTGCAGGTGGTGGATACTCATGGGAGACTATTGACTCAACTTGGTTGGGGATTATGGCCTCCCCTGGTCCTTTTGTGTGAGATTATTCAAACATTCATCTTGGCAGATTTTTGTTATTACTATGTCAAGAGGTAAACATAGTTGTCCTAAACATAGTTGGGTTTTTTCTCTTCCAACTACTGCTCTAATTTCAGTATCACATTTGGAATATGGCAGTGTTATGGGTGGTGAGCTTGTGATGAGGCTGCCGTCCGGAGTGGTTTAGGAATCAAACCAAGTGGATCTCAAAAGCTCTTCCTATGTCTGACTTCTGGGACACATTTTTCTTTGCTCAAGTGTTTCTTGTTAATTCAGAATTTTTGTTAGTCGATTCTCAACCTTATTTATAATGTTTTTTCTTAAAATGACATGTTTACAGATTTTTATTATATTTATGGACTCTGGCGAGTAGGATGATGGGTCCTTTATAGGCTCCCAAAACATCATCATCAAGAACTATTATTTAGTCATGATCTCTTACTTATTCTCTCCTAAAATTAACCTCAAATTTCCACGTAAGCACCTTAAAAAATATTTTAACTAAATTTGTATTAATCCAACCCATGATCTAATTAATCTCTTGATAATTCAGGCAAAAATCGCACTGTTCGGTCGATCGAGAAATTTTCGGTTAACCGCACCGTTCAGTTTTAACACGTGTTCGGTGAACCGTGCGCTAGACGGTCGACCGAATCCGTATGAGAAAAATTCTCTGGAAAAAATCGGACCAACCACGTCTTCTTTTCGGTCGACCGTTGACTCACCAAAATTTCTCCTAGAGCATAGTTAATGGACGACCGTGTCACATTCGGTCTACCGAAAATACTTTTTCTCGGTTGATGTTCACACTCGGTTAACCGAACCCGATTGTCCAGACACTCTAGACAATTTCGGTCAATCATTGTGCTTACCTGTTCCTCATTCGGTTAACCAACCCGAAAATTTTCCGGTCGACCGAACCCTGAACGATTCACCGTTTTTGACCCCGATTTTGCCTTTGTCAAATTTTAGACTTATTTCCAACAAAATTTGATGTTTTGAGGTTTTAGCAAATTCATATCTTATGTAATATATTATCTTATGTAATATTAAATTATTACACCACATAATATACACACCTCATATGAATTTATTATGATTCTAATTATGTCAATTCTCATGACATATAGATTTTATTCGTTCACCACATGTGTCTTTTTCACATGAAACCCGACACATCAAATGAACTCAAAATCAAGTTTCTTGTTTCCCAGTTTTGTGGTGTGACCTATAGGAGGATCTAAGTTAAATTGACAACGATATTAAACAATTAATATCTCAAACTATAAGCGGTATCTAGCTACACATTATAGTTACCCAATTAGCGTAGATATATTTGTTCCACTCGAACTAAAACACGATCCGTTTAGTGATGTAAGTGTATCACTTGTGTCCGTCCTTTGCCTCATGATATTAAGAATATATACAAAGTAGAAATGTGTCATCTTTGTATTATAGTCATTTCTTGATCTCTCTAAGCTAATTATAAATATGTAACTTAACTCAAGTTACATTGTGCACATTATAATTTTGCTTTATCAAGGGTCCCACTACTATCATCACTCAATTAAGAGGGTCAATGATAATCGTTTGACTAGCTATCTTTTCCAGCACAAGTCATGTTCAACCAACTATTACCTTTATCACTACTCTCATTGATAGCTTTTGACAATAATCAAATTAAGCACTTCTTGAGTGAAAAGATATCTCATATCTTAGGATCCAAGACACAGTGAAACATTAATGACACGAAACACAATTCCATAATGTTTTACTTGTTAGGTCTATTCAATATATAAAAGTAATCTTTTTCTCTTTTATATACCCGTGTCGTCAATTATTTGTAGAGCTACAACAATCGATGACCAACACGACAATCTTATCTCGGTGATTAATGTTTCATGTTAATTACTATGATTGTGAATAACTTTTGACTTATGTAAACCATTATATTTTAGCACTCTATGGTTAAGGACCAAACGTCTCTTCCTTAACACTTCCAAAATACGAATATCATAATCAAGGAACAAAATGTTTGCACATCCAATTCATAATAATTGACATATAAAAGTAAAACTTTTAGAACACATTTTTTCAAAAACATCGTGGTCTACTACCACACCGACGAGGTCGTCGCTCAAGTCGGTCCAACACCGCCGCCACATAGGTCGTACGGTCCAACTAACTCGATAGGTGTCCAATCGAGCTGCCTGCCGGAAAACATCGTCGACATTCCATCACCGCTACCACATAGGTCACACACGATCCTCCTTGCTGTCACACAGGCCGCACAGGGGCCCTCCAGCCGCCACACAGGTCGCACGACTCGTGCAATCACCGTCTATCAAGGTCAGTCGAACCTATCCGCCACACAAAGGGTCAGACAATTGACAGATCCGAACCGAAGTTCGTGGGGTCAACGAGCTCCACGTGCAGACACCAACTCCGTCGCTATAAAAGCAGGGCAGCGACCTCCGTAGTCATCAAGGTCGATAGTCACTTCACCCAACGGAAGTTGCGTGCCCACTGAAAGCATTGAGATCCTCGATCCCTCAGGTCTACTACTCTAATATGAGTCAAGTAAAACATATATTACGCCACAATCCATAACACAGATGTGACACGCCCTAAGTATCCACACTCTTCCACACGACGGTCCCTGGACAGGCACGAATAACACACTCACCGTCACCTCCCAGCTCACGCGCTAGACGAGGACTCGGGTTTCCATGGACAAAATTGACACTAAACGAGGACATGAGCCAATGGTGATACTTGCAACCAAGTTCAGCAGCTCTGCCAAGCAATCACTCCAGAAAGTTGTCCATAAACACGTCTAGAAACTCTGTCAAGAAATCTGTCCAGAATTTTGTCCACGTCCAGAAATGTCCATGTCTACGTCCAGCAGTCCAGAAATGTCCATGTCTACGTCCAGCAGTCCAGAAATGTCCACATCCAGCAGTCCACGTCGCTCATCCAACCGTGTCCAGCGTTGGTCCAGCTGTGTCCAGACGTCAACAGTCCATGTCGTTAGTCCATCCACGTCCAACCGTGTCAGAAAGTCCAGACGTCAGTAGTCCACGTTCATACGTTAGTCCAGCCACACAGACACAAGGCCTGCTCACCGTTGTCGGACAACCAGCTAACCCGACGTCCGCCATGGACAGCCCACTCCGGTGGTCCACCAACCACCGCTCGTCGCCGGCGAGACACCCTCACACCTTGTGAGTAAAACTAATGCAAAGAACTTGACATACCTCTTTTTGCAGATTCCCGAAACTCGCGAGCTCCGCCAATGATCACCTTCGGTCAGGAACCCTCGAACAAACTCCTCGCGCTTCGCACCACCATTGCCCGCTCCCCCCGTCGCAGCCGCTACTTCACCCGAGAAGAGGGAAATGAGAGGGATGATGAGTGGAAGAAAAAAAAAATGAAAGAGAAGAAAACGTTAGTTTTCTCTTCAACCAAAACAAATCCCCTCACTTTAACCCCACCCCATGCCCGTACCCCATCACATCAGCCCGCCCGCCACCACCATCTCCCATCACGTCTCCACCACTCCATTTTCCATGCAAACCATCTGTAAACCCCACCTAAACATCATTAGTCTCTTAAGAAAGGTTGGGGTCTTTACGGTAAGCTTTGGAAAGTTTGATGACAAAAGGTTGTAGTAGAGTGAAGTACAAAATCATTTTCTTTGTACAGTCATAATCTTAAAATCAATCCTAAGCCTATTGAAAATTTAGTGGCCAAATTAGAGACCAAAATAATTTGTGGGTGTTAGGAATTGGGACTTCACATGGAGGCTAAAAATGAGAAAAACAAGACAAGCATACTCCGAGATTGTGCCCAAGATCATACAGAGAAGTTACTTCTGCGACATTATGAAATGGTGCACATCAATGAGGAAAATATTAAAAAGCCACTCCATGCGTCATTATTATAAAAAGTTAATTACAAATCACGGCATGTCCAAACGGCTAAATGGGAAATAACACACTAAACATGGCCACATAAAGATCATGCCCAAAAATCAAAACATGGTTCTTAAAGGCCACAAAATTGTAATATAAAAAAAAACCCCGAAAACATTAGTCAACTTAAAACTGAAAAAGATATGTTCCTTCTGCTCCATTCTATAGATTCTCATATATAGCAAAAATACTGTGTTTAGCTTCATCTGTTCTATGTTGTTCTTAACCAGTATAATCTCTAGCTCCTCTTGCACCATTTAGCCCTGCACGAAAACACGGAAGTTGTAAGATGAATATCAAAAAATACACATAACAAAGAGAAAAGCACACGGTCAATGCAAAACAGTTGATTTTGTTTGGGTAGAAGTGCTTGACCACGCACAAAAATAGGCGATTGTCTGTAACTAGAACCACCAGGTTTAATGGCAGGCAATTTCTTTGGAAGTGAAGGATTCCGAATCGTTTCCGAAGAGTTAAGCTGTTTGGTATCACCTTGTCCAGGTCTTAGAGCTGTCTCAGAAGAACTAGGTGGTTTGGTATCACCATGTCCAGGTCTCATCCATACTTTGGCAGAATTGAATCCTACGATTTCGGCAAAAAGAACTAATCCAAACCTCCAAAACCTCAAACTACCACCTTTTTCATAAAACCGACCGAGACCGTTGAGTCCAACGCGAAAGGGTCAAAAACGTCAAAACCGGCTCACATCCAAATCCGACGCTTCAACCAGAAAAAATAATCCAATCGAATCCTTCAAAAACATCAAATCCTCACCTTTTTCACGAAAGCAACCTTCGATCCTCCACTTTGACCTTCAAATCCAACACAAAACTGTCCAAACACCACCTTTCCCTCCGATCACTATTCTCTCCAACCGAAACCGTTCGATTCCGATCGAACCCTTCCTTTTCCGGCCGAAATTGAGCGAACACCAAAACCCCACCCGTCGCCGCGACCCCGACGATGATCTCCGTCGAACCGGCCGGAATCGGACGCTACTAGGGTTAGGGTTTGGGGAAGTGGAGTAAAAAGTTTTTTTGGTTTTCCAACGAAGCTTTTGGTTTCGTCTTCGTTGGGTATTTATATGGTCCCGACGACGGTTGGATGCGAAATGGTGGTGGTGACGTGGTGAGGACAGATCTCGACCGTTGGTTCTGGACGCTTTTGGGGTTCGACGGTTAGGATGGGGTTTGGTTTTGTGGTTGGATGTGTGTTTATACTTTATAGCATGTTCTTTTTCGGTTCGGAAATGGAGGAATATTGAAATTAGAAAACGTTATTTTTTATTATTTATTTATATAAGGGAAAGCTTTAGTCTAAGACTCATCTTAATTAGTTTAAATCTTTTGTAATTCCACAATTAGATCTTGTTTACGGTTAATCTCACATTTAATTAGTATAATCGTCTTTCTTATAATCTACCTTACAATTGTGGATATGGTGGGGGTTCAAAATTAAAAATTAAGTCTCAAACTTACTAGATAATTTCTATATTTATATATTATAAGAAAGTCAAAAAAACTTGTTTTCTTACGATCCAACCATCTATGAAAATTGGTTATTTGATTGGATCTGCGGTTACAATCATACGTATGCATCGTGAATCAAGTGATTTTAAAGTTTTAGACTCCATCTTATATCATAAAGCGGTCGTGGGCTGAAAAGTTTCCTCTTGTTATCCTCTAAAAAAAACTATTTGATTGTTGAAGACATTTTGACTTTTATATTTCATAGAAACTCTACATTGGGTTCATGTAATCGTTAATAGCATAATAGAACTATAGTATGATTTTGGAAAAAATTTTAAAATAATAAAGAAAAAATAATAATTTGGAAAAATATGTATCCCAGAAACTTAATTGGCAAAATATGCCGTTTTCATTAAGTAAAAACGACACTGTTGATGCCGTTTTTTACACTTAATGAAAACGGCACTGTAGATGCCGTTTTTACTTGGGCATTTTTTTCTTGATTTCGAGATGTCGTTTTTAGCTAAGACATGTTGAACTAGCAACGGGTCGGTCGGGGGTCTCGCTCCCCGGTAAGCGAGCGGCGTTCCACCTGGAATTTTTTTGGATCTTGAAATTTTTTGATCTGGAAATTTTTGAATATTCATCACTTGCAAAAACTCATTGTAGTTATTGTGTAATCATTGTAATCCAATGATTGATGTGGGTGTACTGCAATGAACGAGTAAATCTGGTGCAGTTAAACGGGTAAATCTGGTGCAGTTAAACGGGTAAATCCGGGTAAACGGATCAATATATGGAATACAAACTCAAACTCAACAAACCTGCCACCCCCTGCCACCCCCGCACAAACTCAACAAATCTCCCACTGTATATTTTACGCCACAAGAATTACATTTAGGAAATAAATAGCATCTCAGATTTCCATTTTTATAGCGTTGTTTTTATATAAAACACAGGACCTCGAATTAATTTTTTACCTAAGTAAAAACGGCATTACTGATGCCGTTTTCACTTAGAATAAAAACGACATCACAGGTGTCCTTTTCAATGTGCATACTTTGCCAAATAAGTTTTCAACGTGCATATTCTTCCAATTTTTTATTTTTAACTTATTATATTGAATTTTTTTCCTTATATAGACAATTTGTAATTTCATGGGACCATTTAGGTACCCTTGTTTAAAAGGTGTTTACATGCAAATACTCCTTTTTCTTTATTGAGAGAGTTGAAGTCAATATTACATTTTTCCCCGATGCAAAAGTCAACATTCCTGACCGTCTTATCTTATTTAGTTTTGTTATAATTTGGAACGTAACGTCACTCATGGTTGTATTGACATTTGAGTCTTCTTGTCGTGAGATTGGTTTCGGATCTTTATTTGTGGATAAGCCAAATAATAACCCATATCATTCGGTAATGGAAAGATAATATATTGTATTTTTTATTTAAACCCCACTACCCCTCTTCATTTTAAATTCCAAAATGAAACATGATTCAATTTTTTGGTCTTCAACGTCGTTGAAGAAGAGATCTCCCAACTAAGTTAACTGTAATTGGTACAATAACCTCTATATACATATATAGTATCAAACCGATGAACTTATATGTTGCTACATAAATATACGAGTACGTATGTTAATTATCGTGTTCTTTTACATTTTGTGTATACGATTTTATCATAAGTTAAAAAAATGCAATTGCAAACAATCAAATGTTAATGGAAATTGATGTTCTCGTGCAATGAGATGTATTAGATAACAATTTTAAGGTAAGAACAATTAACTACACTATAAGACGTACTGAACGTGTAAGTTTCCGGTGAGTATTTGGAAAATTCATGTACAACCATGTAAGTTTGTTTTCACGTTTCGTGTATTTGTCTTGTGTTATGTAAGTTCACTTTATTGTATTGTATACAAAATTGATAGACGTATATATAAGGTTATAATGAATTCTTACATAAATAGGTAGAATATTTTCGAACTTATTCGGTTTTGTACGGTAGTTCTACAAATGTTAATTATCATGTTAGTGTATGTTTCACGTCTAAAATCATGTAATATTCTTGTATGCCATATCTATCATAATTTAAAAGAATTTTAATAGCTAATAATCACAAATGCCATTACATAATGATATTCTAATATTATAAGGAGCCTTACATAAATTATACCATGAAGTGTGCTAAATATATATGTTTTCAGGTATCACCACACAAAAAATTATAGTTTTTTTGGATAACAACGAAAGAGAGAAAAGAATAGAATAGAAGATAAAAATAATTATGTTTGTTTCATCGTGGATACAAATAAGTTAATGAGAGAAGAAAAGAAAAATATAGTAATATACTATCAAAATAGACATACTCTTTTAACTACGTTATTTCATTTGGAATATTTTGAGAAGAATCGACAAAATTCAAATTTCTCTTGATTTTAAGAGAGAAATTTAAGAGCATATTTTGTATAGGATGAACTTTTTAAATTTCTTTTCATTTCTTAAGTTGTTATCCAAATTGAAGAAAAAAAATCTTATTTTCTTTTCATTTCATTTCTATTATTAAGCGGTTAACAAAACACAGAAATAACGTTTGAATCGTGTTGTCTTGTGAATTGACAAATTTTGTAAAAATATCCGTCAAACTGATTGCCGTCCAAGTAACAGCCACGTGGTCCGTCGCCAAAACCCTCTCCTATAAATCCCCCCTTTCACTTCCCCGATCCCTTTTCCCAAGTCCTCAACCCCCGAACCCCTCCAATCCCCCCATCCTCAAACCCTAATCCCCAAATCCCCTTGGATGGGACGATCCCCGTCGGCATGACATGGCTTCCAGCTCCCAGCACCGTTGCGTCTTTGGTGAGCCCTCAAATTCGTGGTTTTTTGGGGGGGGGATTAAGGCTGGAAAGGTGGGATCTTGACGGGTTTGGTTGTGGTTGCAGTTGGGAATATTCCTTATGATGCCAGCGAGGAGCAGCTCGTGCAGATTTGCGAGGAGGTCGGGCCCGTCGTGTCGTTCAGGTTCGAAAATCTCCCTCAAGTTGGGATCTTTTTGTTGTTTCTTTATTGGGTTTGAAATTTTTGCTCAAGTTTGGGGTTTTGTGGACCAAAAGTAGTAGTTTTTTGGATTTTTACGTGCGCTTTGATGGGTGTGATTGGTACCAAGGAAGTTGAGGGAAGTTCAGAATTTAACTTCCATGACTACGTGGAGGTCATTCTAGAACTTGAGTTTCAATTTTTTTATTTTATTTTAAAGTTCCACAAGTTACCGATCACTGTCATTTTGGAAATTCAGTTCTCCACTTCCTGAAAGTTTTCAGGGCACCAATCAAAATAGAGTGAAATTTTATACATGTCATACTTCGTAATACATGTTTGTGCAATTTCCGTGCGATTTATTGGTTTTGAGCGTGGAAAAACTCATTATTTTGGTATCCCATACTTTGATAAAGTTCGGTTTGCCCATTTGAGATTGGAGACTTATTATCGGTATGTGTGTGTGACTATGTTTTCTTGTTTGGAGTCGTATGCGGCACTAAATGTTTAGTAGGTGTGTTGTTAATGGGAAAATATTAATGAGTGGCGTTGTGCCGCTGTCGTGGATAAGTAATTGCTTAAAAAGTACTGAATTGAATTGGGGGCACTGGCAGGTCGAAATCGATGATATTAAAATCGAAGAATCCTACCAAGGCCATGTTAGTAGAGTGAAATGAAGATGATAGAGCCCAGTTAATGAAGGGAGTTGTTGTAATTTTGTCAGTTTGCTATTCCTATTAGTTATGGAGAATAGGCGTCATTGCTCTCATGTTCTGGTTTTTCCATCTCAGGCTAGTACTTGATAGAGAAACAGGGAAACCAAAAGGATATGGATTTTGTGAGTACATGGATGAAGAGACGGCTCTAAGTGCTCGTCGCAATTTGCAGGGTTATGAGATAAATGGTCGTCAATTACGAGTTGACTTTGCCGAGAATGACAAAGGCAATGACAGAAATCGAGAGCAGGTATTAATTCATCATCTTGATATTTTATATGGGCGAATTGATTTTTACTTTACAATTTCAAACCCATGGTTCAACAAAAGTAGAAACAAATTTAGCGAGCATTCAGCATAAAATAGGCATCTTTAACAATGTAATGGTAGCACACAATGTTCACATAGAATATGAAAATTGTCATGGATTTGTTTCATAGTTACCATCATTATGATCTGATTTTCGCATGTTCACTCTCACATGCTGACTTGTTTCTGTGGCTCAGATAGGGATTGGGATGTGGAGGGTGTGAAACAGAAATTTGATACTAGTACCAGTTTGAGTTCAATTAGGCCGTTGTAGCTTAATTCAGTTTGAGTCGAGTCATTTCATTTTTTTGTAGTTCAATTTCAGTTTTGAGTTCAATATTGGTTTGTCTATGATGTTGCATAGATGATCTTTTGCAATTTTGCACTCATATCTGTAAATTTGTAATTCTACACAGGGTCGTGGTGGGCCAGGATTGACTTCCAATACCGGTAAGTCATAATGTTTTCTTTTCCTAATTTTAGAAGTTTAAGCTTCCACCATGTTGTATGGTAGACCGGTTACATGTCCCTTTGCAATAAAAAAATTCAGATGCCCAAAGGACGTTAAGTGGCCCTTCTGCACTTGGCAATTCAGCTAGCAATCAACCTTTAGGCATACCTCTAGCCGCAAATGCCGCATCAGTCATGGTGGGAGTTCTAGGAGGGCATCAGACTATGCCTACCATTCATGGCATTCAAAACCAACCTGTGCCTGGAAACGACCCTCTCACTCATTATTTGGCTAAAATGACCAAAAGTCAGTTGCAAGAGATCGTCTCTGAGATGAAGGTATATCCTTTTGGCCTTGCCCTTTTTCTTGCATTTTGCAGGAAGATATTTCTCCAGTGAACAAAAAAATGAGATCTTTTGGTTTCACAAGACTATTTTATTGAGATTAATGTGATTGTAATGCAGGCTCTGGCCACACAAGACAAGACATTGGCCCAGCGAGTTCTACAAACAAATCCCCTACTCTCGAAGGCTCTTTTCCAGGTACATGTGATACTAACAATTTCTTTGTGCTTTTCTGGCAGGAATACTTCAAACAAATATTACTAAATTAATATTTTTAGACAACACATTTTAATAAGACTAATGTGGTAATTTCATGATGGTGGTACAATTTTACTATACATAAAAGTAGCTCTGCGTGTGGGATCTTAGGAGAAAATAGTGGGATGTACAATTTCTCTTTATAGACGACACTGGAATTCGGACCCTCTCACTAGTTAAATTTTAAAATCAAATTGCTCCCATTTTGCTTATGTGATCTTTAGTTTTACAGAGAAGAGTGGGATGGTTACTGATTTCTTATACACCAAAGGACTTATCCCTTTGACGGGTAACTTGTTAAAAGAACATTAATTTCTCTAGGTTCTGCATGAGCACATAATTAGATTAAACCCTTACCGACTTACCCTTAGCACCTCCACAATCTATTTCCATTATTCCTCTTAAATTTTGCTAGAACCATGGAGGTGATGGCGATTTGAGGTGAAAATGAAGCAATGGTTGCAATTGAGATTGGTGTCAATTGAACTTCATTTGCAGTGCAAGGACAGAGTGAAATATAATCCTATATATGGTGGGTACAAGGAGACTGAATTAGAAGCTAAAGCTAAGTAACGGTTTTTCATAAAATGACATATTTTGACTTGAATTTCTTTTTTGGGTCGATGTGATGATTTGCTAAGTTTGTATTCCATGCAGTTCATATCAATTTGACAATTTGTATTTATTTACAAGAAATCAAATCCTGAACAATATAAACTGAATGCAAGAAATCAAAGCTTTTGCAAGGTTCCCCATTACTTTGCTTTGCTATAAATTAGGGTTGTTTGGACTTTTAAGTTTTAGGTGTTTCCCTGCTTTCCTGAATTCTTAGTGAGGGCAAGACTTGAGATTTCTTTGCAACACTTTTTGTGCAACTCAAAACACATATTGTTTGTTTGAGATCGTCAGTCCACAACAAATTTCCCGCCGAGGAACATGCCCTATGATAGTTGATCCTCATGGTTCACTGATTCTTTGTCATGCAGGCGGAGATAATTCTAGGCATGGTTACACCGCAGATGGTATGCCTTATTTACCATGAAGAAAGTTATTTTCATGACTTTGGGAAATTGAGTTCGTTAAGTTCTTTATGTTGTATGCAGTTGCAGATGCCACACACCCAAAAGCCTGGCAACCCTATGTTGCAGAATCAAGTAAGTAGAGATGGTCAACCAATATCTTTTCCTTACAACGCTCAACCACCTGTGTTGCCAAATCTGTCACAAGTTGGAGCCTTCTCTGGATCTCAAGGTGGTCAAGCATTAATACAACCTCCGTTGGTTCCTCAAGAGGCACCTTCTCAAGCTAGGTTTCAGTTTCAGCAAGAGATTCAGCCACCTGTCCCACTACATGGGACAGCTTTGGGCCAGTCTGCAGTTCCAACAGCTCCACGGATGCAACATGCAACTCTCAGTAATGTTAGTCGGCCACCAACTGTACCTGTACCTTCCACAAGGACTCCACCTGTACAGCCGCCTCCTCACCAGTCTAAACCGAATGTAGTTACCGATATTGGCTATAATCAGTTGCCAATAGCAACTTCTGCAAACACAAGTATACAGCAACATGTGTTATTAACACCTGCATCACCTCAGGTGATCCCACCTACCATGTCATAGCATCATAAGGCCATGTTATTTTAATCTGGTCAATTCCTGATCTTGATTAAATCCCACGCTCAAATATGGCCCTGGTTATACTCTGGTCTTTTACTGAGAGCTCTACCTATTTTCATTATTAGATACATAGAAAGATGTTCTTTTTTTTTATTTTAAAAATCGTCTTAATTTGGCTGTGTTTCGAAAAGCTCATTCTTCCTTTTAGTCTTCAATCAATCTCATTACATTATGGAGGAGGTTATGATATCATTGGTTATGAGAAGACGTCTGCATAGGCTTGACAATGCACAGCTGTCAATGACAAATCTGTTCATAAACCAAAGCTATGTAGATAAATAGAACTATATCCAATTCATTCTGCCTGTATTATTTTTTTATTTGACCAGTGACTCAGAAGAACAGTAGTTTACTCCGCAAAATTCATAAAACCAAAGTTTGTTATTTCTCGTCTCTAATCCTGTTATATGCTTAGCAGAATGACCCTTCAAACTATCCAGTAAACATAAGGGGACTTGAAAGAGCCAATGGGCTTCACAGTTCCATTACACCATCAACGGAACAAATTCTAAAACGGAGTAGTACATCGGAACTGGCACGGCATCCCTCAAAGCTAATTAGATTGGATGATGGTGGTCGGTCATCCCATTCTCTAAATAGCAGCACTCATATGGCCACATCTGTTCCAGCACAGGGATTCACTCCGACTCTGGAATCTGGCGGACAAACTGTCAAAGTTGGTGGGATGCAAACTCCCGAAAAAGTAAGCTCTCTGCATGTACCTACTATATTTACTTCCATAAAAATTTCTGAACTATAACGGCCAAGAAAGAGATCATTTAAGCAACAAGCAAAGAATATCTCGATCTCTTGACTTGTGCTGTTTTCAATTTTTGTTGTTGTCTTTGCACGCATTTATTACCATAAAGCATTTTTACTAATAGACATCCAAAGAACATTTCATTTCATCAAAAAAGATAGCTTGCTTTACTGCTATTGCGGTCTGCAGAACAAGTATATTCGTGATAACACACTTTCATTGTGAAGAATGTTAAAAGCGTATTATGCTATACTAGAAATTAAACTGCAGCATTAATGAAATGTTTGATGTGCAGGACTGCAGAGGTGTAATATATAAATTCTAGTGTAACTATAATAACTCGTGTCACTATGAAGGAGATTTGCGAATTCCCATATGTTGATAGTCTGATTCTTCTTGGTCTTTAGTTAATAACTATTCTTGCTTTGCTTGCAGTTTCTTCCTCCAGCAGAGCAAGCACTTTTGGATCAAGTTATGAGCTTGACGCCTGAACAACTCAGTTCGTTGCCACCCGACCAACGGCAACAAGTAATTCAACTCCAGCAGATGCTTCGCAGTTAGACTATACGTAGGTGCCTACTGAAGCCACTTTCCGAAGAGTTTGGGTGTCAGCCGTGATCCGGGCTATCGAAGCTCCTATATATTCTTTACTTCATTTCTTGTTTTCCATAATTTATTGTTAGCTCTGTAATTTATTTAGTGAAGACCGTGGCGAAGAATTAGGGTAGTGTATCACTATTGGGAGGATGATTTTTTTTCCCTTGGGAGAAGAGGTGGGTATTCTATTGGCGGATCAGCACTTGTTTAAATGTAACAAAGAATATTTTTTTTTCTCTATTTAAATACTGGAATCCTTCACCATTTTTGCAATTGAGGTGTTATTGTGGTGATGTCTTATAAATGGTTACAAAATATATGGCATCCAATGTGTAAGGTAGATAATCATTTTGAGGTACATCCTCATGATCCAAACTATACATTGTTGTCACTTTCTTCAATGGTTGTAGGCTGCAATTGGTTATGTTATTTATCAATTCATGATAAACTTTATTTTCTACCGTCTGTCTTCCAGCCATGTCACCCTGTTTGTGTTTTGATTATTGGGCTTTACAAAATTATAATAAATTTATATTGATCTAGTTATATATCCAATGTTAAGTGAAATTGCTCAATAACTTCTATTTCAATCAACAATGTTATGTCACCGTTAGTTGATCCCAGCAAAAAGGTGATGTATTTTAAAAATACAAAGCTTTTTAATATCAAACTAGTTGGAATAGACTATAAATAAAACTCAAAAGGAATCACGGTTCTTTATGTCAATTGAAAATACAATAATCTCTTAATTTTGCACTCACGATGAGTTTGGAAAAGAAGAAAAAAAAGATCAAGATTGCAAACATAACTCATTGAGTCATGAAACTAAACTTACGGCAAACGCTGGTATCAATTATCCAAACATACAACCTGAGATGCAAGAACTAAATAACCCACTTTAACATTAATAGTTTAGCAATCTGCAATTTACTCTTTCCATTTGGTACAAAAACGCTGCGAACCAAACTAAAGCTTGACTAGCTAAGTGCTAATCTTTACAAAGTAAAAAATAAAATAAAAATTGCAAACAACAAATCCTGTCGGGTGCTAACTGAGCAAGCCACCAGTTCCTTAATCTTCTTTGTCACCTGGCCCATACTCTTCCGGTTCGGCCTCGGCAGCACAATTACCTTCAACATTACTTCTGCTAGCTTCATAGTTTGAGGGCGCATCGGTGGGAAGGCTTACCATGTAACAGATAACCACCATTACCAAAGTTACGAGGACGCCCATACATATTAAGGTCAGGCGCATATCCGTAAGGAAATCAGAAAAGGATGGTCCGTGTATCTTTCTCTCATTTAATTTTCCATCTCTATATGCTTGTAAAAACCGGTTCATCTGGGAGCCCAAATTCTCTTCGTATTTCAAGCTTTGAAGATCCTCAGCCTGAAAAGGGGAAAAAATAACGGTGAATTCATAATCCCTCGTGTGATATGAAAGGTAAAAGGCTTCATAAGTGCATAATTTTTAAATGCTAATATGAAAGTAAAGCACTTGCATGCAAAAGAACAGAAGAAAACACTTGTCTCCGTTGATAACCACGCAAGTCCAGCAATACCCACCATGACACAAGATATGAAGAATTAATGAACAAAGCACGTGAAGTGAGAAATCAAAAGAATAACGTAAGGTAAAATGACAAAGAAATGGCTTCTATACAACAAACTTACAATGTGGTATTGCTCGCGTCCGTCCCAGACAACTACTTTGGGAAGTTTAGTCTTATCATTGACCTCAAATGTACGAGCAAATTCCTGCCATTGCTTTGTTCCCACATAAGCAAACACCAAATCACGATTTGCAGATGCAGCTGCCTTCAGAGTCTTAACTAATGTTGATGTTTCTTCATCAAAAACATCATGCATAAGTGTTAGAACAATATTTCTGTCATCATCATTTAATAGCTTCAGTGTCTCATAGGTAATCGGCACAGCCAAAGGAAGCTGATTTTGCTTTATAAACTCCTCCAGGAACTCCCCTGTCAATTCTTAATTTTGTTAAAAATATATACTAGTTAATCTACAATATTTAGAAATAGTCATGATTAAATAAGATAGGTCAAGATAACTATGGAACGAAACATCCAGCATGTTCTGTCTATAGGCCTTTGTCTGAATAATTTTCAATTAAATTTGTTGATCTACAAGTACAACCATGACAAGTTATGTTCACAAATCACAAACAAGCAACCTACAGATAAGGTACAGCCTGGTTGCATCCTAATATGGGTTCAGATTAGGTTGAGCCCGTCTTTCTTCCCTCTACAGCCACGAGGAGAAAATTGCTCATCACGAAAAAAAACAATCCAAATAGCAGCAACCAGAAAAATAATATCTTGATACAACTATGTTATCAAAAGCAAAATGTAGGAAACATACATTCAAGAACTAAGTTTGAGACATTACCTTCAAAAGGCCCATAAAACACATTGTTTTCGTTGTATTTTGGTTGAAAGGCTACTAACGCTGGAACTTTATCGAAATCATACTCAACCATGAGTTCATCGGAAAAATCTTTTGCTACTGAGAACCATGCCCTTTTCTTGTGTTTTTTCCCAAGTTTTGCAATCACAGTATCATTTAGGCCAAAGCCAATGAATATAGGAAAGTCAGTGCCTGCTGTTTCAACAAACCCACGAACACCAGAATCTTCTGCAAGAATGGAAACATCAGGTGCAGATATTTTTTTAAGAAAACGCACAAGCAATTCTGCTTTACGAGGTCCTGAATAATCTATGGGAACTCCATGCACAAAGAGCTTCAGCGTCGGGAACCCACTGCATCAATGCATATGTTGTTAGTGCAACGGAAGCAAAGACCAGCTAAAATGGAAAATAGGAGTGAAAAACTATTTGAGCCTCAAGTATATATAATTATATCATAAGTTCATGACCATGGGGGCAGTTTGCAAGTTCAAGATATCATTTTTCAACAATGATATTGAATGCTTAAATAAAATACAATGACCAGATTAAGATGCTTGACAGCTGAGAAAAAAACACATTCGGATATACAATAACATCAGTCAGTGAACATACTCAATTTCATATTTGGAGATGAAACTTTTGTGTTTATCTGCATTGACTTTGGCAACGACAACAGGTTCTTTTAAGCCAGCAAGTATCGGTGTTGCTGCATCCAGCTGCAGGAGAATGGCAATTTTTTTTTGAAACAAGATAAACATATAACAAAAACCACACATTCACCTTAACTGTTGTAGTGTACTAAGTAAAAAATAATGATGGTATTAAGCAATAGTGATATTTTTGTAGGGCCGCGATTAGCAATTTAACCTCCATAACCTAATGTGTACAATTCGCAATTGCCATTACTACTTACAATCAGATTCCATTTTCGCTACCCAAAGAAATTCACCAAATTTTCGCTTTTAGCAACGTAAGCCAATTTTCACCAAATTTGAATATAATATGGTAACAATCCAGCACAATTTTTACGAAAACTTCCAACAAAAGTTTTAAACAAAAAACCCTGAAATTTCAATGCCTGGTTCAAATAAAAATCCAATCTTTCCCATCTATTAAACAGTGTTGCCGCTTGACATGTCACAAAAACTCGATTTTTCTCCAGTTCAGAGACTCCGCCTCCTGTCTGGCAGTTCCAAACTCTATTAGATAAAATCCACACAGATTCGACAACATATCATAACCAATCAATCTTCCACACCTAACCGGCTTAAGCTTTTGAGGCTAATTCTGGGAGGCTGTTAAGGGTAAATGGACTCGTAGGTGATCTACGAGACTCAAGTTCGTGTGAACTCGGAGACGGGACATTACAATTTCCATGTCTACTACTTCAAATAAAAATCCAACCTTTACCCCCAAATTAACAAACCCATCACTTTAATCGTCACGAAAACTTCATATTTCTCCTAATCCAGATAAAACCCCGATATTTCCCCTCAAACCAACATTCCAACGGAATCCGATCTCTGACCTCGGGGGCGAGGCGCTTGCAGTGGCCACACCAGGGCGCGTAGAAGTCGACAAGGACGAGGTCGAAGCTTGCGATGGCGGAGTCGAAGTTGGAGTCGTCCAGCTCCAGTACCGTCCCGTCCGCCGCGAGATCGGACGACGACACGACCGGAACCCTAGAAAGGATCGTGGCGACGGAGAGGAAGATGAGGAGGAGTGGCGGTCGGCGGTCGGACGCCATTTCGTCGGTCTTTGAATCTTCCGAATGGATTCGGGTACAACAAGTAATAAACACTCGGACGCGGATACGGATGTGTTCGAAACTCCGACTCAAATCCGACTTATAAAATGAAAATGAAATATCTTGGTTTTTCCGATTTGATTGGGTAAACGTACGGTTAGAGTTCGAAAAAAATGAGGTTTGATTTAATTTTTTTATTGTTTCAATTATGTTGTGTTTCGTTAACAACTTAAGAAAGAAATTGAAAGAAAAAAAAATTAGATTTTCTCTTGATTAGATAACAACTTAAGAAAGAAATGAAATGAAAAGAAACCATCATATACAAAATAAACTCTCAACTTTTTCTCCTGAAATGGAAAAAAATAGAGAGAAAGTTGTATATTTTCCTATTTGGTAATAATATAAGTTAATACGTAAGTAAAATTTCGATTTTTTACTTGTCTCGACTTGTTTACACCCCTATGAATATTATTGTATCTATGCACAATCAGCTCCGTTGACATCCTGAAGTTCAGATATATGTGGGATCAAATATCTTTTGGATGTGGATTTGAATACAAATGTGGTCAGATGTTTTCAGATTTGAACATGAATAATGTTGTCTTCGTGCTGAATCGACTCGTTGACACTCCGAAATTCGGATACATATGGGACCAGATATCTCCAGATTTGAATTGGGTTGTTGTATCCACTCGTTGACACTCCGAAATTCGGATACATATGGGACCAGATATCTCCGGATTTGAATTGGGTTGTTGTATCCACGCCGAATCGATTACGTTGACTTGACGTCCCAAGAGATATTGCAGAATCAATATGTAGTGACATTGACGGAGAGGGTGTGATTGTCAATTGGAAGGAATCGTGGGTTAATTTTGGGAAATTGTAGTATGTTGGTTAGGATTGGCAATCTTGATGACACGAAGCGAAGTTACTAAATCGTGACGAGATTAATAAATGGGTCGAAATTTCTAACACAATCAATAAATAAATCAAATTTCGAATCGAGGACGAACGTGATTAACACAATCTCTAATTGGAGAAAAATGGGCCGACTGTATTACTATAGCGGCAGAGAGCGTGTTTGTCAAATTGAAGGAATTGAGGGCTAATTTTTGTAAATATGTTCGGCTAACCAATAAACATCGAATCCAAATAACAATCTCATGACACTAGTTTGTCCAAAAATAAAAACCCGGCTTGGTAGCAAATACATTCACGTCACGATGTTATCCGAATCCATAAACATAGAGGCACAACAAGTTGGCAGAAATCTCATCAGTCACCATAGATTATTCTATTTCCATAAACTCCAATTACCAGTACAAAACACCAAGCAATATGAAGAATGTCCGTTTAGGACTGGACAAACATGAATTCCAAATCACTAGAAGAGGGGAAACATGCCAATTTGATTCTAGACATAAAAGTTGTTCAAAAGAGCTCAAAAGAGCATGCAGGTAGGTAGGTCTGACATTATCGACACTGGCAAAGACAATCAACCAGATGCTGTCTTCTTCTGCTGGAAAACAACTGCGAATATCGGAATACCAACACCGAGGCTGAAGGCAGTCAGTACCGAAAGAGTGACAGTCAACTTCTGATGTTTCATCCTGTCCAAGTTGTACATGTGCTTTGCGTGGAGATAGTATGGCTCGTCGTGTCCATGCCCACCCATTCTCTTCACACTGGTCGAGTGAATCCCCCTCGAAACTGGTAGAAATGCAGCATAATTAGGAAGAGAGCAAATAAAATGTCATGGCAAACATAAGCTTCCTCGTGAAATTCACAAAAAACAATTTACATCACCAAACTATTCGCATACACGACCAAAACATGGAATCTAAAATCCAAAGGAAGCTAATTAGTAAACGGATGGTGGAATTGAAGATATACATAATTTCAATTACATATCCATGGAATATTGGAATCCTAAATTTAAAGAAATAGATATATTTGTATAACCATGAGCTATGTGGAGAAATAAAAAACAAGTTGTTTGAGAAAAAAGGGGGAAAACATAAGATCTGCCACAATGCAGTTTTGTCCACAGCCATGAGATATTGCATGGCAAATGAGAATGTTGTACGCTGCATAGTTTTATTATCTAGAAACAGCAAACTTGCACAAGCAAAATACCACCACTATATGATACACCTATTGAGCCAAATAAGTAAAACTAGCATTTTAGATTCAAGATGATCGTGTCAACCAACATGGCAACATTACCAAAAGGTCTTAGGTGAAAGGTAGGCAAATAACCATTGACAAGGTTTGTGGGATTGAGAAAATTCATGCCACAAGCACAAACCTTAATATCATATGTGCCTACATATGGAATGTTATTTTATTTCTACTCAATGCCCATAATACAAAAAACCATTAAGACAGCTTGTCCCAAATAGCAAAGTGAAACACCATTCTAAATTAATAAATTCTACGATAGATTGTCTCTGCACTGGATGCAAACTGGTAACTTCTAAAATCAACATGTAGCCATACTGAATGACCCATCAAAGATTCAGAGTGGTTTAGTTTAATGTTGATTAGATATTTCATGCAATTTGTAACAACAAAAGTGTCTATAAAACAAAATCCAACCTAGTTGGTTTGGAGTTGAAGGTCAAACTTTTATGACATGTCGACATCCCCAATAGACCATTTGTTACTAATTTTAAAGAGTGAAGAGAATCCTATATGAGATAAAGCTTCACTAAGGGCATCATTAGCTTCAGTTTTAGAGGAAGTTCTTTAAACCTAGGAACTCTGACTAGGAAACTGTAATAATGGGAGAATTTCAAAAAAAGCGCATTCATTTAAAGGCAGAAGTTGAAGAATAGATTTAGTGAAGATGTTTAATAGGATAGTCATTCGAGTTTTTACACGAAATTTTATAGGTTTGGTGGGCATGTACGAGAAGTCATCTTATATACGGATTTTCAAGCTGCAAACTCAAAGTTTAGAACTTCCAGCTGCCTAATTCCAATAAACATGCGATAGTTTGACTATTAGCCCGTTCATTTAATGGTGGAAATGGGCCATTCTAGTGTTTTTCCATCTCCGAATGTCATGTCAGGTAAAAGATGTCTAAATTTTCAACTTTCAAATCTTAAATTCTAAAACTTTCCACAAAAAAATCTCACATAAATTAGCTTTCAAAACTCATTCCAAACACTTCCCCACGAACAAATCCCAAATCCAGAATCTCCAAAAACCCATACTTTCTTACAAGTCACCTCCTTTAAGCCCAAAACTTTAAAAAAAAACCCGCCTAAACAATGAAAAACCACAAAACCGTTCGAAAGGGGACGAATCTAGCCGAAACCGAACGGTACGTCTAATCATCCCAAAATCTAGGGTTTTGGGGTTTCGCGAAGATACACAGAGAGGGAGGGGATGGATCTACCGGGTTTGGCGATGGCGGGTTGGGCGGACGTGAGGAGCTTGAGGCCGGAGCGGATTCCTCCATTGAAGGCCATCGTTGTGCCCTAGAGAGAGAGAGAGAGAGAGAGTTCTCTTTCCCTTCCTTCAAACCCACACTTTCTCCGATGGACGCCGGCGAGCTCGCGACGCGCGCGAAACGTGCCGGCGTGCTCTGGTTCGCCGGCTTCAAGGAGGCCTGCTGCCTACACAGAGTCATCCTCTTCTGCCGCAGGTACTCCGCCTCTTCTCCCCTTTCCTCCGGTCCTTTTCCCGGCCTGATCGGTGCTGTTTCGTGCTTTTCGTCAGTTCGAGGTTTCTGCTGGTCAGAACCGGGCAGTGCTTCCTCCTCAACGGGCTCATCTTCCTCGGGAGGTGGGCGATCGGAAAATTCGGTGGTTTTTGGGGTGATTGTGGTGGTTGGTTGGTTAATTCATGGAGTTTTTAGGTTTTCGGAGGTGTTTGGTTTGTTTGGATGGTTGTTTTTGGGAGGTTTTATAGTGTAATTTGATGGGTCGTGGTATTTCCTTGTTTTGGTGTTTCGGATTAACTGTTTTGGCAGTTTACAGGTTTTAGGGATTTCTAGGCTTGGTGGTATAATTGATGGAGGACTGTGTTGTTTGATTGGTTCGAATGGTTCATTTATGGATTTTTTAGGTGAGATGATGAATTGTGATGTTTGCTAGTGGTTTTAGGTGAGAGATCGGACGTTTTGGTGATTTTTAGGTTTGGCGGTGGAGTTGATGTGAATTGCTGTGTTTGATTGGTTTATGGATGGTTTGTTTTGTGAAATTTTAGGTTGGCTAGTGTGGTGATTGTGATGTTTGCTTGGTTTTGGTATTTCGGATTATCTGTTTTGGTGGTTTTCAGATTAGGGGTTATGATGTTGTTTAGTTCTCAAATTGTCTGTTGTTGCAGATTTTTTAGGTCTGTAGTATAATGATAATGAATTATGATGTTTAATTGTTTTTGGGTAGTCTGTTTTGGCAGTTTTTTTGGGTTAAGTGGTTTAACATTGGTTCAGTTTTGCATAGGCTCCCTTTGATTTTTTTAGCAATTTTAGGTTTATTGGTCCAACTGGTATGAACTGTGGTGTTGATCTGGTTTGGGTTGTCTGCTTTTGATTTTAGTAGCTTTCAGTTCTGGTAGTCAAATGGTGATGAATTTTGATATTTGTTTACTTTGGATCGGTTATGTATATTTTAACTATGCATTGCTTCAGCCATTGAGTAGCATGATGGTTGTTAATCTTGGTGGTGATTTGATTTGGATTGTAGTTTTCTGGTATTAGCATATCTGTCTGAGATCCACTAGTGTAATGGGGGATGAGTTTTTAGGGATTATCACATATTTACTTTTTCTGCCCCAGAATGAATCATGCTAGAATCGTTGCTATGGTTTACTGTTTGAAAATTTTGTGGACCATAATACTATCACATCTTTTATCCTGTCATTGTGTTGTATGGATATAGCTTAAATATGTTTGACAAATCCAAGCCTTTGAGGCCGCAGTTTATGAATCCACCACTACTATGGTTTTTATGGATGCAAAAGCAGTTTTTTTTTATGGTCTGACTTCTTGAGTCTTATCCAGGCGCTGTGATGTTATATTTTTTGTGCTGAATTAAGATGTAATAAATGATAGTGGACTACGTTAGAATTTAGAAATGTTAGCAATAAAACAAATTCTCTCGTGATGATTTTGTGATGTAACGCATGCCTGTTTTCTTGAATATGGAGGTCTTACAAACAACTTGCATATTATTGATGTTCAAATAAATGATGTTGTGGGGTGTTTTTTCTTTTTCATCTGTGTGCTGAATATGTACTATAAGTTTATGAATCCACCTTTTTCTGTCTTTAATCATTTAACTAATATCATGCATTTTTTCTGCAGTTTGTTTGTTTTAAACTCAGTGGTCATCCCTTCTCTTTTCTGGATATTGCCCAGTCAATGTGAACATGCCAGTTCCGAAGTGCTTTGTAATCGAGTCACCTTGTTAAATTTCTATTCCTCATTGCGGTCTATGCTCGTTGAATTTTTTTATGTATGTCCACCTTCTTTCTAATTGTGTGTGCAAATTTTCGATTACAAGTTATTATTTTTATTGGGGATGTACTGAAGGAGGAACCATATATACTTATATAGGTAGTTTCAATAAGAATTGAGGCCTTGACGTATAGAGGCCTTCCATTTCAAGCTAACTACAGAATACAAAGTGCCCATTTCTTTTCAAATATACTATCATACGAAACTAGTTTACCTTGTTACTATAATGAAGAAGCAGAGAATAAAAATTTCATACTGCCTTAATTCTCCATTAAAATTATATCTACTATAGGTACACAATTATTTTATTCCTGTTGTAAGTGATACTAATTTAGTTAATTTAAGTACTGTGGTTTTTGTATGTCTTTAGCCTCTGCCTGGTTGATCACTGTGTAACTTGGTTGGTAATTTTCTTCTTGTTATTGCTATTAGCCTTTCCGGAAATTTACCATCCATCTGACTGTGACAATGTCTTTTTTTAATGGTGTACAGTTTTTCTGGTTCTATCCTCTATATGTATTCAGCTTCATCGTGAGCACCATATGGTATGTTCTTCATTGTAAACATGATGATTCCGAGCTGTGTATGATTTATGTTCCCTTACGTATCTTTTTCTTTGAATAACATGTGTACCTTTTTTTGGCTTTCCTTTTGAAAATATTATTTCTTACAACTTATTATCTTTTATAAATCCCAACACATTACATTCAGAAACCTTTAAGGTGCGTTTGGGTGCATCTAAGTTCTAAGATGTACCAATGATGTAAAACACGTTCTCTCTATTTTAGAGGAACATTTCTTTTGCAAATTCAGATAATTAAGAATTCAACGTGGATCTTGTTTTAGATACATATTTTTTACTCTCATGAAGTTTAAAATCATATGCAAACCATATATATATATATATGGTCAAGCTCTAGTGAGCTCATTGCTCATCAAATTTAGTTTAAGCCCCCTACAATCTCACTATTGGATCTTATTTACAGTTAATCTCACCATTCATTAACATAACCGTTTTTTTCTTAATCTACCTTACAATTTGAAATGAGTGGTGGATATTGTGGGGGCTTAATTTAGAAAAATTAAGCCTTGGGCTCACTAGAGAATTCATGTATATATATATATATATATATATATATATATATATATAGTATGTTGATGCAAGGATGTTCGAAAATAAGATGCTTATACAGGGGCATGGTCTAGAAAGAATTTCCTCGCTCCAACAATTACATATTTGTTGTTGGTTTTGCTTTACCCAAGTGGAGCAAATATTTCTAAATAACATAAATTATTACAAGCTTCTGTATGATCTCACTTACTATTGGATGTTGTTGCAAGGTATAGTTCACTAAATGCATGGTTTATAACTTGTTAGGTACAATGACATTGCTAAGAATGTATTTTCTGCAATTGGAAATCGTTCGTCAAACGAAGATTCAAATAGCAAAAGTGAGTTCTCAGACACTCATGATGTGAACCTTTCAGATAGACCAGCTGGGATTGAGGGGTAAATTAATTACTACACTGTTATAGCTTGTTCAAGATTTATTTCTATTTTATTCTAGCTCCATTTTATTCTGAATATTCTGGTAGTGCTTGAGTTGCTCGGTTTCCTATTTTGTTCTAGCTCACCTTTTCTCTTTTTGGTTATTGCAAAGGGTCATGCTTGGGATTGGGGAGCAGGTTTATTCAATTCTTCTGTTGAATCTTTTCTTCATTGAGGTATATTGTGTCAATATTTATTGTTTGCAACTAATATATATTACGTCTGACACATTTTTGAAATAATTTATGTTGTAGTATCATCTAAAGTCATATTGTTATTAATATCAATGTATGTGGTTTGGCAGGTATTTGCAACGGGATATATACCCTTTGTCGGCAAGGCAGTGAATTTTATTCTCCTCTCTTGGATGTACTCCTATTATTGTTTTGAGTATGTATGGGTCTATCATGGCATGTCTCTGGATATTTGACTGTTAACTCTTCAAAAATATCATTATTGTTATGTTTTTTGTATCTTCAGGTACAAATGGAACTATTCTGGAATGAGTTTGGATAAAAGAATCAAATTCTTTGAAACAAATTGGCCTTTCTTTGCTGGATTTGGTAAGTTTTGACCGTGGATTCCCTTGGTTAGGAGTCTCCCTCTCCGTGATCATTTTCATGAGTTTGTTGCTATAATTTGTTGTCCTCTTTTCTATGATAATTGATCTTATTCTCAGAAAATGTCTATTAGGTGCTGCATTTGGGTAATTAAATTCGTCATTTCTATGATCCTTCAGGGAGTCCTTGTGTTCTTGCAATTTTCTGCTTCCCTCCACTTGTGAGTTATGGTGTTATGGCAGTACTATATCCACTGGTATGTTTAAGTTTCTTTACGATTCATGCAGCCTTTTCATTTATATTTACCGGCATCGTTTTTTAGTAGTGATTTGTGAAGTTCTAGTAAGAATTTTAATTACCATATAACTATCAGCTATTTATGCAAACATGGTTTTCCTTCGTTGAGTTAGAACGTTGACACAGGTTATTAACCCAGAAGGAAGCTTCCAGTTATGATTCTATAACATTTTGTAAACTAAGATGATATTCGGAGAAGAGGAAATACAAGCTTAGTGTAGTAGATATTGAGATATTGCACCCAGCTGCTTTCTGTAGTAGATTATTTAGTTCTTCAAGCAATCATTTCCCGGTATCCTATTATTCTTTGATATAGTCATTAAACCCTGAACTGTAACCTCAAATTGATGTTTACTTTTACAAGACAATCTTGACAACGGATTGCCTTGTCAGTGAATGTACATGTGTGCTATGCTCTGTTCTAGAGAAGAACATATTGGAATAGCTAAATAGAAACCAGATAGCACCAAAATATGTATATCTGCAGAACAGAGACGATGATCCATGTGATGTTTTGATAAATTCTTGCAGCTGCTTCGAGCTACATGGGAAAATCATGTATTCGACATGCTACGATCGTTTAGTTATCATTGTAATAATGCAGACGTCGTCCAACATTATGGTCCTTTAGCTCATAGAATAATAATAATAACCGTGTTGTATAATCTTTTCCTTCAAGTTAATGACTCCATATAACATCTTCCTTCATCGAGGTCACTAATGAACTGTAGGATTTTAGTTTGTCTTAACAGCAATAGGCACACATGCTGACGAAGTTATCAGCTTGCAAAGACGATCATGGTGTGGAAAAGGGCCAGGAAGGCTTCCTATATTTTTTGCAGCCGATAAGATATCGTAAGTCTCTGAAATTAATTTCGACATACTAATAGCTCTGTTGCTCGTCTTCGCTTGTCCTTCAGTTGCTCTTATATATGTAACAGGATGAAGATATTACAATTGCTGCCCGAGGATCTTCGCAAAGACCAGTAAAAGATGCGATACTACGATGAACTGTAAGTTATGTACATTTTGTACAAACTGCAAAGATGAAGAGATAAAACAAGTTGCTCTCACAAGAACACCTGAAGCAAGGAAAGATTGTGAAAGTAATAAGTAGGCTACTGACTGCACCAGAACTGTACATATAATTTAGCAAAAGGAATTTATCATTTCCTTGTATGTGATTCAGCTTTCCTCTTTTCTTCAAAGGAGTTTTTTTCTCCTCATATTTGGTATTTGGTATTTTTGTTGATGGTAACGTTCCATAATGGGAAGATTTGATTGTAACCCTTCCCTTGCTTACCTAGCATAACTTATTTTCCATGCCCGACTCGAGAGAATGGTAGAAGGTCCCATACGACACAAGGAAATCAATGTAATGAAGCAAAGGAATTATGTAGAAATGACAGAGAAAGTATGTTAAAAACAACAGATGCCACAAATTTATAAAGATGAAAGATTAATAATCTCATTAAAGAACCTCAGATGGATGAAGGATTTTTCTTGAAATAATGTTGTAAAAATAAAAAATTAGAAGAAAATTAATTTGAAAAACTTATTTGGTAAAATATACTTTTTAAAAATAACACTGATAATGTCGTTTTCAGTAAGAGAAAACGGTGTCGCGGATGTCGGTTCTTATACCTTAATGATGTTGAGAATATCACTCAATCCATAGCCAATGATGATATTGGACAAAATCTGACTAACCCAGTCCATGAAATGCAGGTGTGAAGAAACTTGTGCCCATCAAATAAGTGTTGGTGCAAGTGAACCCATGCACATTCAAATTGGCTCATGATTAGGTCCAAAATTCTGAGGTTGACTCATAATCAAGTTCACAAATTCTGAAGTAGCTCACTTGTAATTATATGTGCACTGTGTATAACTGGATCCGGATATAGGCTGATCCGATTACGTCTGTATAAATATTATGTAACCAAACAAATCCTAATCATCTAAAGAAACTCTTCATCTTTTTCTCCGCCGCAACCTCTCCAACCCTAATCCCCTTTTTCTTCTTCCTCCACCGTCTTCATCTGAGAAACTGAGACCTCTTGTCTCAAATCGTGAATGCGTTGGTTTTCCGCAAATGATGGATGTCGTTTTCACGAGATGTTGTTTTTCAGTATGGTAGAAAACAGTAGCCGTCAACCACCCCTCTTTCCCCACCTCTCCCTCATTTTTCCTAACTGCTAATTTTCTCCCCATCTCCGGTGATCCCGTTGTCTCTCCGCCCATCCCATTTCCTAGTATGTCTATCTTTGGGTTGTTGATTTGTATTAATTGTTGAGGTGTGTATGTGTTGATTTGGAGTAAATGTGTTTTTGAGTATGTGTATGTCTTGATTTGTTGAGGAAGTTAAGATTTTGTTCAGTGAATGTAATCTTAATGTACCACATTATTAGCTTATTCAATGTAATAATATGGATGAGACGATGTTTAGACAATCATAAGATTAGAAATTCGAAAAATATAGTACAATGCAAGATGTTGTATTACATACGACTTGCAAGTAATTAATTTTAAGACTTCAATTCATTCTGCCATTACCATTTTGAGTCACGAATATGATCATTCACCTTTAGAAATTGCAAATGTTTTGTGAATTTATCGGGAGATTCAGGACCATGCTTGTAATGTGCATAAAGATCAAATGTTTACCTTATTCAGAACTCAACACGAGCTATCAAGTTACTAAAGAAGAATAAGCTATCAAACTCCATTTTGCAAATTATTTGGTTTCGTGGATTTGTTTGGTTTGGTTTTGTCAAATTATGCTAACCGTGTGAAATTATGCTACATGCATAGCCCACGTTTAACTCAAGAGCATTGTTGGCATTTCGTGTGGTTGCAAACTGACTTTTTAGTATGCCTCTTGTATTGCAATAAGTATATACATTATGCGTAAAAGGTGGTTTTAAAAGGAATTATTAGAAATATTCATATCTTTATAGTTTCCAGTGGACCGCTGAAAAAAACTCTCTGCAACACTTAAGAATCACTTAAGAATCTAGAATATGACGTGGTATATTATAGCAGGTATGAAGTTCCATGTTGACCTTTCCATTATGGGATGATCTTTGATCTCGAGACATCTATTTATTATCTTCAAAAAAAAATTACGATTGCAAAATGTCTAATTCACATGACTATCGTGATCCTATGGACCCTTCAGTGCTACTATTACAAAAGAATTATAGGTCATCTTCGATTGTAAAAATATAAGTGTTTTGATTATCAAATTAAAAATTATGTGTATTATTTTTTTATAAGACCTTAAGTATTTTTTTCCAAAAGCAATTGCTAGATATTAGGTGTATCGAACACGATATTCAGTTAAACACATGGACTGTGGAAGATGATAGGGTATGAGATTTTCTAGTGATTGCTAGATTTGCTTCAATTTCTCATTTGCCACCGACTGTAACTAGATTGGAATCTGATTCGTGCTGTGGTTGAGAGGTGGACACCGGATACTCACACCTTCCACTTTAGACATGAGTAGATGACGATCATGATACATAACACAACTAATCTTACTGGTAGGGCTGTAAATAGGTAGGATTTTACCCGCAAACCCGTCCCAACTCGCCACCTGCATAACTCGCCTAATAAGCGGGGCAGGTTGCGGTTGTCTCACAACCTGCCCCGCATAACCCGCAACCCGCCTAAATCAAATATGTTATTAATTTTTTATATACAAAAAAACATTAATATTTCAGTTTTACCCATACAGTACCAAATCACCACTGAACACTCACCAAATGTCCAATTTTCCAAAAATTACATTGAGTGCTTACTATTTCTCAAGTTTTGATATTCTTTTATTTTTCTTAGGAAAAATCTAAAGTTAAAAAAACCCGTCAAACCCGCCTCGCCTAGTCCAACATTAGGCAGAGTGGGTAGCAGTTTTTTTTATTTTTGACCTGCCCTGCATACCCGCTTAACTTGGGCGGGGAGGGTAGCGGTGGGCCAAAAACCCACGCCACCCAGTTTACACCCCTACTTACTGGTCTTCGTGTTGACAATCTAACTGTGTGTGCAACCTTAGATCATGATTGGACTGAGGTTTGCATGAACTCATTGTGTGTTGAAGAAAGAGATGCGACGACTGCAGTGAAATGTGGATACGTGCCGTTACAGTGGCTACAACAAAATTACCGTGTTGTGGTGGTAGATGTAACAGATGAGCAAGTGTTGCAGCACACCAAAGCTTTCATTTTGTTTCAGTTAGGAGCTAAGATAGTAGGCGATAAAAGTGGAAACAAAATCCAACTTAGATATTTACTTTTGCCGGAGAATATCGTTGATGTGGAAACTACAATCGGGGATCTGCATCATTGACTGTTATGTACAACTAATTGTTTGATAATCCACAATCAACTGACTTTGATGAACAATAGCATAATGCTTGAGTTGTTTCAAAATAAACAATACGACGGTATTCGTGATATTAAATAAAGATAACATCATTGTCATACTCTGATCATCAAACACATTAGCATATGTATACTTTTCATACAGTGACAACTTGCATGTTAACATCAGATCAAACTTTTCTTCTCAAAAACCACAAACTTGACAAACGGTTTCACAAAATCTTCGTATCTCATTTCACTATTAACATTTATCACCTATCTATAACCACCTTATATTTTGGAATGTCATCTACGAATGTAACAATTCCATCGAAATTTTTTATAATCAATTCGGTACCGGAGCTCATTACTTTGGGTGTACAAAATCTAAATTTAATACATCAAAATAACAATCATGTATTAAATGTACATCCATTATATTTCATATAGAAATAAAAAAACCAAAAACCAAATGGAAAAAACCAACATGAACTTTGTCTTTCGCCGCAGAGAGTGAGTAATAGGAAGTGAGGAACGATTTGGAGGGGGAAGAAGGGGTTGGCGACTCCTTTCAGACCTAAGTAAAAATGACATCTCATTTTTTTACTTGGACTGAAAACGACATCAATGATGTCGTTTTCTGTAAGGATTATAATGACATTCATGATGTCGTTTTTGCTTAATGAAAACGACATTGCAGATGTCGTTTTTAGGTAGCATATTTTGTCAAATATATTGTCAAGAACCTAGAAAGCAAATGCTCACGTGTTGGTACGTAGAAAGAAATTAACTTAAACTAAACACTCCCCCTAACTTTGTTGGCATTACATCATGCCAGGATTGGAAGCTCTTATTCCATACCTCCTCGATTATACATCACGTATCTCTTGCATGTCACAAATGCTTGGAACAACACCAAACACCAAAGGTATATATCATAGTGGTCCGCAGGAGATGCATGATTGGAGCAATTGCATGCCCAATTGAAACATCCAATGATCCGTGGTCACCTTCTTTAAAGTTGAGATTTTAATAATAATGGCTCATAAACCAAGCTTTGGTTGGTCCAATTAAAGTTAGACAGTATCTATTGGGTATAGGAAACTCCATATTGGAACTTCAGCATCAAACACCATCATTGGGATGTGACTGTGTTTACCTTCGTCATATCTCCCCCACGTGATTCAGATGAAGAAAGTGTCCGCACTTTTGATGGTGATGGATTTTTGACTGAGTGCATTGTTAGATCATCCTTGCGGTGACCTGGCTGATCATCAACTATTTCTCTTCAAAATTAACTTTTTCTCTCTTCCACATCAGTTTTTTCTTTCCTCAACCAAACTTCTTCTCTTTCTTACAATATTCACCTCTTAACCACAACCCACAACAACCTATCTCTCAACTCCGCATCATTTCTACAAAATTTAAATTTTTTTTAAAAAAATTCTACAAAATCAAAACAATTATAAAACGTATTTTCAAAAAAAATAAAAAAACTAAAACAAAAAATTCTAAAAATCAAAACAAAAAAGATATATATTTGGTGACCCGGTTTTCCGGGTCGTCGACCCGGGCGTTTCAACGCCCAGGTCCATGACCTGGTCGAAGATGACCAGGTCATCTTTGATCTGACCGGGTCATGGTGGGAAATCCCCGTTAAGGGATGCCCTTATGTTTTTTTGTGTGTTTTTTCTGAGTTTTTGGGAAAAAGTTTAGATACATACGAGGATATATTGATTTCTGATACTTCACGTCTCCTTAGATATATCTGGTTACCTTAGATATATTCGGTTGTCATAAATATGTATTAAACTGGGAATGAAATTGTTACATCCTAACCCTTGATTTTGGGTTTAATTGTGATTAAGTGGTGGATTAGAAGAGGAGGAGATGGAGGGCTGAGATGGATGGGAGGAGTTGTGGTGAATGGTGAGGATTGAAGGAGGAGAAGTATATAAAGGTTGGATCTCTCTCCTCTCACTCTCACTTGTCTCTCACTCTCTCTCACTCGTTTCTCACTCAAGTCTCTCTCTCTCGCGTGATCAGCAGCTCTGAGGTGAGGAGGAGCTCGAGGTTCGCCGGATCGTGTGATTCGAGGCTCGCCGGATCGTGTGGCCGGAGGAAAAGGATCGGGTTCGGGTTTTCGCCGGAGAAGAGGAGTTTGCGAGGAAGCGCTCGCCGGGGTTCTTCAGAGGCTTCTTCAAGCCTTAAGGTATGTCAAGCTTTAGTGTAGACCTCCTTTTAGCCTTTGCGAGGGTTGGGGTGGCCGACGGTAGGCCGGAAGGCTCGTCGAGATCCTTGCAGCAACATTTCTGCTCTACAACGGTCGACCGACAGGATCGCGCGGTCGACCGGTCGTAGTGTGTTTTGGGCGGAAAACCCTTGCACCGGTCGAACGATACTCTTCGAGTGGTCGACCGGTGGTACGTTTTACCAGGGGAAAGAGGCTCTGGGTGTTTTCGCTCGAACGAGTCCCCTTTGCCGGTCGACCGAAAAGCACTGTTGTAGGTCGGTTGGGGGCGTTGACCATCTAAACGGTCGACCGCTCATTGACTTCGTCCGACCGACGTTTAAGTTAACTTATTGGCCGGTCGACCGGGAGTGTGGTTTCGGTCGACCGTGTAGTGCGGTTTTGTTTGGGAAATTTTCCTGGTTGTTTTCGGTCGACCGTGACCTGAGGGTCGTTCGACCGTTGGTGCTTTTGAGCGAGAGAGGATTTTCCCTGTTGGATTTCGGTCGACCGTGATTTGAGAGTCGTTCGACCGGTTGGACGTTATTTCGGTTATTCTGAGGAATAGTTGTGGTGTTCGGTCGACCGGTTGGGGTCTTCCGTTCGACCGTTGGGCACTGTTTTGCATATGGATGCTTGTGCCGTGTGTTGTTGGATCCGCCTCGAGGGCAACGGGTCTCCGGCCTTTTTTGGGGCGACGGTACAGACATTGCCGGCCTGAGAGGAGGGTCGTGTTGTGGCTCTGAGGAGCGGGTGCCTTGTGTGCACGTTGTTGTTGTGGCTCTGAGGAGCGGGTGCCTTGTGTGCACGTTGTTGTGGTGGCTCTGAGGAGCGGGTGCCTTGTGTGCACGTTGTTGTGGTGGCTCTGAGGAGCGGGTGCCTTGTGTGCACGTGTGATTGAGGGGTTGGGGTGAGAGGACCCTTGAGACCCGGGGCCGATGTGTTCGGCTGTGCCTGGTGTGCACGGAAGACTGTTGTGTTTTACTGCATTTCATTTCATTTCATGTTTCATTACGCATTTTATATTCATAATTTAGGGGTTTGGCATACGGGGTTTCCCACGGGAAACTCAGGCATATTCATGTTTTATGTCAGGTCGTACACGTCAGTAGGAGGTGGTGACTGCGGACAGGAGCACCCAGACCAGATCCTGTCTCTTTTGGTTCTTCGAGGTGGATGATCTTCCCTTGTATATGTGTTGTATATCTTTTGTGTTGGGTTGTAATCATCCTTGACTCTTGTATTGTACAACTTTTCATATTATATATATATGAACTCGTGGTTTGGTGACGTCCCCTGTGTTAATTCTTTATCTGTTTAAAGTTTTAAATTTTCCGCTGTTTCGGGGCGTTACAGAAATGCATGTAATATACTATCAGATATATCTAGGAGTAACCAAATATATCTAAGAAGACATGTCAGTGATCATTATATTCCTAGATATATTTAAGATTTTGCAAAAAAAAAAAATTCCAAAAAAAACACACACTTGACATTTCCCTTTTGATAAATATTGATGTCCAGTTTAGAAAATCATTTGCAATGAGTGGACTATTTGACATTTCCCTTTTGATAAATATTGATGTCCAGTTTAGAAAATCATTTGCAATGAGTGGACTATTTGACCAATCTAGATACATCCGGTTTTGTTGATGCAAAATGTAGAGGGTGATGACTAAAATTGCAATCTACTTGCCAAGGTTACAATGAATGGTAATGCGTGATTATGAGAAGTGATGGATAGAAAATATTAAAAATATGGGAAAACGAAACCTACAATCGTGATTACGATCAAATTATTCGTGGAAGTTAGCTTATATTAACTTTTATTTATTCTTCAAGCAGAGGTTTTATTTCATTATCTCAGATGTGCTTCACCTAGCTATGTTTGTAATACTTCCACCGAGTACCAATAATGGTTTCCCAATAGTCTTCCGATTGTGATGTATAACTCTTAAGTCGACATAAAATTTAACTTGAATTGTCTTCATCCACTTAAATAGTTCATATGAACTTCATAATATCTACTTAGATGTCATGGTAACACCCAAATGTAAAGACGACTCTTGTAATTCAATGAAAATGATATTTAGGTAACTCTGAAATGCTAACCCAATAAAGCTTAAAATGTATAGGTTCATTTTTTTAGTAAAATATGTGAGCCTAGCTAGACCATTAAGAAAAGAATCGAACCCTAGAGTTTAGACCATAACCTCAAGCATCAACAACATTTTAGAGGTAATCTAACCCTTCTCTTCCAATAATATGTTCTATTTTTTAAATGAAAATATGTTCTATTTATCCTGAGATTTAGTTACCCTGGGAAATTGAAGTGTCATTTGGACAATTAATTGCTGTCTTTCTAATTGGGGCGTTGAAAATGATGTCTAAACAACTAGAAAGAGAAGCTCTGAAAAGGACGAAAGTGATAATTTTCTTAGTTTTGTTGGATAGTTCAGAATCAGAAATTGATAAGGATAGGACATTGGCTAAAACCTATGGTGATTCTCTCTCACTAAACCATACTTATTTGCATATGGATGGAGGCTTAAATATATACATGCTTATAGCTAAAGTAAAAGTAATTCTTGCACCTTTTATTTCAAACTTTAAAGTGTTTTGGTTTTCAATATCAATTGGCTTATGCTAATTAGGTGTATTACTTCTTTAATTCTTATGATACTATTTCACCAACAGATGCTTTCCTAAAGAAGTCAGCAAAACCAGTCTTCCACTTCTTAACATATTGCACTTCATCAATTTGAACTGGAAGGATTGGAGCTCACATTAAGAAAAATATATTCAACTGGTGAAATAAACATTGAACTACTAGTTTTTAATGATTTCTGAAGAAAACAAACAAAAATGCCGGTATCCTTGAAACTCTTTCCCCATTTATATTGAATTTTCTCCTTTTTTCATGCATCTTTGACTTAAATATGCATATGAAATTCACTCCTCAAACGCCTCATCATCCGAGTAATCAGCAGTTTTGCACGCATACGATTGAAAAACCTATTTAACGTGTGTTTATTTGCAAAAAAAGAACTTTAGTTCATAAAATTATGCAAAAAAAATTTGCTTTGCAATTTGTAAACAATCCAATTTAAAACAATATCTTCAACTTAACTAATTAATTCACAACATCATCATCATCATCATCATCTAAAAAAGGAAGGACATCCCATTCACATCTCTTGTGCCCACAAAGCCCACCACTTAAAAAATGGGTTGCCCACTAATCCACCACCACCACCACCACCATAATGCATGAAATATCTCTCATGATTTGCCAAATCATCCCAACAATATTAATCATTTTGTATTTCCAAATGCCCCAATGCATGTGACTGTAGATGCCTACAAAATATAGATAAATAGGTGTATATTTTTTAGGTGATCGATATAACTTCAACAATTATCTATCAATTAAAGCATGATTTAGTTTAAGAGGTTTATATAACACGAATATACTAAAAATTGCTTAACCATAAGACAATTTAGAAGTACGATGAACGATAACGTCTGATTTGCAATAATAGAAATCCTTTTGATCCACACTTTCAACAGTTCATGGTAATTAATGTGAGAACAGTTGATAACAATAACAAAACTTTGACCATAAGGCCATCCCTTATCGGGGGGAAACCTGGGTCACGACCGGGTCGTGACCAGGTCGTTGGCTTTGTGGATTTTTTAACGCGGGAAAACACAGGGCATCTTCGCCCAGGTCACTGCCCCGGGCGTTGAAACGCCCGGGTCGACGACCCGGAATTCCCGGGTCGTCGAATAAAATAATATTAATTTTTTTTTTTGTTTTTTATTTTTTTTTTGTTTTGATTTTTAGAATTTTTTGTTTTAGTTTTTTAATTTTTTTTTTTGAAAATACGTTTTATAATTGTTTAGATTTTTTAGAATTTTTTTTAATTTTTTTTAAAATTTTACCAAGATAGACCCCGAAATGATGTGGAGGAGAGAGATAGGTTGTTGTGGGTTATGTTGGGTTGTGGTTAAGAGGTGAATAGTGTAGGAAAGAGAAGAATGTGGGTTGAGGAAAGAGAAAGCTGATGTGGAAGAGAGAGAAAGTTGATTTTGAAGAGAGAGAGTGCTGATGACCAGGTCGTCCAGGTCATGGTTAGTGATGGCCTAAAAGAATACTGCCAAACTAGAAACATATTCCAACACGTAATCACTTCACACACTCCCATCCAAAATCAAATTCTCATAGATGTTTCAATTTCACCTCTTTATCAATAATTTCCACTGAAGTTAATCTTAGTATGCCATTTTCACAAGCGAACCATACCCACATGTATATTCTGAAGTTGCACCTTACCAACAAACAAAGGTGGTGTCGTAAATTCAAGAAGTCAAAAGCTCGTAAAGACAATCAAAAGAATCCAAATCTTCAAAGGACCTTACCAACTACCAAATGATTAGAATCCACAAAGGTCCGTTGAGATTCGGAAAAATTCTAATAATCCAAGCCTCTACTAACATACATCGATACGTATAATCAATTACGTATGAATGCATACAATCATACATATTTGAAGTAACACATTGTCGAGGTTGCCCATTGAAGTGTAATGCAACTGGTTTGGTTAAGGATGTGGATTCATACTCTTAGCCTCTTAGGTCTTGGGATCAAACCCCAGTGAGTACAAAAGATATGCCTGACGATGTTGGATGGTTGTCGAAAGTAGACCTAACAATCGTGTTGTGTTCGTGTACTTTCGTGTCAGACAGTTTCGTAACCGTGTAAGGATTTCGTGTTATCGTGTTTAGCACAATTTGAAAAATTCAATCATCTTTACGTTGAAAATAGTTAAGTGGCATATTATATTAATATTTTTCTATATAATTAACATATTAATTGACCATTATCAGGTAAAAAATAATTGATTACCTGACAAAGAGATGTTATTCGTGTCAGTTTCGTATAAAAAACTAAAATACTGTGTAATCGTGTCGTGTTTGTGTCAAATCGTGTACTAATTATTTTATGTTTATATTTTCATAAATCATCACAATAAAGTATTTCAACCACACAAAAAATTTCGTGTCATGTCGTGTAAAAAATCGTGTCACCATATCGTATTTTGTTCGTGTCGTGTTATCGTGTCGT
This sequence comes from Triglochin maritima, assembly GCA_963682175.1. Taxonomy (NCBI): domain Eukaryota; kingdom Viridiplantae; phylum Streptophyta; class Magnoliopsida; order Alismatales; family Juncaginaceae; genus Triglochin; species Triglochin maritima. Next base: position 1,102,855 of record OY821782.1, read on the forward strand.
GTCAGAAATTGTCAGGCCTAGTCGAAGGTAGCTCGTCTCGTAAAGTGGACGGCTGTCGAAATTTCTGGGTCATAAGAAAGAAAAGAACAAGTGCCGAAGTTTCCAGGGTCCAAAATGCAAATTGACTAACAAAACCCCGATCTCTCTCACTCTCAAACCCACCACTCCCGACTCCCCGCCATTAAAACCAAATCCTCCAATGCCCGACCCAAACCCAAACCCTAACCCTAACCCTAACCATGTCGATCCCCTCCCGCTTCAAGCGCCCCAACGGAGTCCCCCTCCCTCCCTCCCCTCGCCCTAGGCGCCGCCTCAAGCCCTCCTTCCACCCCCTCCGCCTCGCCTACCTCCTTCTCGCCGCCGTCTTCCGCCGTAAGGGGATCCTCCTCTTCCCCCCGGTTCTCTACGTCTGGGTGATGCTCGCCTACGTTGGGAGTCTGGGGGGGGAAGGTGGGGTTGGGTTGTTTGGGAAGGTGAAGGTGAAAGATCCGGCGGGAGCGGTTTATAGGAGTAATCTCGTGTTTGAGAGGGTTTGGCCGAGTATGGAGAGGGACGGGGGGAATAGTTCGCTTGCGGTATGTGAGTTTTTTTTTGGGGGGGGGGGGGGGGGGGGGGGGGGGGGGTTGTGTAAAAATTGCGTTTTTTTGAGGTGGAAATGTGTTTTTTTTTGGACAAAGGTTGCGCCTTTATGGATTGGGTAATGTTGTGGTTGTAGTGTTTTTTGTGTGTCGTGAATTTGGAGATGGTTGAATTGTGTTTTTTCTTTTGGATTTTTAGGGTCAAATTTAGGTGTTTAGTGATTGGGTATGTTAAGTGTGTAATTTTGGTATGATAATGTGTTATCTCAGTGTTGGTTTTGAGAATTTTGAAAAATTGCGTTTTTTGAGGTTGAAATGTGGTTTGAGGTGTTTGGTGTGTGGTTTTCTGGATAAAGGTTGCGCCTTTATGTTTTTTTTTGGTGTTGGAAGATGTGTTTTTGGGTAATGTCGTGGTTTTAGTTTTTTTTGTGTGTTCGGAATTTGAAGATGGTTGAATTGTGTTTTTTGTTTTTGATTTTTAGGGGTGAAAATTGGATGTTTAGTGATTGGGTATGTGGGAGTGTGTAATTTTGGCATGAGAATGTGATTTTTTGAGTGTTGGTGTGTGTGTTTTTGGATGGGGTTGGTAAAGGTTGTATCTTTATGGATTTTCTTGATCTGAAAATGTAGTTTTAGGTAATGCCTTGCTTGCAGTTTTTGGAGATGGTTGAATTGTGACCTTTTTAGGGAACTTTGAGGGGGTGAAAGTTGGGTATTTGGAGATTGGGGACGGTCAAATTCGTGGTGTTTTTTGGTGTAAAAGTGGGATGTTTGCGTAAGAATTTACTTAGGTGTCTTTTTTAGATTTCAGGTTCTTTTAAGTGATAGAGTTCAAGTGTTTTGATTGCGTTTTTTGGTTTTTTAGGGGTGAAAGTGAGATTTTAGTGATTTAGGATGGTTAACTTGGGTGTGAGAGTGGTTTTTTTAGGTAAAAGTCTGCTTCAGTTTTTTTTTTTGGATTTCAGGTATTTTAAGATTGCTCCTTTTGGGGTGTGAAAATGATTTTTTTAGAGAATTGGTTGCTTGTGGTATGTGATTTTATGTCTGTGGCTCATAACTATTGTGCCTTTTGTTTCTTTTATTGTAGTAAAAATATGTTTCAAGGAAATATCTTGCATATCACTATGTGATTTTGGGTGTAACCCTTAAAACGTTGCAGTTTTTATTGGTGTGGAGCCGTGGAGGTGTAGGTTTTGGCAAGTTGCTTGCTTTCAGTTTATGGTCTTCTTGCTTGGAGATTTGATGTTTGGTGTAAATTGTATTTTTTCAGATAATAGCTGCTACATGTTCCTTTTCTTTTCCATTTGGAGCCAGTAATAATTGCCCCTTTTGGGGGTTTTGGCGTAGAAATGTGTTTTTAGCTTTTTCTAGGTCGATTGGAATTAGTCAGTATGCAAGATGAATTGCTTCAGTCCTGCACATTGGACAATAACAGTTGGTTCTGTTGAGTATTTGCCCAAGCATAAAAGATCAGATGCAGACGGAATGTGAATTTTATCTATTATAAAATTTGTATTTTTTGAAGGACGGTGCTAATGTTATGTATCATTATTTAGTCATGTTTGAGGTTTTCGTTAGTTAGAAAAGTGTGTCCTGTTTTTACTGCTTACCTTTTTTTGGTAAGTTAGGTAACTACTGTGGTTCGTCTAGTTCTCCATCGTCATTGTAACAATGTAACATCTGTGGTGATAAAAGCTCACTGCCTGATCCTTACTACAGTTAGCAACAGCCTGGCATCCAAAAGTAGGCGATACATGGAAGCCTTGTGCTCTCAAGAAGACAGATCAAGCAGGTTTGATCAAATTCTGATCGCTTAACATGCTTTCTGTGTTTGGTAATTGTAACTCAAACATATTTTCTATACTAATGCTGTATAGATAAATTATAGTTGATTAGTGTGCGATCTCCACAAGATAATCCTGCAACACCTGTGTAATCTACCCCATTATGACAGCTTGTACCTTGTACAGCAGCATGCGTGTGTTGTTATCTTTTAAATATATATTTTTCTTCCTGCTAAGTTGGTCACGATTTTCAGTGGATTGCACTTTTGTAGCTTCTAGATGCCTCTTTCGAAGAATAAGCAGATGCTATTATACATCGCTAATTATAGGGTGATTTTTTTCCTTCTGTTTCAGAGTTGCCCAGCTCTAATGGTTTTCTCATAGTTGAAGCTAATGGGGGTCTCAATCAACAACGCTTGTCGGTATGCTTCTTCATGACCTCTTGAGTTGTTTCATGCTTTTAAAGATCTCTTATGGTATTTTCCCACAATGCCATCAAATACTAGTTCCGAAGGAAATGTGTAGGAACAATGACAAAGCAATTTACATGATTAGTCGATCTTTTTTAACTCTCTGTCACCTTCCTGACAAATTTGTTTCATGCGATTTTCCGTTTCTCCTGGAATTTTGAAAATCCAGATCTTCTGCTGGAGTGGAATAAGACCTATAATTCATTCTGAATCGTCTGACTCTGATTTGATGCCATAGTGTATTGAACCAATTCATTTAGCTTGACTGGGTACTTGATTTATACCTCTGTCACCTGCAGATATGTGATGCTGTTGCTGTTGCAGGGTTGCTTAATGCTACACTTGTGATCCCGATGTTTCACCTGAACAGTGTCTGGCGGGATTCCAGGTTTATATTTACCTCATTACTTTATAGCTTTGAAGCCATTTGTCAAAATGTTGGCAGTTGGCCATATTTTTCACCGTATTCATCATCTTTGTGTATTGCTGATTTTTATTCACTCTCTGTCATTTGTCCTTTTGTAGTTTCGTTGAGCGAATTGCCTCTTAAAGGCTTGACTGTCTTACAGTTTAGGTTTTGCTATGATCCACATACATCTTCATTTTTTTTTCCTTTTTCAGTTGTTCCTTGTTTTATCTATTGTTATTCATAAAGGATTAAATGATATCTATTTGGTGGAATTCGTGAGATTGTTGCGTACTATCTTCTTCACTTTCTCTTCCCTTTTCAGCAAATTCAGTGATATTTTTGATGAAGAATACTTCTCTGATAGACTGAAAGATCATGTAAGAATAGTCAAAGAACTCCCAGAAGATGTATTCCAGAGGTTTGATAACAATATGAGCAACATTGTGAACTTGAGAGTTAAGGCCTGGTCTTCGAAAACTTATTATCTGCAAAAAGTCCTTCCCAAGCTGCTGGAATTCGGGTAAGCATCTACTACTGAGGATCTAAAGTCTTCTCCAATGAATTTTTTTCAACCAGGTGGTTATTATCTTCAAAGACATGTCATTACTATACTGCATGATTACATCCATACAGTAATCTTCCCCTATTTGACCTGGTATTTATGTAATGAATGGTGAATCAAGTTTTTCATGATGGTATCTCATCTTTGTTTCCTTCATTCTGTTATGTTCAAACCTGAATTGTTCCCTGTAAAAAAAAATCTGTGTTTGCTTTACATAAATTGTTTCAGGGTGGTCCGTATAGCCCCTTTTTCTAGCAGATTGGCTCATACAGTTCCTTCAGATATCCAACGGCTACGATGTTTAGCCAACTATGATGCCTTGCGATTTAATCAGCCTATTAGGACACTTGCTGATAAAATGGTTGAGCGGCTGCAAAAGAATAGCTCTGCAAGTGGAGGGAAATACATTTCTGTGCACTTGCGATTTGAAAAGGTTTTATTTGTGTTTGCACTTGGTTGCACTTCACATAAGCTTTATTAAAAACCGAGTGCATGTTGATCTGTTGTCTTATGCCTTACAGGACATGGTGGCCTTCTCCTTGTGTGTTTATGATGGTGGTAAGGAAGAGAAGCGTGAAATGGACGATGCTCGTGAAACAAGTTGGAGGGGGAAATTTAAGAGGCCACATCGAGCACTGAAACCAACTTTCATTCGTATGAACGGAAAATGTCCTTTGACTCCTCTTGAGGTTAATATTCTATTTTTCTACCCTTTTAAAAAGTTTTCCATCGTTGACCAGCGTACATGATATTCCCACCTATGCCTTTTCAGACTCCTAATATATGCTTTTGTGTCAAATACATACTTATCTGTACGAGTCAGTACTCTCATATTTTAACATTTCACGTGCAAGATGTTTTCTGTTTAAATTTCGGATATCTTTTCCTTTGCTGAAGAAATTTCAACTTATCAAAGTAACATAGCTCAGTTAAATTTTGCAGATTTTTGAATTTCAAAAAATATTCATTGATATTTATATCTTACCCTGAACTAGAAACTTGAAATTTGCAGGTGGGAATTATCCTGAGAGGAATGGGTTTTGATAATACTACCTCTGTCTATGTTGCGTCGGGTAAAATCTACAAGGCTGAGAAATATATGGCACCACTTCGGCGGTTATTTCCTCGTTTAGAGACAAAAGAGACTCTTGCCTTAGAAGAAGAACTTGCTCCATTCAAGGTATCAAGGATATCCATATGCAGTACTTCACCACTTTAGGATAAAAATACACGAGATCTCTGCTGCAGACTTGTTTGACTTAAATTTTCTTTGCAGGGTTACTCTTCTAGATTGGCTGCACTTGATTACACCGTTTGTCTTCTTAGTGAAGTTTTTGTCACCACTCAAGGTGGTAATTTTCCACACTTTATGATGGGACACAGAAGATACCTTTATGGGGGACATTCGAGGGCTATCAATCCTGACAAGAGGACGTTGGTGTTGTCACTGGACAACCCAAATATCAGGTCAACTATACGTTTCTTGTTTGAGATTGTTCTACTATCTAGTACATAGGTTTGTTAACATCCTCTAGTATCTTTTTGAAATTTGCATTGGCAAGTGAGTGGCAAATCTTGTAGTTTATGGATTAACAGTTCACATTTTAGATTCAAATGAACAAACTAAATATATAAAAAATGTTTTACGACTGCCGGAACACTTCAAACTTCTTTTGATTGATGTTGCAGCTGGGAAAGGCTCAAGCAACATATGCAGGGTATTCTTCAGCACAGCGATTCAAAGGGCATCGAGATGAGGAAACCAAATGCGTCTTTGTACATGTTTCCAATGCCTGATTGCATGTGCCAACATGAAGAAGAATGATATAAGGTGCAGCAACTCGAAATCAGCACAAATCGTGCAACCTCAGGTTCCTGTATCCTTGTCGCCAGCTGCAAGTTGGACATTCCATGAATTGAGAAGATCTGGTTACTGAGGAAGTGCTGAAGTGGCAACATGTCACGGCGAAATTTCAAACAGCTTTCAAAAGGGACATTATTCTTTGATACATGTATGTAACCACATTGGCGGTTTGATTTATACCACGGAATTCTTTCATCATGCAACTCAAAGTGAGTGTGTTGTAGGTCTTCTTGTGCATTGATGTAGTGTTACTTTGCCACCCAATATAGGAATTCATTGTACATATACACGAACGCTCTATATAGTCATTCTTTATAACAATTTGGCCTCCATTGCACTTTAATATTTGAATTTGCAGTCCCTGTTGCAGAATATATGATCTTATTTATTTGGAGCAGACAGGCTACAGGGACTTCTAAATGGAGAGTACAGTTTTCTTTCTGGTGTGTTATAAAAAGCTCTTCTGATACAGATTCTAAAAAGGTTCCAGAATTTGAAATTTAAAAGGGTCATGCAACTTGGCAGATTTGAAATTGAACTGCAGGAGCTGTATGTCTGTAACTCCATGTTCTGTTCACATGAATAGTGGCAAGCAGGGATGTCTCATATACGTACAGCTAAAAAAGAGGTTTAATTTTGCTCTCGAGTGCTCAATGCACACCGTAATTTTATATATATATAAAAAAAATCAAAATTATAAATTTAGGATTAAAATAAATAAATCGAGTTATACTCGGATCACATTTCACACCCGTGATCCGTCACTTTTATAAAAAAAAATATTTTGGACTGATCGTGGGTGTGAACTGCCATCCGACACATTTTAAAATAATTTTTTTCCACGGAACGCGGTTCACACCCGCGATCCGTTACTTTTTATAATAAAAAATATTTCACGAATTCCGGATGTGAACTGTTACTCGTGATTTTTTTTATTCCTGTTTTTTTATTTTTTCGAAATTATTTTTAATCTTTTTTTTTCAAAATATATTTTCTAATTGTTATTATTTTCTAAAATTTATTTTTTTTAATTTTTTTCTGAATAGACCTCCAAATTACGTGATAACTACGCGTGTTGAAAATTTAGGTTATTTTATACAATAAAAGAATAAATTCTCGTATCCAGAATAATAAGTTATTTACAACTAAATATTAAACAAACACTAAAACTAATAAAACAAAAAATTGGTGACATTAAAATTCACAGGGTGTACACTCGTTATAAACATTTTTGGAGGTTCGATGCAGCAAAAAAATAATAATAAAATTTATTTTTTTAAAATAATAACAATTAGAAAACATATTTTGAAAAATATATATATTGAAAAATAGATAAAAAAATAATTTTAAAAAATCAATACATAAAACACTAAAACTAAAAATACCTAAACCTAAACAATTAGTTTTTTTTAAAAAAAATTAACGGATCGCGTGTGTGAACTGCGTTCCGTGGATTTTTTTTATTTTAAAATGTGACGGATCGCGGTTCACACCAACGATCCGTGCAAAAAAATAAAATAAATGGTGGGATCGCGAGTGTGAACCACGATCTGAGTAGTTTTTTTTTGGGAAATGTTTTATGGCTATGGTGCGTCCGGGGCGTCATCTGACGTGGACAATCCAGTCAGCAAAAACCAAAGATTTATTAAATCAAATATTATTTATTTATTTTGTGTCACATCATACGCACGCCAAACTATGTGACCTTTGATTTCCAACATACATATATTCTCAAAATTTTCCATTATCCCCCCAAACCTTTCATTCTCCATCATTTTCTCCCGATAGAAGACGAGATCGGTAAGAGGGATACCGAGGAGATGACGCGGGAGTGAGTCTTAAGGAGGTTGGGACGCCGACGTCGTTGGTTAGGACGTCACAATGTAATTGGTCGGCGAGGAAGAAGAGGAAATTGTCGGCGTTGGAGTCTTTCTCGAGGCGAGGAGGAGGATGAATGTGATTTATGGTAGCTGATTTTAGTTTTTTGTGTGATGTTTTTGGGGAAAAGTTTGATTTTCGTGGCTGATTTGAAGTTTTGGGGTTTTGTTATGTGATAGATTGATCTTGAGTTTTTCGGAAACGTGATTTTTTTAGCTGATTTGAGTTTTTTGTGTTGAGTTTTTGCGGATGAGGAGGAATGTAGTTTTTTGTAATTGATTTGAGTTTTTTGTGTGGTGTTTTTTGAGGAAAGTTTGGTTTTCGTGGTAGATTTGATGTTTTTGGTTTTGTTCTATGATTGATTGGTCTTGATTTTTTTTGGAAGTGTGGTTCTTTGTAGCTGATTTGGGGTTTTTTGTGTTGATTTTTTGAGGAAAAAGTTTGTTTTTTTCGTGGTTGATTTAAAGTTTTTGGTTTTGTTAAAAAGAAACAAACATAACTAAAAAATGAACAACAGAAAATTAAAAAGGAAAAATAGAAAGTTAAAAAGGAAAAACATCAACTTAAAAAGGAACATCAGAAAATTAAAAAAGATGAATCAACTTAAAAAGGAACAATAGAAAATAAAAAAAAGGATGAAACAATACTTAAAAAGGAAAAACAGGAACTTAAAAATGATGAAGTAGTACCTAAAAAGGAACAACATATCTTAAAAAGGACGAAACAAAAATTAAAAAAAATCACACTTAAAAATGTACACTCACTTAAAAAGGAACAAACTACACTTAGAAAGGTACAACTCACAGTTAAAAAGGAGAACCTTAAACATAAAAAAAGAACAAACCTCACTTAAAAAGGTACAACTCACACTTAAAAATGAGAACATCAAACATAAAAAGGAATAAACAATTCTTAACAAGGAATATACGTCACTTAAAAAGGTATAACTCACAGTTAAAAATGAGAACCGTAAACTTAAAAAGGAACAAAAAACACTAAAAAAGAAAACTTCACAACTAAAATTGTACACTCACTTAAAAGGAACAGACTACACTTAAAAATGTACTACTCACAGTTAAAAAGGAGAACCTCAAGCATAAAAAGGAACAAATAATTCTTAAAAAGGAATAAACATCACTTAAAAATGTACAACTCACAGTTAAAAAGGTGGACCACAAACTTAAAAAGGATAAACGTAGATGTTAAAAAGGAACATGTTTTGTATTTTTAAGTTGTTGTTTGGGGAAACCAAAAGTTGCGTTGGGAAAAGTAAAAGTAGCATGGGGAAACCAAACGTTGCAGTGAGAAAGTAAAAGTTGCATAAGGAAACCAAGAGAAAGTAATGTTGCATTGGGAAACTAAAGATTGCATGTGACACCAACATGTTATTAAATGAATTTCTCTGCTGACTGGATTGCTGACTCAACTGACCATGTCAGTCGCGTCCGGGACGGACGTGGCCGTGTATAAAGATTCTTTTTTTGTTGTTGTAATCCTAAATTTATATATAAAAAATTATTATATATAAAAATTACGGCAATGTACATGCCACTGTCTTGCAAAGTACTGCTTTGTCACTGTTCCTTATTAGAGTTGTGCATTAAATAAAGAAACACAAAACCAGAAGAATTTGATTGCCCACATGCGTCAAGGAGATATTGAAGATGAGATGCTGAATTGTCATACATTGGAATTAAACTTCCTGTAACCATCTTATTTCATTGTGTTGTGTGTTGGTGAATTACTCAAAGTAGTCTTAAATTCGTTCTACTTGATGAGTTTTCGAAAGTCGACTGCCTTCGATGCACTACTTATATCAGAACAACATTGGCTCCATCTCTTGATTCAAAAGATGAATCAATCATGTCATTATATCAGGCAGAGAAAGAAGAGGCACCAATCTAAGGAGCTCAAAACTCCCTATAAAACCCTGTATGTATCACTATTTCAATCAAGCTCTTAAGCATATGGTTTCTAATAAATATCCTCATTTTTACTAAATCTGTTATGAAATCATATAATAATGTGGATGATTACCTTTTCTTGTACGACACGCAATTACAATACGATACTACCATGAAATTTCATATTTATGTACTTCCCAAGTGTAGTTTTTCCTTCTATGTACTGTCCTTTTTAAGTCTACAAAAGGAGCATCTTGTAATATAATTAGGAGACACCACACAATAATTGAATAATTATTCTCCCCCAAAATCATGTCACGTTCTGTAGTCACGTTCTGTTGTCCAGGATCCTAGTTTCATAACAAAATATACATTTTAATACCAATTAGCTTCTTGAAGACAAACTTATCTCATCCAAATTATACAGAATAGCTTCCTCCATTCATCATTCATCATTCGTTAATGTTCAAACCTCCAAACTTCCTTTACATATCCGCAGTTACAACAAAATGACACCTAAATTTATTTACACAAAATCCGTCATTTCGATCCTCAAAAAAAAAAAAAAAAACCCTAAGCGGTGGCGATCTCCATCTCCCCGCCGACGAGCCGGATCTGGTCCTCCAAATACCTCCGCATCATCGGCGACGCCACTTCCCTCACCTCCTCCTCCTCGACCCGTTCCTCCTCCGCCGGCGAGACCCGGTCCGGCGTCTTCCGGCGGAGGGAGGAGGCGAGGAGGCAGAGGAGGAAGGGGAATGAGAGGAGCGCCAAGGGGACGAGAAAAGGGGAGAAGAGGAGGATTAGGAAGGGGCGAGAGTTGTGGAGTGGGAGAGTCGTGATCCCGGTCATCTCCGGCGTCAGCTCCGGCGGTGGTGGTTAGGACTTAGGAGTAATGTGGGAGAGTTATGGGTGACCACTTACTATTTGTGGTTCTATTTTTTTCTCTTGGTTTTTCTGAGAAATGTGGACCTGAGTTGGAGTGTGTATTACATGCTCCACTCGTGGTTAGGTGAGTAACTGAGTTAACTTGATTTCTTATATTAATTTTGATTACAACATGAAAAATCACAAGGCCACCCTTGACGGGGTCAAAAAATTCGGCGCCTGGGCGACCCCCCTTTAGCACGGGGGCGAGGCATGGTTCGGGTGTCCGCCCGGGTGCGTGATCGGGTGGCCCGACGCCTGACCATCCGTCGGGTGGGGGGCACCTGCCCCCCATTCGTTTATTTTTTTGGTTAATAGTTAACAGAAGAAATTGATAATTTGTTGGGTATTTTCGATTAATTTGGGGGTAATATTTTTTAGTTTGTCAAATATTTAAATTAAATTTATAATTTTTTGTCAATAAGTAAAAAAAGATTAAATTTCAAATTAACACATTTGAGTCTCAAATCCGATTTTTAATAATTTTTTCGTAATTTAATAATAATTAATTATCTAGAGTTAATTAATTAAATGTAATAATTACGATTATATAAATGTAATTTGTTGAATGTTATTGAAAAAATTAAAAAAAAAGAAATGATGTGGAGGAAAAAGAATGTACGGTGTTTGAGGGTTTCAGAGCATGATTAAGACCATCTTTAACCATGCCCGGGTTACTCCGCACGTCCTACTTTTTCTCTCCGTCACGTTAGTTTCTGTCTCTGTCACGTCAGCTCACCCCAACCACCTTCAAATTTTCCTTAACCATGTCGAGAAACAGTCTGTCTGGATGCCCTATATTCTCTCATATCCACGTCATTTGGAGATCAATACTAGGTAAAAAAATATAAACAAATAAAAAACATATTTTCAGAAAAAAAAAGATTTAAAATAATTTTTAAAACAAATTTTAACATTTTAAACTATTTCAACAAAAATTGAATATAACTCGCTATGATTGTCTTTATATATATACAAGAATTCTCTAATGAGTCCAAAGTTTAATTTTTCTAAATTAAGTCACCACCATATTCACCACTCATTTCAAAATGTAAGGTAGATTAAGAAAAAAACAGTTATGCTAATGAATGGTGAGATTAACTGTAAATAAGATTTAATGGTGAGATTGTAGGGGGCTTAAACTAAATTTGATGAGCCCTGGACTCATTAGAGCTTGACCATATACATACATACATATACATACATATATACATATATATATATACATATATATATATATATTTGAATATTCTTAGGAAGTTGGTATCCGACTATCCGTGTGGATACTCACAACTCACAAGCATGTTTCTCGTGGAGGGAAGGTCACATTAATGAAAATCAAGAGTATCCAAATGTAGGACAAGAATTGAGGCGACTCTAGAGATAAGATCAGTTTGATACTTTGATGTATATTAGTTTGTAATTTTAGGTAATGTTTGGATTGAGAGTCATGGGAGTGTAAAAATTAAGGGGGTACATTTTTGAAATTGCAAAAACATATATTCCCCAATAATTCTAACAACTTAGTATCTCACCAATTAAAGATTGTTACGATAATGAAAATCTATGACCATTAGAGCGCAATTACCTCTCGAGCCCGTAGTGCAAATTCAATACGTGAGAATTCGATTATTTTGATTGGTGTCGTCCATGGTAGGTCCATTTTGATCGGTGCAGCAAGTTGTTAATTTAATTAGGATAAGGCGGAACTAACTGTCCACGTACATGTTCAACTTCGTATTTCTGTAAAGCCTTTGATGTAAAAACCCATCATTTATCTCACCTTTCTGTAGCCAATATCTACGAAAAACGCTTAAGTAAATTTAAAAACGTGTTAGCGATATCCTTAATTATTATTACCAAACTAAAAGTCATTTACAAGATTAGGAAGAGAAGAAACGTAAGATGTACGCGGGTCGAAAATCTTGAATCGCGACCACGTGATGCGCACATGCGGTGGAAAGAGACATCAAATTAGATTTCTCCACCTCATCACGACCAAATCAGTAGCAGAATCCGACCAACGCCTGAACCCTTCGTCTGTCTTTTCTTACCCGATCCCCCTTTTGTCTTGTTTCTTTTTTGCTGGGTAAATTGTAGATTGACACTTCATTAGTTGATTATTAATTATATGCTCTTCTGGTTGTTGAAAATCTTACTGACCTCCAAAACCGATCCTAACACTCTAGCACACTTGAATTGACCAATAAGATTCTTTAGTCTGTTTTCTTCCAAAACAGACTACTCATGTCAACTACTTGAATTGACCGATAAGAACCTCCAAAACTCATGTCAACTACTTGCCTATTTTCTTCATCCATCGTTCAATTCAATTCAAACCCAACCACCGAAATTCTCATTCATATTCACGCCGATACTGGTGAGAACTTTCTCATCAAAACCAACAATAACTCAGGGGTTAAACTGCAATTTAAAAAAACTTAGGAGTTGAGATATAAAAGAAAGAGAAAAATGGAGGACCGCACAATAGCACAATCTGTCGTCTCGTCGTCGTCCACTTTTCTCCAAACCAAACTTTTCCTAAAAAAACCCCTAAAAAGTCCCCAAAAACCTTCGATTTCTGATTCGTCGACGGCGAAAGCACACTTTTCCCCTGTGCTCTCCACTTCCCGGTATGCCAATTTTTTTTTCTTTTTCTGGAGGGTTTGGATTTCGTGGATTCCTTTTCTTGTTTTTGTTTCCCTAATGTGTTCGATTTCTGATCCCATTTGTTCTGGGTAGGTACATTTTTCTGATTTTTGGATTCGATTTTTGTACCATTTTGTTTGTCTTTTGATACGTGACGAAATGTTTAGGGTTTTTTTTGTTTCTTGTGGGATTTATTTTTCATCTAGTCGAGAAAATGTTCGACTTTTGCTGTGTTATGTGTTTAGGATTTTGTCGATTGTTTTTTTTAGAGGAAAATTCGATTTCGATTTTTAAGCCAACATATATTTCAAATGTATGGCGAAAAATGCCACCTTTTGGGTTGTTTAGGTTCAACATTGGATTTTTGTGCGAAAATTTTTCGAACCAATTTCCCTCTCTTTTCTGTGCTATGGTCTGGATTAAAAAGACAATTTAAAAAAAAAATCTCGATTTTTTCCGATCAATAGGAAAATTCCACATTCTGGTGATTGAATTTTTTTAACCCCGCCGCTCCAAATTTCTGGTATTTTAAACCAATTTCTTCCTCTTCTGATCCCATGATGACGACAGTTGAATTTTCTACTTTCTTCTGGACTGGCAGGCAAGAAAAAGACAGTTTGTTTGGGTATTTTAAATTTTAAAAAAAATGTAGACTGTTTGGAAAGATTGCTCACAATCCAATCTGTCGATAAAAGACTAGGGCTACTTGAGTAAAACCCTATTCCTTTTCTAAAATTTTGATTTAGGTACCAATTTTCTGTTTTCTCATCTATTTTTTTCGCCCTGCTGGGTAAGGGTAGGAACTAATTTGTTTAGGTTTTCATTTGTTAGTTGTTTAATCCAATGAAAAAATAGGCTTTTGGGTGAAAGTTGTGTTTTGAGCTGATTTTGTATGAATTGCAGTTCTCCGCTTGGTCGGAACAATAGATGAGCTGCCGTCGCCGGCTGGATCGATGGCACTATCCCAATCCAACGGTGGAGGATGGTTGTCGTCGTCGACATCGGTGTGGTACTCCGACAACATGAAAGGATTCATCCTGGCTGTGGCCTCAAGTGCCTTTATTGGTGCAAGCTTTATAGTAAAGAAGAAGGGTCTCAAGCGTGCTGGTGCTGCGGGTGCTCGTGCCAGTTAGAGACATGTTTTCAAGTCCTAACTCTGTATTTTGTTGGCGTGTTGATGTGGATTTGAGATGTGATGTGCAGGTGTTGGTGGATATGGGTATCTTATGGAGCCGCTGTGGTGGGTCGGCATGCTTACCAGTAATCAACTCATATGCTTGGTTCTTTATACTTTCTGCAACTACTTGAGAGAATCGGATTGGGGAATGGTGTAGTGATTTGATCTTGTTGTTTTGTGTTGGTAAAAATCATGAACTTTGCAGTGATTATTGGGGAGATAGCAAATTTTGTGGCTTACATATTTGCTCCAGCTGTTATGGTCACACCGCTTGGTGCACTAAGCATCATCGTGAGGTAGGAGCTCTGTCTATTACTAGATTGTGATGTACAAAAGCATTAAGAGTTGAATTGATTGTTCTTGTTTTCTTTTTAGTGCTGTTCTGGCGCACTTCATTCTGAAGGAGAAGCTGCAAAGGATGGGTGTGCTTGGATGTGTTCTTTGCATGGTTGGGTCTACAGTTATTGTGTTACATGCTCCTGAGGAGAGAACTCCGAGTTCAGTGGATGAGATTTGGAATTTGGCTACAGAACCTGGTAAAAGGATGTCTTGTCTTTTCTGTCTGATGAGTTGTGCGTTTCTGGGTTGTTTCAATTTTTAAGTCGTTGGTTCATTTCATCCAGCTTTCCTCTTATATACTGCATCTGCTGTCGCTGTGTCTCTGGTGCTGATGATGCATATCTCACCGAGATATGGTCATACAAACATCCTGATCTATCTGGGCATATGTTCAATTATTGGATCATTGACGGTGAATTTCAACTTTGTGCTGTGATTCTGTTGTTGCACATTTCCCCTTTTTCTTTTCTCCAACTTCTCCTTCATTGAAATACAGGTTATGAGTATCAAAGCTATTGGTATTGCTATCAAGCTCACTTTAGAAGGCATAAATCAAGCAGGGTATATGCAGACTTGGGTATTTGCCATGGTTGCACTCACATGCATGGTTGTTCAGCTAAATTATTTAAATAAGGTTGGTATTTTTGTAGGTTCTGAAATGTCAATATATTTTTATGTAATTGTTTATTTGGTCATGGATCGGTAATTAGCTAATTCAATCATTCAACTAATGGGTTTACCCTTGTCCTTCAGTTATCTGGAGTCTGGACTACCTGTTAGATCACTTGCACTAGGAATTTAGTTCCTCATAACTATAATTACCATTTAGTTTGCTAAAATATAATTTTAATATTCTCGAATTTATTTTGCCTTTTATTTCTTTTTTTAATTTAAATTTCCAAGTTCCAAGGTATTCACCCATTCGTAAATGGTACGTTTGGGTTTCATAGATTTTGTGTACCCCTATCGGATTCGAAGAGAAGCAGCAAAATAATTGGTTGGTGTTTGTGTCAGTATACGCATTATTCATGTTCTCATGGTCAAGGGCCATAGGATCTCCTTTTAACTCCAATATGATTGGGTCTCACAATGTGTCGCAAATTATCCAGAAAACGGCGTCAAAGGCCTAAATAGACTAGGACAGCTTTCTCATATGTAATCCAAATTCTGTCTTGAGGCTACCTGACCTACTTTTTGTCAGCCTACTGTGGTTTGAGTTGCCTAATGTGGTTTTTGTAGACTGGGGGTTTGTAGATAATCGGAAATTGGTACGCTTTAAACACTCTTCGTACTACTTAATCACAATAAAACAGGCCGGTGCTTGTTGTGCAATACTAGCATGAGACTTACATGGTTTAGTATCACATTCCACAACACTTTTAGGTCTTATAGAAGCTATGTTTCTACGAAACAATTGATGATTTAGGAATTCTAGTAAGGCTAGAAAAAAAGGAATTGTTGTGACTAGCTTTGTGATTTTTTGTTTATAATTTATTTGATTTTTATTGTTTTGTTTCCAGGCACTGGATACTTTTAATACAGCTGTGGTATCTCCCATCTACTATGCCATGTTTACCATTCTCACAATTCTTGCCAGCGCAATAATGTTCAGGGTATGGCATAACAGAAAGCAATGCATTCTATCAGAGTGTCTTATCTGAAAATAATCTTACAAATAAAGTTCTACAGGACTTGTCAGGTCAGAGTGCGAGTAATATTGCATCGGAAATTTGTGGATTGATCACAGTACTTTCTGGAACAACGGTATTGCACTCAACAAGGGAACCTGACCCAACTCCTAGTTCAGGTAGATCTTCAGCAAACCATGTTTACAAACTGATGTTACATTAATCCCTAGCCATTTTTGTGAAGTCAGTTGAGCTTCCCTAAAAAAATCCATATTCCATGAATTCGGAGTCGGTCTTTTTATCTGCTTGAAGGTTAATGCAACCCACAATTTATTTTTCATTCATTCAAGAACTTGTAGAAGTTTCACTTCATTACATCTGGTTCAATCCTAATTGGTATCAGTGAAGTGTCTTTGTTACTACACACTTAAGCAAGAAAACAATCAGTGTTGATGAGTGTCAACCTAAGTGGATCGAGTGACCCCAAATTCTTTTGTTGCATTACTTTCATTTGACATGTCGGCTGTCTTCAAACCATAATGTATTGTAACATAAACACCTTTTGCAGATTTCGCAGATTTATACTGCCCACTTTCACCAAGCATTTCATGCAATGTACTAGGGAGCGGTGAATCTGCAAAGCAGAAGAATGATGATTTATTTTCTTCTGAATTCGTTAAAGTTCTCCGACAGGACTATTTCGCTTAGTCGAGAACCTTGATTTCAGCTAGTGTGTTGGAGGTCAATGCCGAGCAAATGAAAGGTGGATAAGGTTGTATGCCCGTGTGTTGCACGAAATGAGAGCTGAGATTCAAAGGAATCCGAAAAGATTACTTTTCTTGGCACTGATCTACTTGAAAACTTTAACCACTAATCCGAAAAGCAGAAGAATGAGAGTGTGAAGGTAGAGTTTGGGATCTGAAAAGATTGGTGGGTCTACACCCATTATCTAATTGTCTTCTTTAATGTGTACAGTTGTAGTGCTTATACTTGAGAGGCGTGATTATTGTTGTCGTTTGTTAATTTACATTGAGGTTTTTGAAGCCCGACAAAATACTCAGAAAATACTCAGAAACATTAATGGCTTGAATCTGCAACTCTATGAAACTATTAACACGTTTTTCCAACATACGGACGATACCGTCAATATCAAATTCTGTTGAGGTCTGAGAATAGATTCTTTCTATAAGGTGGCCGACACAATAATTACGATTTGTAAAGAATCAGAGTATTGCAATTGCAATCAGTATGTTTAGCCAGCATCAAATCTTATTGACGCCTTAGAATAGATTCTGTAAGGTAGTCGAAGCAAAGAACTGTAATTTCAGACGTGTAGAGTTCAAGGCGAGCCAGTCAGACGAAAAAAATGTCAGGTTCTGTATTTAACAATATATCCATTTGATGGTACCTAACCTCGCACTATAATGAATCGAAGTATAATATGCATTATTACATTAACTTGCCATAATAGTAAATGGAAAAAGTGTGAATAACTTTAACCACAAAATTAGAGTAAAGCATGCACATGGGACAAGCAAAAGGAAAAAAATAAAGTAATCACTGATCATTATCCAAACGACCGAGCGTTCTCTCTTCTCTCTTTTCCACATCAACTTTCACTCTCCCCAACCTACTTTCTTCTCTTTCCTACATTATTCACATATTAACCACAACCCACAAGAACTTATCTTTCTCATCCACGTCATTTCAGAATCTATCTTACAAAATTTAAAAAAAAATTAAAAAAATCAAAACAATTATAAAACATATTTTCAAAAATAAAAATATTCAAACAAAAAATTCAAAACAAAAACAAAACCAAAAAAAATCAATAATCAATAAAATATTCAAGGACCGGGTGTGTGGGAATAACCACGCCTTTAGTGTTGCTCTAAAAGGATAGTTTTTTTTTGGGGGCAACGGGAAGCTTATTATACATCGCTTCTGTCGTAAATAAGCACAAGCCTTCCATATTAAAGCACAAGAACCTATTTACCGAACCCATTTATTTTGGGCAACCATTAAGGTCAATAGATTAATGTTCTGGCTGACGGATTACAGGTTCATCAAGTCATGCCATTACCCATTATTCATGAACCAAAGAGATTTAAGAATCAAATAGCAGAGCTCCCGATCTGAATGCATTGTCCAAATCTGCTACAAGATCTTCGACATCCTCAATACCCACTGATATTCGTACAAGGTCTTCAGTTAAACCTCTGGATTCACGAACCACAGCTGGAATGCTGGCGTGAGACATGAAGCATGGCAAGCTTATCAGAGATTTCACACTTCCTGCATCATATACATAGCAGGTGTTTTTTATATTTCTTGTATTTATTATTTGCCAGGTCACTTTGAAGTGTTGCCAGTGATTACTTTTGCAAAATAAAAATACAGCATTGAACATAACTTTGATTTGAAGAGATTAAGAAGCTATCAAGTAATAGACAGAGCCTGAATAATGATTACCAAAACTAACAGTTATGTTGAAATACTTTGTGCTTTCAACAATGTGCTTCGAGAGGGCCAATGACCCTGTTGAAAAACTGAGCACAGAGCCAGCACCTTTTGCCTGCAAATTAAGGGGAAACATAATATTAATTTTCTAAATATCAACAGAATTAACAGTTTCAACTTTCAACTTAAAGTACCTGGGAATAATGCAGTAAACGACCAGGATGATCTGGAAGTCCAGCATAATACACATTCTTCACAAGTGGATGAGATGATAGGTATTCAGCAATCCTTTGTGCATTAGCCTATTAAGATAGAAACAGAATGATCAAATCATACAATCAAATGCATAACCAAGGTTTTCAGAACCGAACCGGACGTCGAACCGGCAACATCAAAGGTTCAAAGGTTCAGAGGTTCGACTGAGGTCGGACCGGAATCGAACCGGTGACGTCAGCATGACGTCATAAATATATATTATAGATATAATAATAATATTTAATTATTTATTAAGCAAAAATATATTCAAAACATCTTCAATATTAACATTTTTAGGGTTTAGGTATAGATTTGGGTTTGGTTTTTTTTGGATACGTAGTAATCTGAATCACTAAATACATAATCGGGTACCGATATATAAAAAAAACAAAAAAAACAGGTTTTTTTGTTCAACCGGCTGTTCAACCACCGGTTCAACCCGGTTCAGCCCTGTTCATGCCAAAAACGGTTTTGGACAGTGAACCGGACCGGACAGGCCTCCGGTTCATGGTTCAACAACCGGCCGGTCTGGTCCGGTTTTAAGAACACTGTGCATAACAGACAAGGAAGCACGGATATGGATACGGAATTCGAGTGCGGGGGTTCGATAATTTCCCACAAACCAGGATATGGGGACTTGCCTAAATATTAATTTTAAACAATATATACTTAAATTTTTAAATAATATACTATATGTAGTTGTATTAAAAATTAGTAATAACTAGGATTTACAGTTTTTTTTAAACTTCGGGGTGTTTTTGCAATGTTTCTAATTTTAAAACCTTTTTAATAATCCCACCCCACCCCACGTCCTAACCTTAACCCCACACCCTAAGTCCTCCAAGTCGCCTCCAACCGAAACAACATGATGCTTCTGACCTCCGGTCTGCCCCTCCCCTTCTCTAGCCCGACCTCTGACCCTCTCCTACTCCGGCCGTCTCCTCAGACCCTCCCTTCTCCAGCCGCTTCCTCTAACTAGACCTTCTCCTTTGTCTCCCCCCTTCAATTGCTCTTCTCTGCCCCCACCCTTCTAGGGACATGAATCCTCCCCAAATCCCGAGTCAGATTCTGTGCTTCCTAGATGACAGACCAGCAGGTCCAACCAAATATGTGGGGTTTGTGTGGTTCGATTTTATTGTCATCTTAATTCAATTGTTCACTTGCACACATGTGTTTATAAGGACGATGTGATTGGTACTCAAGATGTGTTTGCCTGATTGGTACACATTTGCATTCATGCAGAACTTGAGGTTATAACTATTGGTTGGTAAGATCTAGGTTATGCAAGAGAAACAGCTAATAATAAATTTCATAGTTAAACACACATTAAAAAACATTCATGAACGAAAAATAACACCTTCAAACTCTGTAGAAAGCCAAAAGATTATCATCCCTCACTAAATTAACTAATTTGATCTACAAATTTATCACCTTAAAAGATATCCCATAAATTACATAATGTTTCCTTTCATATCACAAAAATGATAAAAGCAATTAACTTCACTTTCCATTCTTAATAATAAAAAACTTTACTTTCCTTCATCTCCATCCGCACAAACCCTAGCACCAACCACCACCCACAGCCACCGTCAGCCCTTTCATTGACCATCTCCGCCTGATCCACAACACCGGTGCCGACAACGACCTAAGCAACCCCACCACTGCCACCATCATGTTCGGCCACCCAACCACATCGTCATTGTAGCTGTCATTGTATCTAATCTAGTCTGATGCATGATGTTTTTGCTGTTGTTGTGGAGGATGGAGCAAGAAGAAGGTGAAGAGTTAGAAGTTGTCTTCCTTGGGTTTTCGGGTGGAAGTCTAGGAACTTCTTTTATTTATATGTAAGAAGTCATGGGGAAGTCACGAAACTTTAGTTCTACAACTTTTGAGGTACCTATAACCTACAACTTATTTTGGAACTTTATTTCCACAACTTCTGGGTACCAATCACGCCCTAGTCCCTAAATGTAACAATCTTAGGTAAAAGATAATGAAGAAGAAACTGAGAACAGTTGCAAGAATATTCAAACGGACGAATAACCTGTTGTTTTTCGATCCTCAAAGCCATGGTCTTAATGCCACGCAAACAAAGCCAGCAATCAAAAGGAGCTAAACCAGATCCCTCTGCATTTTGTAAAAATGCCAGCTCCTTCGACAAACTGTCAAAAGAAGTTGTATGTCAGATTAAGAATCCATTATATTTCGTAGTTAAGAAGAAAAACAAGACTTCTGGAAGTGTATGTACTCATTATATATCTTCTTATACCATAACAAAGAAAAGGATAAGTTCAGTAGAATATTCCAGCAAAATTGACTTTAAGTTTTCACAACATAATTTCTGTCTACTGAGTAAAAAGATGGACAATCAGCTGTAATGATTAAGGTCCGACCTTTCTCCTTTTATAGCAAGGACACCTGCCATAAGATCACTATGGCCGGCCAAAAATTTAGTAGCTGAGTGCATCACAATATCTGTGGAAGGGAAGGAGATGATCAAAAAGACAAAAACTAGTGGGACAAAAGGGAAGCGATTATATTTTCTTTTAATAGAAAAAAGGCATATATCCTGAGACTCAATTTAATTGAGAAAGCTTGCTGCTTCTATGCTTCACATACCTGCACCAAGTTTTAATGGTTGAGAAAGAACGGGAGACATGATACTGTTATCAACCATGACAAGAGCACCATTTGCATGAGCCATGTCAGAGATTTTCTGGAAAAACAGGGATAGTGAACTGATTATAAGATGATTAAGATTATCTGAAAGCATGGACCAATATTGAAAGAATGTCTTACTCGTATATCAGATATTAGTTGGCGAGGATTTGTTGGACTTTCCAACCAAACAAGCTTTGTTTTGGCATTAATCGCAGATGCAATTTCACTGAGATCTGTTGTATTTACCCGTCTGCCATATAGCATATATAACATAACGTCACATAGGCACCCTGATAAACAAAAATACTATAAGATACAAACTGAAGTTATAAAACGAACTTCACCACAATGCCTTTCTTTGGTACTACCCTGGACAGCAATCGATCAGACCCTCCATATATATCATCACCAGCAACAATTTCTTGACCTGATAGATAACATGTAACAGTTATAGACTATCGACTGTGCTACAAAAGCAGATAGATGAATGCAAGAAGGTTACTCTCACCGGTTTCAAGAAGATGGGTAACAGCAGCTAAAGCGGCCATCCCACTAGTGAAGCACAGCGCACGATCAGCCTTCTCAAGCTTGGCCAGTAGGCTGGTTACATGCAAGCATGGCATTATCAGTTTAATGTTACGATGAGTCAACAACTGCCATTACTACTGGATAGGGTTTCCACTTCTAGTGTAAACAAATGATAAATATGAAAAACATGCATGCAAACTTTAGACCCGATTCTGGAAAACGGTCATAACTAGAG
Source organism: Triglochin maritima (assembly GCA_963682175.1). Classification (NCBI taxonomy): domain Eukaryota; kingdom Viridiplantae; phylum Streptophyta; class Magnoliopsida; order Alismatales; family Juncaginaceae; genus Triglochin; species Triglochin maritima. Next base: position 1,125,163 of record OY821782.1, read on the forward strand.
TTTGTCTTACCTTTCTAGCACATCCCGTGTAGGGTTTCCACTTCTAGTGTAGTCATAAGGGCCATTCTCCGTAGCTGAAGGCTACATTGTGAAAACGCATGGCATGCAAAACAAAGCAATCTAATTACTTCAGAGCGCAATTGAAATTACAACCACCCACATGCCACAACCAAACAAACAACCAACTCTTCTAAGCATCATCACAATACACAAACAACATAACTCTTCCTTAATCATTTCTCCATTACACCTTCAAAGTGGCAACTTGGCATAATATCCAAACGAACTACAAAACATCCATCATACGACACCACACCACATCCATGCAACAACATTTTGTACCTGTTTAAAGGTGGCCGTTTGGTACAGAGGAGTACTAAGCGCGCCATACGGATCAAACGAATTCCCGAAACTAGTGAGCAAAGTCGCCACGCTCGGCTCCTTCTCCTCAATCCCTGCAACAAAACCCTAATCACACCACGCTAAAACAAAAAAAAAACCAAACCAAACACCATCAAATCCCAAAAAGATCAAATCTTTCGAACCCACACACCTCTATCCACCTCCACCACACCCTCGAGAGCCTTCCCGACCCCATCCTCGACCACAGCCCAAACCCTAACCTCCCTCGCCATGCGAACTACGCCCGAACCTCGTCGAATCCGCCAAGAAAGCGACCTCCTTCGCGGATCCGGTACCTAAAACGAGCACTGCGGGGATTAGGGTTCGGAATGGGGGAAGGGGAGAGTGGGGTCGGGAGAGTCGTACGTTGACGGGGAAGGCGGAGGGACGGGTCCGGCAAGAGGGGGCCGAGAGGTGCGAGATCGAGGTGGCGGAAGACATGGAGTGGGTTAGGGTTTGAGATTTGGGAGGGTTTTGGGTTTCGCCGTTGGAGTCGTCGCCGGCGAGGGTGGTGGTGGGGTTTATGTGTTTGTTGGGGTTTCGGGTTGTGGGATTATCCGTTTACCCGATTAAGTTTGGCGTTGTGTACTTGTATACAGGACCGAATCGGACGAAAGCCAACAAAACCGACTAATTAGTAATTTGATTCGTTGGGAAGGTAAATCCATACTTTCCTTTCCGTGTTGTGATTTGTATGTTTTTGTTGAGGAATTTGACTTTTTTAAAGGATTTTGGAGTCATTGGTACACTATAAAATCTTAAGAAATATGAAAGTTAAACTTAAAATGACTTTTAAGACTCAAAATATATACTAACGTCTTACACAACTTCCACTATGAAATGATGGGAAGTTTTGGAAGTATTTCCCCCAGTACCGATCATCGTAGAAGATGAACTTGAGTTTCAGAATTTTTAAGTTCTTCAAACTATTTTGATCACTTAGAATTTAGAAGTTGAGTTCCCCACTTACAAGTAAAAACCAATGTTTTAAAAACCGAACCGAAGAGTGAACCGAAAACATCTCGGTTTGGTTCAAAGTGGTCCAACCGATGGTTCAACCTGGTCCAACCGATGATGACGTCAGCACGACATCAGCATTTTGTAAACCGATGGTTGAAACGAACCGACTCCGTAGTGGTGGTCCAACCGACGGTCCGACCGATTAAACCGATTTTTCCTATTATTTTTTAACATAATAAGTAATAACCAAGTACCTAAACTATGAACAATTCAACAAAAATTATCCATTTGTAAAATAACTTAATTAAAATCAGTAAAAAAATGAATAAACATGTAACTAAGTAATATTAGTCTTTCTTCTAACAAATGAACAAACATTTACTTCAACATCTAAATCAGTAGGGGTGGTAGACTGTCCTAGAGATCCGTCGGTCTGCTGGCCTTAGTGGAGATTGCGAGCGGTGACGGTGCGATGAGGGGTGGACCGGTGGAGATCGCGGGGGTGGAGGTGTGGTGAGGGGTTGGGGAAGGAGTAGTAAAAAGAAAAAATCTTAGAATTTGGGTCAAAATTGAACAAAAAATAAAACAATAAAAACCAAATTTTGTTTAAATTGAAAAAACTGGTTTTTTCGGTTCGACCAAACCGAAAAACCGATCAGTTCGATCGATTTTTTCGGTTTTCTTCGGTTCGCTCCGGTTCACGAGAGAAACCTGTTTTTTGACCGAACCGACCGGTTTGCTACCGGTTCACGGTCCGACCGCCAGTTCGGCTTTTAAAACAGAGGTAAAAACATCTAAATTTGATTTAAAATTATACCTTAATTATTTCCTTATTAAACAATCAAGAAATTTTACTCTAAGATAAATATGAAGAAAATTAATACATGAAATATTTTTTGACTGTCGGATGAGGGTAGTGTTTGTGCCGTCTGAGAAACTTTCACCGGATTCCTTTGTTTTCCGAAATATAAAAGGTGATTTCTCCCTCGTTTCTCACCCTCGACCCCTCCGAATCCAAGGGAAAATGTGATCCCCCTCCAACCCGAAACTTTACCCTCCTCTGGCGACCCCGACGACCTCTCCTCCGCTGACCACGACCCCGACGACGACGTCCTCATCTCGCCTCTGGTTTGTCCTTGTTCTCTTGGTCGAATTCTCTGCTGGTTCGTTTTGGGTTTTCGATTGGGAACTAAGGTTTTGGTTGCCTTGGATTTATATTTTTCGTCCAGATGTTTTGGTTTTGATGCATTTCGATTTGTGTTGTTTGGAGGTTATGTCGGCTGATGTTGATTTCTCGTCGAGATATTTTGGTTTGTTGCATTGCATTCGTTTGGTGCAATCGGGTGGATATTTTAGCTGCATTTCAATTTGTGTTGTTTGGGAATGTGGTGTTTGTATTTGGAATTAGTGTTGTGTTGCTGATTGGATTTGGAATGTTGTTGTGGTGTTGACTTTGGAGGTTATGTTAGTCTCTCACCCAACACACTGTTGTTTATCTTTTCCTTTGTTGCTTTGATTTTGAAGCAAATCTCAAGCACACGCTATCACAAAAGATGAAAAACTTAGAGAGAAAAAATGTAAACACATCAACTCCAATCTCAGCCAAGCAAAGTAGTAACTTCTATATTTCATTAAAAGTGCAGTTATCCTCGTTTCAAGCTCACTCACAGATATGGTTTGATTGAGATCATATAGTTTGTGTTAGTTGACTAGCAAAAATATTTGTAGTAATAACTTCAGGTTATGGAATATTTTATGTATTATTGGTCTTGGTGTTTCTATTTTGTTTCGATCTTAAATTCGGAAATGCTACTGCACTACATATATTTTTAATTTTTTTTGCTAGAATTGAAAACCATGAAATGAAAGTTTCCTCCCTCTCTGGTTGTCAACTTTTAAAATTTTAAGTTGACAGCAAGATGGTTCTTCTTGCCCACCATGTCTTCACATTTGGTTGCACTGATTCGGGAGGAGACCAGAACATAACCTTAATTGTCAAAATAATAAAGTGTACTTGACCGTAATTAATTGAATATGACAAATTTACGTGAGTTGATTGAATATTAACATTTATGTATCCAAAATATTATTATATTTGAATTGTAATATTATTGAGATTAAAGAAACAAAATTTAATTTATAAATTAAATGTAGTTTGGATTAATATTTTTGAGATTATAGTAACATCTTTTCATTTATGAATTAAAACTGTACTTGCAAAGTTTCTCATATTTTGTAATGGTAGACACAAACATCAGAATCTTGTTTTTATCGGATTCAAGTAACAGACATAAACAACATAATCTATTTTCTGCCGAATTTCATAACAAACACAAACAACAAAAAATAGTTAAAATAAAATTATTTTCTAGTGGATTCTATTTTTCTTTGTTTTCCGTTTGACTCCGAAAAATACTTTCTGAAACTTTTCGCGCCACTAACACCTCCCAGCTATATAAAGAAAATTGAAACTCAAAATGTCAAAATGCCCTCCCACATAAAGTTTTCGTAAAAAGTTAGATGACCTTTTATTTGGTGGCCATTTTTCAATTAAGTCATTAAATTTACTCAAAAGTATTAAAAGATAAGATAATGATGTTTTTTCCTTGGAAGTGTTTACAATGAAATTGTTACGTGTACGTATTATTATAACCCAATAATTTTTTGTATATATATTTATTCAAATATTTTAAGTAGATTATATTGAATACTAATTGTATGAGACGTATCAACTTTATTGTCATTGTTTAAACACCTTCAGGATAAAGAATCATATATCATAAAAGCACCACTAGTCTAGTCTTTGCATATGGTGGGTGGAACTTGTAATTAGATACTATGGACCTATGGTGTTCCCATGTGATTTCGCAAATAATTCATATACAAATTAATGTAAAACCACAACCAAGATCTTTATGTCAATGGGGTCCATAATCTCACATAATCCATCAAATCCCATCGGTGCAATGTCTCATGTCTCACCAATGCCAAGTAATAGTCATTGTTAATTCTTACTTGGGTTTTAATACCACCAAATACAAATCATGTGGGACTGTGGGTGACGACTCTTATTTTCTTATGCATCGGTTACGTGAAATATAAAATCACACAAGATATGATAATGTGTATATTGGGTTATTATTTTACTAAAACAAGTCAACTTACCACAATAATTAGTATAGTTTCGCTAGACTTGCCTTAAAAGATTCGCCATTCGTTGGGTTTCTCAATAAACAATTATCTTATTGAAGGAATATTTAGATTTAATTCAAACATTTTATGGGAATCCAAAAGATTAATGTTTTTTTTCCATTTACCTAATTTAACTTATATAGTAACTTGCATTACTCTATTTGAATTGCAAAAAAAATAAAAATAAATCGCTAGCAGTACATTTTCGATCGCGTAGTTGTTTTCTAAAAGCAAAAGATGTTGGAACCAAAATTTTAATCTAATACGACTTGGTTTAACTTAATGATTTGAATTAATAAGCTTAGTACAAGTCATTTTGTCACACTTGTGTGATGTGTTTATACGAGGTATTCATCACATCAAGAGGGTCATTTTGATGTTTGTCACTCCCAACTCTCGTGGAGAGAGACTTTGCGAATATAATTAAGTTAGGAGTTAGTGCTTGTGAGGAAACATCCAAAACTTCCACATGCTAGAGAAGAACATATGGTCATGACATTCTCCAACGAGTCTTACACATTTCCATAAAAAACATCTAGATCACGGGTGTCATTGATATTTATAATCAATTAAGTACACCTCCACCTAGCTTAGAACCTTCAGATGATTAAAATGCTTGATCACACCCACCTCTATACAAACAAATTGAACCTCACCTCCTCTTCTTTCACACACACAATGGAAGAGATATCTTCCTCTTCCTCTTCTTCTTCAACACCAACAAACACAAACCAAACCAAGATGTCAAGAACATCATCTTTCTCTTCTTCTCTTTCCTCACCTTCCTCTTCTTTCAAAATCACTCCACCCCTCACTCCCCCGTCTTCTTCTTCTTCTTCTTCTATTCCTTTCTCTTGGGAGAAGCAACCAGGGGTTCCCAAGGCAAAACCAACTCAGCCCATCTCACCAAACACCTCTCTTCCCCTCCCACCACCTCCCAAATCCACAACACCAACAAAGAACAGGAGATCCAATAGCTTTGGAGGTGACCCTTTTACCATGGCTCTCATGGAGTGCTCCAAAGAACAAGTGAAGGAAGAAGACAAGGTGGCAAGAAAGAGTGGTAATAATGGTAGTGGTAGTAGTAGTATTTCTACTACTTTGAGGGATTGGTTCGGGTTCAGGTTCGGGTTAGTCACGTCTTTTGATATTTATGCTTCTTGTAAGACTACTTCTTCCATTGCGGAGTCCAATGTGTATGTTCCCAAGTCTAGTCGAGCCACTTTGTCCATCGATGGAGAAGGCAGTTCCTGATCGAGTAGATTCTCACTCGAACGATGCTTAATTTGTGAAAATTCTCTTTCAGGAATATCGGTACCTGTAAATTTTATTGCAAATCTATCTTTCTTGTAAGTTAGTTGGAAAACAATTGGTTTCTTGGTTAATCTACATATATAGTTGTGTGTTTGATTTAGATCTGTTGTTATGTTTTGGAATCACAAACTTTAGCTAACTATGGTGTGGTTATTTGGATTGCACAATTAGGGTTGGTGGTATTTGGATCGCGCGTAGATCTAAGGTTTTTGTCTTTAATATATATGTTATGATATGATATGGATTTTATAGCCATTTTTTATTCTGGTGGATAAGGCTCTTACAACAAAATATTATTGCATCTCTACGAAACAAATACTCTTTCTCTACAGTTATGTAATTTTCTTCTAGTTGTTGTGGAATTCAGGCGCATCCCGAACCCAACTCGCAACGAAAATTCTGGTTGCACGTTCCGATCGAGATGGAAGTCTTAGGAAATCATGCATAAGAAGAAAAAAACATACAACAAAAAGAACATAAGATATAGTGGAAAATTAACTTTCGCACTTACGTATTTCGTTGGTAGAATAAAATTTACCTACATCGCTTCATATTCATCAACTCAACTCTTCTACCATCGTCTACACACCCTGAAGATGAATCTAAATCTCTTCCAAAAGCGGATTCGAGATATATTCGAATAACTTGCTCCTTATATATCTTGTTTACTACATGCACGGTCAATTATTAGTGAATCTCTATCTGAAGGGAAATAATGGGTGGAAGGAATAGTTTGATTATTTGTTACTATTTAGTTAGCTACTTGTTGTACCAGCTGGATTTTTATTTTCGGCTCAATGAAGCCAAATTTTGTTTCAACGGGTTTGGCTGGTAAGATATATGCGAGGATTGGGGATAGTTATGAATCTTATGATGTAACTTTGTATTATTCCCACTTTATTATTAATGAAATAAAAGTAGCGGTAGTTTTATCAAAAAATTAAAATAAAATGATTTGTTAACTATATAAATAAATAAAAGAAGTTTGTTAAATTGGTTAAACTAATTACTATGTTGTTGAGACTTGAGGATATTTATGTAATTAACCTTCTACCCATGGCCATGATCAATATCTAAATTTTAATGGGTTCAATGCCTTGACCTTTATTATGATGGTGAGATATTCATCAATGGAGAAAAGGCTGAGAGGATGTTTCTTGGTGAGAGGTATTATTGTGCTGAGGTGACAACTACCTCCTATCTCTTCATCTTCTTAAGTCATCTTTACTCATGACATTTTCATATATGTCAACCTGGTCATATCAGCATTCTCTCTCTTCGTCACGTCAGCATGACATTTTTATTCTCTCTCTTTCTACTATTCACTCCTTAACCACAACTCACGCATGAAATGTCAACTTAGTCACATCAACACTCACTAACTTCTATCTCATTTATTTTCCTCTCATTTTTAATTCCGCACAATTATTATTAATTATATCACATGTTTTACGAAAATTAAATTATATTACATATTTAAAACAATTAATTACGAAAATGTAATTAAATTTATTACTTTTATCAACATTATTAAAGTAATTACCATAATCTTTTTTGTTTTGTTTTTTAAAATCAGTTTAAATATATATTTTTCAAATCATTTTTTTTCAAAATAAGTTTTTTATTTGTTTTAATTTTTTAAAATTTTAATTTATTTTTTTGAATTTTATCTAAGATCGACCCCCAAATAATGTGACGAGGAGAAAATGTTACAAATTTAGATATTTTTATCCAATATAAAAATATATTTTTCACTGTCCAATATAACAAATTATTTATAATTAAATATAAAACAAAACAAACTAAAACAAAACACAAAAAATGAAATTAAAAAAAAAGATCGACCAGGTCGTGAAAATGGGCGGGAGACCGTCAGGTGGCCTGACGGTCTCCCGCCCATTTTGCACCCCATTGAGGGGTGCAACTAAATGTCAGCAAAATGCTGACATTTAGTTGGGGCACCCTTATATTCTTAAGTTGGTCAAATGATAATTAAGTCAGATCATTCCATGTATAGTTTAATTGGGAGTCAAACTTCTCTTGTCTAACGTAATAACTTTACTTTAGTAAACCATCATGCAAATCAATAAATATACCAACAATAATACGTAGAACAAAATTCAACTATCAAGCCATGACCAGACATAATATTTTTGGATATGTTTAATGATATATGATTTAATTGACAAAGAATATCCCATTAATGCTGATAGAAAACGTAAAGAATAAGATAACCTGCATTTTATTATTTAATTCAATCTACTCTACGTCTATCACACCCTCCATTTTCAAATCCTAAACATGTAAATGAGACTGTCGTATTCGACTTTTAATCTTTACTATTTTTAAAACAAAAGATCTTCCGAGCTACCATCAATTGGTGATAACCTGCAAAATCAAATTTGAACGGGGTAAAACTAAGTATTTGATCTTAATGATCATGAGTCATACTTTAAAGTTAATTTAATCAAAATAAAGTTGAAAAATATTTATAAAAAAATATTTGCACGTGATCTCCTATTTCTGGAGGTTCGCAGAGGGATATATGTTGTTGAATAATTAGTGACTCGAAAATTGATTGCTTTTTATTATTTGTAGAGGTCTAGGACTGGTGCTAGACCTGTGTGACTCGAATAGTATTAATTGTATTATTATGCAAATATGAGTTGCATCGCGTCAAGCAGATTAATGACTTTTGTTAACCTAACTTTACAATTTTGCAACATACCTTGAAGGCTCAAACGATACCTTTGGAACTCTTTGGAAAGCCGAACTTTTGCATTTCCATTTTTTTCTCAACTTCGCAAAAGTCCAGCGTTTCAGAGAAGTTTACATGTTGTCTTGCTCCTGAGTTAACATTTTGTTGTGAGCGGCGTAAGTTGAGGGAAACACCTCCAACCTTAAGATCTTGTTTGGATAAACTTGAGATGACTCTTGTAGTCGAGATCTTAATGAGTTACCTACAACACTACACCGGTTGAATCCGCCACTTCACTCCTCTCCTACCATCGTCTTTGGAACTCTTGTACTTCGACCAGTACATCTAACTTATGTTATAAGTATCAAAATGGGCAACGGAAAAGAACGAGGGTAATATGAGTATATGACCACAGATGAAGTTTCATAATTAAACATGCCTGACAAGAAACGATAAACAAGCAAAATCTCATTTCAAATGGTAGTTTACGAATACATAGTACAGTAGCCCAGCAGGCATAAGAAAACATGCCTGAAATGTTTTAACTTGAAGAGGGAAAAAAAGGTTTAGTTATATTGCAAACAATAAACCAATGTGATTCAGATACACATGATAAAAAAAATGAACTGTTGTTTGTTTTTATCAAACTTTCGCCTGGATTATCAAATGAACCAGTGTAACACAAATCTTCAACCCTGTATTATTGTTTCCATCACTACTTACATTTTTTTGTGTTTTTTTCTTCTCTTTACACCAACTGTGATTTTCTGGTCACAAAACAGACTGGATTCCCTGTAAATTCAGCAGATTTACGAGCTTGAACTTCCGTCCGTCCTATCGATTGAGTCAAGAGCATCATCCCATTTATCGTCATCTATTTCCATTTGGGTGTCCAAGGATGAACTTGTCCTGGTTATCGAGTTACCAACAGTACACTTGTCTTTAGAAGATTTCTTTCCAAAATCTTCAATCTGGCTTACTGCCAGAGCTCGACTATTGGACGTGGCATCCCGCAGCATGTTTTGATCTTCCTGGTTGTGCATTGTTCTTGGCTGATATGTGATGGCTGCACTCCTGCGAGGTCGAGACCGGATTGGAGATCTGATGGTGGATCTGGCACCTCCATTGCCAGACTTTGAGTGGATGATTAAATGATGGAGCCACAACACTAAATCCAAAATGTACGATTCAGTTTTGTCTCTATGCGCGTAGTGGAGAGTCTCCAATCGACTTGCATCCGCCTTTCCAATGGGCTTTCTGCTACTTTGAGTTCTAATCAACAACAAAATCATAATATAAGTTACGCTTTTGACTTTTTGACGTGCCGTGTACTGTGGACAAAATATTGCTCACGAAAAAGAGATTAAGGCTACCAACCCAGCGTTTGCCCACTCTCCAACCCATCCAAAACCATGATGAGCCCTGTTTTCATCCATTGCAGAAATAAAGAAGTTAAATTATTACCATTATCCAATGCAGTGGTCCAGATAAAATGTTGTCTTCTACTTTATATGAAACGGTCGTTAGGAGAGTGTTTTGGCAAAGATGTTCTTACTTAGTCGTGTTATTGGCCATGGGTAGAAGCCATTGCAAAATTTTATTCATTTCAGCTTTTATTTCAGCAACTGAAAGCTGGATCCAAATCAATAAAAAAAATTAGATGTCAGTATTAGAACAATCACAAAGTCTATGGAATTTGATTTTGATACCTCTTCATTGACGTGGAAGGATTGCAGCTTAGAACGGAGAGCTGATTTTGTATTGGGAGGCAATGCTTGGTATAGCATATCCCTTGTGCTTTGAGGTACATAAGCTGATCGATTCGCCTGCAGAATGTCCCATATTAGTGAGATAATATTTTGTGAAACAGCATAAATTTATAGAGTATAAATGTAGCATAGAAGAGCACATATACACCACAAATTTCATTTGTAGCTATATCTTTTAGCCAATAACCTTAATAACTCAAGAAGGTTGCAGTGCTGTCTAGTTTGGGGCAAATTTTGCCATGAAATTGAAAGAAAAATGAAGTAACTTATTCTCTACACAGTAGGGGAAGAAAAAACATCCTTCTCAATTCTCCCTTATTTTAGTGGTTCAGTGCACATACCCTAAGGAGACACAAAGTGAAATCAACAGCTGTTGACTATTTTGCTCACATGCAGTTATTACTTATTAGAAAAGAATTGCTTTGGAGTCTTTCTAACATTGTTCCAACACATCCAGTCATCTGTAAGCTCGTGCAACTTGGTCTCATGAAAAGCCAAATGTGCCGGAATGTGTTGAAAACAGTCCTATATTGATTGAAATATTATTGGTACTCGTTGGCAATTGGTTTTGACTTGGAAGACCATATTTGCACACTAACTATATACGAAATAATTGTAAGACAGAGGCTTAGCTTTGGAAGAGCAGAACCCAATAAATTAACGATATAGTACAATAAGAATTTCCCAAACTTACCGTAGTGTCTATTTGAGATATGACATTTGCATAATGCAATGCAAGACCAGCAGGACCCAGCCTTTTATGAGCAGTCGCATGTTGAACGATATCCACTTCTTTAAGAAAAGGAAGAAAGCACAATTTGTTAAGTTCACAAGTCGATGGGATATGATTGCAAGACAGAAATACTTCACCAAAAGACATACAAATGACCCTAAACCGTAGCTCGACATGCAGGTTTGACACGTGAATATTGGAATTGTCATTCCTCAATATAAAAAAATTATGGTAAGTTGCAATTGGTCTCTCCCCTCGCCATAGAGCACTTTGCACCCCTATCTTTTGAAACTCGAATACAAGTTTTGCAAAGGTGGTGGATCAACTATGTCACAGTGTCCTTGGAATGTAATGGGAATTTTTTTTGCATAGAATTATTGTAAAAACATTCCTAGGAGAGATCAATGTTTATTATAGAAAGTAGGCAAGAACTTAATGAAGTAGGCACAATCTACTTACCAGCACTCCCAAACACTTCCTGGATCTCTAGATACAGAAAGCAGACAATGTCTACAAGCTTCTGCATGACCTGCAATAAAAATGTGTTCTGAATCAATAGACAATTTAGATTTGCAAATACAGCTGCACAAATAATATATCCCCTTCAGCAAACAACCATATGTGAACTCAAGGCTGATCAAATGCCTGTATTTAGACATTCAAAAATTGTACTGGGTGCCAGTAAATTCGGAATGCCCTATGACATTGTTTTCAGCATCTCTCTATAAAGTAAAGGGCCCATCATACTACAGTCCAACTACCTCGTCCAGAATTTTGGACCAAAGTGATTTGTCTTTCAAAGCTTTTACATGCTTCCTTTGGCTTTTCACTTGCTTGTGGATATCGTCAGCTGCATTGCAAAAAAAAAAAAGATACGATGTCAGAATAGTAGAGTTATATTAGCAAATCCATGAGTCCTTAGTGACCAAGGAATCAAGTCATAGTAATTCTCAGCAAACCGATATTAGAGTAACAGTTGAAAGGCAACATTAATTTTAGAGTAGTGAAGTATGTGCATAACGACAAGAAGACGCTTAGCAACCTTGTCAATACTAGATATATCAATGGGGGAAATGTGATATATTATTGTGTGAAAAACTAGCCAACCTTTTGAAACTACATTCATACTCGCCATATCACGTTTTTTCCTCCGATATTCTTGTTCAAATGTATCCAACTTGTTCATCTCCCGATATAATTCCTGCAGAGAGTAAATAAAATCTAAAGATTTTTTACAAGAACCAAGAGAAGTTGATATCACATCAACTGAGAGAAATAGAGAAATTTAAACCCTGTTGGAATACAACATAGGAATAAGTCAACTCGGTAGAAATTTTATAGTAGGGTGAATATGAAAAGCAACAGCATCAGTAATATAACCTTTTTTGATCAGCGAATTAATAATATCACTAGTTTGGGATTAAAGCCTTTGTCGTAGAATCAGCAATTCAAATATAGCTTTCGTGGAGACAAAACAAACAAAATAGCCATTATCTATGAAACGGGGAAAAATAGAAAACTAGCCAAGAAAGAAAAAAATAAGGAAAGAACAGACATCTACAAAGAACTTGACAATGAGCAGATACAGGGCATATGATCCCTTCATAGTTTCTCTTTCTGATGTTTTTTTCTGACCAACACAGAACATTTTCCTGCATATATAACTATACCTATATGCATTCTACATTAGGTTTTAATATCCATGAAGTGCCCAACCTTGGTCTCCATGTCTCATTTGTGTGTGCTTGTTCCCATCTTTGGTTGCATGGATTGTGGCGAAAACACCATATTACTAATAGCCTAAAGAAGTTGTATTTGAGCATTTACAAGTAAGGTAATCTTTGAAATGCACTCTATGCATTTTTTTTCTTGAGAAAAGCAAAGACAAGAAGAAGAAAAAAGATCAAAACCACAGCCTTTATAACAGAAATGTAGAATTGACCATGCATGGAAATCAATCTGTAGAATTTCTAACTCCGTACAAACTTACAGCTGTTTGCTGAACCAGGGACATCAACTCTTTCATCAAGGTTTGTGCATCTCCTTTATCTATCTTCTGATGTGCAGCTTCTGATCCTAGTCTACATATCCACGGTACAAGAAGAATCCCAAGTCAAACAATAGCACTAGGACAAAAAAAGAGCAAAAAAAAGAACAAGAAATTGTGTTACTTTTCAAAAGAGCAGTTCAAGTTGTGCCACTTGGAGTCTTTGCAATGATTTCCAAACCGAATCACCTCCCTTGAGAAAACTTTCAACTCCTCCCTACAATGTTTAAGTTACAAAGAAACGTTCTATTATTAGAAACACAACCAAAATCAAGTCAGCGTCAGAAATTATACAACTCAAAGCTGAAAAATGACATTAAAAAACTAGTGATATCATATCAGCATCATTTACCTTCTATCTGCAGCAACAATTCCGATTAGTACAGCCATGTCATTTGATATTAAAAGTTGCACACCGTCCGAGTGTAGCACAGATTCCTTCAAGTCTTGTACACTTTTGTCCGAAATCGATTGCATAAGGTTGGAGCCTTTTACTATTGTGTTGGCCACCTCGAATGCCAAGATTGCTATTTGATTGCTTTTGGGAGTGAACCTAGATTCATCACTGTTCTTCAAGCCATCACTATTCTTTTGGTTAGTCTTACTGCTGACAAATATGTTGTGAGAATTCAAGGATTTCACGGCCTCAAAATTATCAGCTTTACGAAGATGTGAGCTTGAATCTGAGACCTATAATGAAATCCAAAACTATAACGCATATTTATTATATTTGATATACAATGAATTATCATTGATCCTATATCCACAGACTTGTTATATCAACCCTATATAAAAGGATGAATAACACAATATCTGAAGGAAACGAGAAGATAATTTCAGTGAGAACAATATTATAGCCTAGTGTTTCATTCTCAAGACCGATGAAAAAAAACTGTAGTGACTACCAAACTTAAAAAATCAAAATTTTGCACAGTTGGAAGGTACGCAATTAATCATTTAAGTACCTCAATGCAATCAAAGATGATTATTTTGTTCTTTTGATATCATTTCTTGGTAAAATAAATAATGAGCAAACCAGCTAAAATGGTGCTTGCCTTAGATTGCCACTTTGGATTTGTGGGCACAGGCCGACAGACCTCATAATCGATGTTTTCATCATCGAAAGCATTTCCTGGAGGATCAGCTTTGTCCACAGGATGAAACAGCACGCTTTTACGCTCCTTATCCACACGTTCAATCATCGCCGGAGGAATCACAGTGCTGACATCCACATTGGGCAAGTCCTGACGGAAACTACAATCATCCTCGTGATGCGCTTGCGGTTTGGCAGTCTGTATGACACCCTTAACTTTTTGCGATTTCGTCGACGCATATTTCTTCACGCTCCCTACATTTTTCGTGCAGATGCCTCCCATTGATCCCCGATGAATTACCAATTCGTCTCAAATAATTCCTTTTTGCCTCATCATTATGGAAGGAAAACCTGCAAGAAACCTGAATGAGGAACATCAACTAAACTAAACCAAACCAGGAGGCAGAAAGTGGTGATCTTTGGTGGATCAAATCAAATTAAAACCGAAATGGGAGGGTCGACAAGGTCTTAGCTTTCGGAATTACCTGCTGCAATGCGTACCGGGACAGACCACCAACAGGTTCTAGGATGGAAACCAGTTCCCGGGGCTTCCAACAGCGTCACAACCAATAGAGGAGTGACGACATAGCAGAGGTCCGACCAAGGACAGAGTATGTACTCCACCGCAATGGAGAAGAAAAACTCATAACCAACTAATAAGTAACGAAAAGTTGTGAGGGGTTTTAGTCAAACTTCCAACTACAAACCCGAACGGATTATTTCTGCCGAGTCACTTTGAATCCGGCAGTTGGGTTAACAGTGTTTTTATTTTTTTCAATGGGTAAATTACAACATGTTCACTATAGTATTCATTTTACTATGTTTCAAGTTGTCTCAATTTGGTTCATTTGTCCAAAAAAGCAACATTTTCACGTGAAATTTCATTTAAATGACTAAAATATCCTTTTGCTTCTTCCAAGTTTAACCTCAAAATCCTCTAATAACCCCCCCAACTCATTTTTTTTCTTCTTTAACTTTCTTAAAACCCCTAATGGAAACCCAAATTAACACTGTTCGCTACATACTGCAATAACTCAAAAACAACACCTGGGTTTTCCAATTTAAGTATGAATGAAGAAAAAAAGTGTAGAACGAGGTTGTGGTTTTACCTGAGGTATTTTAGTCCTTTCAGATGAAAATATAGATGCAGCCACTTGTTTTCTGATGTAAGTTGACCAAGTAAAAGAATATCCAAGTCTGAGAGACATGGTGGCACACTGGCACTTTTGATGATTCAAGGGTAAACATGTTCCCCTCATAACTCGGGAGATAAACCATAATTTACCCTTCATGTATTTGACTGCTCCTCGATTTCTACGTGTAGACTTCATATTTTGCTCTTCTTTAACAAAACCAATACATGATGCCAGTGTGTTATTGAGTTATTCAACAATTTTGTTCAAATATCGTGACGAAACTAGAAAAGGTATAACCTAAGGATATTCGGATAAGAGAAGTTTGACTATTAAATTCATGAGGATTAATGTTGTTATAAAAATTGTTTCTAAAAAAATGTAGTAATAAAAATCGATTTATATTCCGCAAAATTTCAACGGTCCAAGACGTTTTAGTTTAATCATACGTGGTTCACATAAACATCATTCCGTTTTTATCATAATATAAACATATATACTCCTTATGTCATGGGATTATTAAATTAAACGTTCAAAGTTACACGTATCCTCTTTCGACCCAACCAAAAGGCCAATGTTGATTTGGTACCCTCGTTTCTTGATGCATTAACTTAGAATCGACACTGACCAATAGAAGATCCAATACATTTGTTAAGTGATTTCGTAAAGAAATAATAATAATATTTTCTTCTTTTTTGGTCTAAACTGACTTCTTTATAAGCCAAATAGTCAAAACGGTTAAAACTTAAAAGCTTAAAAGAATGTCATGAAAGAGAGCCTGTCAAAACTGCAACTCCCTTCCCCCAAAGAAAAACAAAGCCTGTACAGATATAGAAGAAATAAAGTTGTTCATATGATTATAGAAGAAAATTATTTTTTGCAACATATCTGAAAATGATCTTCCCTACCCTTTCTACAAGACGCATATCAGGAAGAGGAACATAAAAATCACTCCCCCATTGGAATGGTCTAGAAGAAGTTGAAAGAAAAGGAAATAGTTTCAACTATCAAGTAAATTCTTATAAAAACATGTCAAAATAGTCTACAAATTGTCTACATTAACAGACCTAAAAATCCAAACTCGAACATTATCCGTATTTACTTGCAAAGTAGTCTTGTGTTTATGCAGCGCAAATATCAGACACATTGGTTTTACTAAGTTCTGTAGAAAGGCAAACTTTTAACAAACACTTTCTGACAATCAGTGAATCTTACGCTGATACGGTAACTTTAAAGAGCATTTCCTTCACCAAGAAAATGGTCGTATAGGCTATAGCCACTATTCTATAGCAACCTTCCAAATACAATATATATGTTACCAAAAACAAAAAAATGACAATATAAATATAAAATAAGGTCGGGAAGTGCCACAAACATTGAACAACATAAAATTTTCAAATCAAAATCATTGAACGAGATAAAATATTACCGTACGTTATCAACACAGCATATACCCAGTGAAGGTTCTGCAAACAAGCCTTCTGATGCATATAATATTTCAGTACACAGAACATGTTAGCAAGACCTGCAAACAAAAAAAACCAAGATTCGTTGCATGGAAATCCTCATGGAAGTTTTTATTAGATGTTACTCCTTGATTTTGCACCTTGTAAAACCTTCCCAATTCAGTTGCAATTAAGTTTCACTTTCATCTCATTGCAACTTTGGCAATGCTTTATAATTTACTGCATCTAAAGTAAAAGTACGGAAGTGAAGCTTTTTTTTGGCTAAATTCATAATTGATCGTGCTAAAGAATTTATCAAAATACTTTTTTGCTTTGGATGAAATATGATGTACATGAGAAAATAATTAGCACAAACGAAACCTTGAGATAAAACCAATAGCAAAAATAAGGCCATAGAAGCTAAATTTTCAATCCATCTTTAGTTGGTTGCGGGAAAGAGGGGCAAAAATTCCTTCAGAACCAGTTGACCACACGTGGGACCTTGAAAATCATCATTCTACCAATAAGTTTTTTTTAACCTTTCCCCCCTTAAAATGTTAAAAGACGTCTTCGTCCCCTTGTCAGATTAATAACAGGGACCCCGAAAAACAGATCGACTAACTCGAAGGAAACATGTTCCTTTGAGATACTTTTTTTCCCAGGGTAATTCAAAGGTAGAATCTGTTTCTTAGGTTTTCTCCGGAAGAGATGGATGATATGTCCATCTTATTCACAATGAAAAAAAATCAGCAAATTGGTAAGCATATCTACATGATGTAATTGAGATATTATAAACAAAATATGCAACGTTGACCATCTTAAAATAAGTACCTAGATTTTGCTTATTCACGCACCAAGAACTATTTACAATTTTATGACTCTAAAACCAGATGTCCTGCTCAAATCAACATTTAAGGATTTATTATTGCAAATAGGCAGGTTTGAAAGGAGTTTGAGTAATCCCTACATTTTTTTGAACAGTCAGTAACTCTTGGTCAGCATGCAAAAGTTAAAAATGTCCAATATAAACCACATCCTATTTGTTTTGCACAAACAATCTTGTTTTCTGATCATAGCTATATACTATTGTTGGAATGTTTGACCAAAACATTGCAGGCCACATCATGCTAGGAAACAAACAATTTATACCACCCGTCTAGGTATAAGCTAATAATATACCGTTCTTTAAGCAATCGGTTAGAAAAAGTCATGCAAAATAAAAATGGAGATGAATGTCACATTCGAGTGACCATTAAAAATGGCTGCTGATATTGATAGACTATGCATTTTTCTTGTTATCGTTGGAATATAATCAACTGTCCTTTGCCTTTTGGGGGACTGTTAAAATGGTTGTAGATTATAGGAATACTCCTGAATTAAACGATGCAGCTAGAAGATATTTAAACCATATAATTAGTGATGTTAACCTCTTAACGGGAAAAATAATCAGTATGAACATGAGAAAGTGCAGTGCTGTAACCATTTAGGTTTGAGAGCCTTTCTGGGGTGTAGGGTTCACGTCCCAAGATTGGAATAAGTATATAGAAATAAGTATAACAAAAATACTTATCCGTATAGAAACACAAATAAGAATGAGGACGGAAATTAGATGAGAGAGGAGATACTTGTATAACTGACCATATAGAAATAAGTATAACAAAACACAAATAGGAATGAGGACGGAAATTAGATGAGAGAGGAGATACTTGTAGTTCAAATTTTTATTGAAGTCTATAAAAATGTGATGCCGGAGAAGGCCTAATTAGGAAAGTGGACTAACATATGAAGTAAAAAATATACATATGCATTACTGAGATATTTTAAATTTGGGTGTAGTGAATGGAAACATATGCATCATCTCAGCCTACAACAGGAGCATGGACTAATTTTTTGGTTAGCAATGAACTTTAATCTCTGGTTAGCTTACTTGGTAAATCAAGGTCAAGGTGCGGGCTTGATGTCTCCACAACATGAAAAATGTTTTCCAGTCAATAGTTTTGGTTACGAATGTTGACTAAAACTCTAAAAGAAAATAAATCTTGTATATAAAGACTTTGATTTGCATATTTGGAGAAAGCTGCAAGAAAAAAAAAGGTATGCAGATATATATTAATAAATTCCAAGTTTTCCCCATTTCAGCTTGATTATTAGATTAAAAAAAAACCAAAATATAGTACATTACATTTTTTGATTCGCATATTTGAAGAAAGTTGCAAGGAGCAAAATTTGTAAGCAAATATCTTATAAGATTCCAATTTGCCTCCATTTTAGCTTTATCATATCAGATTAAAAATATTGAAACCTAGTAATTAAAAAATTATGATTTGCATATTTGATAAGCAAGCAGTAAAATTAGTATCCAAATATATTACTCGACTCCAACTTATTTCCACTTCATAGTGATAACAGTAGATTAGTGGAAATAGAAGCTAGTAATTAAATAATTTGATTCACATTTGAAGAAAGTTGCAAGGAATAAAACTAATATGGAAATACATGTTTCTAAAGATTTGAACTTACCTCCACTTTAATCTGATATCAAAGCAAAAGTCATTTCGTGGGGTTGACAATCCAATCCAAAACAAAATCATGATTCTTGTTATTGCCAATATGATCGGCAATTAGCATAGTTTGAGTGTTTGACATCTCACCAGAGAAGTTGCAGTAAGAGGATTAAAAGAAAAGACTGAAGTTGGCAAACCTTTAGGATGTTGACAGCTTTAGTGGTTATCACTATAACCATATGTATTCCATTAAGATGACCCTCATCAATATAATTAGCTATACACATACCTGTATCATAAAAAATAAAAAAATTGAGTCCTTCGAGAGAAAAATAAATGAAAATTTCAAATAAGTCTGAGAATGGACCTTCCAACATAAAATCTAAATTAAAGGATCATTTGGTAATAATAGGACAAATTAAAGCAGAAGTAACATGAGTTCTTTAAAAACACCAGAAGGCATTCAGAAAAGCTGTGGCTCGTTGAAATGAAAACAAAAAAGTACCAACAGGTCCAAGAGATCAAATGGGTTAGTGATAAAACTCATTAGGAGTGTATGCAGATTGCAGACCCTAGACCATCAAAACAGGAGCTCACAACAACACAAGTTGCTGTTTAACGGTTGAGCTCATCGTGTGCATATGGATATAATCACAATCTCACATTGTGATTAACAAACTATGTTTAAATTAGGGTAATTTGATGTTCTACCCCTTACATTTTTATGTAGTCGAACTGAACTTCAACACCATACTTAAATTCACGGGAAGTTTACCAATATCTAATTCTTACCACATTTGACATTTGCAACCTCTGATAGATGATATTTTTTTCACATATTGGGTGCTACTCTATAATGCAACAAACAGTGGGATGTCAAGATGGCTTCTGCACAATTAATTACCTGACCCAGATATCTATTAACTAACTATATTGATGCTTATCACTATAACCATATGAATTCCTTAGTGAGATATATAATGAAAGAGGGCTTCTGCACAATTAAGATGGATCAGAGAAATCAAGATGTGTCAAAATTCAAGATGATTGAAACTACAACCAGTTTGATTGTCTTCAAACAGCATCATATTGCCTGGCATCTCACAGCAAATGGAAGTCACCAAGACTTTATTGCAACTTTTTTGGTTCAATAAGAACTTTGGAGGTAGATGGTGCATGATAATGATCAAAATTATGGACAAGGATGTTTACATGGAAAAACAATGATGATGGGTTGGGTACTCGAATGATGCAGTACTTGCAATTCTTCTAGGTTGATATTTTATGCATATACATGTCCAAAAAGAATGGTCCATGGAACTATCAGGGACTAAAGGTTAGGCTTATTGGTCCACGGAACCATTGTCCGGGAGTGCAGGATAGACTGCAATTAGGAAATCCAAAAACAAAGCTAGATTCCTGCAAAAACTCTGATGTTTGGTTTTAACTACCAAAACAAAAAAATTGAGTTTCTCAATCACAATTCACAATTAATCTTTCTCAATATAATTTTTTGTATTGGATTTATGACTACATGACGAGCTGATGTAGATGGCCTCCGGGCAGATTTTGGGGTATGCAAATACTTGATTTTTGCCGCCTGTTGGTAATTGGAGTTTTGGTATAATGGTATTTGAATTGGTTTGTGCTCAAAATGTGATCCTCTTACTCAATGATATAAGCAACCATGTGACCAACGGTTTAAGAAACTAAACTAGGAAAATCTTCTAGAATGAATACATCAAATACTTATCTGGCTTGTTATCTAAATATCATGTCTTTTTCAGAAGATATATATAGTTAATAAAGGGATTGCCGTTCATGAAAGTTAAGAAATGTGTCATTCAAACCCATTTTGCAACTTGAACAAGCTTTTGACCAAATGTTAAAATAATGGATTTAGCTTCTGAAGGCCACAACTTGATATTTACAATCAATGGGGTGCTAGGCTTGTACAGGACACAGTGAATACTAGATTTGCATCGCAATATTCTTTGAAAAGATAAATACCTACAATGTGTGTGTATTTAAAAGGATGCCACATAAATTTGGTGAACAGCTTAAAATATATTTATCCTACAAAAGTCTCAGGGGGTTCTAAGACTACTAGCCTCCATCTAGGGAGTAAAACTACATCCTATATCTGACCCACATAAAAACAACATGGAATTATGAAACCCAAAATAAGCCCATTGACGCTAAATAAGTTAATTCTCTTGGACGGGCCATACAGATCCTAGTCCATCAAAACTCAACCCCCCTTATTTACACGAGTGGTTCAAGTCCACCATTAGTAGACCCAACTTGCAACGTTGGGCAAAATAATTAGAAGTTGGTAAGTAGCTCCCATCAGCAACCCCGGCATAAGAGTTCTGCAGAAATCCATCTCAAAATGCCCTTTCTTATCCCAGAAGCATCCGTAATTCTTCTAGAAAAATCCTACTACTAGCATCATATTCAGAATTGTTAGATATTATTAGATTCAACAATAATATATGCACGATTAGGTAACACTTAAAACGTGTTATTGGCCCCCCAGTAGATACCCTTTTTTTGTTTAAAACTTGAATCTTAATGAATTTAATATATATTATTAAAACAGCTATATAGAATCTAATGTATACATCATATGGTGATGGGTCGTGCCCCCGTGTGTTAATACTCAATACACACCTGTTCAACCACCTTATAAACATGGTATCAATGGGGGAAGAAAGGGAAATCTGATAGACAATGTAGATGGACGTATTAATGGAGATTGGATTGGATACCTACCTTTTGCATAATTGCTATAGGCATCTGCGGCAGCTTTGCTCATCTCATTACTCCACACTTCTTCCCAATATTCCTTTCCATTGCTTTCCCCACTGTGCTTCTCTGAAGACATGTAATTTTTTGTGCATCTCGCTATCACCTCCTAAGTAGAATGGTGATGATTTTATGATCCTTATGAGTAACCAATGAAGTTAAGAAATCCATCTAATATGACATGGTAGAAATGGAGCAGGTAAGAGCTTAAGATGTATTTAAATACCTCATTTTTATATTTTTACAGGAATTAAAAGTAACGAGATTTACAATTGCAAGATGTATAAATGATGTGATTTGCACGCTGATTAATTGATAAACGTGTTATATTAAATAACTAGGAAAAATAAGTGGATGGGTAGTTATTTACATGACACTTATTATACATTTATTATGATTACCAAAACTTCATGTGATATTTTCTTGGTAGCAGTTAGTCTGACCCACCCATGTTTAAAATCATAATATACATACTATCATGTTTAAGGTATAGCATTAGCATACAATAATTTAAATTATTATAGTTAGACAAAAACCAGCACTGGGGTACTCTGTAAGCAGGCCACCCAACTGCCTCAATAACTTTACAATTACTGCTAAGGAACCAAGTACAAGGACAGCTCACCAACCCACGTTCACAACACTAGATCCACTAATCCAACATACTTTGTATGCTGTCCCCTGGGGCGCCCTGAGTTGGTTGACGAGAGTGGATTACACACCTCCGAATTCCGTTAATTACGTCTCCATGAAAATGGTGTTGAACCACAGACCTAATTTGGAACCACGGCCCACCCTAACCCAAAGTGGGGAAAAATGGTGTTGAACCACAGACCTAATTTGGAACCACGGCCCACCCTAACCTAAAGTGGGGAAGATTTCTGGAAATTCTGAGTCATAAAAAAAGGATTTTTGCTTGCGTACAATTTAAAAATAGAAATATAGTATTTTAAAATGGTACACAAGCAAAAAATCCTTTAAAAAAACATTCTTTGTATGCTAGCACGTCATTGCGCTGTTGCATCAACAAAATCAAGAGCAGAACTACGTCTCACGTCTGCCTGAGGGTCCACGAACTCAATCACAGGCAGGAAATATGTTGCCTCCAACAACAAAAAAGAAAATGGTAGCAATGTTTTGCGGAGTCTTTTTCTTATGCTTTCTATCAAGAAAAAACTTTTTTGGTCAAAAATATTCCACACTACAGACGAGAATAAAAGGATACGTATTTAGCTCCACAATTAGAGGACAGAGCAAGAGAAGGGTTGGTCACCGAATAGACTCCCAGATTCTCTCCTCTTTTCTTTCTTACATTCTCTAGCTTACACATCATAAACAAGTCAGACCATCTTCTCCGTGTAAGGCTTCTAGAATCTTTGAAAGTTGGAGTTGGTTGTGATGTGTGTGAAAGATGTTTATGTAAGGTGGATTGAATATGAGCAAGATTGGTTGGTGAATGGAGTAGATACTGTATAAGACCGGCATATTGTTTTTCGAAACGAAAAAAAGGAAATATGGAGAAGTGGTATGGGAAGTGGGAAGGAAGATAACAAAAAGGTGCTTTTATAATTACACTTTCCATTTCTGTCATATTTGTGTGAATGCCCTTTAATTTGGGATATTATTGACAATACCTTTAAGTTTTTAATTGTATTGCGAATCATAATCTTTCAATCTCAAATTAATGTGTGGTTATGGCAATATACCCTTCCGTTCTTTTATTATTACCTAATGTCCTTCATTGGAAGATGTAAGTAATAAATTTCAACTTGGAGGGTAACGATGTAAATATTACCAAAATGGAGGGAACAAATCATAGATGCAAACCAACCCATGAAGAAATGAATGGTGATGTCAACAGGACAATGGCCAGTGCTCACACACTCCCCACGTATGGAAAAGCACATATCTACCAACCAAATCCAGCTGCTCTTGCTGTAGCCTGTAGCCACTCACCCTTCATGGCCAAATCGGTCAAATAAGCCAAATAGATTCGAGTCAATGGGCCACATTCCCCATCACCAAGCCGATATAAATCCCATTCCAGACTCTCTCTTCCTCCTAGTCCTCAAACTGCAACCTACCCACCACCACTACAACCATAAACAACACCATCACCATTTCCAAAAGGTCCAAAATCATCTACTTTTCTCCTTTCTGCCTTCTTACACTGTTGGTAAAACAAATACACATATATCACTAGTCTATGACGTAGAAAGCTAACCATGGGAAGATCACCATGCTGTGAGAAAGCCCACACTAACAAGGGTGCTTGGACAAAAGAGGAGGACGAGAGACTCATCTCCTACATCAGAGCCCATGGGGAAGGCTGTTGGAGATCCCTTCCCAAGGCGGCAGGTATGTTGATACTTAAACAGTATGTTTAAAACCAATTCAACCATTAAAATTTGGTGATCTTATTAACTTTCAATTCTGTCGACGCATGATATTAATATTGCGTTTGCATGATGTGTACCTTAATTTGTTTAGGCCTGCTTCGATGCGGCAAGAGCTGCAGGCTTCGGTGGATAAACTACCTGAGGCCTGACCTGAGGAGAGGGAATTTCACGGAGGAGGAAGACGAGCTCATCATCAAACTCCATTTCCTGTTAGGAAACAAGTGAGTCATGTTTAACTGTTTAAGCAAATGTATCTTTAACTTCAATACCAATATATATTCAACTATAATATTATCAGATAGTAAAAGAATCAGCATTATTTTGTTAATTGTTCTTTTAACAACACAAGTAGATGACTTTGTTGATCATTAAGTTATTAATTATCTTGTTAGATGGTCCTTGATCGCGGGACGGTTGCCAGGGAGGACAGATAATGAGATCAAGAACTACTGGAATACACATATCAAGCGGAAGCTCATCAGCCGAGGGATAGACCCCCAGACTCATAGACCTTCCGGCAGCGTTGCGGTCTCCTCATCTCCTGAGGCACCACAGGGGTTGCCCATGATCCCGGAGGTTGTAGTGAAGAGACCTGACTCGGGTGAGGATGTTGTTGGTAGTGGCGCAAGCACGGTGGAGCATTACCTAGACCTCAACCATGATCTCTCTATTAGCCTTCCTTCCCACTGCTACACTCCAGAAGCCCCTGTCTCCACACCAACAACAATGGAAATTGGAAAGGCACCAGGAATGGAAGAACAACTAACATCTCCACCACAACTGCAGCAACGCCACCAGCTTACACAAACTCTGTGTTTGTGTTGCCATTTAGGCTTCCAGAACAGTGAGCCTTGCATCTGCAGATCAAATCCTAACCAACATGTTTTTAGATATTTCATAACTTTGCAAGGTGGGGAACATATAGAGTAGCAGATGAGCACCTAGCATGTGTCACCTAGTATAGGCTTGATTAAAAGAAGCATCATTTTTTGTTCAAAATGATGTCCTAGTCAAGATATTGCAACTTGTTTCTTTTTTACCCTACATAAAGCTTCTCCTAATTTGACATGGGGCCAATGAGGTGGGTTAGTCTATGTTACTACTAAAGTTTGAGATTCCAACTCAAAAGACTCGTGAAAATGCCCTTAGATTTTCAATATTGGATTATTCTCGACACTCTCCCTCAATCGCATGTGACCTCTTGTGGATCAAATATGAGCAAATTGAAAAATTGGTGGATGTGATCGGCTGGTTCTTAGGTCATTGCCGTTGGCCTTTAGAATCCTACTAAAGCATAAGTTTTCAACTCAAAATCAGTTGGCGTTGTGTTGGGTGTTGAGGCCTAACATTTTATAGCTCCTGAGAATGTTCTTGAATTTCTAGTATGAGACTCTATAAACATTTTGGGAGCTTAATGAAGTTTTCTAATTTCTATTGTTATTTTTAATAATATCTTCTGGTCATAGAGCATCTACACAGTGTCGTCTGGGAAGAGTAGAGAGGCATGTGACAATGTAAGGGGTTTGGTAGGAACAGAAGTTGTCTTAAAAGAAAAAACGGAAGAATGAGAGATCATGAATTGTTGGCCAGAGGTGGATTGGTTAGGTGGGCAGGCTAGTCGGCCACGTGCACTGCAGCATTGGGATCCGAGATTAGAAATTTTTAAAAGGTAATGATGTTTGTATTAGAAGATGACAGGTTCTTCATCACTAGTCGAGCTAACTTATCCTCATATAACTTACTACAGGTTCTTCTGCAAATCACGAACAAAGATGGCCAGATGGGAATTCATTTAAGCTGGCACTTCTATAAACTTATTCTTGACTTCGATGACACATATTGAGGGCAAAGTTTCCAGTAAATTGTGTCTAACGGAAACATAGTGCATTGTTGTCGGTAACATGTCCTTTTATTCTCAGGAGTTTTAAATTCGGATTCTCCATCTTTGTCATTCTGCAATGTCAATTGCAACACTAGAATAGTTAAGTTGAGTTAAATGAAAACTGAACCACACTACAAAATAATGATCTTCTCATGCATTTTATTGTCATACCTGCATGTTGCTTGTGCAATGAGGTGGCAAATGATTTGACGGTTGATAATGTCTTCTTATGGAAAAACTCTTCTAAATTTACTTCCTGAAGAAAATCGATAAGGGAGATTGTGTTAACAAGGCTACTAGGATCAGCTGTTAAGAGTTTTCTTCAAGTTTTGTTGTTTCGACACTATTTGATAAACACAATACACTATCTTTTGCATTCATCCATACTTTAAAAGTAACTATCTTGTACACATGGATATGTGTACTAGTAAAACTTAGGAAACCCATAATATCATATCTCCACCTATTGTCAAGCTACAAAGCTATGCTGCTCTTTCAAGTTTAAAATGTTTTCCTGCTCAGACATACCTGATAACATACAGAGCAAGAATCCTTAATCGTCAAAATTAGTTTAACGGTAGCACTGATGTTCCAAAATGAGAAGTTAGAAGGTAGAAGGGGAAAAAACTAGTTACAGAAAAGCATAATAATAGAAGTATAACATATTAGTCAAAAACGTTTTTAGAAAAAAATATAATTATAGAGAAGCATTTTGTAAGATGGTTGATGCTACAAAAACACAAAAAGTGAGTTGCAGAGAAATGCATAATTCAGTATGAAAGGTATTGAATTTGAAAGTTAAGAATCTGTTATTATTAAAATTTCTCTGAATTGTAGTCAAAGTATCTGCTATGACACATTTTAAGCTCGTTCCAGAATATAAGTTAGGTACATTGACCATTGCCATACCAACTCATTCACTTGACAAGTTGGTGATATTAAATGGGTGACAAACAGACAATTTTCACAGACTAGCAGAATATTACATAGATGTTGCACTTGCTGATGTCAACCAAGACATTTGTTAAATTCAAATTACAGGGTCGAATTAACCTGAGAAAAATATAGGTTTGCCTGCAAATTGGCAGTTAACTTAGAATATGGGTGATTAGTCAAAATATTATTATAAAGACCATTAAATGCATAACTTCGATATCATGCTAGATGACTCCCTCTGCGTATTTGCGTCGTTAATGATAGAAGTGCAGAGCTTACTGGGCTACTGCAGCAATTCAGTGTTATTATTAGGATTAAACAAGGGAGAAAAGTGCTGCAGCATAAAATTATATGAAAATGAGTGGTGGTGGTTGGTAGCCCATTGTCGCCATTCAGATGGAATTGTCTTTTTCTCCATGAATATCAGGGTGGTGTCTCCCAGGTTTGTTGTGTTTTTTTAAAGTAAAATGAACACAAAACTTAGGATATATGTGGAGTGGGAGCTTCAGAGTTCAGAGCGACTTACTTGGCTTCTAGAAGTAGGCCATTGTCCCCACTCAAACGTATAGCCTGAGTGCACATGTGCGTGCATACCTAATTAGTTTGACAATCAGCACAATTTTTTCTAGGGTGAAGTATGCCAGAATAAATAACTAAACCCACTTAGTATTCACATTTGACCAGACCATTAATATAGTCAATCGATACAAATTTCAAGCAGAGGAGATGGGACAACCCAACCATTGTTAATAAATAAATATAAGTCCAAGCAAGGGGCTGTTACCTGCGGTTTTGCCAGTGAACTCATTGCAACCACCAACAGGTGAATCTTTTTCCGGGAAAAAAATGAATTGCACTTTGTCACAATTAACATGTCTACAAAGGAAGCCAACAGGAAGAGGTGTTAGGTAGAGCTTGAAAAAGACAAACACCATAACTTCTGTTCATGTGGATGACATTTCATTGACACCCACATGTTCCCATGTTTTTGACATGTGAAGAATGGCAGCGGGAGAAAGACAGAACTAGAAGATAATGTTGGCAGAGTAGAACGGCATTAACTTTTAGATTTTTCTACAAAATATGTAGGACCTACTTTAGATGTATGACTGAAGAACCCGAACAAAAACAAGTTCATTATAGGTTTTTTCATTACCTACTGATTGTACTGAAAGACAGCTAACTGCTTCCGACTTCAAATTCCAGCTTTCAAAGTGTAGTCCTGCTGAGGAGAACATAAATACTATATAGGAAGTGGTAAAGGTAATGTTGAATATCATATGAGATGCATCAATTAGGTAGATGATCCAAAGAAATCATTATTTTACTTCCAGAAGTCACTTACAGAGCTTAGAGAGAACAATCATCAGGGTCAACATGTGAATCCAGGAGCAGCACAGCTGCACAGTAGAGGGGAAAAAACTGAACAGTGAGTGAGATGATGAACAATTCTAACCATGTTTGATGCCACAGTGTTATCACCGCAATGCATTCTTGATACACAGTAGTGACTGGTGGGAGTAATGGGTATGAGCCAACATGTTCATAACGGATAGTAACCTCTAAGACTATTAACTGAAGTGAAGAGGGAGATTTAAATTTCCCATCTTTTCCAGTCTGTATTGTAGTCTTCTGTTTTTACAGGCTCACTTAGTATATTTCCAATTCTAATCATCATAACATATGATTTACCATGACAATTACTTAAGGGAAACAAATTACTTCTTTCAGATACACAATGTGATCATAATCTAGTCATATGTATTCCTCGTGCAATTCAAAAGTACAACAGGTGAGCTTTATTTTTTCTCTCTTATACTCTATTGATGTTGCAATACACAATATTATACCAAAATTAATAATTGTTATGAGTGAACTAGATCCTAAATACATGATGAGCTTGACTCACAATTAAAACTTATTTGGGATGGTTTCCTGTTAGGCTCAAGGGCCACGAGGCCCAGGACACATGGTAGCCTACTATACTATATTACTATTAGGAATTCAGCACCTCAGGGCTCAGGCACCTCCGCAAATATTTGAAGGAAATCATCACCAGACAATTAAAACTAGATACATTTCTTTCGCAGAATGCGTCAAAAACCTGTTTAGTCCTGCTGCAGCTCTGTTTCCATCTCTCCAGGAGTCTAGGTAGTGGTCTTTCATGGAATGGAATGGAATTATAAATTGTCACAGTGACTATGCCCATGGAAGTAATTCATACGCAAACGATATAATAAGAAGCACCACTCCTAAGGTTAGTAGTGTCAAAGTTGTTGGCAATACATCACCACAATGATCTCTTCTTGTGCTAAAAAAACATCTCTTCAACAAGATATCTCAAATTATTTTAGCTCGGCCGAGCTCTTCAGTGATATAAATTGAGAATTATACAATGGTAAACTAGTATTTAACTCTCTAGATTAACCCAGTCCTATCTATCTTTAAGACTATCACTATCCCCTTAATGTTCCAAAATCCATCATCATGTGAGCCCTACAGGACTGCGAGGTTAACAAAATATGTATCTCCAGGCTGCTGTTAAAGACAGCTTCAGCTTCCAGTAAATGCAAAATCAATCTCAAACTCATTCCATCTCTAGAGTCAATCCACGCCTAACCTTAACAGTCCTACGGCTTAACATGAACCCAAAAATGCTCAACAATCCTATAAAATCCGATTCCTAAGTAAAACGAATCGCATACTCACTACACAAGTCTTCCCCGATCATTCCATAAATCTTCAAATTTCAAATATTTCATTTCACTTGCGGAAGAGAAAAATGCATCGCAAAACGTAAAATCTCCACCTCAAAAGATCTCTCCCTGGATTCCTGTTCCGGTGAATCCAATATCACCCCCAAATTCTCAAACAATCTCACATCTCCTTTCCACATTGATTAAAATTCCAATAAGCAAATACGCACTCACATTCCCCTTCGGCCTCCATTCTTCCTCGAAATTCCAGAATCCCAACAGAGTGAAACCGTCGAACTGTTAGCAAGCAAGAACAACAGTGGAAACACAGATCCAAAAGCTCAAATTTGCAGGGATGGATGAAAACGTGGAGCCACAGCACACAAACAAAGAGAACAGTGTGATGGTGTGGTATCGATCATCACCTGTGGTCTGGATCTTCGATCTCCGACGGGCATCACTACTGAGATCAAATGCTCAAACAATCTCACATCTCGCCACACCGATAAAAATTTCAAACATCCAAATACCCACCATAGCAAAATCATCAAACACTTAGAACGCACGATCCACAGCACGAACACATATACGAAAACTTAAACTCGAAAAAGCGAGCAAAAAGATAGAGCAAGATCGTATAAAGAGGTGAGACCGGATTCTCTAAATACCTAACATTTTCTGTCCACGTCAATCAAACTTTCAACAAGCAAACAAACGCACGCAAATCCAAAACCTCAAACTCTTAGACTCAAACGAAAAGCAAAATCGTAAAACACACCCAAAAAAACACAGTGCGGAATCAATCGACCGCCACCTTCTGATCTCCATCGTCTCTCCAAAATCAGATTCTGAAACAAACTCACACTCTCCCTCCACTCCCATTCCTCTTCAAACTTCCAAAATCCACCGAACCAAAACCTAAAGAACTAAAAATACCAAACGCGGATCCGAAACCTCAAACTCGGAAACAAACGAAAACGCGAAGCAAAATCAGAATCACAAACGAAGATACATCAATCGATCATCGCCTTTCGATCTCCGATATCTCTCCGAAATCGGATTCTCAAAAAACTCACACTTCATTCCTCCTCAAACTTCCACAATCTCACCAATCTAAAACCTAATGAACTCGGAAACAAACGAAAATGTGAAGAGACGAGTGCGGTGGTGTGGATCAACCGATCGTCACTTGTGGATCTCCGGTGGCGTCTCCGGCGAGATCGGGAGTGGAGGAGTTGGATAGAATGGGATTTGGGGCGCATTTTATAGGCCGTTACGACTGGGATTTGGTTTCCCGCTCGAAGTTTTGGGGGGACGCCGGGTCGGTTGACCCGATTATGCCCGGATCCGTACCGAGTACGGGATCGGAGTCGGGTTAGGTGTTTTTTAGTCTATTGGGTTTGGACCCAAACTGTATATAACGTAGTCGGTTTTGCTGGGTTATATTCAGCCCACACCAGTAACGTTCTGCTCGAGTTGGGTCCAATTAAATTATAGATATAATGTTGAGGAATTAGAGGCGAGAAGAAGATTAATGATGAAGTTAAAGGCATATAAATGTATGTACATACATGATATACAAATTTTAAGCCCATACATAAATCAGCTTGACTCGGATTGGAACACCAATATTGATTCTTAGAAACTCGTATCGAAAAGAGAACCACACACATTTCAAGTTCGAATTATTTGAAGAAAGTTCTCTTCTTCTCCCAGACTCCCTACCCTCATATTGGTTTGAAAATCTTTTGGAATATTTTATGCATGTTCTTTATAGGTTGCCAGAGAAACAAGGACAATGATTAACTCTTGGTTGGCAAGAAAATACGACAACAATTACACCATAATTTAATCAACTTCCACTAGCCGAAAATTTTCCACTGCTAAAAAAAATACTTCCACTAGCGGAAAAACGCCTTATAGAAATGGGTGTAAAAACAATTTAAACTAATTTCAAAGACCAACTTTAGTCTATTATGAGAACGCAATATGCAATAGATTATGGCTTTGAAGGACAAAAATAGTCTGGAGTATGTCATATTGCAACATCTCTTTTGCTTTAGAGCCAGCAAATGGGATCTGGTTAGCTAAACATACATGATATACATCATAAGATAAAAAATTGGGATGTTGGTTGGATTTGCGCTCCAGCCTTCAAATGTTAACAATTGATCTTATAATAGCTGGAGATTCCTCTAATCACCTCTGCCAACGATGGATTTTATTATACTTATCAACATTTGTTGAGTTGCCTAACTAATCATAGGCTCATCCCTTAAACATCCGTATCCATAACAAACGCGGTTGTATTTTGATATCACAGTTACTTGAGAAAAAACACATGAAGAGATAAGTTCCAACAAAAAACATGAAGATATGGGAAAACATCACGGCAAAAGAATAATTCAAGTCAATTTTATATTCAAGTTACAGTTTAACATGTTCGGCGATCGGTTAAGTAATTTAGATTAACATAAGTAACTATACGAGACACCCTCATTCTAAGACACAGTCTCCTCACTCTGCCCTTGGATGTACTTGCTGAAGGACTTCATTGTGTTTAAATGAATACCCGTGTTCGACCATCATACGAGTATTGAATTATTGATCATGCATGATGAAGTCAGGAGTAGGAAGGAATGCCATACATCAAATTTTGCACGTTTCGAGCTGATAAGCTTAATTGGGATTCTGATTGGAGTGCAAAAACATCTCCGTAACTTCTCGAACAATGTAATAAAAAAAATCAATATAAATTTGAACCCAAAAAGTTTTTAATTATTAAGAATTCAGAATCCTAAAATGCTATTGGGTGTTATAATCTTGTGATTAACCATCTCATCCTACCAAACCGACCGAAAACAAGGAAAACAACTGTTTTTTTCCACCAGAAACACAAAACCCAAACTGCCAAAAAGCCATGCAAACAAACAGGATGGTGAAGACCAACCAAAACCAGCAACAACAACATAAACAACTAAAACGTCCAACCCAACACCAAACGCAATTGGCATGGTTAGTTCGTTTTTGCAGTCTGTCCGTCCGTCTGTCTTTCCCAACAATCATGCTTGGTCGTGGTCTCCTCCAGCTTAGCACATTGCTGTCCCATGCTCTTTCCACTCTGTCGCCAATACCCACCTTTCTTTCCTTATTTCTTTCCCTCTCTTGTTCCCATATATATAAAAAAACACTTCCACCCCATTCTCACATACATATCTAACGCTTTCTTTCTATTTTTCACGCATTTTTTCTTCCTTCTTTTGAAAATGGCTGTGGTGGGTGCTGAGGAGGAGAAGAAGGTTGGGGTGCCAGTGTCCGAGTCTTTCAAGGAGGGGAGTGATGTGGTTGGTGATCTTGATGGTCCGCAGAGGAAAGCACTCGATGAGCTTAAAGAGCTCGTTCGTGCTGCTCTTGTGAACCATGAGTTCAACAAAGTGACACCAATCAAAGATGAGGAGAAGAAGCAAGAGGAAGACCAGAAGGAAAGCGTGAAGGATGAAGAAGAGAAGGAAGAGGCCATTAAGGTAGAAGAAACCAAGAAAGAAGAAACCATTAAGCAAGAAGAAGCCAAAAGGGAAGACAACATTAAGGAAGAAGAGCCCAAAAAGGAAGAAGCCATGAAGCAGGAAGAGACCAAAAAGGAAGAAGTCATTAAGCAAGAAGAGACCAAGAAGGAAGAGGCCATTAAGCAAGATGAATCCAAGAAGGAAGAAATCAAGAAATCAGATGTTATCAAGCAAGAAGAACCCAAGAAGGAAGAAGAGAAGAAAGCAGAGGAACCCAAGAAGGAAGAGGCCTTAAAGCAAAAGGAACCAAAGAAGGAAGCACCCATCAAGCTCGAGGAAGCCGAAAAGGAAGAGAGCTCAAAACCAGAGGAAGCAAAGAAGGAATCGACCGTTAAGCTTGAAGAACCCAAGAAGGAAGAAGCCATTAAGCCCGAAGAAGCAGAGAAGGAAGAAGCCACTAAGCCTGAAGAACACAAGAAGGAAGAAACAACTCAACCAGAAGAATTCAAGAAAGAAGAAGCCACTAAGCTCGAAGAACCTAAGAAGACAGAGGAACCAACAAAACCAGAAGAGCCAGCAAAAACAGAAAATTCAGAAGTAGAGGAACCCAAGAAGGAAGAAGCAACAAAATCTGAAGAACCAAACAAACCTTTAGACTCGAAGACCGAAGAAAAGCCACCACAAGAGGTCTTCCTATATGGCATTCCGCTCCTTAGCCACCCGAAGAGCGATACAATCCTCCTCAAATTCCTCCGAGCCCGCGACTTCAACCCGAGCCACGCCCTCGCTATGCTGAAATCCACACACCAATGGCATAAATCCTTCGACACCGACCACCTCCTCCACCAAGACCTCTCCCTCCCTGAGCTCCACAAGGTGGTATTCACTCACGGAGTCAGCAAACAAGGCTACCCTGTCTGCTACAATGCCTATGGGGAGTTCCAAGACAAGGAGTTGTACGACAAAGTCTTCGGGGAGAAAGGAGGCTTCTTGAGGTGGAGAGTGCAGTTCCTGGAGAAGGGGATCAGAGAAATGTTGGAGAAGGAAGGTGGGGATGGAAAGTGTGCCTTTGTGCAGGTGACTGACCTGAAGAATTCACCTGGACCTGCCAAGAAGGAGCTCCGACAAGCAACGAGCCAGGCATTGGCTTTGCTTCAGGATAATTACCCTGAATTTGTCGTCAAACAGGTATTTCTTTCTTGTTTATTTCTCCAATAAACTTGCCCATAAGCCTGTAATTTAAGGAGCCCTAGTTGCTTCTTCCTTTTAATATATGTAATTTATTCACTAAATACAGGGGAAAAGTAGATTAACACTAGCA
The DNA here is from genome assembly GCA_963682175.1 of Triglochin maritima. Lineage (NCBI taxonomy): Eukaryota > Viridiplantae > Streptophyta > Magnoliopsida > Alismatales > Juncaginaceae > Triglochin > Triglochin maritima. The sequence continues at coordinate 1,160,001 of OY821782.1, forward strand.
TGAAATCTGTAATATGTGTTTATGATATAAGTAGACAGAGAAGCCGGGAAATGCTAGACTGAAATATGTAATGTGCTGACAATAAAAGCATAATTAGATCATTTCCTAAGACAGAATTGGTGCAATCAATTGAAGGATATTCCATTATCCCCCTTTTCACCATAAAAAATAAACTTAAAAGCTATTCTGATGGAACATTATGAGATTTTCTGACAACAGTTATGACCCAGAAATAACACTTCTTTATTTGTCTCCTCAGGTGTTTATCAACGTCCCATGGTGGTACTTAGCTTTCAACAAGATGGTCAGTCCATTCCTCACCCAGAGGAGCAAGAGCAAATTCGTCTTTGCTGGTCCATCAAAATCTCCAGAGACCCTCTTCAAGTCAGTAAATAAAAAAGATTCATTTTACAAATTAGCAAATGCTAAAGTTCTAATTTGTGTTTTAACATGTATTCTAACTTGTATTTTTTGATGTGCAAAGGTACATTGCTCCTGAACAAGTACCAGTTCAGTATGGGGGACTGAGTTCAGACAACAAAACTGAGTTCAACATGTCTGATGCTGCCACTGAAGTTGTTGTCAAGCCATCCTCAAAGGATACAATAGAATTCCCTGTTTCTAAGGTTTGTTTATTGTCCCACTTCCACCCTTGTATTCCAATTGTGAACTTGGTATCAGTTTCTTATGGTTTTTCTTGAATATTGTCTTCTAGGCTTGCACTCTTGTATGGGAGCTTAGAGTGTTGGGATGGGAAGTGAGCTATAGTGCCGAGTACGTGCCCGATGCAGAAGAAAGCTACACGGTTATCGTTCAGAAATCAAGGAAATACATGTCTACTGATGAACCTGTTGTTAAGAACAGCTTCAAGATTGGAGAGCCTGGAAAAATTGTTATAACAGTGGAGAACACCACCTCGAAGAAGAAGAAGCTCCTTTACAGATCCAAGACTGAGACCTCCACAGGTTGTGAGTGAGGAATTCAGTTTGGAACAGGCAGAGCTTAAAGCTGAGGTTAAGTTTTGTTTAATTCTGAGGGTATGGGGGTCTATATTTGTTTGATTTATTTATTGTTCTTGTTTGATTTTTTTGAGATATTTATTTAGTTTTTGTTGACAGTTGTGACAGAGTTCGTACTTGGTGCTTTCTGTGTACATTGTATTTGTGAGCTTCCCATATTACATGATTTCCTTGAGAAACTTTGATGTTGGCCCTTTTTTTAATGTAGTTGTACTCCAGGCATGTACTTTTAATATTTCTGTTGAAGTTGCTTTGCTCAATCATATGGTCTGCCACCAGGCAGACTGGCAGAGTTCCAACTCGCAGGAACTCTGTCAAGAAAAGGAACCACCCCAGATCATTAAATTGACCATGCTCACATAATCACATGGCCAATATCACTATTCTATGCCATTTCTTTTCGAAAATATAACTACATTATACCCTATGATTCCAGGCTAGTAGCATAATCAAGCTGGTTAGCTGTATTGACAGCTGCAAGAAGGAACAATATACATAAGTAAATCATGGGAATTTTATGGTAATCTGACTGGCAACACAGGGTCCATCCCATGACTAACGCAAATCTTACAGGCCATGCTAGATAGACATTAGTACTTTTAGAAAACTTTCTGCAGCATGAGTTGAAGGAAACTGCCTTTTTCTTTGTTACTGTTTTATGCAGCCTTTGAATGATGACACAACATGCAAACGCATACAGTTTTCAGCTCGGCTAGTTTGTCTAATCTTCTTGGGAAGTTCATATTCAAATAATGAAAGAAACAGGTTCCAAGGTTTTAATGACAAAAGAAGAAACCTCCTCCAAGGTTTTTAGATAAAGATTCCTTAATGCATTAGCCAATTTACTTGGACCCTGGGATTTTATTTTTCCTAAAGAAATTCAAATTAACCACTTGGTTTCTCACTTTCCGTAAGACTGACTAAGTAGAAAAAGGAAGCAGAGCATCTTTATCAACTGACACTGAAATTTTAGGTGATCACATTGACACTGAACTCATAAATCAAATGCAACACTTTAACCTAAGTTATAACCAATGTGCAGAGAATATTGTTGATTGAGTAAATGCAAACCTATTTACTCAGCTAAAAGTCTGAAATGGCTCTGAGGTCAAAAGGGCCATAACTTCATCAGTTACAAGTGAAGCGGCATTGCCAGTATGTGAATGCAACATACAAGTGAAGAATTTGACGGTAGGTTGCTAGTTACATCTTAACAACAGTATCATATAAATATGTACGTAGAAAATTGCATAAGGGTTTTTTTATCGGCATAAGAGGAAAAAAAGGAAAAGAATTGTTTGGCCGATAATTAAATTTTTTAGTGTATTTTTCCTTTTAAAAGATACATTTCATATATGTTGATATTTTTAAATTCTTTGAAACATGACCATATTGCAATCACGTTTGCAGATAAATACAAAGAAAAAAGGTCTTTACGATAATCAAATGGATAAAGGGAGGTTTGAAATCAAGATTTTCCTCTTCCCTATTCCTACAGCTAAATAGAAAACAAACTGAGCTTCACACTTAAATTCCAAAACAACCCAATAATCAAAAATAACTCATAGCAAGAAATAAGATCAGAAGAATGAAAAATCTAAGACATGTATGATACATGAGCATATTGTACATCTTCCATGGCAAGTTTTATCGAGTAGTGCATATGATTATGACATAGCTTAGCATATAAATGGCAACAAAATTGATTCCTGAGTACAAAAAACCTCTATCTATCTATAATGGAAAAGGGAGCAGAGAAAATCTTTAGTCTACCTCCAATAGCTTGATTGGATAGGTATCACCAGCTAGAAGGACAAGTATGTGAGCATGAAGACTGCAACGCTGAGAAAGAAAGGTCGAGAACTCCGGGACTTGTTTAGCTCCCATGCCATCAGCTATCATCAGCTAAGACTGCAAGTTGCAGCTTCCAGATTCAATAGCAACACACCTGCATCAAGATTAACCTGAACGCTATAAACATAGAAAAGAAAAGGAAAAAGGATCCCTCAGTGAAGCAAAACTATAGAGTATATAGAAAGGATGTGCACAACTCGATAATGTCACCTGTCTGATACTAGTAAGCTCTAAACATTAATAACAAAGAGTACCAAATGCATGATTTTGACTCATGAAAAATGTGACAAATGACCTTATTATGTAGACAAGAGGATATGCAGGTGATGTTAAATCCCTTCAATTTATTAACGGAGCAAAACACCAGGATGCCTAGCTTTCTTAAAACATGTAATCCACACGATCAAGTCGATACACCAACACACCTATACAAGACGAGGATTGGATCCAAGTGCCCAGACTGGTGTAACCAATGTTTAAAAACATTTCAAAAGCTGAAAGACAACTCAAGGAACTTACCAAAAGTTCAAAAAACTTCATCTTGAGTAAGAATATTTTTCACTTGTTTTATGAGTTTGATGTAACATGCTGACAAAGTTTGATAAAATATCAGCATCGTTGCTACAATCTCTCTCAGATAACCAAGCTTCGTCAAGTTCAATACCAGCATCCCTGCACATAAGTCAATTCAACATGTTAAACTAATGATCCAAAAACAGCTTCACCAAAAGACAATCATGCAAGTACCTTCGCAGACTAAGCACCTCATAATTTTTCCGCAGATGATCAGCATATTTGGTAAGTGCATCTTGAGCATAGCTCTTTCCCACAGTCCTTATTGCAGCTGCATTCAGTAGATTCTCCAAAGAGCCATGTTTCTTCAAGAGTTTCATCGCTGTCTTGCGGCCAAAACCAGGGGCAAACTGTTGGAGTCCAGGAATACCATCAACTTCATCTCCCAAGATGCATCCTGTGAGAAAATTCAGCGCAAAAATCTATATATTGTTCAGACAATATTTGGCAATTTTAGTTTTTCTATCCAAGCTTCAAAGTATTTTTCATATAATGTATAGGATTGAACAGAATATTAGTTCTTAACATTCTAACTGCAGAACACATAATCTCAACAAAACTAAAACAAAGTGAAAACATAAAAAGAGACATGAAAGAATCATACTTACGTAAACTCAGATCACGACTAGGATCACAATTGTATTGGGCCATATAATGTTTCAATGTATAAAATGACCATCGTCCAAATTCAGGCATTGGCATAACAATCTGAACATCTTCTGAAACAAGTTGCTTAAAATCTTTATCTGGCGAACCAATAACAACACGATATCCACTACGTAAAACTTGATCAGTAAGTGTAGCAACCACATCATCTGCTTCGTAGCCATCAACTTTTACAACCTGCATTCTTAATAGTTTCAGTATAGTTTTGCTGCTAAGATCAGATATCCTGCAAGTAGTAGTACATGCATGTTTCAGCACAAGATGTTAAATATTTGGAGAGAAATTGAAGAATTGATATAATAATAAAAATGACAAATGAACAGTCAAATTGGTTTATTCAACAACGATAGGCATCATTGTATATCTGACACTATTTAACTATGAGATATGTACTTCAAGCACATGCATTTAATACCTTCAGTATTAATCACCACACTCTTGCCACAGATGCCAAATGAAACTGACAAGTGCTCAATTTGCCTAGTATACAGCACAAAATAGTTGCCACAAATAAAAAGCACGTCCTGGTAAGATTTCAGATTTGTGATTTATGTTTTAGAATAGTGATATAATTTCTGTTGTTACTTGTAAGTTGTAATGGAATTTCCATATGAAGTGCAATACGAGACACAATACTAGGTTAAAGAATAAATGGCTCACACAAAACCTGTTTTTAAACCAACATAAATAGTAAAAAATATTAATGTAGGAATCTTGGGTTCACTTTATATACACCTGATTATGGAATTCAGGTGGGTGAAATCAAGTGCAATTTTCGAACTCGCTCAACTCAAATTCAACGACGTGTTGGAAATCAATCATGTAGTGTCATTCTTTGGCTCTAGCTTCCCAATTCAAAGTTCACTCAATTGATAAACCTATATGAGGCCAATGATATATGAAATAAACTACACACGGAGTAGTGCCTCTTATAAGGAACATTTTTTTGCCAGCATGATAAGCCAGACTATCCACACAAACCACTAAAGACTATCCACACAAACCACTAAAACAGATATTGATTAACCCATCAAGGCCTGGATGACAAAAAAGTAGAAAAAATAATATCTTAGTAAACTCACCGGCACACAACAGTTTCGAAGAACATCAACAACAAGGGACTCAGCTGAACTCATACTTGAACCATTTTTAACCCTTGAGAACTTCCTCCGATGTGCCTTATAAGAAGGCATGATCCGCCTCCTATACTCATTCCCATTGTCCCCATCTAACACCTGTTAAGAGATCAAACAATGAACATCAAACTCAAAACCTGAGTTAAATCACATTCTGTTCTACTCAATATGATTACAGTAGTTTGATTAAGTAACCAAATACAAACTGAAGCTTTGCTTTAGCTGACAACGAGCTCTCAATAACATTTCACCTTCAGTAGTTATGCTTGATGCTACAAATAGGTGCACATATATCTCAAACTTCATGAACAGTAGCGTTTCTCTAAAAGAATCATTTGCCAAGGAGCTAAATGAAACTCTCGTGGAACAAATCAATACTGTTTGGTAGGTCAACCCCCTTGGGCACTATTCACAGACAAATACGCGTAAAATACAAAATCATATGCAGTTAGAAGGTAATTTGTGTCCAATTCCATATCCTTGTGAATCACTATACAGGACTAGCAGACTTCATATCCACACAATACGAAATGTACATGTCACAACACGATCAGCATCCTTACCCTTGAAAAATGAAAACTCAAGCTGAGAGATTAAGTTCACATTGAGTTCATACTTGGCAAGTAGTGACCATGTCCACCTCTATATCCACAAAACACACCCCTCAGTCCTCACAGCTTCTATGTTTAGTTATTTACACATTATGAAATGTACATGAAACAACACAATCAACACCCTTAGCATTGAAAAATCAGGTCGAGAAATCAAGTCCATATTATTTGGCACATTAACTCTCAGACTGAACATAAACTGATCGATAAACAATTTGAACAGAAACAAGTTCAAATTAAGTTCACAAACTGAACATAAACCCTATAAAAAAGAACAAAAACAATCTCAAATTAAGTCCACATTCGGTGCATTAACTCTCAGACCGAACATAGACCTCATCAAACATAAAAAATTGAACATAAACAAGCTCAAACTAAGTTCACATTCGGCACATTAACTTTTAGACAAACATGAACCCAATCAAACAAAAAAACATAAACAAACTAAATTAAGCTCACATTCGGCACATTAACTCCCAGACTGGACATAAACGCGATCAAATAAAAAACCGAACATAAACAAGCTTAAGGTAAGTTCACATTCAGCACACTAACTCTCAAACTCGACACAAACCCGATAAAAAATTAAAGAAAGAAAAACAACTGAACATGATCAACCCCAAACACTCGCATCCAGAGCCATCATCGATCAGAACAAAGAGATAGAGAGGATAAATAAATGTAATACAGCGATAACGGGGTCGCGGAGGCAGACTTGGGAGAAGAAGAGCCTCATCCATCGAGCAAACGAGAACAAACAAGGTCTGGAACCTTCGTAGCAAATGGGATTGACATCGAGAAAGAACACTCTCCCTCTCCGACCGGCGGAGGTGCTCCCGGCAGAGGCGGCGAGGAGTGGAGATGGAGGTGATGATTTTCGTGGGATTGTGACGGTTGGGTTTTGGAGTGGTGGAGGTTTTCTCCGGAGGGAAGTCGGGTTGGGAATTCCGGCCGTCGCCGGAGCGCCGGAGACGTCCAGTAGCATTGTTGTGGATTGTGGTTTGTTGGTGGTGGTGATAATGTGTGAGGTGGGTCTGGACTGTGGGCCGTTTTCGAGGGTTGGGCCCATTTCGGAAATGGATGAGTTAGAGTGAGTTGAATTGGATTTTGACGTGGTGTTGTTTGATTTGGAATCACATTTTGATAATTTACGCATTTAGATATTATTTGGAATACTACGAAGAATTGTTATTTTGTGTCTTTGGATTTTAAAAGAACCGTGTACAGTTGATTTGGTTTTTGTCTCACAAAAATTGTTTCGGTTAAAGTTCTTAGACCAGCTAATTTGATTATATTCGAGAAAGTCTGGATCGATATTCAGGATGATCTTCTTACCATTCTTTCGTAGTATAGTATTATGTTCGATGGACACGATGTTATGATCGTGTAAGGTAATTTATCTTACAAGTATTAGCCTTATTCAAAACAAAATAAAATTAAAAAAGATTGTGTTAGGAAAACATCACGAGTGATAAAAAAATACTCGATCAAAACATCATATATTTATCATTCATATAGTAACAATCTCGTATATATTATTTCAAGAATAATGATTTACATTGAGATATGAACCCAAAACATGGGATTTGTTTTCACCGACTTTTTAGAAGAAGAAGAAAAAAAAAACTTACAAATTTACAAATTTAACAGTAAAGTGGTAAAGTAAAGAAAAGAAAGAAAAAGTTGTTAAAAAGTCCCCTTCTCCTCTAGAGAAGTCCTTTGCAGCTTGATCACACAAGGTCTGGTACTTGTTGTGGTCTGAAATAGTCTTGTCACAAAGTCGACTTCCAGGCATATCGCTTCGTGTTTTGGGGTGCTTAAGAGAAGATGTAAAAGCAGGACAACAAATAGAGGACCCCAAAAAAAAAAGATTTCTGCATAGTTTTGGTATCATTTAGAGGGTTGAAGTTGCCCAATAAAGGAGTAGCTTATATAACATAGATTGAAATAGTTTGGACATGTACAAATAAGATCTATGAACGCACCGGTAAAAAGGAAAGTATTGTGCCGCAATGAAGACATAAAAGAGGGAGAGGTGAATCAAGATAAACTCTGGAAGAAGCGGTCAAAAGAGACCTAAAAGATTGGAACATTCCCAAAGATTTGATATTGGATAGGAGTACGTGGAAGAAAATTATTAACGTGTTTGAACCTCAGCTAGTTTGGGATTAAAGGTTTGGTTGTTGTTGGTTGGTATCATGTGGAGATTGTTACTTTGCGATTTTCTGTTCTATCTTTCAGGGTAAGCATGGTTTTTGTCCAATTATCCCTAAAGAATGCATGACTTGTGTATAACTTGGTGCAGTTCAGCTGCTACTTAATTTTTGTGCTTCGGAATAATCTGGTCACAAAGTCATCTTTCAGGTCTACCACTTCGTATTTTGGAGTATTTGGAGGATAAGTGGATGTAGGACGACGAAACCACCCACACCCAAAATGGATTTTTGTTCAACTTTGGTAAAATTGAAGGGACTGCTTGTAACGTCCTCGAACAGCAGAAAATTTAAAATTTAAAACATACAAACAACGAAGGACATTACCAAGATAATACACCAGGTGCACCAACGTATATATATATATATACAGATCTGAGTTTTAATCCTCTCCTAAACACTATTAACACCATAAGCAAGGTTAGTATATTACACTGCTACCGTTACATTTGTGATTGTCCTGCTATTCCTGATCACTGTGGTATTGTTGATATCGTGACTTCAAGTTGTTTTTCAGACGAAGGGGAATGCTTTAGGCAATGATATTGGCTTCTACATTTTTGCATAGGACTAATATTGTAGTTCTCACCTTTTTGAGAGGGGGTTTTGTAATATAGCTATCAAAGTGTTGGTCGAAAACAAGTTGTACTCAGTTACTAGCGGTGAAAACGGAATCAACGGATGGTCCGCATGTATCGATTTTTAGGAATACGGATATCACTTTTTTTAAAATTCTATGCTTTTGTGGATGTCGATGTTGATTTGAATTTCAAATTTTGCTCCTCTACAATGGCCCTCAGACCCTGTGAACCTGTGAATGTCCTATTTCTAGTAGTAAACACAGGTGAAATTGTTAGTTTGTTACTGAATAGAGGAGAAAATGTACCAGTATATCCTTGACTGAAAATGGCATCCAATCATAAAGGAATCACTTGTCCCCTCCATTCCTGAGGAAAAATCTTGTGGTGTTCCAGGGAAATGAACTAGGAGTTAGATATTGTATAAGAGAAACAAATGGAAGACAACAGGGGAACCTGCATATAGTTAACTTTTTGTATATAGTGAAGCCCAGGTGTATGTATAATGTGTCAATACTGATTTCTAGAAACAATTTTGAGTTTGGAGTTAAACTGTAGTGGATGATAGAACAACCAAGAACAATCTCATCTAGAATTGTTTTTTACTGAGGATTTTCATTTGGTTTAGGACATTAGACTGACAGCCAAATTTTGAAATAAGTAAATCTTCCCGATTACTTACCTTGTTTTGCTCTTTGACGTTATTCATGATTACGTTTACACCTTTTTGGTGCATTTTTCTGTAAACATTGTCCTCAAATCTCAGGAATTGATTTTGCTGTAGTACACCTTTCGTCATGTAATATCTTTTATTCTGCTGATATGATGTATTCTAACTTTGAAGATCAGAGTTGATTTACAAGCATAACTATGGTTGTTTATTGCTTTTAATTATTGTACAGAGTCGTGGCAAACTGCAACAATAAATCTTGGAAAGAGGAAACCTTGTTTCTTCATAACTTACAAGGATAAATGTTGAAGCTATGGAGCCTTCATGTATATTTTGTACATAATAATCTCCAGTAATGACTTCATCTGTGGACTGTCACTGGTCCTCTTGTGTTGTCATGTAGAAATAACAGCCTCAAATAACTCAGCATGTTTATTTTGTACAAATGAAGATTGGTGTGTTATAATATTATACAGATCTGTTGTTTTACTATTAAAAGTAAATGGCATATCTGTGATGTGATATAATGTTGTTCTGTTGTTTTACTACTCATGAAACTACTAAAGGGTGTCTGAAAAATGTAAAACGTGTTAACCATACTTTCTGTAATTGTAAAGTTTTTAATATAATTATCATTATTCACTAATCATTATAAATTAGCATAATAACTTAATAACACTATGATACTGTCCAGTCTCGAAGGTCGTAGAGTTGATAATGGATTGAAATGGTAGGAAAAGCAAGAGAAGTGCTGATTCTATAACCACAACCAGTTTTTTTTTCTTCAGTTTTTAGTGGAAACTTGAAATTCTACTTTGTGAGACCGTGTCTACATAAAGGTCGATTGTAGGCTCATGTTGGGGTGGTCAATTAGCCTGAAAGATGGGGGGAAACGATGACGATTGTAAATATTATATGGTGTAATAAAGAAGTGACTTGTTATAATGCAATCAAATGTTCATAGTATGGTATAATGCAATTAACGAACAAATTGAAACGTAGGTTGTTTTGGGCCTTGGGCTCAACACACAGAGGCCCAAAACAAAGCCGTCAACAACCAACAAAACCATATCTCACTCCCTCCAAAACAAAACAAAACGTTCCAAGATTTGAATTAAACTCAATCTCTCCTCATGGCCTAAGAACACCACCACCATAAAAGAATTCCTCCACCTCGACATCCACGACGACCCTCCGCCCCCCAATGTCATCCGCTTCTTCGCCACCCGGTCGTTCGGAGCGAGCACTTGGGTGGTCTCCCTCTTCATAGTCCTCCATCTCGTCGCATTTGCCACCACCATGTTCGTCAACAACTGCCCCTCCAACTCTTACCAATGCCTCCCGAGAGTCCTCGACCGCTTCTCCTTCCAGCCCGTGTTGCAAAACCCACTCTTCGGTCCCTCTTCGCCAGTGTGAGTTCTTGTTGGCTACGCTTCTTTGATTTCTTGTTCTTGGTTCTAAACAACAACATTTTACGTTGGAGAATTTTGAAATTTCGATCGCTTATAGGTCGATCTCGCGTCTTTTGTAGCCTTTGATCTTGCTTTTAATTTTCTGTGATCAGTTTGTTTGGATTCTTGGTTTTCTTGTTGGAGTAGATTCTTTAACATTTATCGTTACTATCCTTCAACGATTCACAATATTTTCTCAATTTTTTTACGTGAATTTGTTTAGTTTGGGCGAAATGGGTGCACTCCACCGCGAATCGGTTCTCTTGCACCACCAAGAGTGGAGGATCGTAACGTCGATGTGGTTGCACGCCGGAGTTGTTCATCTCTTCATGAACATATTTACTCTCATTCTTCTTGGCATCCGTTTGGAACAAGATTACGGTCCATGTACGTATATACATACTTGCGCAAAACCATGCAAGGTTTCTCATATTTGATGTTCAAATTTTGAATTGGTTAGTCAAGTTCTTTAGTTTAATTAATTATTACATTTAATTCTTGTGGCAGTGAGGATTGGCACCATATATATGTTGTCTGGTTTGCTTGGAGGATCAATCTATGTTCTCTTTGCAAGAGATAGCTCTTCTGTTGGGTCTTCTAGTGGTCTGTATGGATTTCTTGGCGCAATGCTGTTTGGGTTGGTTATCAACTGGCAAATCTATGATGGCAAGGTAACTAATTATTTTCTACATGGCAACAAACTATTTAATTAGTTATTATAGAGCAATAATTCTTGAGGATTAATTTTGGAGATTCTAGCTAATTAAGTGGTAGATAAAAATGATGTTAATTAAACCATGTTGGTAGTAACTTGCTCTTAGGGTATGAGATCATGGTAGTAAACTAAGAGGTTGTTGAATTTGTTGTATGACACATCAAACGGTTAATCAAGATCATACCTGAATTCGCCCATGACACCATCTAAAATGTAAATTCTAGTAGAGAAGAACTGTTTAAACAGTCACTTATTATATCAAGCCATACGCCCATAATCTTCACTACTTAATATCACCAAGGAATAATATGAAATTTATCACATTGTTTAAACCAATCTTATATCAAGTATAGTTTGGATCTTATTTTTCAATATGAAACTATTCTTAACTAAGGGTACAAAACCATAGATCTCAACATTTCTAGTTGTTGAATCTTATATCAAGGGATTATGTGTAATTGATCTTGTTTTACTACATGAAACTAGCCAACTAATCTAAACGTTGACAATGTGATTTTTGTAGCATGTTGCTTTGGCTGTTCTTGTGTTGACCATAATGGCCAACATGGTGGTGGGTCTGATGCCCATGGTGGACAACATAGCCAACCTAGCTTGGAGGCTTTGTTGCCGGAATCCTTCTAGGATGTGTGCTTCTCTTCAACCCTCAGCTTGGCCAAATGGAGAGGAAGAAATGTAATAACCTAATCTAAAACATCTTAATTAACTAAACCTAAACCTAATTAACCTAATCTAATCCTGGAATAGTGTAGCATGAGGTGTTGATTTAGGATTGGATGAGGTGGAGGTTGGATAAGAATTGGTTTGCCTATAAATAGAGGTGTAGGGTTAATTAAAACGTTTCTTCACTTGTGTTCAGTTCAGAGAGTGTGTGAGAGGCGAAATTGGTGAAGAAGAAGAAGGAGAGAAGAAGAAGAAGAAGAGAAGAAGGTCAAGTGTTGGGTTGAGGTTGCCAAAGCTAGGGAGGCTTCCACAACCGTCAAAAAGGTATGCCAAATCTTCATTATAACTCACATAAGCCTTGTGAGTGTTGGGGATCGACGTTGGTGTCGAATTCCCCGTCGGATTTCAACCAATTCCGAGGTTGAAGACGACGATCGGTCGACCGGTGCCTGTGGGCAGTCGACCGATCCTATTATTATATTGATGTTTACCCGCGAACGGTCGAACGATGTCTTAGGACGGTCGACCGTTATGCCAGATTTGTGCGGGAAAAAGGGGATATGCTGTTATCGGTCGAACGGGACCACTTAGCCGGTCGACCGAATAACGATGAGAATGGGTCGGTTGGGGATTTTGACTTATTAAACGGTCGAACGTCCTTTACCTTGTTCGACCGATCCATTCGATGCTAAGTCGGTTGGGAGCTTTGACCATCAAAACGGTCGACCGCTCTTTAACTCTCGGTCGACCGACTGAGCATTTATTTAAGCGGTATAGTGCTTGTGTTGGTTCGGTCGAACTGTATTTCAGTTCCGGTCGACCGAACGAGACTTGGGCAAAATATTGAAATCCCTGTTATCGGTCGAACGGCCCCTTGGTTCGACCGGTCGGATATATATATTATATAAAATTGTATAGCGTAGACCATCCAAACGGTCGACCGCTAGATGACTTTTGTTCGACCGATTGGTCGGTATTTCGGTTGGCGTGGTTCGACCGGTAGAATTGTTTGTACAGTACTGTGTACTGTGTGGGGGACCGGTCGACCGGTGTGTTTGTAGCGGTCGACCGATCTGCCGCAGGTTGGTGGATTAATCCACACGCGAGCCGTCGATGTCAGGTCGACTACCGGCTCCGAGGCGACGGTTGATTACCGGCTTTGAGAGCTACGGATTTCACCTTCGACGAAGGCGTATTATTGTTGTACTTTTTCCTCTCTTACCGAGCGGGGTGTGAGGGATGTGTACCGTAAACCTTGGGTAGTTTGCGAGGGTTTAGCGGTAGGCCGAGGATGTTCCGGCAGGGTGCGCGCTAGGCGACTCTTGGGGGAGCAGTGGCTGTCGTCTGACCCGAGTTGTGTATTCGGCGGGCTGACTCGCTCCTTGAGTGCGGTGTGTACCAGGGGTTCCTTCCTGCACTTTTTGGGGAGCAGTGGTGTCGACTGACCCTTGTGAGGTAGCGGTGGACTGACTTGACCCTAGTGGCAGGAGTGGTTCAGTGCCGCGGAGGCGGTGAGGGCATTATTGTGGGCCCGAGGCGGATGATCATGTGCATAGCATTGCATTGTCTTTAATTCCTTTTTATATTTTTAAGAGGTTTGGTATACGGGGTTCCTACAGGGAACTCAGGCATGTTTGTTGTTTGCATTTCAGGTAGCGAGCAGGGTTAGAGTTTGAGGTGGTGACCGAGGACGGTGCCCCCGAGATCAGATCCTGTAGTTGTCAGTCTCTTCCTTTTGAGGTGATTACATATTGTATAGCTTTTTTCGTAATCACAGTCAGTTTGTATATTTGACTTCCACGTGGATCATATTTATATTATATATGTTGGTTTGTTTCCCGTGACGTGCCCAGTGTTGACCGTTGACGGTCTTTATTATTGTTTAAATTTTCCGCTGTTTTCGGGTACGTTACAATTAGGTATCAGAGCGTTGATCTCGGCGTACTTGTCCAAAGAAACCACCTTTGAGTTAGGAGTTAGGTCTAGAGGATCATGCATGCACAGATTATATTGATATTGTCTTGTTTCCTTTGGCAGATGCCTCCTAGACGGGGGAAGGCGGTTGCCCATACTCGCGGTGAGAGTGAGACCGCGAGGGATGAGGCATGGGAGGATGAGCGTCGGACGTTGTTCGATACGGTCGGACGTCTGACAGAGATGCTACAGCAGCAGACGGCACAGACTGGGCAGACGGGGACTGGCGCTATGCATGACCGGTTTATGCGCCAGCATCCGCCTACCTTTCTGGGGCAGTACGACGCAGAGGCTGCGGAGGAGTGGATCTTCACGATGCAGAAGATCTTCAGTGCGATTGGTTGTCCTCCAGAGGCGAGAGTGGGCCTGGCTACTTATGTTTTGGCCGGTGCTGCGTCCAACTGGTGGAGGTCCACATCTGCAGTAGTGTTTGCGGATAGAGATGATATAGCCTGGGAGGAGTTCGTTGGCGAGTTCTACGAGCAGTATTTTCCGCAGCATGTCCAGGATGAGAAGAGGGAGGAGTTTCTGAGTCTTCAGCCGGGAGACATGACCCTGGCAGGCTACATCGGGAAGTTCAACGCCCTAGAGCATTACTGTCCCGAGATGTACATCACACAGGAGCAGAGAGCAGGGAAGTTCGTCCGAGGGCTCCGGAAGCAGTTGAGGACGAAGGTGCTGACACACATGCCGAGCACATTAGCTGATGCGGTGAAGAGTGCTACTGTTCTTGATCATGACTACAGAGAGAACTACCAGGATGAGAGGAGGCCATCAGGTAGGTTCTCTGGGAGGCCAGGAGGGCAGACTGGAGGGAATCCGGGCAAGAGGCCCCGATACGAGGGAGCAGGAGTTGCAGTACCACGACCAGAGCCTTGTGGTACTTGTGGGAGGTTTCACTCCGGGCCGTGTTTCACCCCCGGAGCATGTCATGGTTGTGGCCAGCTGGGCCACTTTATTAGGAGCTGTCCGAGCCGAGGAGCTGGACCGAGCAGACCACCGGGCTTACCAGCACCAGGCAGAGGTGGAGGCGGAGGTAGACCACCTTTCAGATCACAGCAGGGGCAGCGCACAGGCAGAGTTTACACCATCCAGGCAGAGGAGGCTCGTGATGGAGGTGCTGTCGTGGAAGGTACGCTTCATGTCGCAGGTTCAGTAGCTAGGGTGCTCTTTGATTGTGGCGCGACACACTCGTTCATCTCAGAGCGATTTGCGGGAGTGTTGGGTTGTACCCTTGCGATGTTGACTGCCACGTTGGAGGTCAGCACACCCCTGGGTCTGGTGGGCACTGTGGGGAGATTTGTCCCCAGCGCCACGGTTGTTTCGGGAGATCAGGAGTTTCCGGCAGACCTGGTCTTGCTACCGATGGAGGACTTTGATGTCATACTTGGGATGGATTGGCTGTCCCAATATGATGTTCGAGTCTTGTGCCGTGAGAAGAAGATTTTGATCCCGAGGAAGGGTTTGCCTGATATTCTGATTAGAGGGATCAGAAGCAGAGGGGGTCGCATTATTGTATCTGCCATGAGAGCTCAGAGGCTGTTGCAGCAGGGTTGTACCGCATTTTTAGCGACACTTGTGGTTGCGGAGGCAGAGTCTCAGAGGATAGAGGACATTGAGGTGGTGCAGGAGTTCGCGGATGTTTTTCCAGCGGAGATTCCAGGTTTACCACCACACCGGGAGTTGGAGTTCGGCATAGAGTTGGTAGCTGGTACTACACCACAGTCGAAGGCTCCATACCGGATGGCACCTGCTGAGTTGACAGAGTTGAAGAAGCAGTTGCAGGAGTTGATGGACTCTGGATTTATCAGACCGAGCGTCTCGCCTTGGGGTGCACCAGTTTTGTTTGTGAAGAAGAAGGACGGATCCTTGAGGATGTGCATAGACTACAGAATGCTGAACCAGGTGACGGTGAAAAATAGGTATCCCTTACCTAGGATCGAGGACCTCTTTGACCAGCTGCAGTCAGCGAAGGTTTTCTCGAAGATTGACCTGCGTTCAGGATATCACCAGTTGAGGATTCGAGATGAGGACATCCAGAAGACAGCTTTCAGGACGAGATATGGACACTATGAGTTCTTGGTGATGCCATTTGGATTGACGAATGCTCCGGCAGCATTCATGGATCTGATGCATCGGACATTCAGGCAGTATATTGATATATTTGTGATTGTCTTCGTGGATGACATTTTGATCTATTCACCCGATGTAGAGCAGCACAGAGAGCATCTGAGGATTGTACTCAGCATCTTGAGGGTTCAGCAGTTATATGCTAAGTTCTCAAAATGCGATTTTTGGTTGGACAGAGTGGCATTCCTCGGACACATTGTATCGGCAGAGGGGATATCAGTAGATCCGGCGAAGGTAGAGGCGGTGACACAGTGGAGGACCCCTACGAGCGTGACGGAGATTAGGAGCTTTGTTGGACTGGCGGGTTATTACCGTCGCTTCATCAAAGACTTCTCGAGATTGGCAGCACCACTGACGGCTCTGACGCAGAAGGGAGTCACTTTTGTATGGTCGCAGAAGTGCGAGGACAGCTTTCAGGAGCTGAAGAGACTGTTGACCACAGCACCAGTTTTATCATTGCCGAGTGGCACGGGTGGATTTGTGATTTATAGCGACGCTTCAGGTGTGGGCTTAGGATGTGTACTTATGCAGCACGGGAGGGTGATTGCGTACGCATCCAGACAGCTGAAGGTCCATGAGAGGAATTACCCGACACATGATTTGGAGTTAGCAGCAGTGGTTCACGCACTGAAGACCTGGAGACACTATCTTTATGGCGAGCAGTTCGAGGTGTTTACAGATCATCAGAGTCTGAAGTACCTGTTCTCGCAGAAGGAGCTGAACATGAGGCAGCGCAGATGGCTTGAGTTCATTAAGGACTACGATTTCACTATCTCTTATCATCCGGGGAAGGCGAACACAGTTGCAGACGCTTTGAGCCGGAAGGTGGAGGTATCAGTAGCAGGCCTATGCATTCAGGAGTGGCGACTGCTGGAGTCTTTAGCAGAGTGGAGACCATTTGCAGATAGCTCTGAGGGTGCAGTGATTGCAGGATTGAGAGTAGAGCCTCAGACAGTATCAGCAGTGATTCACGCTCAGACTACAGATGAGGAGTTGAGCAGTTTGTTACAGTTAGCTGCCAGAGATGGGTCAGACTTCAGAGTTGGAGTGGATGGAGGTCTGAGATTCAGAGACCGTATCTGGGTGCCGAAGACAGAGGACCTGAGACATGATATCATGGAGGAGGCACACAGATCGAGATATTCCATTCATCCAGGGAGCACCAGGATGTACAAAGACCTGCAGCGGAACTTCTGGTGGCGAGGTATGAAGAAGGACGTTGCAGACTTCGTGTCGAGGTGTTTGGTCTGTCAGCAGGTGAAGATCGAGCACCAGAGACCAGCAGGGCAGATGCAGAGGATTGAGTTGCCCGAGTGGAAGTGGGAGCACGTGACGATGGATTTTGTTACGGGGCTACCGAGGACACGGAGATTCCACGATGCGATTTGGGTTATAGTCGATCGACTGACCAAGTCGGCGCATTTCTTAGCTATTAAGACCACTCTTGCTCTGGAGGGTCTAGCTAAGTTATATATTGAGGAGATTGTCATACTTCATGGCGTACCAGTCAGTATCATTTCAGACAGAGATCCCAGATTCACTTCGAGATTTTGGGAGAGTCTACACAGAGCACTGGGGACACGTCTGAAGTTTAGCACAGCTTTCCACCCACAGACTGATGGCCAGTCAGAGCGGACGATACAGACATTGGAGGACATGCTGAGAGCGTGTACACTGGACTGGGCCGGGCATTGGGATGAGCACTTGCCGTTGATAGAGTTCGCCTACAACAACAGCTACCACTCGAGTATTGGGATGGCACCATATGAGGCATTATACGGGAGACCGTGTAGATCGCCGGTATGCTGGAGTGATGTGGGCGAGAGACAGCTAGTTGGACCTGACATTATCCAGTTGTATTCAGAGAAGGTCGACGTGATTCGGAGACGACTAGCTACGGCGCAGAGCAGGCAGAAGAGTTATGCTGATACGCGGAGGCGTGAGCTGACTTTTGATGTAGGAGATCATGTCTTCCTGAAGATCTCACCTTCCAGAGGTGTGATGAGATTCGGGAAGAAGGGGAAGCTGAGTCCGAGATATGTTGGACCTTTTGAGATATTGGATCGGGTCGGTGAGGTGGCATATAGGATTGCACTACCACCACAGTTCGCAGGACTTCACAACGTCTTCCATGTTTCTATGTTGAGGAAGTACGTGGCCGATCCAGCTCATGTGATAGAGATATCAGTACCGGAGATCCAGCAGGATTTGTCATTAGATGAGAGACCAGTTGAGATTGTGGATCAGATGGTACATCAGCTCAGGAGGAGAGCGATTCCTATGGTGAAGGTCAGGTGGCAGCATCACACTGTCAGAGAGGCTACCTGGGAGATTGAGGAGGATGTTAGGAAGCAGTATCCAGAGTTGTTCCGGTAAGTCAGTTGTTTCGAATTTCGCGGACGAAATTTCTTTAAGGAGGGTAGATTGTAATAACCTAATCTAAAACATCTTAATTAACTAAACCTAAACCTAATTAACCTAATCTAATCCTGGAATAGTGTAGCATGAGGTGTTGATTTAGGATTGGATGAGGTGGAGGTTGGATAAGAATTGGTTTGCCTATAAATAGAGGTGTAGGGTTAATTAAAACGTTTCTTCACTTGTGTTCAGTTCAGAGAGTGTGTGAGAGGCGAAATTGGTGAAGAAGAAGAAGGAGAGAAGAAGAAGAAGAAGAGAAGAAGGTCAAGTGTTGGGTTGAGGTTGCCAAAGCTAGGGAGGCTTCCACAACCGTCAAAAAGGTATGCCAAATCTTCATTATAACTCACATAAGCCTTGTGAGTGTTGGGGATCGACGTTGGTGTCGAATTCCCCGTCGGATTTCAACCAATTCCGAGGTTGAAGACGACGATCGGTCGACCGGTGCCTGTGGGCAGTCGACCGATCCTATTATTATATTGATGTTTACCCGCGAACAGTCGAACGATGTCTTAGGACGGTCGACCGTTATGCCAGATTTGTGCGGGAAAAAGGGGATATGCTGTTATCGGTCGAACGGGACCACTTAGCCGGTCGACCGAATAACGATGAGAATGGGTCGGTTGGGGATTTTGACTTATTAAACGGTCGAACGTCCTTTACCTTGTTCGACCGATCCATTCGATGCTAAGTCGGTTGGGAGCTTTGACCATCAAAACGGTCGACCGCTCTTTAACTCTCGGTCGACCGACTGAGCATTTATTTAAGCGGTATAGTGCTTGTGTTGGTTCGGTCGAACTGTATTTCAGTTCCGGTCGACCGAACGAGACTTGGGCAAAATATTGAAATCCCTGTTATCGGTCGAACGGCCCCTTGGTTCGACCGGTCGGATATATATATTATATAAAATTGTATAGCGTAGACCATCCAAACGGTCGACCGCTAGATGACTTTTGTTCGACCGATTGGTCGGTATTTCGGTTGGCGTGGTTCGACCGGTAGAATTGTTTGTACAGTACTGTGTACTGTGTGGGGGACCGGTCGACCGGTGTGTTTGTAGCGGTCGACCGATCTGCCGCAGGTTGGTGGATTAATCCACACGCGAGCCGTCGATGTCAGGTCGACTACCGGCTCCGAGGCGACGGTTGATTACCGGCTTTGAGAGCTACGGATTTCACCTTCGACGAAGGCGTATTATTGTTGTACTTTTTCCTCTCTTACCGAGCGGGGTGTGAGGGATGTGTACCGTAAACCTTGGGTAGTTTGCGAGGGTTTAGCGGTAGGCCGAGGATGTTCCGGCAGGGTGCGCGCTAGGCGACTCTTGGGGGAGCAGTGGCTGTCGTCTGACCCGAGTTGTGTATTCGGCGGGCTGACTCGCTCCTTGAGTGCGGTGTGTACCAGGGGTTCCTTCCTGCACTTTTTGGGGAGCAGTGGTGTCGACTGGCCCTTGTGAGGCAGCGGTGGACTGACTTGACCCTAGTGGCAGGAGTGGTTCAGTGCCGCGGAGGCGGTGAGGGCATTATTGTGGGCCCGAGGCGGATGATCATGTGCATAGCATTGCATTGTCTTTAATTCCTTTTTATATTTTTAGGAGGTTTGGTATACGGGGTTCCTACAGGGAACTCAGGCATGTTTGTTGTTTGCATTTCAGGTAGCGAGCAGGGTTAGAGTTTGAGGTGGTGACCGAGGACGGTGCCCCCGAGATCAGATCCTGTAGTTGTCAGTCTCTTCCTTTTGAGGTGATTACATATTGTATAGCTTTTGTCGTAATCACAATCAGTTTGTATATTTGACTTCCACGTGGATCATATTTATATTATATATGTTGGTTTGTTTCCCGTGACGTGCCCAGTGTTGACCGTTGACGGTCTTTATTATTGTTTAAATTTTCCGCTGTTTTCGGGTACGTTACAAGAAAGGCTTGTACGAGTACAACATGAGTGGTTCCATGAAGTGGAAGCAGAAGTTTGACAGACCAGTGAAGAGGATCATTGCACTGGTTCTATTCATCATAATGTGAGTTTCAAGTATTTTCTTAATTTGTTGATTCGCGGTTTAAATTAAACTCCACTGATTGGCTTGCTAGCTGAACAATATTAGTTAACCAAAAGGTAGAGTTTGTATTTCATGAATATGCTTTAGATATTTCACATCACCTGAAGGCTACTTAATTATTTCTCGTTGTAAAAGGAAGCGTACTTACAAAATTAATGTTGTAGTCTTGATCATTTGAAGGGTCAACGCAACCTTTGTATTTCTTTAGAAGTTCTCTAGCTAAATTTCAAGATGTGGCTATCATTGAGTTAGCCGTTACATGCTATATATTTATCTGAAGGGAACTTAAGTAATAAATCTGATAGTTTTGATCATTTGAAGAGTATTGAGAAATGAAAGTGTTTGCGGAAATGAATTATATTATGTATGTATGTATGTATGTATGAATTTTGAATACAAGGGTTTATATAAGCTATCGGGTGGGATATTCGTTGGAGAGCTGGGTCGCGCCTGTTGGTGAAGAGGTGCGTCTGTTCGAGGAGAGAGGCGTCGGTTGGTGAAGAGGTGCGTCCCTTCGTTCCTTTCAACATTCCCCCTCAAGTTGGGTCCGGAAGAGATTGTAGGTGCCTAACTTGCTTATGATGATGTTGAATGGTTTCTGACTTAGAGCTTTGGTGAAGATGTCTGCCAATTGTTCTTTGCTGGAGACGTATGGGACTCCTATTTCCCCAGCCTGAATTTTTTCACGGATGAAGTGACAATCAACTTCAATGTGTTTGGTTCTTTCGTGAAACACGGGGTTTGATGCAATGTGTCGGGCAGCGTTGTTGTCGCAAAACATGTTCATAGTTGAAGTGTGAGTTTGACCCATATCTCGAAGAAGTTGTTTTAGCCAAATGAGTTCGCTGGTGGTGGATGTCATTGCTCGATATTCTGCGCTTGATCGGGCAACGACCTTCTGTTTCTTACTCCTCCAAGTTACAAGATTTCCGCCAACAAACGTGCAAAAACCAGTAGTTGATCTTCGATCATGGCTCCCTGCCCAATCAGCATCTGAAAAACCGATGATACTGTTAGAATTGTTGTTTTTCATAAGTAATCCTTGTCCTGGGGTTTGTTTTATGTACCTTAGAATCCTATCAATAATATCTAAATGTGATGTTCGGGGTGCATGCATGAATTGGCTAACTATACTAACAGGAAAGGTGATGTCGGGTCTGGTTACGGTTAAATATATAAGTTTTCCTACAAGTCTTTGGTATTGATGAATATCTTTAACAGGTTCACCGTTAGTTGGGCCGGTTTTGAGGTTTGCCTCAATGGGTGTATTAGCTGGTCTGGCTCCAAGTTTTCCTGTTTCCTTCAATAGGTCTAGGGCATATTTCCTTTGTGATAGGAATAGTCCTTTCTTTGAATATGCAATTTCTATTCCCAAGAAATATTTCAATAAGCCTAGATCTTTTATATCAAATTTCCTTTTTAGATAGTTTTTAACTTGATTGATTTTTTCGTTATTATCTCCAGTAATGATGATATCATCTACGTAGACCAAGACTATGGTAGTTTCCCCCTTATGGTGACTAGTAAACATAGATGCGTCAGCAGAAGATTTTAAAAACCCATAAGCGATAAGAAAGTGACTAAGTTTTGCGTACCATGCCCGAGGGGATTGCTTCAGGCCATAAATGGCTTTGTTGAGTTTGCATACCTGATTTGGAGAGGTGTTGTATCCTGGTGGTGGTATCATATATACTTCTTCTTCAAGAGTGCCTTGGAGAAAAGCATTTCTGACATCCATTTGGTAAAGTGTCCAACACTTGTTAACAGCTAGGGATAGGAGAACACGAACAGTGTTCATTTTTGCTACTGGTGCAAAGGTCTCAAGGTAATCAAGACCGTAGGTTTGGGTATACCTTTTCGCTACAAGGCGTGCTTTATATCTTTCGATAGTTCCATTGCTATTGTATTTTATTTTGTAGACCCATTTGCATCCAACGGGTTTGGTTCCATTAGGTTTAGGAATAAGGGTCCAAGTGTTGTTGGTTTCTAAGGCTTTAATTTCTTCTTGCATGACTTTTTTCCATTTAGGGTTGCAACTAGCTTCATCGTAGTTCTTAGGTTCTAGGTTTTCATTTATTTGAGTTAAGAATGCCATATAGTTTGGTTGTAGTTGTTTATAGGTTAGATAATTCTCAATGGGATAAGTTACTTGTGAGGTGATAAAGTCGTTAAACCTAGTGGGTGGACGAGTTGGTCGAGTAGATCTTCTTGGGGGTGTTGGAGGTGGATTTCTGGTTTCTTCGTTTCTTTCGTGATGTCCTTCTTGTCCTTCGTTTCTTCCTTCTTGTTCTTCTTCTCGTTCTTCTTCGTCTTTCTCTTCTTCTTCTTCTTCAGGTTGGTGGATGTTGAAATCAGGTAGAACGAGTGTGCTGTTCGGGGAAGACTTGGTTGTCCCGACAATGTTGAAGTAAGACTCATTTTCTCTAAATATTACATCCCGAGAGATATACATTTTACAAGTTTCGGGGTTAAAACATTTGTACCCTTTTTTGTTGAAAGAATAGCCAAGAAATAGGCATTTTACAGAATTGCTATCAAATTTATCTATGCGCTTCTTATGAACAAAACATACACATCCAAAGACTTTAAGATGATCTAAGGTTAGTTTCCGTCCTAAGAGTATCTCTAGTGGTTGTTTATGTTGAAGAGAAGGGCTAGGGAGGCGGTTTATTAGATAAGTAGCAGTTAAGACAGCATCGGACCAAAAACGTTTGGGAACATGATTTTGAAAAAGTAGGGATCGAGTTACATTTAAAAGATGGCGATTTTTTCTTTCAGAAACTCCATTTTGTTGAGGGGTGTGAATGCACGTCATTTGGTGTAATATTCCCCGATTTTTCAAATTTTTTTGAAAGTTGTGACTGGTGTATTCTGTTCCGTTATCTGTCCTTAAGGTTTTGATTTTAAAATCATACATATTTTCAATAAATGTTGTAAATTCACAAAAAATCTGAAAGACATCAGATTTGTTTTTGAGGAGATAAGTCCAAGTGTTACGTGAGAAATCATCAATAAATAGCACAAAATACTTAAAACCGTTGTAAGACTCGACCGGAGCGGGTCCCCAAATGTCGGAGTGGACTAATTCAAAAGGTAAGTTTGATTTGGTGTTAGAGTTGGAAAAAGGAAGTCTAGTTTGTTTGGAATACTGACAGACATCACATGCATAATCAGATGAAATAAACGGAAATAACGATTTTAAAACTAGATGAGACGGGTGTCCCATTCGTTTATGCCAAAGGTCATGACTCGGCCCACTAGAGGTGTGAAAATTTTTGTTTGGAGTTTCTAAAATGTAGAGTCCCCTGGTATAGACTCCTTTACCAATCGTCTTCCCTGTAGTTCGATCCTGAAAAAATACATCATTCGGGGTTAATATAACATTGCAATTTAAATTTTGTGTAATTCTTGCTACCGAAAGAAGATTAGAAGTAAATGTTGGGACATATAAAATATTTTTGTTCGTTTGATTTAAGATGGTGGTTTCACCTATTCCTTTTATTTCTACTTGATTATTGTTTGCTACAGTCACAAAATTGTTAGATGATTTCACATGATTTTTGATTTTTCTTAGTAAACTAGGGTTTCCGGTCATGTGGTCAGTAGCACCAGAATCAATTATCCATTGATCATTATTTTCATGCCCTATTTTTGCTAAGTTTCTATCTGATTGGTATGCAGATAAATTTCTGGGAGAAAGTGTTATACCTGCACAATTACCTGAACCTTGAGGAGTGGATTGCAAATATACGCTGAGGTGGGCTAGTAATTGATCCAGCGGAATCGGGTCGGATCTGGAGCTGGATCCGGGTCCGGCGGGTGGAACATCCGATCGGTTCGCGGAATCGGGTCGGGTCAAAGCAAATCCGGATCCGCCAGAATCACGTGAGGTTATAAAACCCCGCGGATCCGAGCGAACGACCGATTCGCCTTCCCATCTTCTTCGTTCCTCTTCCATGTTAGGGTTTGCCGCCGCGTTGTTTCCTGTTGGTCCCTCATTCCTATTTTTGTTCCGATGATTTCCTCCTCCGTCCCTTGGTGGTCGGAGATGCGGATGTAGGAACCAACATGAGTTCTTGTTATGCCCGATTTTTTTACAGTTGTCGCATGTTTCCTGTGGTTTGTTTCCATATTTTTTGGTTTTATTTTGTGGTTTTCCGGCGAAGAACGCCTGAGTTTCTGATCGATCAGCGATCTGAGCGGTGGTTCGGCGGGTCTCCTCCCGTTGGATCATCGCGATGATGGACGCGAGATCAGGAAGGTTGGAAGTCATCAGGACTTGGCTTCGGATAGCTTCGTAGCTGCCGTCGAGTCCGATGAGAAACTGATAGATTTGGTCCCTTTCTTTCCGCTCGAGAAGGGTTTGTGGGTCAATAGTCGCCGGTTCGTAGATAGCGAGTTCATCCCATCCACGTTGTAGTGTTCCGAGATACTCCGTGATGGTTTGTCCTTGCTGCTTTGTCTGCGACAGATCGTGTTTTAGTTTAAAAATATGAGCGAAGTTGTGGGCTTTACCATATATGTTTTGAGCCGCATCCCATAGCTCCTTTGCTGAGTTTTTGTAAAGGAAGATGGCCCCGATTTTTGGTTGCATGGAGTTGATCAACCATGACATAACAAGGTGGTCCATCGCCTGCCACTCTTCTTGTTTTGTTTCGGTGTCATCCTCGTCTGGTTTCTTTGTTGTTCCGGAGATGTGTCCCAGCTTCCCTTTTCCACTGAGAGTCAGTGTGACAGCACGTGCCCATGACAGATAGTTCTGTCCGTTGAGCAGCTGAGACACCAGTTTTGGGGCATTGTTTTCAAGATCCGACATGTTTTCCTTGATTTTCTTTCAAGGGTTTTGGGTGTCGGGGTTTTGTTTATCACCTTCAACCCCCTTGAGAGGCAAAGATGATGGGTGGTGCTTTTTCTGGTTTGGTTTTCTCTGAGGCGATCGATGATGAGTGGTGGGCACTCTGAGGATCACCAATGATGGAGCGTTCGCTCTGATACCAAATTGAGAAATGAAAGTGTTTGCGGAAAGGAATTATATTATGTATGTATGTATGTATGAATTTTGAATACAAGGGTTTATATAAGCTATCGGGTGGGATATTCGTTGGAGAGCTGGGTCGCGCCTGTTGGTGAAGAGGTGCGTCTGTTCGAGGAGAGAGGCGTCGGTTGGTAAAGAGGTGCGTCCCTTCGTTCCTTTCAACAAAGAGTCAACCCAATCCTTCAACCTTGTATTTCTTCAGAACAGGAGTCCTCTACTATATCTCAAGATAAATATATACTTGATATATATTGAGTTGGCTGAGTTTGGTGTGCGTAGTTTTATTAATTATGGTTTGAAAGGTGATTAATTAGTGGAATATAATATGTTGTGTGTAGATTCTTGGGGGCGTGTGTTGAGTTGGTTTGGGAGGAAATGGGAATGAGTACTGCAGTTGGTGTAGATATCTGGACTGTTTTCCCAACAAGAGGTGGAGTTGTGGTTGGTCGTAGTCGTAGATCAATCTTCTGGAGACATGCATGCACGTGTGCCATCTCTTTGGCTGAAGATCGACGGTAGGAACCGCCTTGCTCGCCATTGGACGGTAGATGTTGACGATGATGGATGGAGTTTAGAACTGAAAAATTAATCTTCACTTTTCCGGTAATAATAAAAATAAATTTAGATATTGTTGTTTTTCTTGTGACACGTGTGTACTAATAAATAAATGATGTGCACGTGTTGTCATAAAATATTACATTTGTCTATAAATAAATGGTTGAGTTACTAAATAACAAGCACCCGTGGCCTAATGGATAAGGCGTCTGACTTCTAATCAGGCGATTGTGGGTTCGAGTCCCACCGGGTGTGTATCTTACTTTTTGTATTTTTGGGTGGGTAAGTTGCATGTGTGCCCCCGAACTATATCGTTATTTCCTGAAACATAATTGGACCCTTTTAATGTATGCCACCTGCACGGAAGAGACGGGATTTTAATTTGGAAAACGATTAGTGGACGCTAGCGTTCGGGACGCGCGCTTATGTGGTCAGCCCAGTCAGCAGACGCGTTTGAGTTGGCAGTCTCCACAGAAAAAGTTTATTTTTTATTTTATTCCTCGTTTCGTACAAATGTCTACATCCCTCCATCCCTCATTAATGCGTCTCAAATCACTCATTTTCCATGAACATTTTGGCTCTCCTACACAGCACATGAGACTTGTTATAAATCTCAACATGCGTCTTCCTTTTTCTTCATTTCTCTTCTGTGGTCCTACCTCTACGCTTTGATGGAAATCGTTCATGTGTCTTTCCAAGTGGAGCAGCCGACAAACGTTCCTAAGGAGGGGATGTTTTTCCCCTCTTTCGAAGAAGCCCAAACATTTTACGTTGCTTGTGCCGATTCTTGTGGTTTTTGTGTTAAGAAAAGGCATCACACCCGTTTGTTTGCTACCTCTGGGTCAAGTGTTAATGTGCTGGAACGAGATGCAATGGTGTCAAAGCTTCCGAGGATTTTGACGTGATGTTCTACTGTTAAAAGTTCAATCAGAAAGTTCTATGCTTTTGCGTATAATTCCACATATACAACAAACAAGACCAAAGTCATCCTTAAGAATGTAGGAATGATCACATTCTTCTTCATTTTCTTCATGTACAGCAGTTGTATGTCTGTTCGGAATAAGAAGTCAGTCTGTTCGGAATATGTTGTGTGTCTGTTCGGAATAAGAAGTCTGTCTGTTCGGATTAAGTGGTGTGTATGTTCGGAATAATTTCTGTTCCATTTCTGCACAAATTTTCAACATAATCTGGACAAACATTTTACATAAACTGGACAAACTTTTTACATAAACAAGACAAGTTTTCTACATAAACAAGACAATCTTTCTACATAAATAATACAAACTTTCTGTTCCGTTTCTAGACACACTTTCTATGCTTTTGCGTGTAATTCCACATATACAACAAACAAGACCAAAGTCATCCTTACAAATGTAGGAATGATCACATTCTTCTTCATTTTCTTCATGTATAACAGTTGTATGTCAGTTTGGAAAAAGAAGTCTATCTGTTCGGAATATGTTGTGTGTCCGTTCGGATTAAGTTGTGCGTCTGTTCGGAATAAGAAGTCTGTCTGTTCGGAATATGTTGTGTGTCTGTTCGGAATAAGAAGTCTGTCTGTTCGGAATAAGAAGTCTTTCTGTTCGGAATAAGAAGTCTGTCTGTTTGGATTAAGTTGTGCGTCTGTTCGGAATAAGAAGTCTGTCTGTTCGGAATATGTTGTGTGTCTGTTCGGATTAAGTTGTGCGTCTGTTCGGAATAAGAAGTCTGTCTGTTCGGAATATGTTGTTTGTCTGTTCGGAATATGTTGTGTGTTTGTTCGGAATAAGAAGTCTGTCTGTTCGGAATAAGAAGTCTTTCTGTTCGGAATAAGAAGTATGTCTGTTCGGAATAAGTAGTCTGTCTGTTCGGAATATGTTGTGTGTCTGTTCGGATTAAGTTGTGTGTCTGTTCGGATTAAGTTGTGTGTCTGTTTGGAATATGTTGTGTGTCTGTTTGGAATATGTTGTGTGTCTGTTCGGATTAAGTTGTGTGTCTGTTCGGAATAAGAAGTCTGTCTGTTCGGATTAAGTTGTGCGTCTGTTCGGAATAAGAAGACTGTCTGTTCGGAATATGTTGTGTGTCTGTTTGGATTAAGTTGATCCAACCTAAAAGTTAAAAACAATATTTTATTATGATAAGTCTGGACTCTGCACGAATAAAGTGTCTGCACGCTGTCATAGGGTCTGCACGCTGTCCTAGGGTCTGCACTATCTGTGTATTGGGAAAAGAATCGTTCAACCTAAAGAACCGGCGTTTTTAAGAAGACCAAAGCACGTGAAGAGAAATTTTGCTGACTGGACGCTGACTCAACACGTCCACGTAAGGCGCGTCCGTGACGCCCGCGTCCGTGTATAAGGACTCTTTTAATTTCATTATGAAAATTAAGATTGAGAATGACTTTAAACAATTGTCTTTCGAAACTTTAGTGTGCAAGAATATGGTCCACTTAGCAACCATAAAATTGATACTTGTGAAATTGGTTTTTGTGGTGGTATTATTGTAACAATAGATCAAACACTAATTCTTGAAATTTTCTTACTTTCAAGATAACTTTGTACAAACTAGATTCACGTCTTCATACGCTAATTATAAATTGAAAGTGTAAAAAAGATTCTTTTTTGTTTGGATAATACAAGATTACGGGTCTTCCAAAGTTTCCCATGCCAAGGAGATTTCAGAGTGAAGGACGAAATACCCATGCTAATTGCTAAGTAATGGGTAGTCCGTATTTACATGAGTTGTGCTTCTCGTGGGGTCATATGATTAGATTGTAGGTTGTGCACCTATTGTACATGTGTTTATCCTTATCGATGAAATTGGTCATCAATGGGAATCTTACAAAAAAGCTTACTATCCTTCATCTGGACCACTTCAAATATGGTTGTATATATACTTGTATTTCAGAATCATAAAGTAGTTTCGTGAAAATTCTTTGGGTATTTTTTTGAAAGTTTTTAGTTTGCAATAAATGAAGAGAAAACCATCTAACATGTTTATATAATGTAATGTAAAAATGCAACCTTGGTTAGACAATCGTTATCGTTTATAATAATAACCTCACAAGCCACACATCTTTAAAAAGTGTCCACCAAAAATGAGATACATTGAAAGAAGTCAATCATTTCAAACATTCTCATTCTTTTCTCGGCTACAACTGCTTACACATCTTCCGTATCCGCTCGTTCCATGTTTCCATATTCTTTAAAAGAGACGTTGGTTGTAACATCACGAAACAGCGGAAATTTTAAAAATTATCATCGAGATAACAGAGATCAATAATCAAAAGACGGGATTGTTACTTCTCATAAAATATATAAGCGGTGCACCAAATTACATCAGAGTTTGTCAAAAACTACATGATTACATCAGATAAAAAGAAGAAGATATAAATAATCATGTCGACCTCAGTGGTCTGAATGAGAGGATCTGATCCCAAAATGTGCGCGCCTGCTGATCACCACCCAACTGGATCTACTGCGGTCCTCAAATAAAACATGCAACAACAATACGTGAGATTCCAAAAGAAAACCTCATATGTCAAGCTCACATATATGCATGCAGTAGTACAAATGAACATATCATACTAGAAGCATGTCATGTCATCAACAGTAAGGAAAACAGTTCCCCCGAAGGGTAGCACGAGACATCAGTCTGACAATCATCATCGGGTCTCCCAAGGAGACCTACCATATGCACATACGGTCTAGGGGAACAAGACGTGACACTCCCCACACGCAGCTACACTAAACATGTGGTTCGACAATGAGCATCCGCCAGGTCCGCGCCATAAGAAATAGATTTGTAACTTCGTGGTCGAAACCACACCAACGGGGTCGTCGGTCGGTCGGTCCATCAATCATCACCTCAGTAGGTGCCCATCTGAGGAAAACATAGCCGGAACAACATCGGCCCATCAATCATCATCGGCGGCATCACCGGCACAGCATCGGTGGTCCAACAATATGTCTGGCACAACATCGGACGGGTCCAGACAGAAGTCTGCCAGGTTATCAGGCTCCACGAGCCGTGAACACCAACTGTGCCGCTATAAAAGCAGGACAGCGACCTCCGTAGCCATCCAGGCCGGTAGTCACCTCACCCAACGACAGTTGTGTGCTCGCACAACATCATACATTGGAATCCGCGATCCCTCAGGCATGCTACTCTACAATGAGTTCATCAATCCATCACATCAAGTCACAATCCATACACGGAGGTGACGCGTCCTGAACACCCACACTCTTCCACACGGCGGTCCCTGGGCAGGCACGCGTAACGCGCCCACCGTCACCTCCCGGCTCATGCACAAGGTGAACACACGGGTTTCCGTTGACGTAGTTGGCATCCTAAAAAGGACCGAGAATTCAGTTTTGTGCACAAACGGTCGACCGAAAGAGGTCACCCGGTCGACCGCTTCCTCAAGGGAATCGGTCGACCGAAAGTCTGCAACGGTCGAACTCTCTGCGCAAAACCTAAGTCCCAACGGTCGAACAGAGATCTAAAACTGGTCGACCGATACGAGGTCAAAATCCAGAGTCTGGTCAACATCAATTCAATACTACCGGTCGACCGACTGAGGGGTCTCGGTCGACCGAAAACTACCAGGGCATCCTAGCAGTTCTAAGTCATATAACGGTCGAACGCATATAAACAATCGGTCGAACTAACATGCATCTCTATTCAGTACACTTAAGTTTCGATCGAACGAACTCAAGGAACCAGTCGACTGAAACACAACAGAAGACCCCGACCCACCAGCACAATGCACAACCGGTCGACCGCCACAAGGCATCGTTCGACCGGTGATGGCTAATGTCGGGCAAAATACACTACATCGGTCGATCGTCCGAAGGAACCCGGTCGACCGTTGGTCGTCTGCAACCTTGCGTCAGCCAAGGATTTACGCCAAAACTCATCGTCGGAGAGGTCTCCGACCTCCCCTGACCGACCAACACATCCCTCACACGATGGTGAACAACCAAACCACACTAAGAAGCCGGCATACCTCAAAGAAGGACGGTGCACGTCGGAGATTCGCTCGACGTTGATCCGTGACAACCACCTCTGCTCCACCACACCTCACTACCGCGCCTCCACCACACAGAGCTCGTCCACCTTCGCCGGAGCTCCCTTCTCCGCTGCTCACCGGACAAGAAAGGAAGAGAGTGGGAGATAGAGCAAGTGAGAGAGAGTTTTCAGCACAAACCCAACAAAACTCTCTCCACGCAACAGTACTCGCCCCTACACTACACCCCCATCACCTCACCACCTCCAACTTCTCATGCACACCACTGTGCACGCCTCTTCCCCATGCTAACCTCCCACTAATCACGGGATTACTTCCCTAAGTAAGGTTAGGGACATTACACTGGTGATTATCAGTGATATTATGTCAACTAAATAACGATGCGTATAATATTTACAATATATATGATTTGAAAATGTGTGGAGAGATCTAGCTTGTTAAGACTATTTCATATAAGAGCATTGGCAGTCATCAGTGGAGACATTTGCTTGAAATAATAAACATAATAACTACATGGGCCCATTAGAGCATCATTAACGGCGCCCAGGCAGTTCCCGGGCGCCCTGCTTTCTCTCTCAGCCACGTCAGCTTCTCTCTCTGCCACGTCAGCACAAACCAACCCCCCTTCAAAATCGTTAACCATTACCCAATCCACCCAGTCACGCTACAGTATTTGTTGCCACGTCATTATTTTTATTCTTCTCTCCAAAACTCTTTCGACAATCAACAAAATATATTAATAATCATTATTGTAATTATTTAATATCAACAATCATTCGTTTTTAATTAACATTTAATTAATAAATACGAAAATATTATTAAAAATTAGAAAACCACATTACATAATACATTAACCGGAAATTTATAAACTAAAACTAAAAATACATGCTTAAATACTAAACATAAATACTAAACTTCAAATACATCAAGACGCATTTCCTCCAAAGCGTTGCCATACATTGTCGACCAAATTGGCTTGAAGGTTCAAATGTGTGGTGCGATTACGCACTTTATCTCTCCTTCTCAAGTACATGTTAATATCCAATACACGGTCAGTGGAATGCCGAACCGCGTCGTTCACGGAATTTCCAGGTTGATCCTCAACAAATTCGTTCCAATCTCCAAAATTACCGAAGGAATCACGTTCATCCTCCACTATCATATTATGCATTACAATGCAAGCTGTCATTATTTTGTTAAGTACAATCTTACTTCATGCAAGAGATGACTTCTTCACTATCGCGAATCGCGCTTGCAAGACTCCAAATGCACGTTCTACATCTTTGCGTGCTGCTTCTTGTCGTTCAGCAAATAACCTGTCCTTCGGTGTTTGTGGATGAACGATGGACGGAATGAATGCTGCCCATTTTGGATAAATATCATCAGTAAGATAATATCCCATATTATATCGAGAACCATTTACCTCAAAATTCACAGGTGGAGCTCGTCCTTCCATTACGTCGTCAAAAACCGGAGATCGTTGCAGGACATTTAAGTCGTTGCATGAACCTGGTGTGCCAAAAAACGAGTGCCATATCCACAAGTCAGCCGACGCCACTGCCTCGAGAACAAGAGTGGCATTGCCACTACGCCCTTGATATTGGCCCCTCCACGCAACAGGGCAATTTTTCCACACCCAGTGCATGCAATCGATACTTCCCATCATGCCTGGGAACCCACGCTGCTCACCAACTTCAAGTAGTCGTGCTAGGTCATTTGCATTAGGTCTTCGGAGATACTCACCGCCGAAGTTGTTAATTACACCATCTCAGAATTTCTCAAGTGCGTTTCTTGCCGTGGATTCACTTAGCCTCAAGTATTCGTCCACCTCATCAGCCGCAACACCGTACGCTAGCATACGAATCGCCGTGGTACATTTCTGCGGGCCAGAGATGCTCATCCTACCGGTGGCGTCTGGATTACGTTGGAAGAAGACATCAGACGCCTCAATGACACTCACAATGCCAAGAAATACATGCTTTCGCATCCTAAATCTTCTCCTGAAAATGTTGTCAGGATAAACAGGATCGTTAGAAAAATAATCGGCAATCAAACGGTTGTAACCAAGCTCCCTATCTCTATCTGGGTTCGAAGTTCGCATTCTACGCCTCTTAGGACGTTGGTCCACCACTTGGGAGACATACTCCGTTAAGGAGTTCAACACTTGGTCGTAAACTTCGTCATTGGATGTTGAAGATGATGAAGAATTCCAACTGGAAGAGTTATCGGGTGAAGACATTGTTCGTAGATGAATGAGAGAGAACCAACCAGGAGGGGTACATTTATAGTTCTGCGAAGTAACCTACAATACGCGCTTGACTCACAAAAGACGAGACGATTGGATCGAGGCTTAGACTTCTCAAGCATCGAGGACCTACAGTACGCGCGTGATTCACTAAAGACGAGACGATTGGATCGAGGCTTGGACTTCTCAAGCATCGAGGACCTACAGTACGCGCGTGATTCACTAAAGACGAGACGATTGAATCGAGGCTTGGACTTCTCAAGCATCGAGGACCTACAGTACGCGCGTGATTCACTAAAGACGAGACGATTGAATCGAGGCTTGGACTTCTCAAACATCGAGGACTTACAGTACGCGCGTGACTCACTAAAGACGAGGCGATTTGATCGAGGCTTGGACTTCTCAAACATCGAGGACCTACAGTATTTCGTATTCTGTACTTGTATTGTATTTTGTTTCCGAAGTGTATATGTATTGTATTTGTATTTTGTATTTCTTAATTTATTTATGATTTTTTTATTTTTTTTATATCTAAGTAAATCATAAAATTGTTAATTAATCATAAAATATTTTTTCAATTATTTTGTAATACCTAATTAATTAAATTCCATTTACCTAATTAATACATTATCCTAATTATAAAAATAATCTTTATTTTTAAAACAAAAACAAAAAAAACTGGACGAATGGGGGGGCACGTGGCCCCCCGCCCGGGCGCTCAGGGCGGATTCCCGGGCGGCCTATTATTTTATTTTTAAAATAATAAAAAAAACAAAATTTAAAAAATATACACATGAGGAACTTAATTGACAAACTATTCACATTGAAATCGGTAATTGAGATGTTGTTTTCATTAAGTAAAAACAATATCGTGGATATCATTTTTTATAAATATTATTTTTCTTTTAAAATTAATTATACTATAAATAGTAAATTAATTTACTATAAATAATATAAATTAAAAACGACATCACGGATGTCGTTTTATTTGAATTATTTATACTATATTTTGGGATTTGAATTAATTTACTTGTTCTTAATTCTTCAAATTTGAATTACTATAAATAATATTTTGGGATTTGAAAAAATCATACTTAGTATAATTATAATATTAATACATTAGAATAGTAATTTATAGTATAATTAATTCAAATTCTATTTAGTTTCTCACGTTTTCAAGGTACACAGTTTGTTAATTAATTTTCTCACATACATATTCTTTTGATTTTGTTTTTTTGGTGATTATTTTGGAAAAAAAATCCTGAAAAATATGCATTAGTTTATTATAATCCGATTCTCACCCAATGAAACGCACCTGAGGAACAGTCTTCAAGAAAGGTTTTGCCATAGCAGCCAGAGAAGAGAGGACCATTTCTGATAAGTTTGTCCTGCGATCCTAGTCCCCATTTAATAAGTT
The DNA here is from genome assembly GCA_963682175.1 of Triglochin maritima. NCBI lineage: Eukaryota > Viridiplantae > Streptophyta > Magnoliopsida > Alismatales > Juncaginaceae > Triglochin > Triglochin maritima. The sequence continues at coordinate 1,195,002 of OY821782.1, forward strand.
AGGTGACAATTAACAAGGGATGACTCCGGATGAGGTTCACTTTCGGTACTATTAATTTTTTGTTAGTTTAGGGAATTCTTTCCGTCCACCTTTGAATGAGGTTGTAATATTGTGAAGACAAACGGAAGTTTGTATCAAAAGAGATAAACGTGCACTTCAAGTTTCAACGCTGTTATTGTGACCAATGTGCTTGTAAATAGTAAACAAGTTCACATATTACAGCTTATTTATCAAAGCAACTGTTGAGAGCATTGATGCTATTATATTCAACATATATAAAAGCCACTATGGGAGGTTTGAAATTCCTGAGGAATTAAGCTCCGAAGAACTGTCTTTATGATGCTTAGAGCATCCTTAACGGCGCCTAGGCAGTTCCCTGACGCTCTGGTTTCTCTCTCAGCCACGTCAATTTTTCTTTCCGCCACGTCAGCTCAAACCTACTCCCCTAAATTTTTCTCAATCACACCCAGAAACAACTCAAGCGCCTTACATTCTCTCCCCTACACGTCATTTCGGGATCAATTCTAGGCAAAACACGAAAAATTATCAATAAATTCTAGAAAATATAAACAAATAAAAAACTTATTTTCATAAAAAAAATTGAAAAAACGATTTTAAATGATTTTAAAAACATTTTCTAAACACAAAAACACAAAATAAAAAAAATAAAAAAGTGACCAATGGTAGGGGACACGTGCCCCCCACCCAACACCTTTCCTAGGCGCCTGGGGCGGAATTTCTGGCGGATGGGCGCCCGAAATTCCACCCCAGGCACTGATTTTGTATTTTTTTATATTAAATTCGGTGATGTGGCGGGTAGATTCAGGGGCGCCCGAAAAGTGACCAATGGTTAAGGATGCTCTACCACACGTAATGAATCTTAAAGTCAGACAATATTGTAAGGTTGCTAGGACAATAATGAAGCAATGTACTTGTTTAGGCGTTATATTAATTAAAACAAAGAAAATTCTAAGATCTTTAAATAATATTTAGTTTGTAAATCCCAAGAGTTTTATCTTGCTTATTGATAACGATTAACACTTCAAATTCTTAAGAACGGATTCAATCAATGAGCATTTTTTAAAAAAATCGGGGAAAAGATTTATGTTGGTATCTCTTTGCAAAACAAGTATTGTCACTTGCACTTATATTTTTGTAAAATTGTAATTGTAATTGTTTTATTTTACTCTTTTGCACATTGTCTTCTTTTTGTTCAACTCCAAAACCCTCAAACTATGTGGATATGAAACTTTCTAATAAAGATGAAGACGTGAAATCCTAGCCTTTTGATCTAGTAATATGATTTTGAAATCAAATTTCGAAAGCTATAATGTCCCACGCATTTCACTCATCTCAATTTTAAAGAGTATTACTTGTTACACTTACATATAGCATACAACAATATGTTATCCGAAGAATGAATTATTTACCATAACATGATTTATAACCTTTCAACTCTACCATCCAACTAATAACCTTATAACCATAGGAAAACAACTACCCTCTTAATAGGACGGTTTCACCCCTGGTCTTTAAGCATTTCCAATTTCTTGAAGAAAAAAAAGAGAAAAAAGAAAAATCAGCCACTCTCATTTGACCTGTTCTGTATCTTTTTACCCTCATCATTGACAAGCAACTGTAGGCAAACTTTTTGGTAACCCAATACAGTAGTTAAGAATCTTCACTGTTTCCAGAAACTTGCATAAAACAGCAAAATATTTACTGCAAGATGCTCTCTTTTAAAATCACACTGCTAACCACAGACCTCAATACATCACACCCTTCACATCTATATCAAACTTGCCACCTTTTGCCAACACGACACAACAGAAGCCTAGAGACAACTATGGGAGGGGTGTGTGGAGAGAATAGTGCAGATGAGATGATGGGCTACCATTGCACCACAAGTGAGAATGAGGTGTTGGTTAAGAAGAGGGTGGTGGTGGTGATTGATCAAAGTAGGATAAGAACAAGACATGTTGTGATGTGGGCACTTACCCATGTTGTTAACAAAGGAGATCTTCTAACTTTGCTTCATGTTGTGTCTCACTTTGGTGGCTCTCCTCAGCTTGCTCACTCTCTTGGGTCTCTCTGCAAAGCATGTAAACCTGAGGTAAAGCACATTACCTTCTATTAATTTATCCATAGTGTTTGCTACATTCATGGGAATATGGTAATTAAGGAAGAAACTAACTTTGTGAAGGTTGAAGTGGAGGCACTGGTGATTCAAGGACCAAAGCTGGCAACAGTGCTAAGTCAAGTTAAGAAGTTGGAGGCCTCTGTGCTTGTTGTTAGCCAGAAGGAGCCTTCCTTATTTTGTTGGTAAGATGAGACATAATGTGGTGTTTGGCAAAGTGGTCTTTTTCTTCTTCTTTCTAATCTCAAGTTTCATGTTCTTGTGCAGTTTGTTTGGGAATAAAGATGAGGAGTTTGTGGAAGAGAGCATCAACAGAGCTGAGTGTCTGGCTTTGGCTGTGAGAAAGCAGAGTGGAGGGCTTGGTGGCTATCTGGTTAGCTCAAGGTGGCAGAAGAACTTCTGGCTTCTTGCATGAAAAGGTCAAAGAAAAAGATGCACCATTTGGTGTTTCTCTGACAAATCAAATCACCCAATCCATCTTTGTCTCGTTGTAGTGTCACTGTATTGTGCATGATATGTTCTCCCCGTATGGCTGTATCCCGTGTAAAGAAAATTCCGAGTCCTTGTGATGGCAACCGGCAAGTACTAACTTCTCCATATTTCACAAATTAAAATGTTATCGCTTCTTACTCCTCTTCGTTACAATATGCAATAAAAATCCACCCACCTTTGCCTCAGTGGTTGTGATTCTATAATGATATTCTTTATGGTGGACATGATTCTGTTACAAGAGAAGACCAAACCAAAATGAATTACAGATACCCAATATACTGAATAAAATGACAAATGTTCAGTGTGCAAATATTCCAAAAATGACCTGCAAAGTCTAAATGAGAACTGCACAAAACATTAACCTAAAGTTGAAAAATTATAGGGGTGGTTCAGAGTTTAAACACAATGTTCATATGCCTAATCAGTTATATGGGCTGTGGAAACAACAAAAGGATCAACAATTACTTATCGAGAATAAACTCCGTCTTGGGTACAGTACACTCCGTCTGGATAGCTAATCTTGGATAGCCTAATACTAGTGTGGTCTTCTTTTCAGGCATTAAACCTTGTCACTTACAAGAGGGAGCAGCTCAACTCGACTTTCAGATGACCGGGGAGTCCGAGGTGTTTGAACAAGTTTGGACTGCTGAGAAAGCTTATGTCTAACATAACCATAGAATGTACACCCTAACAGCGTTAAAGCACATCCAAAACCATTCAGTAGCGGTATCGGATTCCTAAAGATAAACCATGAAACCAAGACAGCAACAGCAACCTGCAAAATGAATGCCCGAAAGTAAGAAAAAGTGTATCAAGGAAGTTACATCATTCAATTTGGGATAGAGAAATTTGCTTGTGTTGGTTGTATACCTTGAGATTACCAGCAACATTGAAGGTCACAGCAGTAGTAGAGTGTATCACATAGAAGATGGAAAAATTAAGACAAAAGGCCAACACTCCAGACCCAAAAATAATGATCACTGCAGATCCAACAGCTTGATTTGTATAAAGCCAATTTACAACAGCAACTCCTTCAAGTAATACAGCTGGAATTGCAAGAATCATGGTAGCCAAAGGTGCCATGTAATATACAGTGTTAATGCTGCAACAAGTACATGGTAAATTAGGTAAAAGACACAAGACAGTGGAATTTGAAAGAAAGAAAAACTTCTGAAACAACGGTTTCAAGTTTTCATTCATATACTTGTGAAGGACAACCAAGCTACAACCTTCAACATCATTTTTTAATCTAATTTATAACAAGCATTGAGACGTGGAGGGTTGGTTGAGAGTATATAACTAGAGTACAACAAAAAATGAAAGACCATCATTTCTAGAGTGAACAGTATGAAGATAATACAGACAATAAAAGGTCGAACTGGTATATAGCAACTGAGAATACAGAAGTTTTACATGCAAATTCGGGAACCTCTTACAGAAGTACTGGAATTCAAACCACAGGCAATTAAGAAGTTGTAGTTCTTTTAAAAGTTTAACTATCTTTACCACTAACTCCACATCATCTCGCATCTATTGCACAAATTTCAGTAAATAACAAAAATTATGGATGAGTGAAAACCCATACACAACTACAAGCTTCAGTGGAAACATGTAAGTCAGAACAGTGTAGCCACTAGTTACCATGTAGGATTTTGTGATAAGACACAAGCATCTAAAGAACACCAAAGCAATAAGACCAGGATAAGTGAAAGAATATAATGATAAGTTAACACATGAAAAGAGATAATTACCTATCAAAGTTGTATCCATGGAGTAAAGATTCTGCCAGGATTGTCTTTGTCGATGTGGCTAGGCAGCCAAAAAGAGCAGCGCAAAATCCAACAACATTAAAACTAAGTTCAGTTATAGAAGTGAGAAGAATCCCCCCAACAATTGGCACCAGTGAAAGCCATATGCGAGAGTCAAAAAATTTCCTCCAGAACAACCACTGAAGAATGACTATCAATAATCATAGGGTTAGTAAAATTAAATTAAATGAGTACTTGCAGCAATAAGTTTACAGATGGAGAAGAACCAAACCAAATTTACCTGTCGTGGCAGGAGTGAATGATTTTATAGTTTGCATGAAAGAAACTGGAATGTACCGTAGGCTCACATTTCCCAACACAATGTTGATGCAGAACACTAATGACATGGGAAATATTCTTCTCCACCGATCTTGTGGATCAACTTCAATCAATGGTTTAACATTCAGCACCTTTATGGCAAGATATGCTCCCACTGAAGAGCATATGAAGTGGATGCATGATACCGTCAATGGAAACTTGAAATCTAGTTTCTGTATGACATGATATAAGTAGCGTAAGTATCGTAATCTTCCACAATTTGAGCAATAGAAATCATATCAGAGGAATGTTTCTCTATTCGGTCCTTCTTTGTCGGTAAAGAATTTTCTAAATCTAGCCTTTATTGCTCATAATTTTATTGCAACTATGCAAAGCAGAGCCAAAAGACACTGTTTATGGAACCGGATACATAAATGCACAAACATGAACACTACATGATTCGATAAAAGAAGTGCCAAAATGAATGGTTTACACGTCTAGCTTGTTAGAAGATAGAAATGCAGTAGGGACAAAAACAGAATAGCCTGTCACAACACTCCATACCATAAATCACCATTTTTTTGTATTAACTTCATCTCCTTCATGTATTGTTGTATACTTGTATTCCACTCCCTTCACTGAAAAGAATCATTTCACATCGAAAACAAATAACTTGTCGTCCGAGTGGCAAGTAGACCTTACACAGGAGAAAATAATGCATTCCATTTTCAATCCTCGCATATCTGATATTGGAACTACATTCTACCATACAGAATACACATTTTCTCCTTTTCTACTTATAATCAGGACAAAATGCTGAAATTCCCAACATTTCCAAGAAACTCACTAATGTTTGTACAAATTTAGCAAAAGCAGACTTAGCAGTTGCTGTCAAACACACAAAAAAGATCAAAATTATCACCACCAAATCCCACCTGAAAGATCCACTTGTTAGCGATGATAAGACTAATTTTTCATCAATCCGAACACTACCGCACTACAAAACACATAATTAACAACTTCTCCACCCCAAAAAAAACCCACTAAATCCAAACAAATAAAGCAAACCACTTCCAACCAAAAACACATTTCCCTCACTCTCAACTCAACGATGCAGTAACCAAAAAGATGAAATCTTTGATCCACCTGAAAGATCCACTTGTTCATGATGATGACACTAACATTGAAGCCCCACCACTGCACGATTGCGAGCAGAGCCCTCACTGTCCCCCACGAAAGAGCCGGGCTTTCGTCCATCAAGACTAGATCCCGATTGAGGTCACAAACCCATCCAACCCTAACCCTAATCACTGTTCGTCGCCGAGTCGCGATGTGGGGTCGGGTGGATTTGGACTGGACCGGAGTGGGAGATTCCAACCGGATTCCTCCCAGATTCCTCCAAACACGATTCGGTTCGGTCGGGGTCTGCGTTTGGATAAATTTGGACTCTGGAGTCTAGACTGGTCCGGATCGTGTCTTTTTCTGACTCTTATCTGTAAGTCATTTAGGAATCATGCATTCGATTTGATCCATGAACTAGTAAACTATAGATATAATTGGTTTGTAGGAAGTGAGAAGATTTTTGAAACTTAAGTTTATAAATTCATCAAAATATGAGATAAAAATCAAATTTATGATATTCTAAAATTTCCGTCCGTTGAACTTTCAAAAAATAATTTCTCATGCAAAGCAATTACTAAAAAAATTGGAATTCTAATTTCTCACTTTTAAATTATTTTCTTGCAGATCAATCGCACGTTACATTACCATGGGGTTTAGCCATCGGTTTGTGGATCAATGGTTTTTTGTAATTTTCTCCTCCATTCAACGAGTTTATATTTTAATTTTGGAGAGTCGTTGGATTCATGAGGTAATTTTCTATACATTTTGGAAGCTGATTTTTTAGCTTCATTCTTGATTGCATTTAATATTTCTGTATGTTTATGTTGATTTAAGTGGCATTTAACCATGAACCTCATAATAATTTCCATTTCCGCATTAATGCATCTGATGGTCTTACCTCCTTTCACTTTTGGTTGGGACATCTTGCACTCTGTGTGTGACGGAATTGTTACATAAATATCTCGTCTATAGAAAATTAGTTGTTCTATTTATTTGTTTGCAATTATAAAGACGGCTACCTTCTATGCCATCAAGATATATTGCAAAAGAAACTAGAGACGACCACCTATCTCAAGCTCTATTTGCAACATTTAATCATATCTGCTAATTCGTGGAAGTCTTCGGACCATCCGTAATTATGACCAGGGTCAACCTAGTTATGAGTTTTTTCTATCTTCTCTATCTTTCACGTAGGTTTTTTTCTCATTCACATTAATTTTCTTTTTTCCCAACTCATTTTCTTCTATTTTCAACACTATTCACATCATAACTACAACCTACCACAACTCATCTCACTCATCCACAAAATAATACCTCCAAATCATTTTAACCCAATTATATACACTACAAAAAAAACCAACAGGGTGACACCTCCCTGCCACAACCTGGTTGACCCAGTGAGGAGGCGACGACCCGATCGTCGGGGGAGTCATGGGTCATCCACGACCCCGTTATTTATGTTCTGAGGGCCGAGATTACTTATCTTAGAAGATGTCACATAGGAACTAGGAAGGCGATATATACTCTGGTTAATTTAACGCTCCTTCAACCTCAAAGAATGTGGTTTTGAGTAAGTCCGCGAGCAGGGATTATTTATTAAAAGTAATTCCTTCAAAGATATCAATCAATATGACAATATTTGCTTTGAGGGGGGGAAATCCAATAAGATCGCCAATCCTAGGATAGCTCAGTGATAATGGTAAAGACACTGGTTTATGTGGTCTCTGACCATCACTTTGTTGCAATTAAGCACGGTGGCTTACATCACTAGAATTGTATCATGCTTATGCAGCAAAACATAAAACCAATCGCTTCAACCAACCTCGTCAACGTGGAAAGCTGCATAAACAATTTGCACATATTCGAGGTCAGATTCTCATACAGCTGTACTTGCATTTGTTCTTAGGAAAATGCAACTTGATAATGTTCCTTGTCTAATTATTATTTTAACCAAATCATAGAAGAGATAAATGGCAAATGGAAAGTGGGCAGCATAGTACTGTTGTAGGGCAATGCAATATTCCATATATAAATGATATCCTACGAGACCTTTTTAGAAAGCTATCTAGGTTGATTGTATTATATCATGTTCGTTACTTTGCCGCATAAATTATTTGCATGCTGCGTCAAGTCGCCCTGACTACGCCCATCTAATAAAGGAAATTATTATTCGTCGTCCCAAAATTACTTAAATCGTCTGTCTAATTATCATTTTGTCATTCACAATTCATTTAATACACATTTTGTTTTGTCTCTTAAACTAAAAATTATACCTACGTTTTTCTCACTTTACCAGTACCAACATCACGAAAATGTCTTTACCAGTACCAACATCACGAAACGTCTGGATCCGGTAAAGTAAGCCCAAAAAAATAATTTCGTGTCGGACGTCTGCGTAAGCCGCCCCCATAGTGGGGGCGTCCTAGCCAGACATTTTTTATAATGTTGTGTAATTTTAAATTATTTCATGTTCCGTTGCAAGATTTTGGTGGTAATGGAGTATATTACAGTGACTTTTTTGCAAGTACACAAGTATTTCTAACAATCGACAACGCGAATAAACGGGCGAATAAGTTGTCATCGGAGCCGAGTTTTTTTTTTGTAATATCATCTTATAAATCATATGCAGATAATTAGATTGATTGTTACCTAAGATGCGATCGCAGAAATGAAATGTGTTCTCGGGATATAGATATTGCACTATTAAAGAACATGAAAAGAAAGGGTTGTGGTTGTCGTTCTTTGATAAAGGTGGTCGAGCGACGGGACCATGAAGGACGAGTTGTAGTTTCTAATAGTACACATGGTAAGCACAACCACAAACTTGCAGTTTATCCAAAGAGTCACCGACATATCAGCGGTCTTAGTCTTGGAGTCTAGAAAATTGGTTGTGATATAGCTGAGACACAAGCGAAATCACGTAACATCTTCTTGGTGGTAAAGGAGAAATTCTCGGAGGATAATCCCAATCAGAGACACATTTATAACTTCAGAGAGTACATGATGAGGACGAAATCTGAAGACAAGAATCCCGCTCAACAATTTCTGCACCAGACAGTGTAGTTTCAGTACTTACATTGGATTATAGCGGATGAAGGAACTAATGTCATCACTCACGTATTTTTGGCACATCCGACGTCAGTTCAGTTGTTGCGCACATATTTTTTTGTAATCTGCATGGATTCGACGTATAAAACGAAACAGTACAAGATGCATTTGTTCGAGATGGTTGGGGTGACACCAACAAACATGAACTTTCTTGTCGGCGATGCGATTATGAAATATGAGACGGAGTCCAATTACCGGTGGGTGTTGAAGAAGTTGCGAGATCTGTTATTGGATACTGTCAAGCCGACTGCAATAATAATGGACCAAGAGTTAGGACTTATGCAATCAGTGAAAGAGGTTTTTTCTGAGTTTGCTCATTTACTTTGCACCTTACATATAAACAAAGACGTATACAACTACGCATATCACGTATTTGGCAAGAACAAACAGTTTGCAGAGAATTTGAAGTATGGAAAGTGGAGGAAAGTAATGATTTCTACTTCAGAAACCGAGTACGATAGAGTTGTCCGTAATCTGAAAGATTATTTTCATTATTGGTCAGCAGGGGGCGGCTCCCACGGGCGCTCACCCCAATTTTATTTTATTTAAATTTAATGGAACATTTTACCGGATTCGAGTACAGCGGGCAACCTGTTGGTTCCTTTACTAACCTCCGAGACATTATTCTTGATAATTATGAGAGGAAGATGAAGAGAGAGTGGTGGTAGGAAAGTGAAATGAAGAGATATATAAGTAGAAAAGAGAGAATGTCAAAACCATAATTCACACAGACGATTTAAGTAGTTTTCAGACGGCGAATAACAATTTAGTAAATAAAAGTCAACTATTTATTTTAGTAACTGTGGAAGAAGACGAAGTCTATAATTCGTTATATTATTCCCATGAAGTATTGTCACATGAAATATAGCTAGGGAACATTGGGTTAAGCATGGTTATAGCTTATACTAATAACAACTTGGGGCGCATTTTTTGCGTGGAAATTTATTATTCTACCCGCTCTTTTTTTAATCTCAAACAAGCCAATGTACGAGATTTTTGGTGTTTAGTTTTGGTTATCCCAAGATTAAGCCTCTGTTGGTGCTTAGGGTCCATTTGAATAGCTGAAAATAATATACAACCATGCCCATTCTCCTATTATTTCGTTTGGCGTTAATGAAACAACTAATCAAGGTTTTAATTCTTAGTGAGATTAAAAATCTAAATATTCTACAGAAAAAAATTCTCAGAGTCAAAACTCCCAACTGAACTTATTTTTTGTAAATCTAGCAGTAATCATTTACTTAAAGATCAAATACTTAATTAATTTTCAACATAACTAAAAATCCAAACCCATAATATATAAACGCTCCATAACTCATACGATCGATCATCATTAAAGTCTCAATCCATCACTATCCCGCCGTCGCCTTTAATTTTCTCTATATATACGAAAAAAATCCCACCATGACTATGAAAAAAATCCATATTAATTAACCCACCAAAAAAATGACAAACCCAAAAGATTTTGGTCGAAACCATGGATCCATCATCCTCACATGCAATTTCCTTCTATAAATACACATCACCTCCACCTTCAATCTTCCTCTCCATTTTTATTACTATTATTATTATTACGACTCCCCAGTCCCCACCATGGAAGACCTCCAGACCCAAACCAAACCACACCAACCCATACTAGACGAGCTAAAGTCCCTATGGAATCTAGCTTTCCCCATAACGGCCATGAACATGGTGGTGTTCCTCCGGGCCATGGTCTCGGTCCTTTGCCTCGGTCGCCTCGGTAGCCTTCAGCTAGCCGGAGGAGCCCTTTCGATAGGTTTCACCAATATAACCGGATACAGCGTTTTGTTCGGTCTCGCGTCCGGACTCGAGCCATTCTGCTCTCAGGCTTTTGGCTCCCGAAACTTCCAACTCATATCTCTCTCACTGCAACGCACCATACTGCTCTTGTTACTGTTCACCATACCGATATCGTTTTTATGGATAAATCTTTCCCCGATATTGACGTCTCTCGGACAGGACCTGGAGATTACTGAGGTCGCTGCTGAGTATTGTTTGTATTCTCTTCCTGATCTTCTCACAAACGCATTTCTGCAACCCCTCAGGGTTTATCTCAGGTCGCAGGGGATTACTAAGCCCATGATGTATTGCTCCGCTCTCGCGGTTCTTATTCATGTTCCTCTTAATATCCTCCTCGTCTTCGTCCTCAACCTTGGTGTTCCTGGTGTTGCGATTAGTGCCGTCATCACTAATCTTAATATGGGGTATGTTATATTGTTATGTATCACTCATATATATTTTTATTTTATTTTATCACCCGTTCGTTCGTTGTCTAAATAAGTCAAGTGGTCGACACAACATTTTGATTTTGTGAACAAACAAAAAAAAACACTCCATCTTCAGATCCCCCCCCCCCCCCCCCCTCCATTTTGTTATATATATATTTGTAGAACATTAATTCTGATATGGTTTTCACAGGTTGTTCTTGTTAGGGTATCTTTACGTATCGAAGGCGTGTGTGATGACATGGAAGGGGTGGTCATGGAAGGCGACAACAGGCTTAACGCCGCTTCTAGGACTAGCGTTACCGAGTTGCTTTGGAATTTGCTTGGAGTGGTGGTGGTACGAGATCGTGACCGTTCTCGCCGGATACTTGCCGGAGCCAAAGGTGGCCGTGGCCGCGACCGCGATTCTTATCCAGACAACTAGCTTCATGTACACTATACCTATGGGACTCGCAGCTTGCGTTTCTACCCGAGTCAGTTCTTCCAAACTATATATTTTCTATTTCCATTTATATCGCAACATCCATGTAACGACGTAATTAATACACATTGTTAGGAACTTAGGATTCAATTCTGGTTAAAAGATTTGAGACAGTCCGGCCAGCCAATAACATGAATCTCTTTGACGAAAAGTTCCATTTCATTCGAATTAGTAAATTTGTTGGTCAACGTTTTTTGGACTCGATTATTGCATGCATGGGGGTTTTTGTTGTTTTGCTGCTCACATGTGAGATGGGCATGTACTTTGGGTTGTGTTGCGGTTCGGTGTGTATAATTTTTTTATTTTTTTTGTCCATCACATGCTTGGGGGTTGTGTACTTGTTTTCCCGTTCAAGACTGCGTTGTCGGTTTGTTTTGGCTTTTCATGCGCGCATTTCTTTTCGCATTTTTTCACAAGTATACATATTTGTTTTTTTTATAAACCAATCACAACTTTAGAAATGCTTAATATGTGAAAAGTGGAGGCGTATTTATGAAAGTTTTATTGTAGAAGTTTTTTTTTTAAAAAACAGTTATGTTAATTTATTATAGGTGGGAAATGAACTTGGAGCCGGAAAGCCGAAAAAGGCACGACTAGCCGCACTAGTAGCTTTAGGTTGCGGCTTTGTGATAGGAGGAATCCACGTGGCATGGACAGCTTTATGGCCGACGAAGTGGGCCAGCGTATTCACCACAGACGAGGCGGTGGTCGGTCTCGCGGCGGCCGCATTGCCATTGGTCGGGTTATGTGAGCTCGGCAATTGCCCGCAAACCACCGGCTGCGGTGTCCTACGTGGCACGGCCCGACCCGCCGTAGCGGCTCGTATTAATCTCATGTCATTCTACTTAGTTGGGACCCCAGTAGCCGTGGGTCTCGCATTCGGGCTCCGAGTCGGATTCGGTGGGCTTTGGTTCGGTTTGTTAACGGCCCAAATGGTGTGCGTGGTTCTGGTGTTGGTCGTCGTCCTGGTTCGAACCGATTGGGACCTTGAGGCTCTTCGAGCCAAGAACCTAACCAACATGGAGATGAACACCCTCGACGACCTCGTTAACGACACAATCCATAAAATGCTTAGCCAAGTCGAAGAGGGCGCATGAAGCATCATCATTGGCGGATGGATAATTGCACCACTTGCGGGTCCCATTAGTTTTGGCATTATGGGCGTTGTTAAATCAGCTGATTTTGCTCCTGAATGGGCTGGGTTGGCTTGGGGTCTAATGTTTTTGCTCTTATTTTGTCTTGTTGGTGTTCTTAAAGAGGAGTGGGGCGGTGTGCTTTCCAGAAGTGGGTGTAATGTAGAGAGTCTATAGACATGACAAACTTTAAAACTTGTAGCCACAAGTGGGTACAGGATGACTTCAATGATGCAAAAAAATACCAAAGTTTTTTTTGGCTTGTATGAAGAGTACATAAGTAACCCTGTCAGTCAGTCAGTCAGTCAGTGTCTGCAGTCTGCACAAGATAAGAGTTGATTACCAAACCATCTAGTCCAGGAGTAGTGCTGATATGAACATCAACACAAGATATCTACATAATATTCTCCATTATCCTCATTCCTCTCATGTAGTGGCATGTGGCTCTTTGAATTTATGTTCAGATGTTCTTTTGTTTTTTATCTATCTAATTTAACTGTTACGATTCAATATTCAGATGTTCTTTTGTTTTATCTATCTAATTTATGTTCAGATGTTCTTTTGTTTTTTATCTATCTAATTTAACTGTTTTTATTTGGTATTGATACAAATTGCCAGTGTATAAACTCGAAACTCGATCTTTAAATTTCGTTGCTAGTTTATATAGATCGAACCATACTGAATACAGTTTGAACTTTGGTCTTCTTGGGACGTGAGAACGGGGCACACGTGTTGTTCCCACTTTTTTATACCCCATTGTAGAGTGCAGTCTTTTTTACGTGAGTGGGAATTAAGGCGTTTATGGTCTCTACTTTTGGGCCGAACTTTTTGTATGGTTCTCTTTTCTTTTAGCAGAAGATGGGGTATAAAGGTTGATGGATTAGATACGTGATGATGATATATGGAACAAACATTCATCAAATGATTGTGCTCTCTAGTGGAGGTTATGGGCCTGCTTGTGGCATGGAACAAATAAAGGATTGGGCGCCTTTTGGATATAGAATATTGTCAGTTCCACTGGGCTTCATTAAATAAAGAACCTTTTGCATATATGTCCCTGCAAAGTGCAAACATCACGTTACCGCTACCGGTTAGATAATATTTGGAACCTTTTTATTCCCACTAAACTCATCATCATCATTCATCAATACTAAAAAGCAAACGCAAACAGAGAACACACATACTATGGGGGAAAATACACTATACACCAATGCACTCTCTGCAGTCTGCACTGAATTTGTAAATGTGATTTTCACTGTGAACCTATCTATCTGAGTCTTCTAACTCTTCGTCAGTCAATCAATCTCCTCGTAGATAATCTCTTCAACATTCGATGTATAACTCAACTAGTCTAAGTACTATAAAAGTAGATGTGCAATAGGGATTTGAACCAAGAACTAAACTTTATTTACTTTGTTGTTGGGCTTATATGCTCACTCTATGTAAGCTTGCAAGGTTAACTCTTTTGTAATAATCTCATGGCTGTGGTTCTTAGCAAATAGTTTATTTACTTAATGCAACTATCAAATTCTCAAGAAAAAAAGATAGGAGTTTGAACCTCAACCCCAAATACCCTTCTAATTGGCAGGATGCAGATTCACGACTAATCTTAATAATTAAAAGTAACTTCTACCACTTATCAAAAAAGATCTCCCCGTAGTAGATGTCTTAGTTTTGCCTTATTTGACATTTCACTCAATTGAACGTATCTACAATTAGGTTTGAGGTGCAAGCTTAATAGTACTACTTGGTATGTGTTTCCATGTATAAATTAACATATTACGTACGTTCACATGCACACCTTGTAATGTATATTTAAGTGCATTCCATTTTGTTTAGTTGATATATGTAAGCTACATATTTGTGTAAAGATAATATAAGGTTATGTACAAAGATATAAGGTCATTTTGACTACACAAAGATGCATGCATATAATCTTGTTTGTAAGGAGTATGTAAGCGAAGTCTCTTAAACAAACAGGGTCCACTTTGACGAACTAAACAATCATTCGATCTAGTGGTCAATCTCAAGACTACTGTAGTGCTTATTCTATTAAATTAAACTATTAGAAATCTGAATTATTTATTTGTGCAACTTTGAGAAAGATTCTTTGCACCAATTCAATATAAATACTTTGGAAATTATCGCTTCTCAAAATAAAAACAAACCGGAGACCATTAGTGGAGCTTAGTGACGTTCGATCGTACATGATTTGCAATTTTATATCACATGATTGGCATAGATCTTAGGCACTCAAGCAAAGTAACTTATAATGCAGGCTTATTTCACGTATAAAATTTTAGAACGATGCATGCTCCATTTTTAAATTTCAATTATGGCTGATTGTCAAGATAGTCTACAATATGTATACTTTTTGGATAGTCAAGATATGTCGCTTTCTAGTCACAAATTAGAGATACAAAAAGTACAGATGGGTGACATTTTTAGACAATATTAACAACCTCGCACACCCATTTGCGTAAACTAGTAAGGTGGGATTAGGACGTACGTTTGAGTCTCATAATCATAGTAACTCGTGGTTGGTTGGAGGTTGATTTGCACCAAATGTTACTAATTAAAGTTAACCTCTATCCATGACTTGCGTTGATGCATCCGCTGAAAAGTTTTTGAAACATTATCACAGCATGGATTATTCCACTTAAAATCAACTAGTTAAATTTGCATTGTTATCTAATATTGCGAAAAGCTCGAAATTTTAATTTGTTATGTTTGAACGTTTGATGTGAATAGGAATAGTGATCTTTTGAGTCACTGAAGCTAAATCCCACCCGATATGTTCCATCATGCGACAAATCATTTTGAAGCAATCGATCCCACAAAAAAATATGTGAACATGTGAGCAAAACGTGGCATTTTATTCAACCTCGGAACATGATTTATGTTTATTAAAACTCAATATTTGATATTGTCTATTTAGTAAAATAAACTTTAAGTGAATTACTTTAATGTGTGATTGATTTTGAAGAAGTTAAATAAATTTTGAATTTTTAGTTTCATGATTTTTTTTCACTTTGGAGTGGAAGTGAAGAAATTCATCTTAAGTACAAAATTACAAGAGTGAAACGAACTCTTGGAAGTGGACTTCCAACACTTATATGTTATTTTCTTACAAACCAATCAGACACCAAGAATAAGTATTTGAAGTAGTTATTGCACATTGTAATAGTATCATTACAAAATAACAAAAATGGGATGATTTTAAACTTTGGTAACTTATTAATGCATTTTTATATCATGAATCAGTAGGTGGATTCGCTAACCACAACCAGCTTCCCAATGCTTGAACTTGTGACCGGTGATAAAACTCTTCTAAACAAATATTTTGAAAATTACGAGCTTTACCTAAATTATTAAGGATAAATGTTGCAAAACCCTTTTAAAAATTTAATACTCCCATATACTATTTTAAAACCCTCTAAATATCTGAATCTTTCAAAACGACTCCTCACTAGGGGTGTAAACGAGTCAAGTCGAGCAAAATTTCGAGTCATAAGCATTATTTTATGTTATTACTAAATACAAAAAAAATAAAATATAAATGGATCAATAAAAAATTCGAGCAAGCTATCGAGTTGAGCATCAAAAAAATTCGAGTTTGAGCGACTCGTTTACCGAACCAAATTTAAAGTTTTTTTTTTATTTTTCATCGAGATCTTTTATTTCAAGTTAAACTAGAGTTGAACGTTTTTCGAATCGAGTTCGAGTCGAACTATCGATCGGAGTACCCTAATCATTACTCAAATAATTTCACTCTCTTTGTTCCAACAAATTACCAATTTGAATGCAAAAATAGAAAGTATTTTTTATGGGTATAGAAACTAATTAACCAAAAATCCAACCAAAACTCTTGTTTTGGGTAGGACGACTTGAAGAGCTTATCTGTAAATTTTGACTGTGGGGGGCCCAAATCTCACAATCCCAACAAACAAACTATTTACTTATTTAACAAAACAAACGCAAACGCAAACGCAAACGCAAATGCAAACGCAAAACCAAAATAACAATAGCAACAGGGAAAACGAGAAGAGATGGTGTTTTGGAACTGGTTTGGAGGAAAAGGGCCATCTGGTTTTGGCCACTCTTCCACTGCAGAAGAGGTCACTAATGGAATTGATGCTTCTAATCTCACAGCCATAGTCACAGGTATGTTAATTGTTATCTCCCTTTTCTCTCTATTTTTTCCGGACTTTTTTTTTGTAGAATAAGAAATTAACTTCTTGGGTTGGTTTTAAAATGAAAAAGTGTTTGTGTACCAAAGTGGATTGACATGAAAGTTGGCTCCAAGTTTTGGTTGGAACAGTGATGCAACATGCATATGTCAATTAGTATATGCCCATTTCCAATGGAACCCAGATTCGTTATTTTTGGCTTTTCATTTATAACAAACTAAAAATGCTTTAATAACATGGTTGGATATGCCAGTGGCAACTACAGTTCAGTAGGAATCTAATAACATCATGCTATCAAGATTTCGTACAAACAAATGGATTCCAATGACACTTATGTAAAGATTCGTAGACAAATATCTGTTTGATTTTTAATTTGAAAATGGTAGTATATGATTTTAATAAAGTAGAATAGATCAATAGAATAACATAAACATAAAACTCACATTCCACGTATACAATCCAAAGTCCAAACCATCGCCGAAGTAGTTGGAAACAAATCCGTGGGAACATATTGTCCATTTAAGTTAATAGTCATTTTCACAATTTTGATTAATTGGTGGAATTTTTAATGTTTGGATAGGAGCCACCAGCGGAATTGGGAAGGAGACTGCAAGAGTTCTAGCTCTAAGAGGGGCCAAAGTCATCATTTCGGCACGATCATTAGAAAGTGGTTCGAGCGTGAAAGCGAGCATTCTCGAGCAAATTCCTACCGCCAAGCTTGACGTCATGGAAATGGACCTCAGCTCCCTCAAATCAGTGGAATCCTTCGCTCGTGCTTTTAAATCGTCGAACAAGCACCTCAACATTCTCATGTTAAGTTTAATTTTCGACAAAAAAAACAAATAATCCTATTCTCACGACCAAGATAGAATTAATTATGTTCTTAATATATATTTTTTTTCTGTGCTTCAGAAACAATGCAGGAGTAATGCATTGCCCATACCAATTGTCAAAAAATGGAATTGAGATGCAATTTGCTACGAATCACATTGGTAATGGATTTACATCTTATGTATTTTAATTTCTTGGGATTTTTCCTGTTTCATAGTTTTATGTGTCCTTTACAAGAATGTAAATATTCTAGTTATTGGTTGACTTAACTTCAGGTCATTTTCTACTGTCAAATTTGTTGTTGGATAAGATAAAAAACACAGCCAAAGAAACAGGGATACAAGGGAGGATTGTTAATGTGTCATCCACAGCTCACACAAAAAGTGATTCCTCGTGGTTCGACCTTAACTTGCTGAATGACCCATCTAAGTAAGTTCTTCTGTCTGTATTTTTTTTCTTGGTTGATTTGCTTTGTTTCCGTTATTTCATTTACTTTAAGGTTTGGAACTTCAGTGGCATGATGGTATGGTAGGAAGACTCCTTGGGAGGCCGACCAATAAGAAATATATATATTCAATAAAATAGTTGTAAATTCTATTGTGATTATATTATGTATGTACAGTTTGATATATAACCATCATTTGTGAAATTCAATATGACTTGATTCATCTGATGCTTTTCCCCCCCTGTTGGCAGGTATAAACCATTCAAATACTACTGCCGTTCTAAGCTTGCAAACATACTACATGCTAATGAGCTAGCTAGGCGATTACAAGTACATCCATGCACATACTTTTTGTTAATCATTAATGATTAATGCATGAAAATTGTTATACAAACACGGTGTACGTTGCCAAAATACGGGTGATTCAAAAATCATATTAAAGCTCCAATGCTGTACATGTGATTTATCGATAAAAAATATATTTGTACGAGTAATTTCCAGCAAAACAATCATAACCTCACAGAAAAGGGAAGTTCCAAATTCAAAACTAGTTTTATTTGAACTGCAAAATCAAGTACAGTTTATCTTGTTGTATTACTACTTTATATTACTACTAGAGTTGTTAGACATGGAATGTTGAATTTGTTCTAACATGGATGGATTCTATCTGATCAGGAAGAAGGAGCCAATGTCACAGTTAACTCACTACATCCTGGTGTAATCCCCACACCTATCGCTCGTCACCTCGAATTTAACAGTAGGTTTACTTGGTCACAAACTTAAGATCCATTAGTACATGTTATGGCAAGCCTTTGGTGTTTCGAACTTAATTCCAACTAACCAGCTTCGAGCTTAGCTGCACCAAAAGTTATTCATGATTTGTGATTGTTTTTCTTTTTGCTCTTCTCAGAATTTGTTCTTAATTCCCTGGCTGTAATGGCAAAACCATTCCTAAAGACTGTTCCTCAGGTACTATAATATTTTCAATACGAAATCTTACAAAAAACTAGAATTTATGACGCTAATTAACTAACAATGATGTTGTTTATGTTTGAACAGATGGTTTAAATATGCATATCTAGAATTTATAAAAGTTAATTAACTAATTGTAACATCCCGATACAACGGAAAATTTTAAAAATTCATAATTAAGACAAAGAGTACAATAATCAAAGACGGGACTGTGACTTCTCATAAACAAATAGCGGTGCACCAGAATACATCAGAGTTTGCCAAAATGAATACATGATTACAACAAAACGACAAAGGAAGATAAACGTAATCATGTTGACCTCAGTGGTCCGACTAGAGGATCCGACTCCAACTGCGCGCGCTCGTCGATCACCACCCCACTGGACCTACTGCGGTCCTGAAAAAATGCAACAACAATGCCTGAGTTTCCAGAAGGAAACCCCGTATGCCAACTCACCTATATGCATGCATTACACAAATGAACCTATCATACTAGTAGCGTGTCATGACATCGACAGAAATGGAAAACATTTCCCCTGAAGGGTAAAACATGACATCAGTCCGACAGTCAACAACGAGTCTCCCGAGGAGACCTACTGCAGGCACATGCAGCCTTACAGCACGCGACATCGCACCCCCCACACGCGGCTACACTACTCAAGGGTTCGGCAGGGAACCTCTGTCACGCCTGCGCGCCGATAGAATACAGATCTGCAAATCTCAGTGGTCGGAGCCACAGGGACCAACGGGGCCGTCGCCCGGAAGGTATAACAACATCATCTCGATAGTTGCCCAGTCGAGGAATCAACATAGCCGGAACAGCCTCGGCCCCAACAATCATCATCGTCGGCACAACCTCGGCGGCATCACCGGCACAACATCGGTGGTCCATCACAACGTCCGGCACAACATTGGACGGGTCCAGACCGAAGTCTGCCAGGTCATCAGGCTCCTCGAGCCGCAAACACCAACTGCACCGCTATAAAAGCAGGGCAGCGACCTCCGTAGCCCGTGGGCCGGTAGTCACCTCACCCAACGCCAGTTGCGTGCCCGCACAAACATCAACACTGGGATCCGCGATCCCTCGAGCCTGCTATACTACAAAGTGCCCAACCATCCATCTCAAGTCACGGTCCATACACGGAGGTGACGCGTCTCGAACACCCACACTCTTCCCAACGACGGTCCCTGGGCAGGCACGCATCACGCGCCCACCGTCACCTCCCGGCTCACGCATAAGGCGAGGACACGGGTTTCCGTGGACAAAGTTGGCGTTCAAAATGGGAACCAGGAATTCTGTTCTGGACCCAAACGGTCGACCGGAAGAGGTGATTCGGTCGACCGTTTCCAGAAAGGAATCGGTCGACCGTACGCCTAAAACGGTCTACCGCTGCGCACAAAACACAATCCCCAACGGTCGAACAAAGGTCTAAAACCGGTCGACCGAACGATGTCAAAATCCGGAGTGTGGTCAACATAAAATCGAATCTAATGGTCGACCGACTCAGGGGTCTCGGTCGACCGAAAACAGACAGGGTCAACCTAATATTCTACGTCATAAAACGGTCGACCCACAACAAGCAACGGTCGAACAAACATGCAAATCTACTCAGTACACTTAAGTTCCGGTCGAACGACCCAAGGAACCGGTCGACCGACAACAGGCAGAAATGTCCCAACTCACCAGCAATATGCACTACCGGTCGACCGCCACCAGGCATCGTTCGACCGGTGAAGGTTAAAGTCGGGTAAAAACACTACATTCGGTCGACCGCCCAAAGGGACCGGTCGACCGTTGGTCGTCTTCCACCTCGCGTCAGCCGAGGTTTCTCACGGAAGCAACGCCGAAGAGGTCTCCGACCTCCCCGTTCGACCAACACAACTCTACCACGAGGGTTAGGAACCACAAAATCACACTATCAAGTTGACATACCTCGAAGAAGACAACGCAACCGCCGTAGCTCCGCTCGCGCTCGTTGCCTCCGGTGACCTCCTCGCGCACGTCCTCCGCATGCCTCACGCCGCTGGAAGCTCCCGAGCACCCTCTGGTCGCAAGAAGGAGAAAAACGAATGAGGGTAGAAGTGAAATGAGAAATGAGAGAGGAAGAGAGAGAAAACGTAATATAAACCATCTCCTTGCTACAGTGCCCTACGCACAACCCATCACCCTCTCCTCACGCGCACAGTGCTCGCCTCCTTCCCCTTCCCCATGCACACCACGCCTCCCCATGCAAAGCCAACTCTAATCCTCTTCTAAACCGAGATTAACCCTAAACAAGGGTTTGGGTTCTAACACTAACAGTGATGTTGCTTATGTTGTCTACTTTGCGATCACGAAAAACAACTGATGCAATTTTCTCACATTAATTTCAGGGTGCAGCGACAAATTGTTATGTAGCTCTGCATCCAAATCTGGAAAATGTGAGTGGAAAATATTTTTCAGATTGCAATGAAGCCAAACCAACAAAACTAGCAATGGACCAAGACCTTGGGAAGAAGCTTTGGAATTTCAGCGAGGAGGTGATTAAGAAGGCCGTCAAAGAAACTTGAACAGATTATTGTTTTCTTCTTTATTCGTCAGCTAAAAACATTACTTCGATTCTTTTTGCTTCTTCAGAGAGTGAATATGTGAAAGAATTGATATATAGTCTTTACTGTACAATAGATATATTCTCAGACAGATTTGTAATGTTTGTTAATAAATATTGAAGGCCCAATTTGGAAGGTTAAGAGCAACAGACATAAGCATCATAAAGACAGTTCTTCAGAGCTTAATTCCTCAGGAATTTCAAACCTCCCATAGTGGCTTTTATATATGTTGAATATAATAGCATCAATGCTCTCAACAGTTGCTTTGATAAATAAGCTGTAATATGTGAACTTGTTTACTATTTACAAGCACATTGGTCACAATAACAGCGTTGAAACTTGAAGTGCGTGTTTATCTCTTTTGATACAAACTTCCGTTTGTCTTCACAATGTTAATTGTCACCTAAACTAACAAAAGGTGGACGGAAAGAATTCCCTAAACTAACAAAAAATTAATCGTACCGAAAGTGAACCTCATCCCTTGTTAATTGTCACCTAACTTATTAAATGGGGACTAGGATCGCAGGACAAACTTATCAGAAATGGTCCTCTCTTCTCTGGCTGTTATGGCAAAACCTTTCTTGAAGACTGTTCCTCAGGTGCGTTTCATTGGGTGAGAATCGGATTATGATAAACTAATGCATATTTTTCAGGATTTTTTTCTTCAAAATAATCACCAAAAAAAAAAATTAAAAAAATATATACGTGAGAAACTTAATTGACAAACTATGCACCTTGAAAACGTGAGAAACTAAATAGAATTTGAATTAATTATACTATAAATTACAATTCTAATGTATTTATATTATAATTATACTAAGTATGATTTTTTCAAATCCCAAAATACTATTTATAGTAATTCAAATTTGAAGAATTAAGAACAAGTAAATTAATTCAAATCCCAAAATATAGTATAAATAATTCAAATAAAACGACATCCGTGATGTCGTTTTTAATTTATATTATTTATAGTAAATTAATTTACTATTTATAGTATAATTAATTTTAAAAGAAAAAATAATATTTATAAAAAATGATATCCACGACGTGATTTTTACTTAATGAAAACGACATCTCAGTTACCGATTTCAATGTGAATAGTTTGTCAATTAAGCTTCTCATGTGTATATTTTTTAAATTTTGTTTTTTTGTGATTATTTTGAAGAAAAAATCTTTTTTTCACATCGGTTTTGAAGAATGGGAGTGGAAAGTACTTTGCAGATTGCAATGAAACCAAACCATTAGACCTTGTGCAGTGGACCAAGACCTTGGGAAGAAGCTGTGGGATTTCAGCCACGAGCTACTTCAGAAGGTCGACAAAGACACCTGAATAGATCACTTTCATTTATCTTTGTTCGTCGTTTAAAAAACTTTACTTGGAGTCTCTTTTTCCTTCTTCAAGGAATAAAAATAGGAGGTACTTGATAGCTTACTCTCAAACAGATTTACAATATTAATAGAGATTGAAGACTGCATTTGGGGGGGGGGGGGGGGGCGGCGGACAAGTGGAGGTTAACAGCAACATAAGCCATCATAACCACCTTTCTTTCAAAGAAAATATGTAGCTTGATTTTCCAAGAATTTCAAACCACCAATGATTGTGTTTACACACATCAATCTAAAGGCATCAAAGCTCTTCTATGAAAAAAGATGTAAACTTGATTAGAAATTACAAGCATATTGGTCACACTGACGACCTCCATATGCTATCAATTTGCTAGCATATTAAAGAGCTGCAAGTAATTTAAGTTGCGAATTACAATGTATTTTACAGGGAAAACTATAACTCAACAGTATTCAGAAGAAAAAAAATTAGTTAATGCATATAATTTGATTAGAGCAAAAGAATTGACAGGAGTACAGAGGTGCGGTTTGTTGTTTCCAAAGACCATATCTTTAGTCTATAGTCTGTACAGCTCGAAACATTTGACAGATGAAGCTCATACTTTGAGATTCGCATAGTGATCTTCTCGGCCGTTTCAAGCATGCGCTTTGCAACAAAATGGTAATGATATATGTTTTCATATAGTGTTAACTGTTTAACTATGAACAAACTGTCAATGCATCTCAGCATAAGAATCTTATTAACCGCCAATATTTTTTGTATTTTTTTAGTGTGAAATGTTCCAAGAGGACGTGAAGTGAAACTGACATCACCTGCTGAGTCAGTGGTCGATTAAGCAAAGCTCCCACCTACCTTCACCATCAATCAGGCGTAGCTCCATGAAATGAAATGGTACCAGGGCAGGCCTCTTTATTAATTGCAATTCCAACAGAAAAAATACATGTCAGAAATAATATAGAATAGCTGTAGACATATAATTTGCAGATCCATAGAGTGGTAATAATAAAATTCATACTTGTGAAGATGTGATTACTGTGATGCCAAGGTCAGTTGCTATCCGGTAAAGCTGCTCCTCAACATCAACACTAGTAGCACTGAGACAGAAAAACAAATTAGGATGATCTAATCATGCATGTAATACGAAAGACAACTTCATTATGGGACATACTTAGTACACTCGTCTAGAATGCCAAATTTAGGTTGATGAAAGAACAGTCTTGCCTGCAGAAAATGTGCAAAAGAATTAACCACTCAACGAAAGAAAATAGGATTAAAAAAAGAACAAGAACAATAATACTAATACTAATTGATTCACCATGCCAAGCCTCTGCTGTTCTCCCAAAGACAAAATGTCCTCCCAGTTTGACATAGCATCTAAACCACCCTCCTCCCTCCCAACAAGATAAACTAACCGAACATTCTCAAGAATGGTGTACAAATTGGAGTCAAGAAGATGAGAAGCACTAGAATGATCACCTGAGATGCAATGAAATGTTCAGTGAAAGTCCAAATCGCAGTTATACAACCCCCAAAAAATAACACCACAATTAAAATTGACTGAATATAACAAATGGAGGCTTACTGTTTGGAGTTTGTGTCTTCAATTCTAGGGCAAAACACCTTGATATAGGGAAGAGGCAATGGCCTATAAACTTCTTATGAAGATATTTAGTTTTTCAATCATGACCCCTTTCCCATGTTTTGACTTTAATGTGGTTATTACGTATTGTGTTAGTATTGAAGTTAGTGGGACGAAATATTGTAATAAAGAAGTAATGTGACGAATTTATTGGCTTGTCTTTACTAGTATTTTGAGTATTTCCTCTTAGATGTGGATTCTCTATGTTGATTGGATTTGCTTGTAGCCATATCTCATATGTACCCTTTGGCAGCGTTGCAACTTGCAAGTTCAGGACTGACCTTTAATGAATCCTAATAGTTTAACACTTCAAAAAAAAATCTAATATGGTGAAATTGGATTAGATCTAAACCCCTTGTGTTTCTATAGTGCAGCTGGTGTGAGTTGTAAAGACTCCTTAGATAGAGAAGAGATGGTAAATTTGGTGATCCTAAAGACCACCTTGTAGTCATCTACAAAGAAGAGTCATAAATTTGAAAGGCAAAATTTCTTCATACGGAATTGGGAACTTACACATTTTGGAGATAAAAGTTAATTGGACCCAAAAAAAGGATCTGGGGCATACCTTTTCCACTGGCTTTGATTATTTTTTGTTCTGCCTCCTCACAAGAAAGAGGATAAATTATCTGATCCCTCAAGCTCCCAAGACTTGTATAAGGTCTTTGGGGAACGAAGAACAAACCACATTCGTGTCCAGCTGTATTTATGATATTTTGGTTTGGCTTAACTAGCCTTCCAGATACGGTGGGCCATAGGCCTCGAAGATTTCTGAAAATCGAACTCTTCCCACTCCCGTTGGGTCCTAAATGTATTTCATCTTGTTTGTTACATGTAGAAGAAGAAAAATTAAAGACGAATTTCTGTAACTCACCTGTCACAAGTAGGCTTTTCCCTTGTCCAACATCGCATGTCAATTGTTTCACCAAAAGCTTTTGAGCAGGACTAATGATATCAACCTCAGAGAAGGATATGATTTCTTCAGATGGAGAACCATTATCTTCAGAATATGCATTACACACAGATGCAGGAGAATCTGTAAAGGCACCATTTTTATACTATGAATGTCGGAACATAGTTCAGTGCCATTCCTACTGCAATTTATGGGTTTTGTACTTAAATGAAAAAAACACAAATTGGAACCAATCAACACAATATCGTTCTTACAACACTGGAGAGTAATGAACAAAACAGGCTATGCCTTGACTGTGTCTATTTAAAATTTTCTTGCAAAGTCAACAAAATAAAGGAAAAAGGATAATTGTACCATATTGTGCAGCGTCGAGGAGCTCCTCCAGCTCAAAAACTCGATTAATGCCACCTGTCAATTCAATATATTTCTTATGCAACTCAAGAATGTCACCAAAGGCTAAAAAGCTTTGTGTCACAATGGAAGCCAAGTAGCGTAATGCATGAGCAAGATTTCCTGGCAATCATTGACATGTTGATCAGCATTAATACAATCTTATAAAGAAATCAAAAAAGTAAAAAACACGCAAAAACTTATATTCACCTTGAGTAGAGGTCAGAGCACGATTTCCTTCAAGCTCCATGGCGTACATGTAGCTAAGCCCCCATGTTACATTATGTGGAAGTTGCTTGGTAATGAAATCGTCCACTATGCCAAAGAGCCATTTTTTCTTAAGAAGCCTGTGAGAGTGAACCAGCAACTCTCTGAACCGTGCCTCAACCATCTGTCCAACATATCCAACATAACTTGCAGACGTCAAAGAACAGAGTGAAGAATGAATGAATAATAACAATATACAAATTAAGTTCGAGAAAGTACTGTTCAAAATTTGATGTAAATTGATTACAAGGTAACAAAGTTGGAGGTGTAATCATGACATTACACAAGGTAAATTCATTGATTAACCAACAGCCATGGACAGGAAACAACACAATGGTAAATAAGTGGCAAGGTACTGTACTCACAGTTTTTTCTCTATTTCCACCACCAAAGAAAGCAATTGATTCAGCATGTGTGCGCAGCCTTGAGTGCATAAACCTAGTTTAGTAAAAAAGACAATAGCCTTTTTAGCCGCTTAAATTCAAACCGCAGCATAGCAGTGACATATTCAGTTTTGTAACTGGTAAGACAGCAATAGGAAGCAAATGCACGCAACTAACCTAAAAGTTCCCTCAAGATGCTGCTCTATACTTGCAAGATCACCAAAATCAGGAGTCATGGATCTCAAAAACCCCAAGCCAAGCAACATATAAGCATATAAGATAGCAACTCCTCTTTGACCAGTCAACAATTGCATTCTCCAAGTGAACCTGGAAGTTGCAAAGTACAGGCATATAAACAGTAAACAAGTATGTTCTAATCCCACTAAGAGAGGGTCTAATAAACCATACTTATATATATGTTTGTCGATATGTCATGTATGTTGGAATTTTACTTCAAAATCAAGTAAAAACGACTAGCAAAAACGGAAACCTACAAGGTAATCTGAATGCCAGTACATTGATATCACAAAATTGATATTCAAAAACCCAAATAAAAAACAAAGGACAACCTGCAATTCTAAACACAAGCAGCAAATTATTATTGTTTAAATAAAAAAATGAAGGTCAAATGCCAAAAAGGGTTTCCATCAGCTACATCAAATATCTGCCACCGTTCATGTATGAGTTCTAAGTTGAACTGCTAAGGCCTCCTTAAAGTTCCTAGAATTATGCCATAAAAGGCCCAATACCAAT